>OY740816.1:15875169-16465169 GCA_963514005.1 Raja brachyura
AACCAGAGTTGCTGTCTGTCCCGCTGAGTTACTCCACCACGTTGTGTCTAGTTACATGTGTTCTAACTACAGCCTTACACGTGTGACTCAAGACAACAACGTGCCACCATCTCCCAGCTTTGAATTAAACAAATAACATGGAAACAGGCGGTTCTGCCTACTGAGTCGACGACGACCATCGATCGCCATTAACACTAGTTCTGAGTAATCCCGTTTCCTTGTCCACAAACCTGCACACGAGGGGGGGTTTTCAGAGAACAGTTAAGCCACATACGCTCACGTCTTTAGCACATAGTAAGAAACCGGAGGACCCCGAGAAAATCCACAGGAACAACTTGCAAACACCACACAGACAGCAACAGAGGTTAAGATCAAAGCTGGGTCTCTGGCTTTGTGAGCCAGCATGTCTTGCTGCGTCACCGTGCCGCCCTGGATGTTTCTGAATCACTTAGACATAGGAATAAAATCAACATTTGTTAAAAAGCTTCAACGCATTAAAAAAAAAACAATCCGTGCTCTCAGATATTGCTAAACAAATACTCTAAAATACTTCAAAACTATCGGACAAGCGGTAGTGAGGTACGAAGATGAGTATGTGGAATGTACGTTTCAGTTCTTGCGGACTGCAACTGGGTCTTTTGTGACAACGCCTCCGCTCAAGCAGTGAGAAGTCAGTTTTCCTTGTTGCGGATTGCTGCAAAAATGCCAACGAATGCCGTTCTGTGTTTGACTGTAATCTACAAATTATATTGCTGGTGTTTACCTGGTTTCAGTTCATCTGGGCTTCTTTTGCCTTCTCTCGTTGTTTTGGGATGAAAGGAATCGATATTTCGATAATCCTCATTTACCTCCATGTTCTCACACAAATCTTGTCTCCGTCAACACCGAGAGAGGCAGTGGGAGCGATGTCACTTCTGGTTCCTAGTGTTGAACCTCCAGTGTTCAGTGGTGGAACTCAGAGGACCGAACCTGTTCTGCTGCATTTTATGGTGTGTGACCACTTCTGCTTCCAGTTGATGTGGTCCAATTTCCATGACGTGTATCAAAGACCCTAGAGGAACCATCAGAGTTTCCAATCCTTAACGCGTTCTCAGACAATCTTTTATTATACAGATCAGCGTGGAAATGTAGATGCTCACGGCCAGTAAAACCCCAGTGGAAAGAAAATGACCCTAGAAGTGAGCAGATGTTCATGAACAAATGCGATATTGAAGCCGGTGATGGTCACTGGATCTTATTGTAGCAATGTTACAAAATTTTGAGATTTAAAAAATCAAGTCTGCAATTTATCCCATCAGATAAAGTCTAAAATGAAGTTTAATTTGACACCTAATTCATTTTCATATCTTCAGTATTAAAAAGGTTATGGCCATTTTCATACTCAGAAATTAGCATCTTGTACCCCATTGCCTATCCAGTCAAAAGCCCATAACTTCCTTAAAAATTAAGAGAACTCAATGAAATGTTCAGTTATTATTGATTGAAGCATTCTGAAACAAATATGAAATAATATTACTTGGGTGACCTGAAATTAAAGCATATAATTAGTTAGTTACCTAATTGTAGCTAATTACAAAATTCAATTACTAGATCTAAACATCTATCCATTTCTTAAGAAAAGATAAACTTTTGTTTTAATTGCCTGTGTCCAAATAACATTCTCACAATAATTCACAATATAACATGATTTTTAAATCTCTTTTTCATGAATTTATAGGCCAAATGGAAGGAATTTAGTGTTTAATTCCTGTAAATTAATGGCCATTTAACTCAACTAGCGAGTGGGTTTTAGTGGAATGCGGTGGATTAGAACGTTGCGGTTTGCGGTGAAGTCGTCATGAAAAACACTGCCGGTTCATACATTTTTTTTGTCCCATTTCGCAACATGAAAATGTGATTAAAGCCTTCATAAAAAACAAGTTTTAATGTAAAAATAAACTGTGTACTTTATTTTCTACCCGTTGTCGGCGCTCACGGCTTTAGAAGATGATTTTTACATTACTCTAGTTAATAAATAATCTAGCGTAATTTAAAAATACCTTCATGAATGAAATGTCGGAGCGATTTTTCTTCAGCAACGAAATCGCCCGACATGGATCGATTTGCCCTCTCTGTAGAAAAACGGCACTTTAAACCCGTCCCTCTCTGAAAGGCGCCAAAGTCACGCACACGGGGAGTGGCAGAACTGCAGCGCTGCTCAAGGTAAGTTTTGTAACATACCTACTTATTGCATTGCCCCATTCCTCAATACTAATACGTGTCTTAGCACCACTTCCCTGAACCGATGACACATCATCACTTTTCTCATGGAATTCTCCAACAATGTTCCCAGACCTGCCTGCCCGTGTGGAAATTTTAAACAGCATTTCGCTAACTCCAGTTCAATTGAGTTAACACATGGCGGATGACAGAGGTTATGGGGAGAAGGCAGGAGAATGGGGTGAGGATGGAGAGATAGACTAAGCATGACTGAATGGCGGACGAGACATGATGGGTTGAATGGCCTAATTCTACTCATATTCCCTATGACCTTTTGGCCTTATGATTTCTATTCAGCTGGTGTATACTCCATTTCACTGAACTCCTGTTCCAGCCTATGTGTTAACTATGGGCGCACTCCATTCAAATAATTGTACACACAGTTCAATTGAGTATAAACAGTTCCAATATGCTCGAGTTTTAGTGAGTGTGCACTCCAGACTAAGTGATACTCGCTTTTGAATATACATTGCTTCGTTTGCCCAAATAAGTGAATGGGAATGAATATTATTGATTAGTACATGTATCAGAGGTTATGGGGATGATGCAAGAGAATGGAGTTAGCAGGGAGAGATAGATCAGCCGTGACTGCATGGCGGAGTGGACTTCATGGGCCGAATGGCCCAATTCTGCTCCTATTCCTTATCACCCTGTGACCTAATATTGTGCACTCATTAATTGTAATCTAATGATGGAGGAAAGCCCATTGATAGATCAATAACTGTAGTGCAGTCGTTTGAATTACATTGTGTTTTGTCATTGTGCAAAGTAGGCGCGTGTGTGGGCGACGAGAGGACAGTTTTACAGTTCTTATATAATATACAAACTATCTTGGCGTACACCTGCTGATGTGGGAAAGCGGAAGCGACAAAATGGACACGACGATGCAGATACCCAGAAGAGTGTGGATAATCTTGGGTGGTAGATTTCGTAAAGCAGTATCTGGTCTTCGGGGCCAGTGTTCTTTAAATTGCAAGTGAAACTAATCACTGAAAGTATTGATTCTTCCAATGGAAAATATACCAATCTTGTCCCAGTTTAAACTTGGCTACGGCCGACGGAGCCGACGGTTATTGCCAACACCACAATTTTCAACTGACAAAAATATTTATCTTCCTTTGTCTAATCTTTACGCAAAACAGGCTGGGTATTGATCTGAGTAGGGAGTGGGGGTAGTGCAAGTTACACACCAGAGAAAAGCTGAAGTCTGAAGAAGGGTCTTGACCCGAAATGTCACCTATTAATTTTATCCATACATGCTGCCTGACCGTCTGAGTTACTCCACATTCTGTGTCTATCTGCAGACTAAAGCATCATTCGCTCCGTAATCTAAGTTCAAATGGGAAGAATCAACAAAGCTCACCCATCCAACACTCTTTGTCTTCAACATTTTGCCCTTTCCTCTCCCTGCGGTTAATTCAAGCCCATTCATTTGAATTGGAAAACTAGGATAACTAAGAAACATTAGCTGTATTACTAAAAGTCTGATCTTGACCACTACCTGTTGTTCTGTATATTGATTTTAGAAACAAACGCTGCGACTTACGGCTGTGCGTTTAGGCCATCTTACTCAGTCCCCCTCCTCTGCGCAGGACAAGAAGATTTTTCCCATCGAAGAAAAATAAAAAAGCTATTAATGGTTTAAAAATGTTGAGATGCTCTCTCCTGAAGGCCACACCCCTTATGCAGCGACTATAAAACCCGGAAGTGTTGAGTGCCTCAGTCAGTCTCTGCAAGATGGGGGAGCGAGAGGGTCACGTCTCTCAGTCTGAGCTGTGAATAACACCGAACACATCTCTACTAAACTGTGAGTTGTTTTACAGACCTGCCAGTGCCCTTAATGGGGTTTGAAAATATAGTTTGGAAATTCTAAAGCTGTGTTGCCTTCGGTATGGAAATGTTAAAGCTGTGGTGCCTTTGATTTGTAAATGCTAAAGCTGTGTTACATTTGGTTTGGAAATGCTAAAGCCGTGTTGCCTTTGGTTTGGAAATGCTAAAGCTCTGTTGCCTTTGGTTGGGAAATGCTAAAGCTGCGTTGCCTTTGGTTTGGAAATGCTCAAGCTGTGTTGCCTTTGGTTTGGAAATGCTAAAGCTGTGTTGCCTTTGCTTTGGAAATGCTAAAGCTGTGTTGCCTAATTAAAATTGCCTTTCCTACTTCAAGTCGCCTTGCCTAATTAAAGTTGCCTCGCCTAATTAAAGTTGCCTTGCCGTCTATATAATTAAAAGTCTAAACTTGGCCACTTTCTGTTTGCGCTTTATATTGATTTTAGCAAACACGCTACCACGTACGGCTGTGATTTTCGGCCAGCCTACTCAGAGTCCCCCTCCGCTCATCAGATGACGAGGACTTTCCCATCGATGAAAAATAAAAGGGATATTAGTGTTTTAAAAATGTTGAGATTCTCCTGTCAATCACGCCATGAGGACCACGCCCCTTCTGGTGGGAGGGGGAGGGACTATACAACCAAGAAGTGTGGGTGTGGCTCAATCTCTGCAAGATGGAGGAGGGTGAGGTCACGACTCGCTGTCTTTAGTGGCTTTGCACCCTGATTGAAATGGTACGAAACTGCACTTGAATTTAGTGGCCTTGCACCCTGCTTGAAATGCAATTTCAAGGAATAGCCATGAGTCAACTGCCAGCCAACCAGCCGTGAGTGAGCTGCCAGCACAACATGCTTGAGTGACTGAGCCGCCAGCCCAAGAAACCATTCGGCCCACAATGTGCATACTAGCCCTCTGGAAACCAGTCCCTTCAGTCCACAACACCCATACAAGCGCTCCAGAATGCCCTGTCTTCAGGTCTTCCGGCTAGGTCTTCAATGCTAGCGATAAGCTAGCACTGAACACCCTGCTAACAACCATCAACAAACTACAGACTGCACACCCTGATGGGATTTTCATCGTGGCTGGAGACTTCAATCAGGCAAATCTAAAAGCTGCCCTCCCTGAAATTCCATCAGTATGTCACATGTTCGACGAGCGGTCAAAATACATTGGATCATGTAGACAGCAACATCAGGGATGGATACAAAGCCTCCCCCTCCCTCACCTTGGCCAGTCTGACCACCTATCTCTCTTTCCCACCCCAGCATACAGACCTCTCATCGTGAAAACTAAGCCCAGTGTGAGAAACATAAAGACTTGGCCGGGTGACGCTGCCGCTCAACTTCAGGATTTCTTTGAGTGCACCCAGTGGGATCTTTTTGCAAATCAGGGCATAACAGACTACACATCCACATCCTTATTGATGCAGTTCTACATACAGAACTGCATCAATAACGTCACTATCGACAGAGAGGTTAGGTGTTATCCAAATAGCAAACCATGGATGACCAGTGATGTCAGAAAGCTGCTGAGGGAACGCAACTC
Source organism: Raja brachyura (assembly GCA_963514005.1). The sequence goes on from OY740816.1 coordinate 15,880,798, forward strand.
AGCCTTTGGATCTGGCAATGATGAACTGTACAGCACTGCCAGATCCAAACTAAAGAGAGCCATCAAAGAGGCAAAGGCAGCCTATGGAAGAAGACTAGAGGGACACTTTAATGAGAGGGACCCCCGGCAGGGTATTCAGCAACTTACGAACTACAAGGACAACAGGGGGTTAACCACCAGCAGCAGTAGTAACTTGCTGGCTGAGGAGCTTAACCACTTTTTCGCCCGTTTTGAGCTGAGTAAGGCGGAGCCTGCGCCTGCAGCCGCATCCAGCACTGACGAACTGGCACTCGCTGTGAGCACAGAGGATGTCAGGAGAGTACTCCGCAGCGTCAACCCCAGGAAAGCTGCTGGTCCAGATGGCATCCCAGGGAGAGTACTGCGGGATTGTGCAGACCAGCTGGCGGAGGTATTCAGCGACATCTTTAACCTCTCTCTGTCAACATGCACTGTCCCTAAATGATTTAAGACTGCCACCATTGTGCCTGTTCCCAAAAAAAGCATCTATCACCAGCTTGAACGACTACAGACCTGTTGCTCTCACTTCAACTGTGATGAAGTGCTTTGAGAGACTGGTCCTGGCCCACATTAAATCCTCACTCCCACCCACTCTGGATCAACATCAGTTTGCATACAGAGCCAACAGGTCAACAGAAGACGCCATCAACATGGCTCTACATTCTGCACTGACTCGCCTAGAGCACCCCGGCTCATATGTGAGGATGTTGTTTGTAGATGTTAGTTCTGCATTCAACACCATCCCCAGCAGAATGGTGGACAAACTGTTTGACCTGGGTGTAAATGCCAACACATGCAGATGGATCAAGAACTTCTTAACAGACCGCCCACAGACGGTCTGGATGGGGTCCAATCACTCCCCAGTCCTGACGCTCAGCACAGGAGCGCCACAAGGTTGTCTGCTGAGTCCTATTCTCTACCCAATATACACCCATGACTGCACACCAACACACAGCACAAACCGGATAATTAAGTTTGCAGATGACACGACTGTGGTAGGACTGATAAATAACAACGACGAGTCTGCCTACAGAGATGAAGTCCAAAAACTGACTGTCTGGTGCACTAACAATAACCTGGCACTCAACTCAACCAAAACAAAAGAACTGGTTATTGACTTCAGGAGGAGGAGAGAGGAACCTGCTCCTCTTTACATCAAAGGAGACATGGTGGAGAGAGTCACTGACTTTAAGTTCATGGGCACATACATCTCCCAGCATTACATGGACAGTGAACATCGTCACTCTCGGAAAGAAGTCACAGCAGCGGCTATATTTCCTGAGGACTCTGCGGAGAGCAAACGTCTCACACCAGCTGCTGCTGTCCTTCTACCGGGGCGCCGTGGAAAGCATCTTCTCCTATGGCATCCTGGTGTGGTTTGCTAGCTGCACTGTGGTTGGAAGGAAGGCACTACAGAGGATTATTAAAACAGCACAGAGCATCACAAACGCTCAGCTACCCTCCCTGGAAGACATTTACAAGGCCCGATGTTTACGCCGGGCGACAAAAATCACACAGGACTTATCCCACCCTGCCAACCACCTTTTCACTCTGCTGCCCTTTGGGAGGCGATACGGGTCTTTGAAGGCCTGCACTTGCAGACAAACTAACAGTTTCTACCCACGTGCCATTAGAGAACTCAAACAGATAATACTACGGGCAACATTACACAATTCGGGGTGCATTATAAACATTTGTCTGCTGGAATGTGCAATATAATGTACATCATTTTAATTATATATTACTTATTTTATGCATTGATCTTGCGGTAAATGTAAATGTGGGAGCAAATGGTTGTTTGTGTTATTGTGTTTTGATCTTTTTAATCTTTTTATCCTGCGTCTTTTATTGTTTACAATTGAAGGAGATGCACATGACATTTCGTTGTACAGTTGCTGTGCAAAGACAAATAAACGTATTTGATTTGATTTGATTTGATTGATTTGTCTCCATTCTGCTCATTGATGTGAAATGCAGTGGTATTTTCATGAATGTCCATTCCTTCCATGTTCTCGGCTGGGACATCTGGTCTGTGTTGAACTTTTAAGAAGTAGTCAGTGAGGTGACGATTTTTAGCTCAAATAGTTCCTCAAGCTGCACTTCCACTTTTCCGCTCAATTCTGCAAAATTCCAAATCGTTTTTGCTGAACTGATGGCATTGCAAACATACTTCTGCTATTAGATTCTGTGTTCAAGTAACATTACTCTGACCTTGACGTGACCTCGATACCTGCCCGAGACGTGTCCTCAGACTGGGGGTTTAATTCAGATCTCTGTGCAAGTGTGTACACCCACTGTTAGTTTGACCCCAGGTGAAAAGTAACATTGAAATGGGGCCAGGAGCTCGGCCTTTGAAGCTTAGCCACCACGTTAAACTCGTTGGCTGATGTAAAACCACGTCCTTGGATGGATGGCGGCAGAGCGACATTCTTGAAGCCAGATTAAGACAACGCGTGGTCGCTGGATATATATCCATAATTCTAAATCCAGCGACCGAGTTGATTTTTAAAAAATATTCTGGGGTGTTCATTAATTATTTCTGCCAAGCCTTTCCCACATACTTGGCATGCTGAGGTTTTCCAACATTTTCTGTTCCGATTGTAAGGTTCCGACATACCTATGATTTTCAGCTTCCAGATCCAACCCGAGCAGAGAATGGAGATTTTGCAATTTGCTTAAGGCACGGACATGGCCACATGTCAGCCGAGGTATAAGGAATGACGAATCCTCGCTCCATTCACACCATTTTCCCTCTCGACCTTCACTGACCAGTAAATCACCACCTCCACCCTAGACGCCCCCACCACAGCGGTCAGCATGCGGACAAATCACCCTCGTCCTCAAGTATTTCTAAACCCACAACTTTGTTACACGTAAAAGTGGTTAAGCGGACGGTTACGGGATACTCTTGATCATCACAAGTTTATTTCACTCTTTAGTTCTAACAGGCAATATTTTTGTCTGAAGGCTCCCTGTCTTCTGACGTCGTATTTTCTCAGCCTACAAGATATGTTCCTTTCATTGCAATGCTGGAATCTTGAGCAAAATACAAATCGGCAGGTGGCCTTATAGAGGTGTTTAAAATCATAATAGGAATAGATTGATATATTTACACAGTCTCTGGTTCAGAGTAGGTGAATCGTGGACCCGAGGACTAGGTTTCAGGCAAAGGCGTAAATATTTAATAGGAATCCGAGGGGTACATTTTTTCAGACAAAGAGTGGTGGGGGTATGGAACAATCTGCCAGGGGAGGTACTTGAGGCCGGGACTATCCAACGTTTAAGACACAGTTAGACAGGTACATGGATAGGATAGGTTTGGAGGGATATGGACCAAACGCAGGCAGGTGGGGCTAGTGTGTAGCTGGAACATATTGGTCGGTGTCCGCAAGTTAGGCCGAAGTAAATGTTTCCACGCTGTACAACCCTGTGACTCTATGACAGAGTGGAGGAAGAACGCGGGCTGTATCTGCGGGGTGACCCAACGCGAAAAGTCGTCCGTCCATTCCCTCCTCAGATACTGCCCAGTCGCTGAATTCCTACAAACCTTTATGGTTTGCCCCTTTCATTGGTAATCATCGCACTGAAGTTTTTCGATGAATGTCAGTTCAATATCTGTAAATTGCTCAATTATGTGATGTTTACTAATGTTTACCTGACCTCTTCCCCATTGTCTGCACTTCGGTGAGCAGAAACAACAAATATAGATATATTATAAACTTCTTGTTTCTGAAAAGCACAAGTGACGCAATTCTGAATCATAAACTTCAATTTTCTGAAGACCCGCTACTTTCCGAGAAACTCGGCCGGGAATATGGATTTTGAGGAACTCGGGGTTATTTTTAAGCTTTGCTTTCTTGATGAGGACAAGGAAGCATTTGCACCTAGGCGAGACAAAGGTAAACTTTCATTGAACCCTCCATGCTCATAGTTTCCCTCCTAGAATGGGTTATACAAAACGCCCTATATATGTCCTCGCCGTTCTCTTCTACTCAAAGCCGAATTTCAACAATATCTTTGTTCAACAATGGTTTGTGCGTCCACGTTACATCCAGCGTTGAGTGTTATCCTATTACTGGGTGTATGATCCTAAATTGCTTTAAAGGACGTACTGTAACTTTGAGACATAAAATACAGGCAGATGTTCAAATTAATCCTGATATAGTGTACATTCAGGGAAAGAGGGCCAAGCCTCAATTGAGCAGGCAGGAACATCCGCCACGCTCCACACACCTAGACCTTCACCCTCTCTCCTTTACACATCCCTCCATATTGACTTCCCCAATCTTCACTTACACGTCTCCTTCCTTCTCACTATTCTCCAGCCCTCTCACCCCCTCTCTTTCATCACACATTCTAATATCACAACCAACGTCACTGTTTCCACACTCCATCCTCATCCTCATCCTCTCCCATATTATTTGCAACAGCACAGCTCTCTCTCTCTCTCTTTCTCGCTCTCGTACACTCTTGTCCTCTCCGTGTTCTCATTCTCGCACCGTTCGATTACCCCACGCAATCCCTTTCATATTGTGCCCCAAGTCCGTGCACGATCTGACATCTTTTGTGTGTCTTCTTTTGTCTTAATATGCCGTCATTTGTTCGAATGTGCCCCACACATATTCCCTCTCTCCCCAGACTCCCTCTGGTACACACTCCATTTCTCTTCACACTCGGCTTCTCATACTCTAACACTGTTTCTCTATACTCTATCACTGATGGCATCTTTCTCTGCCCATCTTATTCCCTCTCTCCATTCGCAACACTTGTGCCCTTACGTCGTGTTCATCTCACCTTGGTGGTGAATCTAGTTTCCATTACCTGCGCCTTGTCCTACTGGTACACTGTTCAATATATTTGTACTTTCAGGTAATCGTGGATTTCCCTGCAATTAATCAGCCGCCGAGGAGAGGAATTTCTCCCCAGCTCGGACGTCAGTGGCCAATGTACATCCTTAGGTTGGTGCCCATTTGCACATCCCCGCCGGTGCAAAGAGGCTCTCAGCCCCAATCCCTTCCGGGTTGCTTTTTGTCATCTCGCATTCCCCCAAACCCATTGGGCACGGATCCCTTTTGCTTTACCTCATCACAGGACCCAGGCTCAGAGTGGATGTCCATGTGATGAACGTGATCCACACTGCCCCAGGGCCAGTTTATCCCTTTGCAGGCTCGGAGACCAAAACCACACACAGCCATCCATGCTTGGTCTTACAGAAGTCCCGGGTTTGCTGTCTCTCCTCTTGGGATTTAATGTGAGCGATGGTGCTCTCTGGGAAGGGCCTTCGGTTGAGACACGCATTGCTCCAGGGTCCTGGATCTCAGAAAGAGCCACTAACCCCTCTGAGCATGAAACTCAGAACATGTTAGTTACAGGAAGCATCTCCCTTGACCTCTGCGACTACTGACCAGAAGAACACTGAGCCAAACACACGCTGTCAAACAAAGCTCCTTTATTGAGCATCAGGATTAACAGAGACACGATCGCCGAGAATGGCGCTTATCAGCGGTGTACACAATCTACAGAATCCGCAGATGAAAAGACCGTTTATTTCACGGTCCCCAAGGCCCCGTTGTCACCTAAATACCTGAGCCAGTGGGGGTAGGGAGGGAATGACTACTGCGACTGTAGGGGTAAGGACCAAGATGTTGTGCGGGTGGGAGAGGACTTTGGAGATGCGCTGATCCTAAGTGAGGTGTGGCTTCTGTTAGAGATTTTGTGAGCGCATTGTTTTCCACTTGCTCGCGTGTCGGTGACAGAAAATGAAGCATGTTCACTCATAGAAGCCCGGTTAAAGTTGCTGCACGCCGAATAACATATTTAATTGAGCTTTGCACATACAAGCGGCGGGATGAAGGAAGTGACCATCTTAACTGCTAGTGGAACGCTGACAACTGGTCCATTAGGTAATTCAGTAGTAATTCAGCGGGCCATTAAGCATCTCTGAAGGACATGGATTGGCGACGTTTCGGATCGTGACTCTTATTCCGACATTTCTGCATTCCCTATTCCGACATGACTGTCCTCTTGATTCCATTTTACTGATTGTGTGCCTTGGTTGTCACCTTCCCCTCAGCTAACAATGATCTATTCTACATTCTCATTGACCATCGTCCACTTTGATCCCTAGTTCACACCTTACACTTGCCTATCTCTGTGTCTCCATCTCCCCCTGACTCTCAGTCTGAAAAAGTGTCTCCACCCAAAACGTCACCCAGTCCTTCTATCCAGAGATGCTGCCTGTCCCGCTGAGTTACTCCAGCATTCTGTGTCTATCTTCGGTGTCAACCGACATCTGCAGTTCCTTCCTATATATTTCTGCATGCGGGCTTTTCAATGGCATGTTATGATAATGAAGCAAAACGGAATCTCAGCAGTGGGCTTTAAGGTGGATGCAGCGGGGAATGGAAGGGGGGGAGAGCGCGGCATACGCAGTGAATCTCAGCTAATGGTTGCGCACTGTCCGCTTTGCCCCATCTGTAACGACAATGGAAAGGTCACTGCGCTGGTTTTTCACAGATGACGGGGTGTTTGGAACTGCATGGCCAATCGTGCCACAATCCATCTTTAGAGACCACTGCGCAGTCTTCGTCGTAATCCTTGTGACCATTGGGTTGATCGTCCGCCCAAAACCTGAGGGAGAAAGAAGAAATTAATTGGATAATTGAGGACTGGACCAGTTCTGTAGCAATCTTTGCCGTGGTTTGTACAGACGGCTGGGTTGAACGCTTAATACAGGCAATGCCACCCTATTCTGGTCCCTCAACACCTCAAAGCTAATCAAAAAGGCGCAGCAGCGCCTTTACTTTCTGAGGAGGCTCAAAAAAGCCCACCTGTCCCCCCAGATCCTGACGAACTTCTACCGCTGCACCATCGAAAGCATCCTGACCACCTGCTTTACGGTATGGTACAGCAGTTGCACCGTGGCAGACAGGAAGGCACTACAACGGGTGGTGAAAACCGCCCAGTACATCATCGGTGCCCCGCTCCCTGCCTTGGATGCCCTCCACCGAAAACGGTGCCTGAAGCGGGCCGGGAAGATCATCAAGGACCCCTCACACCCTAATCATGGACTGTTTGCCCTCCTCCCATCAGGGAGGCGGTACAGGAGCCTCAGGTCCCGCACCAGTAGGACGAAGAACAGCTTCTTCAACTACACCATCCGACTGCTGAACTCGGAGCCCAGCTGATAGATTTGTCTGTAGCCTGTATTTATTTATTTTCCATATTGCTACCACTGCACTCTGTATTTATTTTTCTATATCGCTATCACTAAGAACGACGCTAAACTGCATTTCGTTGTACCTATACTTGTATTTGTGCAATGACATTAAACTTGAATTGAATTCAGTACCGGAAAGATGGAAACTTGGAAAGGTGGAAACTCGCTCCAAGACACTGGCGTGTCTCATTTTACCTCTCGATCCCGACATACGACTAATAGGTGTTCATTGAGTCACAGAGTGGAAACGGGCACTTCGACCTAACTTACCCTCACCGACCAACATGCCCCAGCTACACTACTCCCAACTGCATGGGTTTGCTCCATATCTCTCCAAGCCCGTCCTGTCCATGTACCTATCTAACTGTTGTTGTTTTTTATATTAGGAAGTTCCTGTCTCAACTACCTCCTCTTGCAGATTGTTCCTTACGTCCACCACTATTGGTGTGAAAAATGTACCCCTCAGATCCTATTAAATATTTCCCCTTTACCTTAAACATATGTCTCTGGTGCTCGATTCCCCTACTCTGGCCAAGAGACTCTATCCATATACCCGATCTATTCCTCTCATGATTATATACACCTCTATAAAATCACCCCTGATCCTCCTCCGCTCCAAGGAATGGAGTCCCGGACTACTCAACCTCTCCCCACAGCTCAGACCCGCTGGTCCTGGCGACATCCTCGTAAATCTTCTCCGTACCTTCTCCAGTTTCACAACATCTATCTTCAGAGATACTGCCCGGCCTGCTGAGTTACTCCAACATGGTGCCCAGAACTGAACCCAACATTCTAAATGCGGCCTCACCAACGTCTTATACAACTGCAACATATCACGAGCGTTTGACGGCACTGGGCACTGGCTGCAGTTTAGAAGGATGAGGAGGGACCTCATTGAAACTTACCTAGTGGATAGGAGTGGAGAGGATGATTACATTCATGGGAGAGTCTAGGACTAGTCCTAGCCTCAAAATTAAAGGACATTCCTTAAGAATTTATTTAGTCAGATGGTGGTGAATCTGTAGAATTCTTTGCCACAGAAGGCTGTGGAGTCTTCTTGATTGGTGCGGCAGTCAGGGGTTATGGGGAGAAGATGGGAGAATGGGGTTAGGAGGGAGAGATAGATCAATAATTTTACCAAGCCAATTAGCCTATAACACTGTACTGGAGTGTGAGAGGAAACCAGAGAACCCGGGAACACCCACGCAGGTCATTGGGAGAACAAACACATTCCCTGCAGATAGCACCCGAACCTGGGATATCTGTCGTTGTACCTCTATAGCTCCTTAAAGTTGTATGCAGTATTTCTCGTGTTGCCCTCCCGATAACCTTCCGTTTACACTCTGTTCCTAATGTCCAAACTTAGGGCATTTTATAAACTCGTCTTCTTCTTCTGTCAGAAGGATCTCGACCCGAAACGTCGCCTATCCACGATCTCCAGAGATACTGCCCGGCCTGCTGAGTTACTCAAACACTTCATGTATTTTTTAAGGGAATAAGGGTATTAATGGCAATCCTTTCCTCTTACTATCCATGTTCTGGCGAAAGAGGACGAGGCTTTGGGTGTACCTATTGTCATACACCTTGGAGGTCAATTTGGTTTGTTGTGTGGGTGGTGCCACAGTGCATAACTGCTGAGAAAATTAACGATGATGAATAATCAACGGACTGCCTCCCAAGACGTCTATTATGTGTGTTGTGCTCCCTGAGTATTATTGTGGATGGATTAGCCCACGGAAATTGAAAGAATATCCTTCACTGCCTTTGATCACAAGCTCATTGGGAATAGGAGTAGAATTTGGCCATTTGGAACATCAAGTCTACTCTGTCATCCAATCATGGCTGTTCCATCTTTCCCTCCTAACTCCATTCTCATGCCTTCTGCCATTGACCTCTGACACTGTACTAATCAATAATCTATCCATCGGTGCCTTAAAGAGGTCCATTGACTTGGCCTCCACAGCGTTCTGTGGCAAATAATTCCCTAGATTCACCACCCTCTGACTAAAGATCAGATCAAAAGGATGAGCTGTGCTGAGAATCAGGAAGGAATGTTAAGGAGATACAAGCATGGCATGGGTGGATCGGTGTCTCATCTGAAAGTCTATACAATGTAAGGTGAAGTTTCACATGTTCCTAAGAAGGATAAGAAGAGGTATTGTCAACGAGGGCCATTGTTCATGCCATTGGGTTGCAGGTCACCAGGTGGATTATAAGGTTTTGACATACAGTATTTTGTTTTCTCCTCAACATTCAACACCACAGATACTGAACAGGACGTGCGACCGGATAGCAACTCACTTTACAGAGGAATAATAATCGGTTCCATCAACCCAGCGCCAGTCACCTTCAGAGGCCGAGTCACTCAGGCCAATCCAAGAATGGCGAATCACTGTTGTCTTCAAAAAGCCCTGTCGTGGAAAGGAAAGGATGGCAGCACATGTGGAAACAATAGCTGACGACAGTACTGTATTATTGTATGTACAACCCCGTGTAATAATTATCCTGCTCTATAACACTCGTCTATTTATTAACAACTAGATAAATGAAATGCCGACATACGGTGAGAGGGATATGTGTTTTGCATTTTCCATGTTTGCATGTCCTGGTTAAAAAAATGATGCCCTAGATATCAGGCAGGACTTTGATGAGGTATTTTATGGCGGTGCTCGTGTCCGGAAAGCTCTTTCTGCATTGGTGGTTACCTCGTAGAACACGGCCCACAGCCAGTCTCTCAGAACAATACCCTCCCATACCAAACCACAGCTACTGGGGCTACCTCCTGTGCCTTGTTGCTAAGCCTGGTCTTTAGATACCAGCAAAATAGAGCAGCAATGTTCATATCTAACAACTACAAGTGGCAGAGCTCTTTGTATGTCTTCAGCATTATAAATGACCTTAAACCTCATCCACCTACCACTCGTCGCAAGTTCATCAGAGTGACAACATTCCACAAGATCAAGAATACCACCATTGATTTAAAGATGGAGGACCACATCCAATTAATCCAAGCACCCATGGGCATGTCAAACAGAGGCTACCAACCTGTAAATTATTTAATTCCGCACGGCACTTCTAAGCACTTTTTAACCCATTTTTCTACAAGACAGCAAGAGATTGGAATAACCTACCAGCCAGCATCAGAGATCTCCAAAACATCAATACATACAAAGATGCATCTCCAAAAGCATCTCCATCTCGACTAGCACGCCCACCACCATCATAGTGCTGAGTGATGCTCCACTAGAGCTTTTCAGCGTATTACACCCAGATCCAGATCCAGATCCAGATGTGTACCGCTATTTCATGCGATACAAAGAAACAGGTGATATTCCCATGAAAACACAAGTGGTGTGTGATTGCCCTCAGACTATCCCGCGTGTGAACGCAATCTGTCCCGGTCAAACATTACTTTAATTTCTAGTAGGAATAGCACCGCGTTTCATAGTGGATCGAAAGTATCACTTAGCAGGGAACGTTGTCTGCAGGTGTTATCACAGAAAAACTCCTACCTGTTCTTGTGCATTATTAATGACAGCAAGGTGGGCGTCGGCTGATGCACAGGATCTTTGGGCCTCCACCCAGGTGTCTGAGCTTGAAGAAAATTGATAACAGCTTTGCTTGAACTTGGTCCATTCCTCGGGACAAGAATGCACACCTGTGAAGATATTGAGGTAAATGTCAAAGGTGTCCGCTACAGACGGCAATATTTCCGGCCATATCTGGATGATCGAGGCAAGGGTAAAAAACCTTCACCACGCATCCAGTTTCAATTATCGAGACAATCACTCGGATAAAACCAGGGCCAGTTTAGATCACCGTTTTACACAATAGAAAGCAGGGCGGCACGGTGGCGCAGCGGTAGAGTAGCTGCCTCACAGCGCCAGAGACCCGGTTCGATCCTGCCTACGGGCGCTGTCTGTACGGAGTTTGTATGTTCTCCCCGTGACCCACGTGGGTTTTCACCGAGATGTTCGGTTTCCGCGCACATTCCAAAGACGTACAGGTTATGAGTAAATTGGCTTGGTCCCGAGTTTGCGTGGGATATTGTTAGTATGCTGGTCGGTCCTGACTCGGTGGGCCGAAGGGCCTGTTCCCGCGCTATATCTCTAAACTAAATTAAGCACTGCGGAAGGTGTGGGAAATAGAGGCGAGGTTGATACCAGAACAACTGTGTCATCCCAGACCATCTGGTACCAGAACAAATGTGTCATCCTAGACCTCTCTCCAATGCCAACACATGCTTCCTCTGGTACAGAGCCAAGATTCCTCACAGTATTCCAAACGTGGCTTGACCTTCGTCTCTTAAAGCCTCAGGATTACATCCTTGCTTTTATATTCTAGCCCCCTCGAAATTAATGCCAATATTGCGATTGCTTTCCTTATCACCAATTTAACGTGCAAATTTATCTTTTGGGAATCCTGCACAAATATTCCCAAGTCCCTTTGCACCTCCGATTTGTACCTTCTCATTTCAATGATCACCATACTTACTCTCCCTCTGCCGTGGGATCTCAGTCTGGAGTTTGGAGAGTTGGGTAATTGCCTTCTCAAGGTTCCCTGTAACTGGAAAGGGACAATAGTTTAGATCGTTCGGAGACTGTTTCTCGATTAAACCTGTTCCGCCACCGGCCTTTCATCGTTCATCTGCAGTCTGGAAAATTTGAATCATTTTGCGATGATTCACATCATCCTGCAAGAATATAGCAGAGCGACAAGAACCACTAGTTGCAGTTGGAGAGTGTTCGCTTTAGCCACGAGGCGGGAAACATGTTCCCGATGTTGGGGGAGACTAAGGAGTAAGAATAAGGAGTAAGCCATTTAGAACGGAGATGAGGAAACACCTTTTCTCACAGAGAGTATTGAGTCTGTGGAATTCTCTGCCTCAGAGGGCGGTGGAGGCAGGTTCTCTGGATGCTTTCAAGAGAGAGCTCGATAGGGCTCTTCAAAATAGCGAAGTCAGTGGATGTGGGGAGAAGGCAGGAACGGGGTACTGATTGGGGATGTTCAGCCATGATCACATTGAATGGTGGTGCTGGCTCGAAGGGCCGAACGGCCTACTCCTGCACCTATTGTCTATTGTCTATTGTCAATGAATCTCTGGAATGGACGCAGCTTAGATTGCGAACTGACTGCGCAGTGTAGTGAATATTGGGCATGTTGGTCAAATGACCCGGTATGTTGCAATTGAATAAGAGGTCACTGAGCAAATAGAGCTGATTGGGTCTCTTCCCAAGGCCGAGCCTCACTCTTTTAACTCCCCTCACATTGGGCACACAAGCGGGTACACGGTTGCCTTTCACTCTCACGGTACTGCTGACCCCGCCCGAACCAGCTGCACAGGAATTCTACCATGTTCATATCATCCTCCAATGTAATCTTCCCTTCCAGGGCAACTGGCATCCTGAAAAGATAGGATGAGTAGCTGGGCAAGTTTAGCAACCTTTGAGGCACAAGATGAACTAGCTCATGGCAGTGCCATCAATACTAACCCGTACCAGACACGGTCAATTAGGATGGTGTGGTCGACAGTATCAAATGGTGCGCTGAGGTCAAGAAGCAGCAGGATTGCACGGTCGCCGGTGTCAACGGTGAGCAGTAAGTCATTACGTACCTTCAAAAAGGCGGACTCTGTGCTGTGGTGAGCCCTGAAACCTGATTGGAAAGTTTCCAAGATAGTATTTCGAAGATAGACAAACACACCTTCAGCCCAACTCATGTCGATCAGGGTGCCCTATCCAAGCTCAAACTGCAATCTGGCCAACATTCCTCTAAACCTTTCTTATCAACTTCCCTCCTTCAAATGTATTTTAAATATTGCTATTTTACCTGCCTCAACTAATCCACGCGGGAATTCGTTGCTCCTCTTTACAGGCAACTTTGAGCAAATAAGCGGAATTTCAGATAGAGATGTCATTGCGGATAGAAAGTAAGTTTAATTTAATTAGAAGACCTATCGCCTCCATTTATTCACCCGGAAATATAAGAATGATGTAATTAAATTATGGCGGGGGAACGGTAGTTTTACTCCTGCCCGGTTACTTAACCCAGGCTCTGGGTACTACCTGCTTGAGGTTTGATGTCATTATAGCAGTAAATGTTTCATTTAGTTTGTCATGAAACCTAACGGGAAGAGCGATGTATTATCGAGGGATTCCTGCTGCTCCGGGACGTGTGGATATGAATAAAGGGAAGGGCCATGCTCCTGCATCTTCACCATATTTGCCAGTTACAATGACATTCCACTTCCAGCATCATCCACCCAGCCCCCTACATTTCCGCTTCCGTCAGGGACCATTCCGTCCGTGACGTTACAGAATACATTTCCAAACTGCCTTCATTGCACTGGACGTTCTCCGGGGCGACAAACTAACTCACAGTCCGAGGTTTCCCCGTAAACCCCGCAGGGATTGTTCAATCATGATTCAGTGCAAAGTGCAGTAAGCTGTCTTGCAAGACGTTCCTCTGAATTGGCAACTTTGTAAAAGATTAAGAAATGTAATATCAGACAGAACATGAGCAGGTAAAGTAATTTGGTCCCACACATCTACCTTGATAATGTTCAGTGATGGCGAAGTGCCTCCCCAATGAACATATTCAATTTTTCCTTTATTTTGATTAAAGTTTTGTATTGGACCAATGTTCCTTAACATGGAGAAAGGTTCGAAGTGGAATTCCAAGGACTAGAGTTCTTCCAAATTGTTGTCATGCTCTTGTATAAGGGGTTGTGCAATCCCAGGGACATCGGACTCTTTGTCCAGCCTTCACCAGACCTGGACTGGTCAAGTTGCAGTTTCCTCGACAGGAATGTGAGTTTTGGCGAGGAAGATCAATCAGAAGGCAATGGAGTTATATTATTTTGCACTGGGTGAATGAGCAGTCGGAGAAAGGGCAACTTGTCGAACCGTAAAAGTGAAATTTAAGGAGGAGTTTAATCAGAGAAACATAATTCATTCGGCTGGGGAGATAATTGCATGAACAATTGAAGACAGTCTCAGTATCCATCTTACGAAAGGTTGATGATAACCTGTCACACCAATGACTGCTATTGACATTGAGAATGTTGGTTCTCCTGAGAAAGGTTAGATGGTAAAAATGGGGAATAATGTTTAGCACTTCAAAGGAGAGGAAGTGACTAGTGATGTTTTAAAAGGATGTGTGCTGGGGGTTGATCTATTCTCTGCATTTAGTAGTGATTTGGTGGGCCATTTATCACGGTCCACTGATGACATGAGGATTAAAGAAGGAACTGCAGATGCTGGAGAATCGAGGGTTACCCAAAAAGCTGGAGAAACTCAGCGGGTGCAGCAGCATCTAAGGAGCGAAGGAGGTATATGACATGAGGATTGCTGGTTTTGTATGTAATGTGGCCGGTAGCACTGCAACTCCAAGTGACATTGATCAATGGAGTGGTAAAACAGGTGGAAATAAGTTAGTGTGGGGCGGGGAAGGGGGGGTTAGTTTGGTTTCGTTTAGAGATACAGCGCGGAAACGGGCCCTTCGGCTCACCGAGAGTGGGCAGAACAAAAGCAACAAAAAATAGTTGTTCGAAAAACAAGTCATGTTTTACTTGGCCAGTGTGGGGCGTCAGAGTGAGGGCGCATAATCAAGAAGTGGGGAGAGGCGGAAGAGGAGGAATTGGCGGGAAGAGTAGGAAGTACATAGTCTGTGCAGCCTGGCCTAGCTACAGACAGATAATTCTGTGGACTAACATCATGGGGCAGCTTGAGAAGGCCTAATAGATGGATCAAAAACATAAACTTCTTCGGGACACGGTAAGATAATTGAGATGTTTGTTGTACTGCTCGTCTCCAAGCAAGGGCATATTTCGATCTCTCATTTTCTGGGAAGTATTATTATTACCTGTGTGCAGGCAGCCCCACAAAAAGGAGGCAATCGGGAGAGTGCCACCGAAATCCTGATAAGCTTTCAGTATTTTCTACTTCTCCGCATCCAGTCGGACCAAATTGCATCTTTGGACTGGCCCTTTAAATGCTGGAGTTCAGATTTCATCACACGGGCCTCTGCTGCCGGTTGGAGAGGCGGGGTTAATAATCACAGGGTCGCTCGGTGAAAATGCCTTTGACCGAGGGAATTAACCGCTGGGTTCCTTCGATACTGTACTGTACACCTCTATGCGCAGTAAACTCCTGTTAATATTAGAACCTTATTTTTTTTATCCACCACTGAATTAAGTGGAATTGCTGTTTGTATTATTATTACCACCTATACCAGGCAATAATGAGAAGGTGTCTGCCTACAGACCTATTAAATCATGTTACACATGAGTTCAATCAAGCTATACATGTGTACAACAATGCAAAGATAGAAAAAACTGCACACTGTAGCGATATCGCATAACAACGTTAAACTTACAGAAAGAAAAGTGTAAAATACCCAATGAAGTCGATTGAAAGATCGGGTTTGCAGCCTGGCTTGTGGGAGGACGGTCACTTACATTATGAATACATACTTATCTATACATAGGACAGACACAACATGATGGGGGTAATTCAGCGGAGCACCTGTGGAAAAAAGGATGGGTGACGTTTCGGGTCGGGACCCTTCTTCACACACATATGCATTTCCTTTTATTAATTTTGGTCAATCACATCTGCGACTCGTTTGAAAGTTTCAAGTTGCACAAAACGTACCCAGTATAACCGTGGTACCGAGAGCCACGATGGACACCAGGATAGAAAGACCCAGGAGAGTTTAGGCGATGGGGGCTGAGAGTATTCCTCGGCCAGGCTCTATTAGTCTGACACCATATTCTGCAAAGTGCAAATTAAATGAATGATTGAAAGAACGAGAGGGAATTGTCCACTAATGGAGGATTATATGCTGTATGCGACGGCTGGTGTGCTGGAAGGTAAGGACAAAGGGTCTCTGTCCTTGTTGCGAGTGGGGAGAGGGGGGCAGGAGCGGAGCTGCGGGTTATCGAGGAGACCCGAGTGAGAGCCTCGTCTAGGATGGAAGATGGGAAATCCCGTTCCCTGAAGAATAAAGAATGAATTATTCTTTGGGGAAGGGCTATCTCCTCCCCCTTCACAGTTATCCGACCATTCTTACTGTCTCCGACTACTTTTTATTTCTGTACCGCCCATTCCCCTGACATCAGTCTGAAGGAGTGTCTCGACCCGAAACGCCACCCATTCCTTCTCTCCAGAGGTGTTTTCGGAGTGAACAAGTGAGGGACCCGGTGAACATTTTGCTGGGCATCGTTTGATAAATGTACTGCTTCTTCTTGCGTATGGCGTGCAAATCCTAAAGTTGTTGGACAACTTGTTCTATTTGATCTGAGTTGATCGTGCACGCCAGGTTGATTGCATTCGTTGAAACAGGTCGGACCACGTGAAGGTTGCAAAATCCCACCCCAATAAGTGTCCTAATACAATACAAGTTTAAAGCTCAGGCCTGTTGGAATTAAAGCATGTTTATAGAATAAAATGATTTATTGGTAAGCAAGGGTAAAACTGAAGTGTAGTCCTAAGGTATATTAGTCGTACCGGCCCGTCACTGTCCCGGAATGTCCTGACATTAATTAAACGAGGAAAGGGTATAAAATGCAGTATCCCTGCCGCGGGCCACCACAACCCGGTCGCTTCCCAACCTAAACAGTAGTTGTAAAATAGAAACTGAGTACCGAGATGTGGAGCGTTGGGGGAGTAGTGTGTGTGTGGGTGGGGTACCTCCATCGTACGAGACCAAAGTGCAGCGAATACATTGAAGTGCCAGGGACCCGCAGGCCAGGGCATTGGAAGAAGACAAAAAAGTCGCGAATGGAGCTCGCCTCTCTCAGTGAGGGGTGACCGAGTATCCAGATGTCTGAGGAAATTGTGTAAGATGGAGTTATAAATTGCATGACTGAAAGGAGAAGTGACTATAATGCGCAATGAAGTGCAAGACGAAGAGCGGGGAATTCAGTTGCAGCTATTAGATATTATATATGGCGCTATTTCGGGCACAATGTGAGTGAATCTATCAGGAAAGGGAAACGAGTAGTGCCCCTGTCCCACTTAGGAAACCTGAACGGAAACCTCTGGGACTTTGCGCCCCAGAATCACAAAGACTCCATCGGTTTCCTTTCAGGTTTCATAAGTGGGGACAGGGGCATAAAGCTCTGCAATGCACCAGAGCGGCACAATGGGCAGCGGTAATGTTGCTGTTCCACAGCGCCAGCGCCCCGGGTTCGATTCTGACTGCGAGTGGTTTCTGGTCGGCGTTTACGCTAGCCCTCTGTGACCGCATGGGGTTTCTCCGGGTGCTCTGGTTTCCTCCCACACTCCAAAGATGCGCAGATTTTTAGGTTAACTGACATCTGTAAATTGTCTCAATTGTGTAGGATAGAACTAGGGTTCGGGTGATCGCTGGTCGGCGCGGACTCGGCGGGCCGAAAGGCCTGTTTCCTCAAACTAAATTAAATTAAACTACAGGACAGCAGAAGCAAACAATCATGGGATTTGGACAGGGGGGGTGGGCAGTTAATTAAATAAAATTCTGGAAGTTCATAGAGGTGGCTAGATAAGGCGATTCACTCCCCCCCCCCCCCCCCCCCCCCCCCCCCCCCCCTCCCCACTGTGACATTGTCGAGCAGTAAACGGTGGTCTTGCCAGCGACACCCAAATGCTTTAACAGGAATGTGGACGTAAAACTGAAAATCAGGTCGGAAATGTATTAAGACATTTATTCTCCCTGTTGCTCTATATATGGCGAGCACCGCGCGTTCAGGCGCAAATTACCACCGGGTTCCAGGCCGCGGGATAAGTTCCTTGGACCGTACAGGTGAATGTTAGTAGCATCGAACACCTCACTGTACCGTCCTAATGTACCCTGACAAAGAATACGGCGAGACTCCAGGAACATTTATTTCATTAAGCATCAACATAGATGGGGAGGAGAGTGGGGAATTGGGGGGTATTAAGCGAAAAAACGGCTTCATTGCATCGTCTGTGGGAATGAACGGCAGATACTGGTTTGAACCGAAATTACACACAAAAAACTGGAGTAACAGCGCGGTAAGCAACATCTCTGGAGAAAAGGGATATGTGACATTTCGGCTCCAGACCCTTCTTCGGACTGTGAGTCTGGGAAAAGGGAAACGAGAAATATAGATGGCGATGTAGAGAGATATATAGCACAAATGAATGAAAGATATGCAAAAAACAGTAACGATGACAAATAGAAACAAGTCATTGTGAGCTGTTTATTAGGTAAGAACGCGTTACAGATAATCAGACTCAATAAGACGACTTTGAAGCTGGTACGACTTGGGTTGGGGAGGGATGGAGGGAGAGGGGATGCAAGGGTTACTTGATGTTAGATAAATCAATATTCATACCATTGGGCTGTAAGCTGCCAAAGCGAAATATGAGGTACTATTCCTCCAATTTGCGTTTGGCTTCACTCTGACAATGGAGGAGGCCATTGCATTAAACATTTTCAGTCGTGGGGAACCCACCGATTTCTCTGGCAAATGCACCTATCTCATTCTAAGCTCATGACCCTGGAGAAATCTCTGAACTTCGGAAAGCTGTCCAGCGAAAGAAGAGAGAAGGAGAGGCGGCATCGCCCATCACATCCAAGTGGACGTTCGGAGAGAGGCCTGGGGTTCTGCACGGCCAGTTAAAACAATGAGCAGAGGCAACCAGCCCACAGTAATATCTGTCGGACACCATGCCGGCTGGAGTGTGGTGCTCAGAACTGAGCGGCGGAATCAACCCCTCCCCCTGCTTCTTACACCAGCCCTCACATATAGCATCTCTTCACCGAATCTTGGGGTGATTCATTGCTGAGCAAGTGGCTATTAAGCCAAGGGTTCGCAGTGGGTTGCCAGCGGAGCAGCGCACAGCCCGATTTCATTAGTTTACAACGTAACGTTTCGGGTGGTACAGTGGCGCAGCGGTAGATCTGCTGCCTCATAGCGCCGGGTTGGATCCTGTACTCCGGTGCTGTCTGTGTGGAGTTTTCCCGTCCCCCCTGTGACCGGGTGGGTTTCCTCCAGGTGCTCCGGTTTCCTCCCACATGCCAAAGACACGCAGTTATGTAGGTTAATTGGCTTATGTAAACTGTCGCTGGTGTGTAGGATAGTGCGAGTGCACGGGCGATGGCTTGTCGGCGTGGACTTCGGTGAGCGATGGGCCTGTTTCCACGCAGTATCTATAAACTTAAATAAACTAAACTGAACTGAACTGAGCTAAACTAAACTAAACTAAACTAAACTGAGCTAAACTGAAGTAAACTAACGGGTGTAGCCTGTGAGTGGTTGACTGGAGCACCAAGAGGACTAGAATGAACCGATGTCGTGTCTCGTAGTGCAGAGTGGGGTGGCAGTGAATTAGGTAGCTCCAGGGATCATTTCCAAATTCATTTCCATTTCATTGATAACGTCCCACATAGGAGATTATTGGGCAAAATTAGAACACACGGTATTGGGAGTAGGGTGCTGACATGGATAGAAAATTGGTTGGCAGACAGACAACAAAGGGTAGGAATTAACGGGTCCCTTTCAGAATGGCAGGCAGTAACTAGTGGGGCACAGCAAGCCTCGATGCTGGGACCGCAGCTATTTACAATATATATTAATGATTTGGATGAAGGGATTAAAAGTAATATTAGCAAATTTGTAGATGACACAAAGCTGGGTGGCTGTGTGAACTGTGAGGAGGATGCTATGAGGATGCAGTGTGACTTGGACAGGTTGGGTGAGTGGGCAGATGCATGGCAGATGCAGATTAAATGGGGATAAATGTGAGGCTATCCACTTTGATGGCAAAAAACAGGGAGGCAGATTATTATATAAATGATGTCAATTTGGGGAAAAGGGGAAGTACAACCGTATCTGGTGGCCCTTGTTCATCAGTCACTGAAAGTAGGCATGCGGGTACAGCAAGCAGTGAAGAAAGCGAATGGCATGTTGGCCTTCATAACACGATGAGTTTCCTATACTCTAGGAGCAAAGAGGTTCTCCTGCAGTTAAACAGGGCTCTCGTGAGACCGCACCTGGTGTATAATATGCAGTTTTGGTCTCCAAACGTGAGGACGGACATTCTTGCTATTGAGGGAGTGCAGCGTAGGTTCACCAGGATAATCTCCGGGATGGCGGGACTGTCATATGCTGAGAGAATGGAGTGGCTGGGCTTGTATACTCTGGAATTTAGAAGGATGAGAGGGAATCTTATTGAAACATATAAGATTATTAAGAGGTTGGGCAGGGAATATGTTCCCAATTTTGGGGGAGTCCAGAGCCAGGGGCCCTAGTTTCAGAATAAGCGGTAAGCCATTTATAACGGAGATGAGGAGAAACATTTTCACACAGAGAGTTGTGAGTGTGTGGAGTTCCCTGTCTCAGAGGGCAGTGGAGGATGGTTGGCTGGATGCTTTCAAGAGAGAGTTAGATAGAGCTCTTGGGAATAGTGGAGTTAGGGGATATGGAGAGAAGACCGGAATGGGGCACTGATTGTGGATGATCAGCCATGATCACATTGAATGGCGGTGCTGGCTCGAAAGGCCGAATGGCCTACTCCTGCCCCTATTGTCTATTGCCTATAGTCTGTTGTCTATTAGATTACCTAAACATGGCAGTAAATGCTGGCCGTGCCAGGCACGCCACATTTTGTAATATGGCCCTCTGGTCAACTGCTTAAAGGAATTGAGCCTCAAACAGCAGACAGGTTCTGGACGATCTGATAGTGTTGTATAAGGTTCCCATGGATTTCATTGCTCTAAGACAGTGAAGTTGTTCCAATAGGGCACGTTGAGGGGGAATAATTTTGTGGATTGAGGACGTGGAGGGGGCGGGGAGAGAGGGAGATCAAGGATACATTTTATACATCGTTTGTGTTCCTGCCCTAACTCACTGCTGCTGGATTGTTGTAAATAGGCAAGTGAAGCTTTCGAAAAGAGATTTGATAGAAAATAATGTGCATTTCTACAGGGAAAGTAAGCAAATAATTTCGGAATCATAGTTGAAATGGCCAATATGTACAGGAAGGAACTGCAGATGCTGGTTTACACCGAAGGTGAACACAACATTGGAGTAACTGAGTGGGTCAGGCAGCATCTCTTGAGACGAGTAATATTTGACGTTTCGGGTCCAGATCCCTCGTCAGTCTCGCTTCGGGTCTGGAGGAGGGTCTCGACCCGAAATTTCACTTGTTCCTTTACCTCAGATATGCTGCCTGGCTCGCTAAGTTACACCGGCATTTTGTGTCTATCTTCGTTGAAATGGTCAACATGGGTTGCTTAATCAAATGGTCTTCTTCTGTGCTATAACATTCCCACGACATGCTCGTCGTGAAGAAACTGGTTCTTTGCCATTTTGCACTAACTGTGACATTAAGAATGACACCACTGAGCTGATTTCTCACAGACCCAATTCATAGAAACGTTACACAATGTAGCATTCCAACATCCGTCCGACGTCATCGCCGCACAGTGTTTCATACAGATGTCGCCGTTGCATGGATCACAGGGAACCCCAGAAGACGAACAACTGTAATAAAACAGAACGTAGAAAATAACTGTTAATAGGATTCCTACTTCAATCTTAGCTTTGTTTCTGCATTCAGAGATATGGAACAGAACGTGCGATTGGAAAGAAACTCACCTCTTAGAAGAGCTATAATTGGTTCCGTCCAGCCAGCTCCAGTGCGAGGTCCCTCCACCGTATGTACATTTAAGACCAATCCAGTAACTATCTGAAAGATGACTACTTACAAAGTCCTGTCGTGGAAACGAAAGTATGTCAGTATATGTGGCAATAACGGTTGAATGGCAATGTCAGGGTCAATCAGGGCCTGCTAATTGAAGCCGAACTATTTACATCCAACCAGCTCGATGCCCTGCTGTAACGGGGTGAACGAAATATGCGATGAGCAATGTTTAATACTACCTCCGTTGGTGGTGTGTATGTGTTTGCCACCTTCCAGAGAGCGTTGCAAGAGAGGTGACCCGAATGGATGGCAGGGCTGATACGGTGCTGCCCGGCGTAACATACACCTCCTCGTCTGGTCTACCTTAACCAATGTCTATGTATTCATTGGGCGGCACCGTGGCGCAGACGTAGAGCTGCTGCCCTGCAGCGCCAGAGACGCGGGATCGATCTTGTCTGCGGGTGCTTGTCTGCACAGAGTTTGTACGTTCTCCCCATGACCTGCGTGGGTTTTCTCCGAGTATCTTGGATCTTCTTGAAGTTGGTAGTATGGGTGGGGAGATGCGTATAAGAGAGAAGGGGGGGAGGGGTTAGTCAGCGGTTACCTACAATTGGACAACTCAACCTTCAGGTCGTTGGGGTTAAAGCTATCCAAGCAGAATTTGAAGTTCTTTTGCCCTGGCAGACTATGAGCTGTTACCAAACGGTAATATATATGCCGGTTATGCCTGCTCTGGAACAGCTAGGGCGCACACCTAGCCCGTCGGTTCAGTATGTTCAAGCGAACAAGCCTTCAGCACTGTGCTGGCAAGGCCCGGACATCAAGACGTGAGATAAACTCCTAAACAAACTAACCTTCTGCCTTCCCAGCATTGTTTTCAAGTACTCTTACTTCTACCTCATTCGGACATTCTTTTATTGCACTTTAATATCTTATTTAGAATCGTCTTTCTCTGGCCTTGCGGCACATGACCATCACCGAGCAATAACAACTCAGTATCTGTGGGTCGGCGAACAGTGGGATCAAATAATGAACTCCTACCTGTCCTTCAGCATCGTTAATGACAACGAGATGGGCATCATTTGACTCACAGAACAACTGGGCATCTGTCCAGTTACGTTTTGTTGAGGAAAAGTAATAACAGTGTTGACTGAACAAACACCATCCGTGCGGACAACGTGGCGTATCTGTAACGATATTGAAGTAAACACCAGATGCAGCTTGGTCGCTAACGAGTGGCTGTTTTAGTCAGGGATGACTCTGGGGCATCTGGAACTGAAAACCGTAATTCGATGTACAGTGCTGGTTCGAGGCGGCGCATTTCAGCGCTCGGAACCGCATCGGGGACACAGTGCCACGTTTAAGTTACTGGGTTACATATTGGAGACCATCTCACTGGGTGACGTGTGGAAAAGCTTCACGGGGTAGAGATGGGACCAGGGCGGGTATCCGTATCAGAAAGAACAGAATAGTCTGGACCTTTCCTACCATAGGGAGAAGGCTGAGGGAACTCTCTATTAAAACGACGAAGCTTGCGAGACGGAGGATGGAAAGAGGAGATTTCCTGGGAGGGGCCAAATCAAATGATATGAGGCTGTCACCATTGACTCCAGTCAGGAATTTAGGTCAAATTCGACCACTTTTTCTGACAACAGAGACTGAAGTAGAACGCAAAGTACTTGAGGAACTTAGTGAGTCAGGCAGCATTTCTGTAGGATATGAATTGGCACGTTTCTGAATGGGACTCTTCTGCAGACCTTCACTCTGAAGAAGGATCATCTGCAGAAACATCGCACATCCATGTCCCCCATGGTTGCTGCTTGACCCGCTAAGTTACTCCAGCACTTTGTATTCTACATATGATTCCAGCATTTGCATGCCTTGTGTCCACAGTGATGGAAACAGATTGTGTATGACTTTGGATGCATTTACTGCCCAGATAAGCTTCAGCTAGATAGGCCTCCACTGTCACAGTTGTCTCAACGTATCTGCTGCTGACACCTTCATCCACTGGTTGATTACTTTTGGACTTGGTTCTATTTTTGGACCCCAGCCAATCTCCCAGCTTCCTCCATATAATACTGTGCTGTCCACATTCGAAATCATGCACACTCCCATTCCCCATCGCGTCCAGCGCTCGCTGACATACAACACCTTCCAGACCAACAATATCTCAATTTCAAATTTCAAATTTGTCTTCCTGGTTTCTCAACCCCATTATGGCCTTACGTTATCCATTCTCTGTAATGGGCGTCATACTGAGCGGCACAGTGGCACCGCTTGTAGAGTTATTGGCTCACAGCGCCAGAGACACAGGTTCGATTCTGAACTTTGGTGCTCACTTTCTGGCGTTTGCACGTGAGGCAGCAATTCTACCAGCCGTCATAGAGTCATAGAGTGATACAGTGTGGAAACAGGCCCTTCGGCCCAACTTGCCCACGCCGGCCGACATGTCCCAGCTTCACAGATAAGTTACTCAAGCACTTTGTGTTTTGCCCAACATTACCGGTTTCTCAGTGCACTACTCAGGTAGTTTATGGGATAAATAAGTAGAACTGAAATTTTCCTCTACCGAATACTATACTTACTCTGCCCCAGGCGGGAAATCTCAGCTTGAAGTCCGGTGAGTGCACTGCTCAGTTCCTCATAGTTTCCAGTAACTGAAAGAGAAGCGACACTTATATCGTGGGCGCTGTTTTCCAATGAGCCACAGACCCCCCCCCCCCCCCCCCCCCCCCCCCCCCCCCCACCCTCCACACACATTCTGACAGAGGAACTAGTTATCTTACTGGTCAAATGTGAAAATACGAAATGCTCTGTCCAAGTACTTAGATTAGAATTAATGATCAATAGCATCGAGAGAATTGAATAGATGGACGAATGGACGGATGGATCGGTAGGTGGGGAGACAGAGGGGCCATCGGGAGGGAGAGGAATATAGGGAGAAATAGAGAGAGGAAGAGAGGGCAGATGGGGAGGGAGAAGACACCATACTACACACTAGAGATAATTTATAATCTTTACCGAAGCAACAAACCTGTACGTCTTTGGGGTGTGGGAGCGAACCAGAGTACCCGGGGAATACCAACGCGGTCACAGGGGGAATGTACAAACTCCGTGCAGACAGCACCCAATATCAGGATTCAACCTGGGTTGCTGGCGCTGTAAGGCAACAACTCTAGCTCAGCGGTAGGCTCATATGGCCCACATGGAGGGAATATGGTCGTCATCCCAAGCTGCGGAAACAGGTTTCCGTGGATTTATGTTCCACAACATGGAGCACACACTCGCCCTACCGGATCAACACGAGGAATATCTGTTTCAGGGATTTTCTTCAACATGGACCACCCTCATCTGTTCCATCTTCCAGAGGTGGATCTACAATCCCTCATTTTATACAGTTTTCAGATTGTCTTGAGACCAGTATTCAGACAGTTGCCAGGAAATTGGTACCGGTACGACAGAGTGGCGCAGCGGTAGAGTTGCTGCCTTACAACGCCAGAGAACCGGGTTCGACCCTGACTCCGGCTGCTATCGGTAAGGAGTGTCTAAGTTCCCCCTGTGACCGTGTGGGGGTTTCCCCAGGTGCTCCGGTTTGCTGCCACGGTCCAAAGACGTGCAGGTTTGTAGGTTAGCGACCTTTCTAAAATATGTATTGTATTTCGTACTGACCATTATTCTTCCATTGGGCAAACCCCATCAGGAGAACAGTCTCTGACTTCTGAACTTCACTTGATATCTGTCTGACTGAAATGAAAAGAAAACTTTAACCAGTAGGTTGATTTAACTCATACATATCAACATTCAATGGATTTGTGGGTACTCCCTTTATTCGAAGCATAATATACAACAGCGAGAAGAAATTGTGTGAACTGCACACGTGATTAGTACAGTGGGCACTTGAGGACCTGATCATTGATATGCAACGCGAAATGTAGCTGACCCAACACCGACCCCTGCGAAACACCACTAGTTATTGGTAAAACAAAAGTAAAACAACTCTTGTATTCCCATTCTTGGCATTCTGCCTTTCGGCAATTCTTCTATCTATGCCCTCTATTGCCCTTATCTTTTACCCTACCCGTTGTCTTTTGAATAGGCACACGGATATACAGGGAATCGATGGATATGGATCTTCTACAGATCAAGGAGAATCATTTAACTTGGCACCATGTCCGGCGCGGACATTGTGGACCGAAGGGCCGTTCCATTGCTGTACTGATCTATGCTCAATATTCTAAAGGGTTATAACCATGTTTTATACCCGTATGGAACTATATCCATGTATATTAGCCTTTTAAATACGGGGGTTGTGATTTTAAGACATTTGTCCTTGTGGAGCAAACCTTCGCAGATTGAACGGAAAGTAATTGTCAAATATAATGAGGCAGCTGAGCGAAAAGATAATTTGAATGAATGTAATACGATTAATGCCTTGATATTGCAACACCATCTGCATTCAGTAGACCACCTTAACGCTTGAACCATTGTTCCTCGCCCTTTATTGAACACACGTCTCTCGCATTATTATTTTACGGTTTATGCATATCCTTTCATTAGTCGTGATGATTGAGATTATGGTTTCAACGGCGCGATTTCTTTGGAAAAAAACTTACTCAGTATACTCGCAGTGACGAGGGTCAAAATCGACAACAGGATGGAGAGACTCAAAATAGTGTATAAAATCGGGAGGGACCATCTTCCCAGGGCAGACATTGTTGCTTGGTCACCATCATCTGCAAAATGCAAGTGAAAGTCATCGACCAAGCAGGAGATGCAATGGCCCAATGGAAACGCCTTCAACA
Source organism: Raja brachyura (assembly GCA_963514005.1). The sequence goes on from OY740816.1 coordinate 15,907,494, forward strand.
CGTTCATGGTTTATATCAGGAGATACTATAAACTGACCAACACACATCTATTCGAAGTAAGAACCGCCATTCACCACAGAGCGTGATGTAAACAACTCATGGAATGCAGTAGTTGCCAGTTCTGTACAGTTCCACATAACAGACCAAATTGTAATTATAATTCGAACAGATGAACCCAAGGTACAAGGAAGAAAGAGCATTCTCTGCCTCACAGGGTGGTGGAGGCGGGTTCTCGGGATGCTTTCAAGAGAGAGCTAGTTTGGGCTCTTAAAAATAGCGGAGTCAAGGGAATATGGGGAGAAGGCAGGAACGGGGTACTGATTGGGGATGATCAGCCATGATCCCTTTGAATGGCGGTGCTGGCTCGAAGGGCTGAATGGCCTACTCCTGTACCTATTGTCTATTGTCTATTGTCATTCGCCCACCTGCATTCTTTCTCATCAACGTTTCACTATCTGCATCCCAGAAACATTACTTTCGGTATCTGCCACTAAGTTAACTGACGCTGTTCTCAATTCCAACTCATTTACAGGATCTGATCAATTTCAACGAGCTAGTCCACTGATGTGAAGCAGCCGTCAGTTATTTTGGCTAATATATACCTTTATTCTATTCATTAGGTTGAACTTCACTGTGTGTTTCCAAATTGTACTTTACCGCCGTGCTCTCAGCTGGAATATGTTTTTTTTAACAAGGGAAGGGAGGGGTTGTGGCGCTGGGGGGGGGGGGGGGGGGGGGGGGGGGGGGGGTCGCAGTGGGAGGGGTTGTGGCGCAGGGGGAGGGGGTGCAATCGTAGAGATGCAAGTTATTGTTCACACCGCCCCTGGAGCAATTGCATTTTTTTTAATGACAAACATACAAGTACAAGTCTGTTCTGAATGTCACATCATGTAACGAGTTCTACCTCTTGATGCCGCATTCTAACGGCAGTAATCGGATCCATGGATCTCGAGAAGTCACTCGGTCATTTCTGTCTGAACCACACTCTCGGACTCAGTTTTTTTTAACCGACTACTACGGGTGTCTAGATACACACTCTCAGTGGAAGATCAGCCGGGCGAAATGTACCGTTCTTGCCCAGCTTATAAGTGTCGCCAGTTGCACAACAATATGACTGAATGTCACATTTTCTCTACAAAATGAAACCGCAAACTACCACCTTTGTCATGACGTGCAGGAAGGGACTGCAGATGCGGGTTTACGGCGAAGATAGACACTCAATGCTGGAGCAACACAACGGGTCAGGCAGCACCTCTGGATAGAAGGAATGGATGATGTTTTGGGCCTGAAGAAAGGTCTCGACCCGAAAAGTCACCCATTCCTTCTAACCAGAGTTGCTGTCTGTCCCGCTGAGTTACTCCACCACGTTGTGTCTAGTTACATGTGTTCTAACTACAGCCTTACACGTGTGACTCAAGACAACAACGTGCCACCATCTCCCAGCTTTGAATTAAACAAATAACATGGAAACAGGCGGTTCTGCCTACTGAGTCGACGACGACCATCGATCGCCATTAACACTAGTTCTGAGTAATCCCGTTTCCTTGTCCACAAACCTGCACACGAGGGGGGGTTTTCAGAGAACAGTTAAGCCACATACGCTCACGTCTTTAGCACATAGTAAGAAACCGGAGGACCCCGAGAAAATCCACAGGAACAACTTGCAAACACCACACAGACAGCAACAGAGGTTAAGATCAAAGCTGGGTCTCTGGCTTTGTGAGCCAGCATGTCTTGCTGCGTCACCGTGCCGCCCTGGATGTTTCTGAATCACTTAGACATAGGAATAAAATCAACATTTGTTAAAAAGCTTCAACGCATTAAAAAAAAACAATCCGTGCTCTCAGATATTGCTAAACAAATACTCTAAAATACTTCAAAACTATCGGACAAGCGGTAGTGAGGTACGAAGATGAGTATGTGGAATGTACGTTTCAGTTCTTGCGGACTGCAACTGGGTCTTTTGTGACAACGCCTCCGCTCAAGCAGTGAGAAGTCAGTTTTCCTTGTTGCGGATTGCTGCAAAAATGCCAACGAATGCCGTTCTGTGTTTGACTGTAATCTACAAATTATATTGCTGGTGTTTACCTGGTTTCAGTTCATCTGGGCTTCTTTTGCCTTCTCTCGTTGTTTTGGGATGAAAGGAATCGATATTTCGATAATCCTCATTTACCTCCATGTTCTCACACAAATCTTGTCTCCGTCAACACCGAGAGAGGCAGTGGGAGCGATGTCACTTCTGGTTCCTAGTGTTGAACCTCCAGTGTTCAGTGGTGGAACTCAGAGGACCGAACCTGTTCTGCTGCATTTTATGGTGTGTGACCACTTCTGCTTCCAGTTGATGTGGTCCAATTTCCATGACGTGTATCAAAGACCCTAGAGGAACCATCAGAGTTTCCAATCCTTAACGCGTTCTCAGACAATCTTTTATTATACAGATCAGCGTGGAAATGTAGATGCTCACGGCCAGTAAAACCCCAGTGGAAAGAAAATGACCCTAGAAGTGAGCAGATGTTCATGAACAAATGCGATATTGAAGCCGGTGATGGTCACTGGATCTTATTGTAGCAATGTTACAAAATTTTGAGATTTAAAAAATCAAGTCTGCAATTTATCCCATCAGATAAAGTCTAAAATGAAGTTTAATTTGACACCTAATTCATTTTCATATCTTCAGTATTAAAAAGGTTATGGCCATTTTCATACTCAGAAATTAGCATCTTGTTCCCCATTGCCTATCCAGTCAAAAGCCCATAACTTCCTTAAAAATTAAGAGAACTCAATGAAATGTTCAGTTATTATTGATTGAAGCATTCTGAAACAAATATGAAATAATATTACTTGGGTGACCTGAAATTAAAGCATATAATTAGTTAGTTACCTAATTGTAGCTAATTACAAAATTCAATTACTAGATCTAAACATCTATCCATTTCTTAAGAAAAGATAAACTTTTGTTTTAATTGCCTGTGTCCAAATAACATTCTCACAATAATTCACAATATAACATGATTTTTAAATCTCTTTTTCATGAATTTATAGGCCAAATGGAAGGAATTTAGTGTTTAATTCCTGTAAATTAATGGCCATTTAACTCAACTAGCGAGTGGGTTTTAGTGGAATGCGGTGGATTAGAACGTTGCGGTTTGCGGTGAAGTCGTCATGAAAAACACTGCCGGTTCATACATTTTTTTTGTCCCATTTCGCAACATGAAAATGTGATTAAAGCCTTCATAAAAAACAAGTTTTAATGTAAAAATAAACTGTGTACTTTATTTTCTACCCGTTGTCGGCGCTCACGGCTTTAGAAGATGATTTTTACATTACTCTAGTTAATAAATAATCTAGCGTAATTTAAAAATACCTTCATGAATGAAATGTCGGAGCGATTTTTCTTCAGCAACGAAATCGCCCGACATGGATCGATTTGCCCTCTCTGTAGAAAAACGGCACTTTAAACCCGTCCCTCTCTGAAAGGCGCCAAAGTCACGCACACGGGGAGTGGCAGAACTGCAGCGCTGCTCAAGGTAAGTTTTGTAACATACCTACTTATTGCATTGCCCCATTCCTCAATACTAATACGTGTCTTAGCACCACTTCCCTGAACCGATGACACATCATCACTTTTCTCATGGAATTCTCCAACAATGTTCCCAGACCTGCCTGCCCGTGTGGAAATTTTAAACAGCATTTCGCTAACTCCAGTTCAATTGAGTTAACACATGGCGGATGACAGAGGTTATGGGGAGAAGGCAGGAGAATGGGGTGAGGATGGAGAGATAGACTAAGCATGACTGAATGGCGGACGAGACATGATGGGTTGAATGGCCTAATTCTACTCATATTCCCTATGACCTTTTGGCCTTATGATTTCTATTCAGCTGGTGTATACTCCATTTCACTGAACTCCTGTTCCAGCCTATGTGTTAACTATGGGCGCACTCCATTCAAATAATTGTACACACAGTTCAATTGAGTATAAACAGTTCCAATATGCTCGAGTTTTAGTGAGTGTGCACTCCAGACTAAGTGATACTCGCTTTTGAATATACATTGCTTCGTTTGCCCAAATAAGTGAATGGGAATGAATATTATTGATTAGTACATGTATCAGAGGTTATGGGGATGATGCAAGAGAATGGAGTTAGCAGGGAGAGATAGATCAGCCGTGACTGCATGGCGGAGTGGACTTCATGGGCCGAATGGCCCAATTCTGCTCCTATTCCTTATCACCCTGTGACCTAATATTGTGCACTCATTAATTGTAATCTAATGATGGAGGAAAGCCCATTGATAGATCAATAACTGTAGTGCAGTCGTTTGAATTACATTGTGTTTTGTCATTGTGCAAAGTAGGCGCGTGTGTGGGCGACGAGAGGACAGTTTTACAGTTCTTATATAATATACAAACTATCTTGGCGTACACCTGCTGATGTGGGAAAGCGGAAGCGACAAAATGGACACGACGATGCAGATACCCAGAAGAGTGTGGATAATCTTGGGTGGTAGATTTCGTAAAGCAGTATCTGGTCTTCGGGGCCAGTGTTCTTTAAATTGCAAGTGAAACTAATCACTGAAAGTATTGATTCTTCCAATGGAAAATATACCAATCTTGTCCCAGTTTAAACTTGGCTACGGCCGACGGAGCCGACGGTTATTGCCAACACCACAATTTTCAACTGACAAAAATATTTATCTTCCTTTGTCTAATCTTTACGCAAAACAGGCTGGGTATTGATCTGAGTAGGGAGTGGGGGTAGTGCAAGTTACACACCAGAGAAAAGCTGAAGTCTGAAGAAGGGTCTTGACCCGAAATGTCACCTATTAATTTTATCCATACATGCTGCCTGACCGTCTGAGTTACTCCACATTCTGTGTCTATCTGCAGACTAAAGCATCATTCGCTCCGTAATCTAAGTTCAAATGGGAAGAATCAACAAAGCTCACCCATCCAACACTCTTTGTCTTCAACATTTTGCCCTTTCCTCTCCCTGCGGTTAATTCAAGCCCATTCATTTGAATTGGAAAACTAGGATAACTAAGAAACATTAGCTGTATTACTAAAAGTCTGATCTTGACCACTACCTGTTGTTCTGTATATTGATTTTAGAAACAAACGCTGCGACTTACGGCTGTGCGTTTAGGCCATCTTACTCAGTCCCCCTCCTCTGCGCAGGACAAGAAGATTTTTCCCATCGAAGAAAAATAAAAAAGCTATTAATGGTTTAAAAATGTTGAGATGCTCTCTCCTGAAGGCCACACCCCTTATGCAGCGACTATAAAACCCGGAAGTGTTGAGTGCCTCAGTCAGTCTCTGCAAGATGGGGGAGCGAGAGGGTCACGTCTCTCAGTCTGAGCTGTGAATAACACCGAACACATCTCTACTAAACTGTGAGTTGTTTTACAGACCTGCCAGTGCCCTTAATGGGGTTTGAAAATATAGTTTGGAAATTCTAAAGCTGTGTTGCCTTCGGTATGGAAATGTTAAAGCTGTGGTGCCTTTGATTTGTAAATGCTAAAGCTGTGTTACATTTGGTTTGGAAATGCTAAAGCCGTGTTGCCTTTGGTTTGGAAATGCTAAAGCTCTGTTGCCTTTGGTTGGGAAATGCTAAAGCTGCGTTGCCTTTGGTTTGGAAATGCTCAAGCTGTGTTGCCTTTGGTTTGGAAATGCTAAAGCTGTGTTGCCTTTGCTTTGGAAATGCTAAAGCTGTGTTGCCTAATTAAAATTGCCTTTCCTACTTCAAGTCGCCTTGCCTAATTAAAGTTGCCTCGCCTAATTAAAGTTGCCTTGCCGTCTATATAATTAAAAGTCTAAACTTGGCCACTTTCTGTTTGCGCTTTATATTGATTTTAGCAAACACGCTACCACGTACGGCTGTGATTTTCGGCCAGCCTACTCAGAGTCCCCCTCCGCTCATCAGATGACGAGGACTTTCCCATCGATGAAAAATAAAAGGGATATTAGTGTTTTAAAAATGTTGAGATTCTCCTGTCAATCACGCCATGAGGACCACGCCCCTTCTGGTGGGAGGGGGAGGGACTATACAACCAAGAAGTGTGGGTGTGGCTCAATCTCTGCAAGATGGAGGAGGGTGAGGTCACGACTCGCTGTCTTTAGTGGCTTTGCACCCTGATTGAAATGGTACGAAACTGCACTTGAATTTAGTGGCCTTGCACCCTGCTTGAAATGCAATTTCAAGGAATAGCCATGAGTCAACTGCCAGCCAACCAGCCGTGAGTGAGCTGCCAGCACAACATGCTTGAGTGACTGAGCCGCCAGCCCAAGAAACCATTCGGCCCACAATGTGCATACTAGCCCTCTGGAAACCAGTCCCTTCAGTCCACAACACCCATACAAGCGCTCCAGAATGCCCTGTCTTCAGGTCTTCCGGCTAGGTCTTCAATGCTAGCGATAAGCTAGCACTGAACACCCTGCTAACAACCATCAACAAACTACAGACTGCACACCCTGATGGGATTTTCATCGTGGCTGGAGACTTCAATCAGGCAAATCTAAAAGCTGCCCTCCCTGAAATTCCATCAGTATGTCACATGTTCGACGAGCGGTCAAAATACATTGGATCATGTAGACAGCAACATCAGGGATGGATACAAAGCCTCCCCCTCCCTCACCTTGGCCAGTCTGACCACCTATCTCTCTTTCCCACCCCAGCATACAGACCTCTCATCGTGAAAACTAAGCCCAGTGTGAGAAACATAAAGACTTGGCCGGGTGACGCTGCCGCTCAACTTCAGGATTTCTTTGAGTGCACCCAGTGGGATCTTTTTGCAAATCAGGGCATAACAGACTACACATCCACATCCTTATTGATGCAGTTCTACATACAGAACTGCATCAATAACGTCACTATCGACAGAGAGGTTAGGTGTTATCCAAATAGCAAACCATGGATGACCAGTGATGTCAGAAAGCTGCTGAGGGAACGCAACTCAGCCTTTGGATCTGGCAATGATGAACTGTACAGCACTGCCAGATCCAAACTAAAGAGAGCCATCAAAGAGGCAAAGGCAGCCTATGGAAGAAGACTAGAGGGACACTTTAATGAGAGGGACCCCCGGCAGGGTATTCAGCAACTTACGAACTACAAGGACAACAGGGGGTTAACCACCAGCAGCAGTAGTAACTTGCTGGCTGAGGAGCTTAACCACTTTTTCGCCCGTTTTGAGCTGAGTAAGGCGGAGCCTGCGCCTGCAGCCGCATCCAGCACTGACGAACTGGCACTCGCTGTGAGCACAGAGGATGTCAGGAGAGTACTCCGCAGCGTCAACCCCAGGAAAGCTGCTGGTCCAGATGGCATCCCAGGGAGAGTACTGCGGGATTGTGCAGACCAGCTGGCGGAGGTATTCAGCGACATCTTTAACCTCTCTCTGTCAACATGCACTGTCCCTAAATGATTTAAGACTGCCACCATTGTGCCTGTTCCCAAAAAAAGCATCTATCACCAGCTTGAACGACTACAGACCTGTTGCTCTCACTTCAACTGTGATGAAGTGCTTTGAGAGACTGGTCCTGGCCCACATTAAATCCTCACTCCCACCCACTCTGGATCAACATCAGTTTGCATACAGAGCCAACAGGTCAACAGAAGACGCCATCAACATGGCTCTACATTCTGCACTGACTCGCCTAGAGCACCCCGGCTCATATGTGAGGATGTTGTTTGTAGATGTTAGTTCTGCATTCAACACCATCCCCAGCAGAATGGTGGACAAACTGTTTGACCTGGGTGTAAATGCCAACACATGCAGATGGATCAAGAACTTCTTAACAGACCGCCCACAGACGGTCTGGATGGGGTCCAATCACTCCCCAGTCCTGACGCTCAGCACAGGAGCGCCACAAGGTTGTCTGCTGAGTCCTATTCTCTACCCAATATACACCCATGACTGCACACCAACACACAGCACAAACCGGATAATTAAGTTTGCAGATGACACGACTGTGGTAGGACTGATAAATAACAACGACGAGTCTGCCTACAGAGATGAAGTCCAAAAACTGACTGTCTGGTGCACTAACAATAACCTGGTACTCAACTCAACCAAAACAAAAGAACTGGTTATTGACTTCAGGAGGAGGAGAGAGGAACCTGCTCCTCTTTACATCAAAGGAGACATGGTGGAGAGAGTCACTGACTTTAAGTTCATGGGCACATACATCTCCCAGCATTACATGGACAGTGAACATCGTCACTCTCGGAAAGAAGTCACAGCAGCGGCTATATTTCCTGAGGACTCTGCGGAGAGCAAACGTCTCACACCAGCTGCTGCTGTCCTTCTACCGGGGCGCCGTGGAAAGCATCTTCTCCTATGGCATCCTGGTGTGGTTTGCTAGCTGCACTGTGGTTGGAAGGAAGGCACTACAGAGGATTATTAAAACAGCACAGAGCATCACAAACGCTCAGCTACCCTCCCTGGAAGACATTTACAAGGCCCGATGTTTACGCCGGGCGACAAAAATCACACAGGACTTATCCCACCCTGCCAACCACCTTTTCACTCTGCTGCCCTTTGGGAGGCGATACGGGTCTTTGAAGGCCTGCACTTGCAGACAAACTAACAGTTTCTACCCACGTGCCATTAGAGAACTCAAACAGATAATACTACGGGCAACATTACACAATTCGGGGTGCATTATAAACATTTGTCTGCTGGAATGTGCAATATAATGTACATCATTTTAATTATATATTACTTATTTTATGCATTGATCTTGCGGTAAATGTAAATGTGGGAGCAAATGGTTGTTTGTGTTATTGTGTTTTGATCTTTTTAATCTTTTTATCCTGCGTCTTTTATTGTTTACAATTGAAGGAGATGCACATGACATTTCGTTGTACAGTTGCTGTGCAAAGACAAATAAACGTATTTGATTTGATTTGATTTGATTGATTTGTCTCCATTCTGCTCATTGATGTGAAATGCAGTGGTATTTTCATGAATGTCCATTCCTTCCATGTTCTCGGCTGGGACATCTGGTCTGTGTTGAACTTTTAAGAAGTAGTCAGTGAGGTGACGATTTTTAGCTCAAATAGTTCCTCAAGCTGCACTTCCACTTTTCCGCTCAATTCTGCAAAATTCCAAATCGTTTTTGCTGAACTGATGGCATTGCAAACATACTTCTGCTATTAGATTCTGTGTTCAAGTAACATTACTCTGACCTTGACGTGACCTCGATACCTGCCCGAGACGTGTCCTCAGACTGGGGGTTTAATTCAGATCTCTGTGCAAGTGTGTACACCCACTGTTAGTTTGACCCCAGGTGAAAAGTAACATTGAAATGGGGCCAGGAGCTCGGCCTTTGAAGCTTAGCCACCACGTTAAACTCGTTGGCTGATGTAAAACCACGTCCTTGGATGGATGGCGGCAGAGCGACATTCTTGAAGCCAGATTAAGACAACGCGTGGTCGCTGGATATATATCCATAATTCTAAATCCAGCGACCGAGTTGATTTTTAAAAAATATTCTGGGGTGTTCATTAATTATTTCTGCCAAGCCTTTCCCACATACTTGGCATGCTGAGGTTTTCCAACATTTTCTGTTCCGATTGTAAGGTTCCGACATACCTATGATTTTCAGCTTCCAGATCCAACCCGAGCAGAGAATGGAGATTTTGCAATTTGCTTAAGGCACGGACATGGCCACATGTCAGCCGAGGTATAAGGAATGACGAATCCTCGCTCCATTCACACCATTTTCCCTCTCGACCTTCACTGACCAGTAAATCACCACCTCCACCCTAGACGCCCCCACCACAGCGGTCAGCATGCGGACAAATCACCCTCGTCCTCAAGTATTTCTAAACCCACAACTTTGTTACACGTAAAAGTGGTTAAGCGGACGGTTACGGGATACTCTTGATCATCACAAGTTTATTTCACTCTTTAGTTCTAACAGGCAATATTTTTGTCTGAAGGCTCCCTGTCTTCTGACGTCGTATTTTCTCAGCCTACAAGATATGTTCCTTTCATTGCAATGCTGGAATCTTGAGCAAAATACAAATCGGCAGGTGGCCTTATAGAGGTGTTTAAAATCATAATAGGAATAGATTGATATATTTACACAGTCTCTGGTTCAGAGTAGGTGAATCGTGGACCCGAGGACTAGGTTTCAGGCAAAGGCGTAAATATTTAATAGGAATCCGAGGGGTACATTTTTTCAGACAAAGAGTGGTGGGGGTATGGAACAATCTGCCAGGGGAGGTACTTGAGGCCGGGACTATCCAACGTTTAAGACACAGTTAGACAGGTACATGGATAGGATAGGTTTGGAGGGATATGGACCAAACGCAGGCAGGTGGGGCTAGTGTGTAGCTGGAACATATTGGTCGGTGTCCGCAAGTTAGGCCGAAGTAAATGTTTCCACGCTGTACAACCCTGTGACTCTATGACAGAGTGGAGGAAGAACGCGGGCTGTATCTGCGGGGTGACCCAACGCGAAAAGTCGTCCGTCCATTCCCTCCTCAGATACTGCCCAGTCGCTGAATTCCTACAAACCTTTATGGTTTGCCCCTTTCATTGGTAATCATCGCACTGAAGTTTTTCGATGAATGTCAGTTCAATATCTGTAAATTGCTCAATTATGTGATGTTTACTAATGTTTACCTGACCTCTTCCCCATTGTCTGCACTTCGGTGAGCAGAAACAACAAATATAGATATATTATAAACTTCTTGTTTCTGAAAAGCACAAGTGACGCAATTCTGAATCATAAACTTCAATTTTCTGAAGACCCGCTACTTTCCGAGAAACTCGGCCGGGAATATGGATTTTGAGGAACTCGGGGTTATTTTTAAGCTTTGCTTTCTTGATGAGGACAAGGAAGCATTTGCACCTAGGCGAGACAAAGGTAAACTTTCATTGAACCCTCCATGCTCATAGTTTCCCTCCTAGAATGGGTTATACAAAACGCCCTATATATGTCCTCGCCGTTCTCTTCTACTCAAAGCCGAATTTCAACAATATCTTTGTTCAACAATGGTTTGTGCGTCCACGTTACATCCAGCGTTGAGTGTTATCCTATTACTGGGTGTATGATCCTAAATTGCTTTAAAGGACGTACTGTAACTTTGAGACATAAAATACAGGCAGATGTTCAAATTAATCCTGATATAGTGTACATTCAGGGAAAGAGGGCCAAGCCTCAATTGAGCAGGCAGGAACATCCGCCACGCTCCACACACCTAGACCTTCACCCTCTCTCCTTTACACATCCCTCCATATTGACTTCCCCAATCTTCACTTACACGTCTCCTTCCTTCTCACTATTCTCCAGCCCTCTCACCCCCTCTCTTTCATCACACATTCTAATATCACAACCAACGTCACTGTTTCCACACCTCATCCTCATCCTCATCCTCTCCCATATTATTTGCAACAGCACAGCTCTCTCTCTCTCTCTTTCTCGCTCTCGTACACTCTTGTCCTCTCCGTGTTCTCATTCTCGCACCGTTCGATTACCCCACGCAATCCCTTTCATATTGTGCCCCAAGTCCGTGCACGATCTGACATCTTTTGTGTGTCTTCTTTTGTCTTAATATGCCGTCATTTGTTCGAATGTGCCCCACACATATTCCCTCTCTCCCCAGACTCCCTCTGGTACACACTCCATTTCTCTTCACACTCGGCTTCTCATACTCTAACACTGTTTCTCTATACTCTATCACTGATGGCATCTTTCTCTGCCCATCTTATTCCCTCTCTCCATTCGCAACACTTGTGCCCTTACGTCGTGTTCATCTCACCTTGGTGGTGAATCTAGTTTCCATTACCTGCGCCTTGTCCTACTGGTACACTGTTCAATATATTTGTACTTTCAGGTAATCGTGGATTTCCCTGCAATTAATCAGCCGCCGAGGAGAGGAATTTCTCCCCAGCTCGGACGTCAGTGGCCAATGTACATCCTTAGGTTGGTGCCCATTTGCACATCCCCGCCGGTGCAAAGAGGCTCTCAGCCCCAATCCCTTCCGGGTTGCTTTTTGTCATCTCGCATTCCCCCAAACCCATTGGGCACGGATCCCTTTTGCTTTACCTCATCACAGGACCCAGGCTCAGAGTGGATGTCCATGTGATGAACGTGATCCACACTGCCCCAGGGCCAGTTTATCCCTTTGCAGGCTCGGAGACCAAAACCACACACAGCCATCCATGCTTGGTCTTACAGAAGTCCCGGGTTTGCTGTCTCTCCTCTTGGGATTTAATGTGAGCGATGGTGCTCTCTGGGAAGGGTCTTCGGTTGAGACACGCATTGCTCCAGGGTCCTGGATCTCAGAAAGAGCCACTAACCCCTCTGAGCATGAAACTCAGAACATGTTAGTTACAGGAAGCATCTCCCTTGACCTCTGCGACTACTGACCAGAAGAACACTGAGCCAAACACACGCTGTCAAACAAAGCTCCTTTATTGAGCATCAGGATTAACAGAGACACGATCGCCGAGAATGGCGCTTATCAGCGGTGTACACAATCTACAGAATCCGCAGATGAAAAGACCGTTTATTTCACGGTCCCCAAGGCCCCGTTGTCACCTAAATACCTGAGCCAGTGGGGGTAGGGAGGGAATGACTACTGCGACTGTAGGGGTAAGGACCAAGATGTTGTGCGGGTGGGAGAGGACTTTGGAGATGCGCTCATCCTAAGTGAGGTGTGGCTTCTGTTAGAGATTTTGTGAGCGCATTGTTTTCCACTTGCTCGCGTGTCGGTGACAGAAAATGAAGCATGTTCACTCATAGAAGCCCGGTTAAAGTTGCTGCACGCCGAATAACATATTTAATTGAGCTTTGCACATACAAGCGGCGGGATGAAGGAAGTGACCATCTTAACTGCTAGTGGAACGCTGACAACTGGTCCATTAGGTAATTCAGTAGTAATTCAGCGGGCCATTAAGCATCTCTGAAGGACATGGATTGGCGACGTTTCGGATCGTGACTCTTATTCCGACATTTCTGCATTCCCTATTCCGACATGACTGTCCTCTTGATTCCATTTTACTGATTGTGTGCCTTGGTTGTCACCTTCCCCTCAGCTAACAATGATCTATTCTACATTCTCATTGACCATCGTCCACTTTGATCCCTAGTTCACACCTTACACTTGCCTATCTCTGTGTCTCCATCTCCCCCTGACTCTCAGTCTGAAAAAGTGTCTCCACCCAAAACGTCACCCAGTCCTTCTATCCAGAGATGCTGCCTGTCCCGCTGAGTTACTCCAGCATTCTGTGTCTATCTTCGGTGTCAACCGACATCTGCAGTTCCTTCCTATATATTTCTGCATGCGGGCTTTTCAATGGCATGTTATGATAATGAAGCAAAACGGAATCTCAGCAGTGGGCTTTAAGGTGGATGCAGCGGGGAATGGAAGGGGGGGAGAGCGCGGCATACGCAGTGAATCTCAGCTAATGGTTGCGCACTGTCCGCTTTGCCCCATCTGTAACGACAATGGAAAGGTCACTGCGCTGGTTTTTCACAGATGACGGGGTGTTTGGAACTGCATGGCCAATCGTGCCACAATCCATCTTTAGAGACCACTGCGCAGTCTTCGTCGTAATCCTTGTGACCATTGGGTTGATCGTCCGCCCAAAACCTGAGGGAGAAAGAAGAAATTAATTGGATAATTGAGGACTGGACCAGTTCTGTAGCAATCTTTGCCGTGGTTTGTACAGACGGCTGGGTTGAACGCTTAATACAGGCAATGCCACCCTATTCTGGTCCCTCAACACCTCAAAGCTAATCAAAAAGGCGCAGCAGCGCCTTTACTTTCTGAGGAGGCTCAAAAAAGCCCACCTGTCCCCCCAGATCCTGACGAACTTCTACCGCTGCACCATCGAAAGCATCCTGACCACCTGCTTTACGGTATGGTACAGCAGTTGCACCGTGGCAGACAGGAAGGCACTACAACGGGTGGTGAAAACCGCCCAGTACATCATCGGTGCCCCGCTCCCTGCCTTGGATGCCCTCCACCGAAAACGGTGCCTGAAGCGGGCCGGGAAGATCATCAAGGACCCCTCACACCCTAATCATGGACTGTTTGCCCTCCTCCCATCAGGGAGGCGGTACAGGAGCCTCAGGTCCCGCACCAGTAGGACGAAGAACAGCTTCTTCAACTACACCATCCGACTGCTGAACTCGGAGCCCAGCTGATAGATTTGTCTGTAGCCTGTATTTATTTATTTTCCATATTGCTACCACTGCACTCTGTATTTATTTTTCTATATCGCTATCACTAAGAACGACGCTAAACTGCATTTCGTTGTACCTATACTTGTATTTGTGCAATGTCATTAAACTTGAATTGAATTCAGTACCGGAAAGATGGAAACTTGGAAAGGTGGAAACTCGCTCCAAGACACTGGCGTGTCTCATTTTACCTCTCGATCCCGACATACGACTAATAGGTGTTCATTGAGTCACAGAGTGGAAACGGGCACTTCGACCTAACTTACCCTCACCGACCAACATGCCCCAGCTACACTACTCCCAACTGCATGGGTTTGCTCCATATCTCTCCAAGCCCGTCCTGTCCATGTACCTATCTAACTGTTGTTGTTTTTTATATTAGGAAGTTCCTGTCTCAACTACCTCCTCTTGCAGATTGTTCCTTACGTCCACCACTATTGGTGTGAAAAATGTACCCCTCAGATCCTATTAAATATTTCCCCTTTACCTTAAACATATGTCTCTGGTGCTCGATTCCCCTACTCTGGCCAAGAGACTCTATCCATATACCCGATCTATTCCTCTCATGATTATATACACCTCTATAAAATCACCCCTGATCCTCCTCCGCTCCAAGGAATGGAGTCCCGGACTACTCAACCTCTCCCCACAGCTCAGACCCGCTGGTCCTGGCGACATCCTCGTAAATCTTCTCCGTACCTTCTCCAGTTTCACAACATCTATCTTCAGAGATACTGCCCGGCCTGCTGAGTTACTCCAACATGGTGCCCAGAACTGAACCCAACATTCTAAATGCGGCCTCACCAACGTCTTATACAACTGCAACATATCACGAGCGTTTGACGGCACTGGGCACTGGCTGCAGTTTAGAAGGATGAGGAGGGACCTCATTGAAACTTACCTAGTGGATAGGAGTGGAGAGGATGATTACATTCATGGGAGAGTCTAGGACTAGTCCTAGCCTCAAAATTAAAGGACATTCCTTAAGAATTTATTTAGTCAGATGGTGGTGAATCTGTAGAATTCTTTGCCACAGAAGGCTGTGGAGTCTTCTTGATTGGTGCGGCAGTCAGGGGTTATGGGGAGAAGATGGGAGAATGGGGTTAGGAGGGAGAGATAGATCAATAATTTTACCAAGCCAATTAGCCTATAACACTGTACTGGAGTGTGAGAGGAAACCAGAGAACCCGGGAACACCCACGCAGGTCATTGGGAGAACAAACACATTCCCTGCAGATAGCACCCGAACCTGGGATATCTGTCGTTGTACCTCTATAGCTCCTTAAAGTTGTATGCAGTATTTCTCGTGTTGCCCTCCCGATAACCTTCCGTTTACACTCTGTTCCTAATGTCCAAACTTAGGGCATTTTATAAACTCGTCTTCTTCTTCTGTCAGAAGGATCTCGACCCGAAACGTCGCCTATCCACGATCTCCAGAGATACTGCCCGGCCTGCTGAGTTACTCAAACACTTCATGTATTTTTTAAGGGAATAAGGGTATTAATGGCAATCCTTTCCTCTTACTATCCATGTTCTGGCGAAAGAGGACGAGGCTTTGGGTGTACCTATTGTCATACACCTTGGAGGTCAATTTGGTTTGTTGTGTGGGTGGTGCCACAGTGCATAACTGCTGAGAAAATTAACGATGATGAATAATCAACGGACTGCCTCCCAAGACGTCTATTATGTGTGTTGTGCTCCCTGAGTATTATTGTGGATGGATTAGCCCACGGAAATTGAAAGAATATCCTTCACTGCCTTTGATCACAAGCTCATTGGGAATAGGAGTAGAATTTGGCCATTTGGAACATCAAGTCTACTCTGTCATCCAATCATGGCTGTTCCATCTTTCCCTCCTAACTCCATTCTCATGCCTTCTGCCATTGACCTCTGACACTGTACTAATCAATAATCTATCCATCGGTGCCTTAAAGAGGTCCATTGACTTGGCCTCCACAGCGTTCTGTGGCAAATAATTCCCTAGATTCACCACCCTCTGACTAAAGATCAGATCAAAAGGATGAGCTGTGCTGAGAATCAGGAAGGAATGTTAAGGAGATACAAGCATGGCATGGGTGGATCGGTGTCTCATCTGAAAGTCTATACAATGTAAGGTGAAGTTTCACATGTTCCTAAGAAGGATAAGAAGAGGTATTGTCAACGAGGGCCATTGTTCATGCCATTGGGTTGCAGGTCACCAGGTGGATTATAAGGTTTTGACATACAGTATTTTGTTTTCTCCTCAACATTCAACACCACAGATACTGAACAGGACGTGCGACCGGATAGCAACTCACTTTACAGAGGAATAATAATCGGTTCCATCAACCCAGCGCCAGTCACCTTCAGAGGCCGAGTCACTCAGGCCAATCCAAGAATGGCGAATCACTGTTGTCTTCAAAAAGCCCTGTCGTGGAAAGGAAAGGATGGCAGCACATGTGGAAACAATAGCTGACGACAGTACTGTATTATTGTATGTACAACCCCGTGTAATAATTATCCTGCTCTATAACACTCGTCTATTTATTAACAACTAGATAAATGAAATGCCGACATACGGTGAGAGGGATATGTGTTTTGCATTTTCCATGTTTGCATGTCCTGGTTAAAAAAATGATGCCCTAGATATCAGGCAGGACTTTGATGAGGTATTTTATGGCGGTGCTCGTGTCCGGAAAGCTCTTTCTGCATTGGTGGTTACCTCGTAGAACACGGCCCACAGCCAGTCTCTCAGAACAATACCCTCCCATACCAAACCACAGCTACTGGGGCTACCTCCTGTGCCTTGTTGCTAAGCCTGGTCTTTAGATACCAGCAAAATAGAGCAGCAATGTTCATATCTAACAACTACAAGTGGCAGAGCTCTTTGTATGTCTTCAGCATTATAAATGACCTTAAACCTCATCCACCTACCACTCGTCGCAAGTTCATCAGAGTGACAACATTCCACAAGATCAAGAATACCACCATTGATTTAAAGATGGAGGACCACATCCAATTAATCCAAGCACCCATGGGCATGTCAAACAGAGGCTACCAACCTGTAAATTATTTAATTCCGCACGGCACTTCTAAGCACTTTTTAACCCATTTTTCTACAAGACAGCAAGAGATTGGAATAACCTACCAGCCAGCATCAGAGATCTCCAAAACATCAATACATACAAAGATGCATCTCCAAAAGCATCTCCATCTCGACTAGCACGCCCACCACCATCATAGTGCTGAGTGATGCTCCACTAGAGCTTTTCAGCGTATTACACCCAGATCCAGATCCAGATCCAGATGTGTACCGCTATTTCATGCGATACAAAGAAACAGGTGATATTCCCATGAAAACACAAGTGGTGTGTGATTGCCCTCAGACTATCCCGCGTGTGAACGCAATCTGTCCCGGTCAAACATTACTTTAATTTCTAGTAGGAATAGCACCGCGTTTCATAGTGGATCGAAAGTATCACTTAGCAGGGAACGTTGTCTGCAGGTGTTATCACAGAAAAACTCCTACCTGTTCTTGTGCATTATTAATGACAGCAAGGTGGGCGTCGGCTGATGCACAGGATCTTTGGGCCTCCACCCAGGTGTCTGAGCTTGAAGAAAATTGATAACAGCTTTGCTTGAACTTGGTCCATTCCTCGGGACAAGAATGCACACCTGTGAAGATATTGAGGTAAATGTCAAAGGTGTCCGCTACAGACGGCAATATTTCCGGCCATATCTGGATGATCGAGGCAAGGGTAAAAAACCTTCACCACGCATCCAGTTTCAATTATCGAGACAATCACTCGGATAAAACCAGGGCCAGTTTAGATCACCGTTTTACACAATAGAAAGCAGGGCGGCACGGTGGCGCAGCGGTAGAGTAGCTGCCTCACAGCGCCAGAGACCCGGTTCGATCCTGCCTACGGGTGCTGTCTGTACGGAGTTTGTATGTTCTCCCCGTGACCCACGTGGGTTTTCACCGAGATGTTCGGTTTCCGCGCACATTCCAAAGACGTACAGGTTATGAGTAAATTGGCTTGGTCCCGAGTTTGCGTGGGATATTGTTAGTATGCTGGTCGGTCCTGACTCGGTGGGCCGAAGGGCCTGTTCCCGCGCTATATCTCTAAACTAAATTAAGCACTGCGGAAGGTGTGGGAAATAGAGGCGAGGTTGATACCAGAACAACTGTGTCATCCCAGACCATCTGGTACCAGAACAAATGTGTCATCCTAGACCTCTCTCCAATGCCAACACATGCTTCCTCTGGTACAGAGCCAAGATTCCTCACAGTATTCCAAACGTGGCTTGACCTTCGTCTCTTAAAGCCTCAGGATTACATCCTTGCTTTTATATTCTAGCCCCCTCGAAATTAATGCCAATATTGCGATTGCTTTCCTTATCACCAATTTAACGTGCAAATTTATCTTTTGGGAATCCTGCACAAATATTCCCAAGTCCCTTTGCACCTCCGATTTGTACCTTCTCATTTCAATGATCACCATACTTACTCTCCCTCTGCCGTGGGATCTCAGTCTGGAGTTTGGAGAGTTGGGTAATTGCCTTCTCAAGGTTCCCTGTAACTGGAAAGGGACAATAGTTTAGATCGTTCGGAGACTGTTTCTCGATTAAACCTGTTCCGCCACCGGCCTTTCATCGTTCATCTGCAGTCTGGAAAATTTGAATCATTTTGCGATGATTCACATCATCCTGCAAGAATATAGCAGAGCGACAAGAACCACTAGTTGCAGTTGGAGAGTGTTCGCTTTAGCCACGAGGCGGGAAACATGTTCCCGATGTTGGGGGAGACTAAGGAGTAAGAATAAGGAGTAAGCCATTTAGAACGGAGATGAGGAAACACCTTTTCTCACAGAGAGTATTGAGTCTGTGGAATTCTCTGCCTCAGAGGGCGGTGGAGGCAGGTTCTCTGGATGCTTTCAAGAGAGAGCTCGATAGGGCTCTTCAAAATAGCGAAGTCAGTGGATGTGGGGAGAAGGCAGGAACGGGGTACTGATTGGGGATGTTCAGCCATGATCACATTGAATGGTGGTGCTGGCTCGAAGGGCCGAACGGCCTACTCCTGCACCTATTGTCTATTGTCTATTGTCAATGAATCTCTGGAATGGACGCAGCTTAGATTGCGAACTGACTGCGCAGTGTAGTGAATATTGGGCATGTTGGTCAAATGACCCGGTATGTTGCAATTGAATAAGAGGTCACTGAGCAAATAGAGCTGATTGGGTCTCTTCCCAAGGCCGAGCCTCACTCTTTTAACTCCCCTCACATTGGGCACACAAGCGGGTACACGGTTGCCTTTCACTCTCACGGTACTGCTGACCCCGCCCGAACCAGCTGCACAGGAATTCTACCATGTTCATATCATCCTCCAATGTAATCTTCCCTTCCAGGGCAACTGGCATCCTGAAAAGATAGGATGAGTAGCTGGGCAAGTTTAGCAATCGTACCCCCCCCCCCCCCCCCCCCCCCACCCCCAACACGCCCCATCCCAGATTCACAAGCAACTGAATCATCCGACCACAACTAGGGAAAAGCCATAAACTACTATCTTTCGGGTCATGGGTGTCTTTCGGACTATCTTTTGTTCCATTCTAATCATGGCTCGATTGTAATCATGTATTCTCCTTCCGCTGACTGGTTAGCACGCAATACAGGTTTTTTCACGCTACCGCCGGTACACATGAAAACAATTTTAAGGTGAGAGAGGAAAGATTTAAAATGACCCGAGGCTCAACATTTTCACACAGTGCGTACATTCATGGAATGAGCTGCCAGAATAATGAGAGGCGGCTACAAAATCTTCACTTATTAGACCACTCGACAGGTAAATTGATACAACAAATTCGGAGGGCTATGGAAAAGACACAGTCAAAGTGGGTTCAATTTGAACATCAAACTCCTTGTCCTTAGAATGTGTGACCCACGCTCTCGAGCATTGAAAGTGTGATCTAAATTCTAGAAAATCGCCCAAGCACAGCAGAATAGTTTGTGGCTCTGTGAACTGGGACTGGACATCAGATGAGGAGCAAATGCCCAGTGGCTGCTATGCATAATCGTCGTCCCCAGTGTCCGCTGTTATCCGTGAGATGTGAGCTGCACTGCCGTTCAGTGAAGTTGCCAACAGGTGGCGCAGCTTGAAAAAAACTGCTTCAAGAGGTCTGGACTCGAAATGGCGCTTAGCTGTTATTTTCCACAAAAGCAGCCTTATTTGCTAAGTTACTCCGGAACTTTGCGATTTCGCCAACTGAGAATTGAGGGTAGTGGCAGTCGTGGATGGATACATGGGGATTACGGATGAGGGGAAGTTGTGAGGCAGAGACTGGCTATCCCAACGTTCAAAAAGTAGTTCGACAGATACATGGATAGGACAGGTTTGGACGTGATATGGACCAAACATAGGCAGGTGGGACTAGTGCAGATGGGACATGTTGACCGGCGTAGGGAAGTTGGGCCGAAGGGCCTGTTCCCACGCTGTATCACTTTATGCCTCTGTGACAAAGTAGGGACGTGATTTCACAAGTAGCGGGTGGGGAGGGGGGTGGGGTGTGGCATGACACAACATTATTCCCTACACACTAGGGACTATTGACCCATTGATCCGCAGATCTATAAGGACAGAGAATGTGAGTTTGGATGTCCACATTACAGAGATCAGTCAGATTAGATTATTACACTCACCATTGCTCTTCCATTGGGAAAGATCCATCCGAAAGTCAGCATCTGACCTCTTCATTTCACCCATCTGTGCCACTGAAATAGAATGTAACATTTGAATATCACACGTTCGATATAATTTGCCCCTTCAACATCTACAGTAACTCGATACCCATTATTCGACGCCGAGAATGAAAGAGATGGGAGATTCTGCAGGAATTCTGTTGACCACCAGTTAGGATATGTTAGGATAGGATACGTCATTCCTTCCACTTCCTTCCACACTGCAAACACATCTTGTGGTTGCAACAATAAACAGGGGTAGAGGTCCGGGATATCTTAAAAACGTTCAGGACTTTCCACTTCTCCGAGTTCACCTGCTTCAAATTAGTTCCATACTGCAGCTGTCGCACTGTCGTACTTTTCTCTTAGAATACTACCCCTTATGTGATGAGGAATCCGGAAAGCAAAGTATAACGAGAAGCTGAGAAGAAAACGACCCATTTAACCCGTGCTTTGAAATAACCCACATTGCCCTTGATATTGAGTTACCGACGACACAAACCTTGAAGCTTATATCACGACAAGCTTTGCTACTCAAGACTGAATTAATGTTACTTCTCAAATTAATACTTGCGGATCCATGTATATTCCTCTATTAGCTTTTGAAACTAATAATATAAAGGCTACAGACACCAGACATCTAAACATTTAAAAAGAGTATGTAGGAAACACCAAACGTCCGTGAAACGAAAATGTAGCAACAAAATACAGACACAAATGTGGTTAAGTGCCCATTTCGTAGCAACTGTATTCTACAGGATCACAGAAGTCCTTTCTATTTCAGCGCCCACCCCAACGAATGATCTCAGATCTTAAACATTAAATATTTCCCTGTGCAGCGATATGCCCCGACTTACCGATGGTTATCTCATTTTCAATTTTTATATTTAAGATTTAGATTACAGAACAATTTTCAATGTTCAAACTTACTCAGTATTATCGCAACAACAAGTGACGGAACGGACACCAGGATGCAGATGCCCAGAAGAGTGTAGATAACCTTGGGTGGTAGATTTCGTCGAGCAGTATCTGCTCTTCGGGGCCAATGTTCTGCAAAGTGCAAATGAAACTAATCACGGAAAGCAAAATATTGAATCCTCCAATGGAAAATATACCAATCTTGTCCCGGTTTAAACTTGGCGACTGCAAACGGAGCCGACGGCTGTTGTCAACATTTCAATTTTCAACAGACAAATAGATTTATCTTCCTTTGTCTGATCTTTACGTAAAACAGGCTGGGCATAGACCTGAGTAGGGAGTGGAGTTGGTGGAAGTTACACACCAGAGAAAAACTGAAGTCTGAAGAAGGGTCTCGACCCGAAATGTCACCTATTCCTTTTCTCCATAGATGCTGCTGACCCGCTGAGTTACTCCTGTAGGCTGTGTCTATCTGCAGACCAAAAGCATAATTCGTTCCGTAAGCTAAGTTCAAATGGGAAGAATCAACAAAACTCACACATCTATTCTTCTTTTTTCTTCAACATTTTGGCCATTCCTCTCCCTGCAGTTTAATTGTGCCCCCCCGGTTTGTTAGGATGAAAGTGTAATTAAATCAAGCCCATTCATTTGAACTGGATACCAAGGATAACTAGGAAACATTGTAATATATTATAAACATAGTGATGATACCTGGGCTCAGACCTTCCGGCTCAGATTCGTCTCCATTGTTCTTATCGATGCGAAACGCAATAGTATTTGCATAAATGTCCATTCGTTCCATGTTCTCGGCTGGGAGATCTGGCCTGTGTTGAACTTTTAAGAAGAAGACAGAGAGATTACGATTCTGAGCTCAAATAGTTCCTCAAGCTGCACTTCCAGTTTTCCGTGCAAATCAGTAAAATTCTATGTATATTTTGCTGAATTGATGACATTGCAAAAATACCTCTGCTATAAGATTCTGTGTTCAAGTGATATTTATTGGAGTCCATGTCCTGCGAAGCCGAATTGAAAATCATCACTGATAGCAAACGAGGAAATCACGGGAAAGAACTGCAGTTGCTGGTTTAAATCGAACGTAGACACAAAATGCTGGAGTTAATCAGCGGGACAGGCAGCATCTTTGGGAAGAAGGAATGGGCGACGAGACCCTTCGGGATTCGGGTCGAGTCCTTTTTTCAGACTGATGTCAGAGAGTGGGCGGGACAGAGATAGAATATTGTAGGAGTCAGTAACACAGGTGGGAGAATTTGGAAGGGGAGGGGATGGAGAGAGGGAAAGCAAGGACTAATTGAAGTTAGATAAGTCAAAGTTCATACCACTGGGGTGTAAACTACCCAAGCGAAATATGAGGTGCTGTTCCCACAATTGGCCCTGAGCATCTCTCTGACAATGGAGGAAGCCCAGGACGGAAAGGTCTGTGCAACCGGGGGGTCAGGTAGATTAAGGCGGACTGAGCGAAGTTCAGCGAAACGATAGCCAAGTCTGCGCTTGGCCTTGCCAATGCACAGGCATTGACACTTGGAACAGCGGATAAAGTAGATGAGGTTGGAAGAGGTGCAATTGAACGTCTGCGTCACCTGAAAAGGGGATTGTCGGGGTCCTTGGATTGGGTCGAGCAGTGAGGTAGAAAGATAGAAGTTGCATCTCCTGCGGTTGCAGAGGAAATTACCTGGGGAGGGGGTGGTTTGGGTGGGAGTTGGTGAAGCAATGGACTGTGCGGAAAGGAGAAAGGGGTGGTGATGGGGAAATGTGGCCAGTCATGGGATCCCGTTGGAGGTAGCAAAATGTTAGAGGATTATGTGCTGTATGTGAGAGCTGATGGGATGGGTGGTGAGTACAAGGGGGACTCGTCCTTGTTACGAATGGAGGGGGGGGTGGGGGATGTCGGGGAACCAAGAGTGGAGCTGCGCTATATCGATGATAATATTAGTACACATATATCCATATTTACATATCGGTGTACACCTAACGTGTACAATCTTATCTTCCAAACCTCATATTCCATATACTTAATATACCGTGTGGTGTGGCAGCGGCTAACGACAGCGGCTCGACTGCAGTCCATCCGTCTTTTTTAATTTTTCTCTCGTTAAATGTATCTTTTGATTCTAGTTTTGTTTTTTGTATTTTTAGCTGTGTATATGTGGGGGGTGGGGGATGGGCGTGGGGGAAACCGATAATCTATTCCTTGTACGGGGACCCGACCGTTTCCCTGTCGGGTCTCCGATGTTGTTGGGCCTCACATCGTGGAGCCGGCGGCGGCCTCCAACCGGAACAAACGTGAGGGCTCCAGTCACGGAGCCTGCGGACTCGCCATCGCGGAGGTGGCCGACATCGGAGCGGGGAGAGCTGTAGTGGCGCGCGGCTGCGAACCGACTTCCGAGCTTCGCAGGCCTCGGCCGCAGGCCCGGTGGACAGGAACATCGAGAGCTCGCAGGTCCCTGGTGGGAGTCCGCTTTTCGGAGCTCCCGCAACGGCAACTTCTCCCGCCGGGATCGCGGGGTTTAAATGACCCGGAGTGGGGCCTAACATCGCCAGGCGCGGCTTAACGGCCGCAGGACTTACCATCGCCCGCGGGGGCTTTAACATCGGGAGCCCCAGTCGCCTCGACGCTGCAGTTGGACTGCTGCTCCGCGGGAGAAGGACAAAGGGAAGAGATAAGACTTTTGCCTTCCATCACAGTGAGGAGGTGTTGGAGTTTCACTGTAATGGATGTTTGTGTAAACTGTGTTAAGTGTGGGTCTTGTTTTTTTTGTAATGTTAAGACTGTATAAATGCAATTTCGTCCAAACCAAGCTGTTTGAATGACAATAAAAGGCATTCTATTCTATTAGACCCTATATTTGCTTGGACCATTTCTAAGCCCATATTTGTACTTATATATATCTCCCGACATCATTTCACGAACTTCCTCACTCTTCACTACTCCATCCATTCTGTTGTCACCTGCAAACTTAACCGACCCAGGATCACGTCCTTCCACCATCTCTGTCATCTCAGGTTAATTCAGTTCTGAATTCAAACTATTCACCGTGGATCCCATACAAATTATTATTTTGGATCCGACTACCATTAGGGGATTTATCTTATGTCTTGCTAGAGTCCAAGTAGCCAATATCAACTGCCATGGAGTTATAGAGTCATAGAGCGTGGAAACAGGCGCTTCAGTCCAAGTTGCCCACACCAGCCAACATGTTCCACCTTCACTAGTCCCACCTGCATCCGTTTAGCTCGGATCTTTCCAAACCTTTTACACTGACATTTTCAATCCTGGTGTTATGATTATTTCACGTGGATCGTCGGTGTACCGACTGCCAGTGACAGGATAAGTAAAACGGGGTTAAAAATATCACGAAGTTCCTGAGTGAAATTCATCTGCCCCACTAATTGCGATAAATCCAAGGTTTTCTTTGGTGATGTGAAACCTCTGCATTCAGAGATACTAATCACATCGACTCTTCCCTGTCCACCGTTGAATTAATGCAGACACGTTAACAATATTTGCTTAGTTGAGTCTAGTTTAGTTTAGTTTAGTTTAGAGATACAGCGCGGATACAGGCCCTTCGGTCCACCGGGTCCGCACCGAGCAGGGATCCCCGCACATTAACACAAGCCTACACTCACTAGGGACAATTTACACTTATACCAAGAATACAAACCCATTCCAATTAACCTGCAAACCTGTGCGTGTTTGGAGTGGGGGAGGAACCGAAGATCTCGGAGAAAGCCCACGCGGTCACGGTGAGGACGTGCAAACTCCGTCAGACAGCACCCGTAGTCGGGGTCGAATTTGGGTCTCCTGCCCAATAATGCGGCAACTCTACCGCTGCGCCACCGTGCCGCTTATTTATGCACAACCCTTCATTACATTATTTGCTCACGCTATAAACCACATTTAAGGCGATAACACTTCCCCCAAACGAATTAGTTCAACTGAGTTGAACGCCACTTCAGTATAGAAAAGCCAAAGAGACCGTAGATGATCTGGCGGGGGTGTTTTTCTTGACCAGGCTCCTGTCGTGCCACGTTCTACAGAGTACGTGAAAACATCACTGAAACACATGATACGGACGGTCAATGGAATTTATTTCAAACATTTTCCGATTGAGATTTAGGGAAATGTCAGAGCAGGGACTTTGATTTGTGAACGTCTATCAACTGTCCAAAACACATGCCTTCAATCATGGAAAGTACACCCACAGTACGCTGGTGTTTTGCTGGGCAGAGGATTGAAGTGTTGCAAATACATGACAACCGGCATAACATTTTAGTCGCTCAGGTAAGATGGAAGAGCAGGTAACGAAGAGCAATCTCCAGCCCCAGCATCAATCCTTCTTGTTCGGTGACATTTCGGCACCCCCCCCCCCCCCCCCCCCCCTGAATCATTACATGCAGTCTTTGCTGAACTGAGCATGTGAAAACAATTCCAATTCATTAAGTGAAACTGAAATAAAACATTCCCCATTTCTCCCAGTTCGAACTCTGCAAGAACCAAACCTGCAAATTTTGTTTAGATACGTTAAAGTCACCTGGCTTTAAAATACCGCACTGTTGTCGTACTCCACGGCCAGGCATACGAAGTGTTTCGTAATCTTGCATCCTGTTCTCAGTTAGAAGACCTTCTTGCCTTTGAGGAAACGAGAGACTGTGATGCCGTTTTTGGTCGCACCCAGTTCCGCAAAACGTCTTTTAGTTTTCCAAGTATCATCTAACTTCAGTGCGATGTAATCACGTCAGCATCTTGTTTTTGGGATCCGTGCAAAGCACCTGAATTGATGAAGTTGAAAGCACAGAGCCACCCTGGCCTGAACACGCCCCCACTGTGCATTCGGGGCTTTTAGACGGAGCCCAATAATCGTTAGAAACTTACTGCATAATTCCAGATAGACAAAAATACTGGAGAAACTCAGCAAGTGAGGCAGCATCTAGGCAGCACCTTCTTCAGTCTGATGTGGGGTCGGGGGGTGGGGGGGGGGGGGGTGATGAAGGAAGAGGCGGACACTGTAGGCTTGTGAGAGAGCTGGGAATAGGCTGTGGGCCAAGCATCAGAAATGTGTTTAGAAATCAACTTTCGTGACCCATATCCTGGAACTACGTGAAATTTTGCAGATTTAAATAAAATATAACTGAGAAGGAAGTCATAACTCGCTAGTGCCAAAAGTTGCACATTAATTAATTAAACTAATTAAAAAATTAGATCGAAAAAGTAAGCGCCATCTAGTGTCCAAAGCCCATATTACATCATGGGGACCCTATTTCCTGTATTGCAGTCTATTTAAATCAAATATTATGATAACAACTATATATACGATTATAGTCATATTCATATTTTAGTCATATTCACAAGTTATATATATATATGACAAGAATATGACTATAATAGTATATATTTATGTGTAATTATATGATAAAAAATAAAATAATTAATATGCTTGTGTGTGTTTTTTTTAATGTACTGCCGCAGATGTCTGGCTCCTGAACCAGCCTAATTAATGGGTGAGGGCAGTTCCTGTGTGTTCCCCCGTTTACTGAACCCCTCTGACTGCCAGTGTGCAGAATGGGGGATCAAGGCCACAGTGGGACTGGGGCAGTGCCATACTGGAGGAAGGCTAAGGCATCTTCCAATGAGAGGAAAATGCCTAACCCTATACTAAACCTAACTCGCCCCCCTTCCAGAGGTGCCCACGGCTGGAGCTGGAGCCAGAGGCACTTTGGGACCGGCTGCGGGCTCTGTACGTGTAGCCGCTCAGCGCGTCCACCTCGGCCAGCATGCCCTTCTGGATCGTCGTGGTGATGATAGTGGGGAGCAGCACTGCCTTGCGCGCCGCCCGGGCCGCATTCAGCACACCCATAGCGCCGGCTTCGTCAGTCTGCCCGTTCGCTGCAACACCGGCCTACCGACAGCCCGACTGACCCCTTGCAGCATTCACCGTTAGCATTATCTTTATTCCTTGGAAACCTTGCTATTGATTTGCTGTAATGTGGAGGCAGCCATGATCCCAGGGTCATCGCTGCCGAGCGATCATAAAACAAAGCGCGGGATTGGTCAATTTGCATCAGACTTCAATGTCAAACGTGCAATGATTGGACAATTACTACTCGGAAATTTGGACTTTTTTCGTATCTAAACAAAATTTGCAGGTTTTGTTCTTGACGAGTTTCATGTATGATTTATATAATATTTTTACTCAATGTGTTAAAAATTCAGGTAGTTCCGTGAATTGGGTCACGAACCTGAACGAAAAAGCTCCTCGGCCCACAACCTAATCCACGCTAGTTTAATTTCACCATTTTTCACCCATCTCTTGAAACATTCACTATCCAGATGTTAGTGAATGTGATCAGCAAGTGGGCCCGACCTGCTCCAGATCACTGTTAATCACCCAGAAATTGGAGTTCATAAAGGCACAGAATCTTTGAGCTTCATCCCACATTTCTTTATTTGGTGAGGTGCAATAGTCTTTGATTGTAGGGTTGTTGATCGGTGATAGCTTAGATTGGTGATAGTCCTTTAAGTAATGCAATATGCGGGGTTAATAGTTTGCGAAACGATATGTAAATATATTCCATGTGAAAGATCTGAGTGAGCGGAGAGAATTGTGAGTCTCTATAGTTCCCAAGTGCTTCTAACTTGCATTTAAATGTCTTCACAGACTCGTCTCCTGTCCAGATCACTGACCAATGGAAACTTTTCAATAGAAGACTTTGTTACTTTTCATCGGGTAAAAAAGAGTGGGGTGAAGCTAAAGAAGCCTGTGCCATTATGAAAGCCAAGCTCTTGGTCATTAACAGTAATCAGGAGCAGGTAGGACCAAAGATCATGATCTTTCTGTAGGACCACTTGCCAATTACATTATGACATCTGGATGCAGTCCAGGTTCAGGAACTTCCTGGACGTTCAAGAATAGCTTCTTCATTGCACCCATTATGCTACTACACACTACAACTTCAAATAAGCTCTGAACTACAGAGACTATTATTATTATGATTGCACAATGTGTATGTGTCCTCGTCCTCGTACAACTTCCCAGAGATCACTGACATATTCCAATTTGTCGAATTTGCTCCAACATTTCTTGGAAATAATAATAGTTTTTCTCATTTATTATATTGTTTGCGGTGTATTATGTTTACATATTCTGCTGTGCTGCTGCAAGTGAGAATTTCATTGTTCTATCTGCGACATACTATGACAATAAAACACTCTTCACTCTTGACTGTTGGACAAGGAATGGATGAAACACGTGGACATTGAACTGGCATAAATGGGTATTGCTGGTTTGCAAGGACAGGTTAGTCCAGGTTGCCTTTATGACCCCAAGACTCTCCAAGTCTGCATTTCTGTCTCCCTGATCATATAATTCCATACATTTGTTAATTCCAAGCAGCACAATTAGAAGCATTTCAATGGATCTTTTGAAGGTACAGAATAAAAACAGGTCCTTCGGCCATCGAACCAATGCTGACACATCAGCAACTCTACCTCTGCGCCAAAGCGACTGCCGCACAGACAATCCTTTGCTTGTGCCGCTAACACGACACATCTGTTCACATTGAAACATTGTTATTATCCGGCAGACGTATATTGGCCGGAAATTGAATTGTTATTCTTGGATTGGACTCCATGACACTGCTGTCGAAGGCTCCTGGCGCTGGGTGGATGGAACGCATTATGGCTCTAATGTAAAGTAAGTGCTGCTTAGCATCCCACAGTAAGATACAATACTTTTACACTCGCGGTCATTCCAGTCTGCTCTTGTCCTCTTTTATTTCAGAACATTCTGCAGTATGTCGGAGGTTGCCCTGTGCCGCTGACCCACACCTTCCACCGGCTTCCATCATTCTGGAAACTTCCTTAAAAAAGACACGAAATGCTGGAGTAACATGGAGTCTGAAGAAGGGCCCTGGCTAAAAATGTCACCTATCTATGTTCTTCAGAGAGTTTAACTGACCCACTGAGTAATTCCAGCACTTTGTCTCGTTTGTTTTGTGAAACATGATCTACATTTACTCGTGTTAACTTTCTATTCCGAATACCTTCCCTACTTCGGCTCCCATATCCTGTTAATAAACCTCTCCGTAATTGTAGCATGGTCCTGAAAAGGGGGGTCACATGGATAGTTCAATAAATGAGCGCGGTCGATGTCCGACGCAGCCACATTCGGCCCCGTTGATCCCAGGAGTGAGTGGGTTAACATACGATGAACGTCTCTGGGCCTGTACTCGTTGGATTTCAGAAAAATGAGTGGGGACCTCATTGAAACTTACCGATAGTGAAAGGCTTGGATAGAGTGGATGTGAAGAGGATGTTTCCTGTAGTGGGGGTGTCTAGCACTTGAGGCCATTTGTGGTCGAGTAATTTAATGATGGCTATACTTACCCTCCTCCAACTTTGTAATCTCAGGCCGAAGTTCCACGACTGCGATGACGGCTTTCGCAAGGGTTACTGCAACTGAAGAGGGGCAACGGGTTAGATTGTCTCAATGAACTTGTATCGGAGCCGATACTCCGGGTTCCCTCCTTAGTTCATAGATAGACACAACAAGCATGTGGAGAGGATGTTTCCTCTAGTGGAAGAGTCTAAGACCAGAGGTCATCGCTTCAGAATAAAATTAAGTACCTTTAGAAAGAAGATGAGGAAGCATTTATTTGGTGGTGAATTTGTGGAATTCTTTGCCACAGACAGCTGTTGAAGCCCAGTCAATAGATATTTTGAAGGCAGAGAGAGACAGATTCTTGAATAGTACGTGTGTCTGATGTTATGAGGAGAAGGCAGGAAAAAGGAGTGAGGAAGAAGAGATACAACATCCATGATTGAATGGGGTTGACTTGATGGGCCGAATGCCCTACTTCTGATTAAGACCTGTGAGCCGTTGTATAGAAAATATGCAACGTTTAGGCACAAGGAACTGTGGGGATCCTGCGGAGAGCACAAGGTGCTGGAGTTACCCAGCAATCAGGCAGCATCTGCACAGGACATGGGCATGCGACGTTACGGCTTGGGGCCTGTGTGAGCCTGAAAACCCTCAAGGTTTTTCTCCACGATCATCGATTTCCACCCACACTCCAAAGACGGAATAGTTTGATGGTTAATCGGCTTGGTATAAATGTATAAATGTAAAATTACCCCCAGCGTGTGTTCGTTAGTGTTAATGTGCGGGGATCGGTGGTCGGAGCGGCCTCACTGTGTCGAAGGGCATGTTTCCGCACTGTATCACTAAACTAAACTCAGCCGCTTCGCAAATGAATATTGTTCCCGGCACAAACACACAAGGGATTCCACCTTCAGCGGTGTGAACTTTAACAGTACCATAATGGAGGGTGCTTTTGCCACCATTAAACATATAAGACTACTCAGGGTTCAGACACGCGAGAGGCAGGAAACATGTTCCCGAGGTTGGGGGAGTCCAGAACCAGGGGCCACAGTTTAAGAATGAGGGGTAAGCCGTTCAGAACAAGAGAGAGCTAGATAAGGCTCTTAAAGATAGTGGAGTCAGGGGATATGGGGAGAAGGCAGGAACGGGGTACTGATTGGGGTTGATCTGCCATGATCACATTGAATGATGGTGCTGGCTCGAAGGGCCGAATGGCCTACTACTGCACCTATTGTCTATTGTCTATTGTCTATTGAACCATCATTCCTTAATGAAATCATCCGCTGTACACCAGTGGGTATGTGCCATATTTCTACATCAGCAGAGGAATATACCCTATACAAGGAGAGGGGGATGGCAGTGGATAGACTGCACTCTGAATAAACATCCAAAACTGATGCAGGATTGCATAATCCAGCACAACCTTTGCAAAGATTTTCAAACAAAATCTTTTTTCACTGGATCTCGGTACACATGATATTAATGAACCTACTCACTAATAACTTGGCAGGCGTGGAAATAGCAAATGCAAAATCAGAATGCCGATCTCACTTCACATCCTACATTGTTTATCTAGGAGTGGCTCTTCCTCTCGTTGTTACATTTCCACGGGGCTGGAAAGTCAGAGGCTATCAGCAGAGGGTTTGGACCTTTCCCACTCAGCCTTCTATTCTTCTGTTCCATCTGAGGTACTCAACCAGCCTTGGAACTTGACATCAAATGATCCCATGCCCTGGGTAAGTGATGAAGCCCACAGTCGGCATTGAGGCAAGGGTCAAGATGTTCGTGAAGAGGCAATAATATGTTGTGTGTCATTTGACTGATGCACAAAGTCATTGACCAGTGTATTTGACCAGTGTCCCAGTAGGACATGGTGGAGGTCAACACGAATCACCATCAATGCAAGGTGAACATGACGCAAGGGATCGTGAGATGCGTAGGAAGAGAGGGGATAGAGTGATAGTTTTAGATGGATAGTGCGGAGAGAGATAGAGTGAGGGCGAGGACGGAGAGAGAGAGAGAGTGAGGGGGAGCGAAAGAAAGAGAGGGAGAGAGAGAGCGAGAGGGGGGGTAGCGTGAGAGAGAGGGAGTGAGAGAGGAAGGGAGAGAGTGAGGGTGTAGAGAGAGAAAGGGAGAGAGGGAGAGAGCAGAGGTGTGGTAATCAGATTGTGAAAAGAAAGGGAGAGAGAGGAACATTGTGTGAAGGAAATTCAGACAAAAAGACTGGCAGAGTGCAGAGCTAGGGGACAGTATGAAAAGGGGAAGGTGGGGGTGTGAGCAAGACAACATGGAGAAAAAAGAGATTGTGAAAGAAGGAGAAGGGGTATGGTTGGGGAGCTAGCCTAGTATGCAATGGATATGGTCAGGTGGGCAGCACAGTGGCACAGCAGTAGAGTTGCTGCCTTACAGCACCAGAGACGCAGGTTCGATCCTGACTATTGGTGCTGTCTTTATGGAGTTTGCACATTCTACCCTAGTCCGCATGCGTTTCCTTCAGGTGCTCTGATTTCTTCCCGCACTCCAAAGACATGTCGGTTTATGGGTTAGTTGGTTTCCGTGAGGTGTACATTGTCCCCAGTATGTAGGACAGTGCGAGTGTATGGGGTGATCGCTGCTCAGCGCGGACACGGTGGGCCGAAAGCTCACCGGTTCATACGCCACATCTCAAACTGTCTAATGTAAAGCTAGTGTTGTAAACAATGTGCCGAGAGGGTGGGGAAGGTGTGAGGATGGAGTGTGAAAACAAACATTGATGTTGATTGTCATATTAGGCCCTTCAGTTCACCGAGTGTGCGAACATCGACCAACAGTTCACACATTCGTTCTATGTTTAGTTTAGCGGTGTGAACCTTAACAGTACCATAATGGAGGGTGCATTTACCACCATTAAACATTCAACCATCAGTCCTTAATGAAACTATTGTCTTGCGTACAGTTTGGGTCTCCAAATCTGAGGAAAGACATCCTTGCCATAGAGGGGGTGCAGAGAAGATTCACCAGACTGATTCCTGGGAGGTCAGGACTTTCATATGAGGAAAGATTGGATAGACTCGGCTTGTACTCGCTGGAATTTAGAAGACTGAGGGGGGATCTTATAGAAACTTACAAAATTCTTAAGGGGTTGGACAAGCTAGATGCTGGAAGATTGTTCCCGATGTTGGGGGAGTCCAGAACAAGGGGTCACAGTCTAGGGATAAGGGGGAATTCCTTTAGAACCGAGATGAGGAAAACATTCTTTACACAGAGAGTGGTGAGTCTCTGGAATTCTCTGCCACAGAAGGTAGTTGAGGCCAGTTCATTGGCTATATTTAAGAGGGCATTAGATGTGGCACTTGTGGCTAAAGGGATCAGGGGGTATGGAGAGAAGGCAGGTACGGGATACTGAGTTGGATGATCAGCCATGATCATATTGAATTGCGGTGCAGGCTCGAAGGGCCGAATGGCCTACTCCTGCACCTATTTTTCTATGTTTCTATGTTTCTATGAAACAAAGGTTGCCCCATAATCGAGGACCAGACTCCCTGCCTCTTCCCCACTCGCCCATCGTGAAAGGGTGGATAGAGACAAAACAGTAAAGTTACTCAGCGAGACAGGCAGCATCTCTGGACAGAAGGGATGGGTGACGTTTCGGGTAGAGACCCTTCTTCGGGGGTAGTGGTTAACAAAACCTTTACCTCCAGCTTCAGGAGAGGTTTCTTTCCAGCAGTTATCGGGCAACGGGTGCAATAGAAATGGTCCTTTCCCGAATTGTCCAACGGCTGCACATTTTCTTTCTCGCACATGTATTGGGGGACCAATCAACCCGATCAACATCTGATCAACCCCGATGGATCATGGCACGATTGGCCATGCAGTTCCATCAATTTCTTCATCTGTGATCAACCAGAACAGTGACACATCCTCGCCGCCTTTACAATCAGGACAAAACGGACAGCCTGTCTGTCTGTAAATATCCCACACAGGTGAGCAGCCATTAGCTGTGTTTGGCCATATGGGTGGTAACACTCCCTCCCTCTCCCCACTGTATCCAAACTAAAGCCCTCTTTTATTCTTCTGTTCCATCTGAGGTACTCAGCCAGCCTTGGAAATGGACATCAAATGATCCCATGACCAGGGTAAGTGATGTAGCTCACAGCCGACATGGGTCAAGATGCTCGTGACGAGGCTATAATGTGTTGTGTGTCATTAGACGGATGTACACATTCATTGACCAGAGTCTTTGACCAGGGTCCCAGTAGGACATGGTGGAGGTTAACTAGAATCAGCACCACAGACGCAGGTTCGATCCTAACTATTGGTGCTGTCTTTATGGAGTTTGCACATTCTCCCCGAGTCCACATGGGTTTCCTTCAGGTGCTCTGATTTCCTCCCACACTCCAAAGACGTGTCGGTTTATAGGTTAGTTGGTTTCCGTGAAGTGTACATTGTCCCCAGTATGTAGGACAGTGCTAGTGTATGGGGTGATCGCTGGTCAGCGCGGACACGGTGGGCCAAAAGCTCTGTTTCAAAGGCTGCATCTCTAACTGTCTGAAGTAATGCTAGTGTTGTAAACAATGTGGCGAGAGGGTGGGGAAGGTGTGAGGATGGAGTGTGAAAACAAAGAGTGATGTTGACTGTCATATTAGGCCCTTCAGTCCACTGAGTGCGCCAACCATCGATCAACAGTTCACAGATTAGTTCTATGTTTAGTTTAGCGGTGTGAACCTTAACAGTACCATAATGGAGGGTGTTTTTGCCAACATTAAACATTGAACCATCAGTCCTTAATGAAACCAAGGTTGCCCCATAATCGAGGACCAGCCTCGCTGCCTCTTCTCCCCTCGCCCATCGTGCAGGGGTAGATAGACAGAAAACGCTGCAGTAACTCAGTGAGTCAGGCGGAATCTCTGGGGAGAGAGGACATTGTGCAAAGGGCATTCAAACAAAAAGACTGGCAGATTGCAGAGCTAGGGTTCAGTATGAAAAGAGGAAGGTGAGGGTGTGAGCAAGACAACATGGAGAGACAAGTAATTGTGAAAGAGAGAGAAAGGGTATGGTCAGAGAACTAGCCTAGTATGGAAGAAGTATGGTCAGGCGGGCAGCACAGTGGCACAGCGGTAGAGTTGCTGCCTTGCACCACCAGAGACACAGGTTCCATTCTGACTATTGGTGCTGTCTTTATGGAGTTTGTACATTCTCCCCGAGTCCGCATGAGTTTATTTCACGTGCTCTGACATTCCAAATACACGTAGGCTTATAGGGTGACATGTTTCCGTGAAGTATACATTGTACCCAGTAGGTAGGACAGTGCTAGTGTATGGGCTCACGAGATTGATCCCTGGGATGGCGGGGCTGTCATATGAGAAAAGATTGAAAAGACTAGGCTTTCATTCACTGGGGTTTAGAAGGAGGAGGGGGGCGGGGTCTTATAGAAACATATCAAATTATAAAAGGACTGGAGAAGAGATGCAGGAAAAATGTTCCCAATGTTGGGCGAGTCGAGAACCAGGGGCCACAGTCTTAGAATGAAGGGGAGGTCATTTAATACTGAGGTGAGAAAACACGTTTTCAGCCAGAGAGTTGTGAATTTACGGAATTCCTTACCACAGAGGGCAGTGGAGGCCAAGTCACAGGATGGATTTAAGAGAGAGTTAGATAGAGCTCTAGGGCCTAGTGGAGTCAAGGGATATGGGGAGAAGGCAGGCACGGGTTATTGAGAGGGGATGATCAGCCATGATCACAATGAATGGCGGTGCTGGCTCGAAGGGCCGAATGGCCTCCTCCTGCACCTGTGTTCTATGTTTCTAGGTGATCGCTGGTCAGTGTGGACACGGTGGGCCGGAAGCTCTGTTTCATTCGCTGCATCTATAACTGTCTAAAATAAAGCTAGTGTTGTCAACAATGATGCGAGGGAGGGGAAGGTGTGAGGATGGAGTGTGAAAGAAAAGTGTGATGTTGATTGTGATATTAGAATATCAGTAGCAACAGAGAGTGAGATGGTTGGAGAATCGAGAAATTTAATGATGTATGGAAGGGAGAATTTGGGATTCGTTTTGTTTAGTTTAAAGTTGCAGCGTGGAAACAGGCCCTTCAGTCCACCGACTGTGCCAACCATCGTCCAACAGTTCACACATTCGTTCTATGTTTAGTTTACCGGTGTGAACCTCAACAGTACCATAATGGAGGGTGCATTTGCCACCAGTAAACATTAAACCATCAGTCCTTAATGAAACCAAGGTTGCTCCATAATTCAGGACCAGCCTTGCTGCCTCTTCTCCCCTCGCCCCTCGTGCAGGGGTAGATAGACACAAAATGCTGCAGTAACTCCGCGAGACAGGCGGCATCTCTGGCGGGAAGGTATGGGTGACGTTTGGGGTCGAGACCCTTCTTCAGGTGTAGTGGTTGACAAAACATATACCTCCAGATTCAGGAGAGGATTCTTCCCAGCTGTTATCGGGCAACGGGTGCAATAGAAATGGTCCTACCCTGAATTGTCTAATGACTGTACATTTTCTTTCTCCCTCAGGTTTTGGGGGACCAATCAAACCAATTACCAGCAGGATGAAGACTGCGCTCTGATGCATCCCGATGGATCATGGCACGATTGGACACGCAGTTCCATCCGTTTCTTCATCTGTGCAAAACCACAACAGATACACTACTTCCCGCTCTGTCCGGTCGGGACAAAGCGGACAGCCAGGCTGTCTGTCAATGTCCCACACCTGTGTATCAGGTGAGCAGCCGTTAGCCGTGTTTGGCCATATGGGTGGTAACACTCCCTCCCTCTCCCCGCTGTATCCAAACTAAAGCCCACTGATCAGATTCTGTATCGCTCCTTTATTCTACTCCAACATCGCAAAGAACCACCATTAAGGAATATCCGAAGAAGGCACCCGATGTTGCCTGCCCCACGGAGTTACTCCAGCACATTATATTCACTGCGGGGACATCCTCTCATTCCCGTACCCACTCATACCCTCACTCACTCCCACTCTGCATTTCCTCTTTCTCCACCCTTCTCCCACCCTAGTCATCCTCGTTGTAACCACTTACACAGCCAACAATGGACCATTGTGGGCTTCACCTTTCCTGTGTGATCGGTGTCAGCTTTGGTTTGTTCTGAACATTTTCATACATCCAGTTTCCCTCTCCCCTGACGCTCAGTCTGAAGGAAGGTCTCCAGAGATGCTGCCTGACCCACTGTTACTCTAGCACTTTGTGTCTATCTTCGGTATAAACCAGCATCTGCAGTTCCTTCCTACATAATAAATGGAACTAAGTTGTCCTGTACTGTTGCTAAATTAAGTTGTTCTGCATTTCCCTGTTTTGTTTTAATTCTCTTACAAACTGTGCGCTTAATTTGCCGGCTACCAAGCCTAGGGAAGTATCCTGGAATCTAAGGAATTCTGGAAGATCAAAATCAATGCACTTCCTCACTTAGCTACAGAGCACAGGACCATGGATGTTGGCATATTGTAAAAAAAACCCTCTAGCTATTGCTATGAATAGGCTGCAATCATCGGTGGCTCCAATATGAACCTGACAACAATGAGTTTAGCTCCTGCTTATATTTCCCGATTGCCCTTAATATATGGCGGCCTAGCTACATTGCATTATATTGCCACGCCCTTGAGGTTTCGTGTGCCATTTAACTCAGACGGCTCAGTGGCGCAGAGGTAGAGCTGCTGCCT
This sequence comes from Raja brachyura, assembly GCA_963514005.1. The sequence goes on from OY740816.1 coordinate 15,945,386, forward strand.
CACAGCGCCAGAGGCCCGGGTTCGATCCTGGCTACGGGTGCTGTCTGTGCGGAGTTTGTACGTTCTCCCCGAGACCCGCATGGTTTTCTCCCGGTGCTCCGGTTGTCTCCGACAATCCAAAGACGTACAGGTTTGTAGGTTAATTGGCTTCGGTAAAGTTGTAAATTGTCCCCAGTGTTTGTAGGATAGTGTTAGTGTGCGGGGACCGCTGGTCGGCATAGACTCGGTGGACTGAAGGGCCTGATTAGACGATGTACCACGAAACTAAATTAAAGTAAACTCACCATACTGTTGTACCCCAAAAGGAGGTATCAAAAGGCGCTAGCATCATCCGCTGTACACCAGTGGGAACGTGCTATATTTATATATCACCAGATGAATATACCTTATACAAGGAGAGGGGAAAAGCAGTGAATAGGCTGCACTCTGAATTAACATCTAAAGCTAATGCAGGATTATGGAATCCTGCACAATTTTTGCGAATATTTTCAAACAAAATGTTTTTTCACTGGATCTCGGTACACATGACAATAAAAAAACCCTACTCACTTGGCGTGTATGTCCTTTCCTCCCTCTGATAAAATGTCAAAACATTGAAAATGTTCGTGAATGTTTCTGGTGTTGTTGGGGGAAATTAAAAAAAGCACAGAATGGAAATAGCAAATCAAAACCAGAATGCCGATCTCACTTCACATCCCACATTATTTATCCTGGATTGGTTCTTCCTCTCGTTATCACATTGATGGGTGGACACAAAATGCTGGAGAAACTCAGCGGGACAGGCAGCATCTCTGGAGAGAACGGGTGCCTGTCTCTGCGTGACGTTTCAGGTCGTGACCCTTCTTCAAACTCGACCCGAAACATCAAATGGGATAATATAAAGTGACTGGGTGATCAGTGGTCAGCATGGACTCAGTGGGCCGAAGGGCCCGCTTTAATGCTGCATCTATAAACTGAAGTTAACTGAGCGTGTGTGGGGGGAGTCAAACACAGACATTGTGTAAAGGGAAGAGCATGGTATTAGCTGCCTTACTTCAGGCCAATGCTCTACAGAGCTGCAACTCCAAGCATCCACCCTGCAGAACATGGAACAGTTCAACACAGGAACAGGCCCTTCAACCCACAATGCATTTCGTTGTCTCTGTACTGTACACTGACAATGACAATTAAAATTGAATCTGAATCTGAATCGGACAATGTCCATGCCGAACATTATGCCAGCTTAAACTAATGGATTCTCTCTGTACATGATCCATATCCCTCCGTTCCCTGCATGTCTAGGTTCCCATCGAAAAGCATCTTAAATACCTGTTAAAATAGTTTAATTTGGCATCGTATCTGCCTCCACCATTGCCCCTGGCAACCACGACCCTCTGTGTAAAGAACTTGCCCTGCACATCTACATCAAACGTTTCACCCTCTCATATTTCCTTCCTGGGAAAAGGATTCTGACTGTCTACCCTATCTATGCCTGGCAGCATGTTACGTAATTCTATGAAATCTCCCCTCAACCTCAGACCTTCCAGAGAAATCAATTTAAGTCTATCCAACCGCTTAGACCGTCAGCCCAGAGACATTAGGTTTAATGAACTAGGTATCAATATAAGACTATGGGGGTCACCTGAAATGAACGAGAGTCTGCCGGGTACCACCCGGCTGCGTGTAGACCCAAAAGGGCTAAAAAATGGCTGCTAAATGGATGAGTGAGGTACCACGTAAATCAATACCATGGTGTACTGACTGCCACGCCAATATCAACAACACAAACGGCAGACATTTTCCCGCTCCATAGGTCCGCCAGCCGCCCCACAAAGGGTCTAAAAAATGGGCGAGCACATAGACGAGCAATGTGCCACTCACAAATAATGCCAAATGAAGTTGAATTCATAGAGTACAAAATGGGTTAGGCCGGACAAATAGTCCACTGCGCTACAGGGACCAGACACCCCAAATAAAATGGACACCCTAGACCCTGCAGTCCAACTAGGCTAGCCTAGATATTGTGGGTACCAGTTTAAGCCTGTCAAACATTAACCACTTTATCCCCCTCATCCTTCCAAACTCCAGTCCAGTCTTTTTAATCTTTCCTCATATTACAGTCCCGCCATCCCCTGGATCAATCCCGTGAATCTACGCTGCAATGCCTCAATCACAAGGATGTCCTTCCTCAAATTAGAAGACCAAAACTGAACACAATACTCCAGATGCGGTCTTACCAGAGCCCTATACAACTGCAGAAGAATCTCTTTCCTCCTCTAATGAAATCCTCTTGTCATGAAGGCCAAATTTCCATTAGCTTTCTTCACTGCCTGCTGTACATGCACACCACCTTTCAGTGACTGGTGTACAAGGAAACCCAGGTCTTGCTGTACCTGCCCCTTACCTAACCTAAAACCATTGAGATAATAATCGCCCCCCTTCTTTTTGCCACCAAAATGGATAACCTCACATTTATCTATGTCACGCATCTGCCCACTCACTCAATCTTTCCAGGTCACCCTGCAACCTCCTAACATCATCTTCACAGGTCACACTGCCACCCAGCCTTGTGTCATCCGCAAACTTGCTAGTGTTGCTCCTCATTCCCTCTTCCAAATTATTAATATAGATGGTAAACAGTTGCGGCCCCAAAACCAAGCCTTGCGTCACTCCACTCGCCACTGCCTACAATTCAGAGAAGTACCCGTTCACTGTATTCTTTGCTTCCTGTCTCCTATCCAAATTTCTATCCGTGTCAACACCCTACCCCAATACCATGTGCTCTAATTTAAGTCACCGGTCTCCCGTGCGCGACATTATCGAAGGCTTTCTGAAAGTCTAGATACACTACATCCACTGGCTCCCCTTCATCCATTTCAAAAAATTCCAGAAGATTAGTCAAGCATGATTTTCCTTGCACAAATCCACGATGACTTGGACAAATCCTTTTACTGCTATCCAAATGCCCCATTATTACATCTTTAATAATTAACTCCAGCATCTTTCCCGCCACCCAGGTCAGGCTAACTGATCTGTAATTCCACGTTTTCTCTCTCGCTCCTTTCTTGAAAAGTGGGATGACTTTAGGTATCCTCCAATCCACAGGAACTGATCCCGAATCTATTGAAAATTGGAAAATGATCACCAATGCGTCCACTATTTCTAGAGCCACCTCCACGAGGACCCTGGGAATGCGGTCCATCAGGCCCAGGGGATTTATCATCATTCAATCCCATTAGCCAACCCAATAATATTCGGCGCCTAATGAAATTTCTTTCAGTTCCTCCACCCCCTTGGGTCCTCTGTCCTCCAGTACATCTGGGAGATTGTTTGTGTCTTCCTTAGTGAAGACCGATCCGAAGTACCTGTTCAACTCTTCAGCCACGGTTGCCTCCTACTCCCCTTAGAATCGTTTTCCTTTTTGGAATGAAATGATCCGGCATCTTCCGGATTATGCCCAGAAATTCCTGTCATTGCTGTTCCACCGTCATTCCTCCTATGATCCATTTCCAGTCTACCTTGGCCAGCTCCTCTCTCATGCCTTCATAATCCCCTTTGTTCAATTGCATCACTGACACTTCCGATTTAAACTTCACCTTCTCAAATTTCAGATTAAAACGAATCATATTATGATCACTACCTCCAAGAGGTTCCTTTACCTCGAGGTCTCTTATCAAATCTGGTTCATTGGACAACACTAAATCCAGAATTGCCCTTTCTCTGGTCGGCTCCATGACAAGCTGCTCGAAGAATCCATCTCGGAGGCACTCTACAAACTATCTTTCTCGGGGTCCTGAACCAACCTGAATTTCCCAGTTTACCTGCATATTGACATCCCCCATCACCACAGTGGCAATACCTTTGTTACATGCCAGTTTTAAATTCTGCTGCAACTTACACCCTACATCCGGGCTACTATTTGGGGGTCTGTTGATTACACCAATTAGTGTCTTCTTGCCTTTGCAATTCCTCAACTCTTAATAACGGCAAAAAAACGTATACTAAACTTCTGGAAAAATGCACCCACACCCACACCAACCAATGTGGATTTCAAATATCTCTGAAATGTTACACCTCGAAGATATGAGATTCGTCCGAGCAGGCAAATCAGACCAATTCTTAAAGATCTGGTCTCCCTTTATCAACTTATTACAAGCATATGGTGCGACATCACCCTGGAACTAAACTGTTTCAGAACCGGGCGAGAGGTGTGTAAAGATACGAAGCAGGTAAATCCCTTTTAATTTTTTTTGAATATCTTTTTTTCATTCTCGTGCTTTACATCTTTATGGATTCTTTTTCTCTATTTTTCTCGAACCACCAATATCACTACCTTACCTGACTTTCTCTTTCTCTGTTTTTCTTGCTTTTGCTATTTTTCTACTAATGAATTTTAAACAAGAGGTTGTACATGAAATGTATTATGTTATTCTTGGTTTATGCTACTGTACAATACTTCTAAAAAAAAATTAAAAAAATAATTTTTTTTTTAAAAATTAAAAAAACAATTCCTCAACTCAATCCGCAGTGACTCTACCTCGTCAGTCCCTATGTCTTCCCTCGCAAGGGACTGAATTACATCGCTCACCAGCAGTGCTAACTCCACCCTCCTCTGCCCACCCGCCCGTCCTTTCTATAGGATGTATAACCCAGAATAATAAGTTCCCAGCCCGATCTTCCTGCAGCCACGTCGCAGTAATCCCCACAATGTATTATCTACCAACCTCTAACTGAGCCTCATGCTCATCTACTTTACTTCTTATACTTCGCGCATTCATATGCAACACTTTTAATTCCTTACGCATCTCATCATTCACATCGATCCCTATTACACTTCGCCATAGTCTCCTATCCCTTCGTGAACTTTCTTTACCGTTAATTCTGGAGCCATTAACTATCCCTTTGCTCTCTTTCCCTTTAACTCCGTCCTCGACTATCCCATTTGACCACTCCCCCAACCCCCAAGGGCCCATTTAGCAGGCGTGGTAGACCCAAGGCAGTGGATAATTGTTCTGTCATAGCTCATTTTATATCCCCCCAAGGCGGGATAGGTCATTTAAACTTGGTTTTAACTGGTACACACAATTTCTAGGCTAGCCTAGTTGGACAGCAGGTGTCCATTTTGGGGGTGTCTGGTACCTGTTTTGCAGCGGACTATTTGTCTGGCGAAACCTATTTTGTACTCTATGAACTGAACCTGTTCATTTGGCATTATTTTTCAGTTGTACCTTGCTCGTCTATATGCTAGCCCACTTTAGGCACTTTGTAGGGGGTCTGGCAGTCCTTTTGCATCGGGACAAATGTCTGCGGTTTGTGTTGTTGATACAGGCGTGACAGTCAGCACACCATAGTAGTGGATTTAAGTGGTACCTCACTATTCTATTTATTCTCAATTATTTGGCCCCTTGGGGGGTCCCCCAGGTCTACACGCAGCGGGTGGTACCCGGCACACTCCCAATTCCGTTCAGGTGACCCCCTGCACACTCCCATAGTCAGACATTGGTACCAAGTTCGTCTAACCTGATGTCTCAGGGCTGACGGTCTAAGACGTGAGTAACATCCCCCCAGTCGCAGACCCTATTTTTGGAGGGAATCTGTCTCTCATCACCATGAGCCTTCAGTTCATACCACTCCAGTTTTGAAAAACATTCAACATTAGAAGCAGTCGCAATTCCTGAATTAAGCGGAAGTAATTTGGAATTGTGAATTTCATCACGTCTTCTGACCATTGATATTGCGTAACCCTGTAAGAGGCGCAGATGATTTTACTCTCATCCGGTCGCGCATCTTCTTCAAAGACTAGAAAGTTTTCAAGCTGAAACATGGAGCAGATGGACGATTGTACAAACATTGATGCAGTTCACCCCAAAGAAAATAATAGCCGGCCGAGAAAGCTGAAGACAGGTGGGCTTCTTGGCGTCTTGTCTTTCTTCTGTTCCAGCGATTAGTTGGCATTCAGTTTTGAAGAAGGGAGAGGCTGGCGTTTATTTTTCTCCACTTTGATCTTGCATAAGCGGGTGCCATTATAGGTTCATTGGGATCCAGTGTCAAGAATGTGAAACACCTCTATTCCCTGTCGAGTTTAGATATCTATCCTGCTGTGGGTTCCGATATTGACGAGAAGAGTGTTGTCTAGTTTACAGATTCCAGTAATGACAAAAGACAAGGCTCCTTTCCCCCAATCCTCCGGAGTAAACCAGGAAATAAATTCCGATCTTTTCTACTGATGTTTCCCTCCCTAATTTATGAGATGTCCTTCACTTGCACTTTGCAGACCATGACATGAATGCGGAGGACAGTAGCCGAAACAAACTCTCCGCCCCGTACGTCTACTTTCTGCTTGGACTCATCATCGTGTTATCGGCTGCGGCTCTCTGCATTGCAGTTATTTTGTGTAAGTTGTGGAAAAAAATCTCTAAAATGTGAAGCTTGTGTTATTGTATAAAATATAAAAACAAACGACGCGACGGGCACAAATGTGCAGATAATTATTTGATTGGTAATTGTAGGGTCAACCTTCGTGGTCCTGATATTAATTGAGGGGCAGGGGGCGGGGGCGTGTGCAGTGACCTGAACCACATCAGGGGAATATGAGAATTAAGCTCATTGTGTCTGTCGAAGGCTTTTCTACTCGAAAATGCTGAAAATTCCGTATTTTCCATGCCTTTTTGCGGGTGGAACCGTGATAAACACACAACTCCAAAACGGATAAGCCGGAACAAAGTATACTTTGCATTGAGTTGAGAGAGGTGCAACATTCTAAAGTGGGTGATGACTTTAAAGGACTGATCCCCCCAACATCTCCCCCCGTTGATTCGTGTTTCTTGTGATACGCACCTAGTGTGCAAGAAGCCGGATGGTAACGTTTCAAAACAAGAAGAAAAAAAACTTGCCCGAATATTAAAAAAGTCTTATTTCTAAAATGTCAAAGGGTCTGCACGTATTGCGTAATGTACTTTAGTAACCGCACCGGGTCAAAATAATACGTTGGCGCGCTTCTTGCTCCTCATGTCACACTGGGCGTTATTTCTGCCTTCTGAAACTACCCGTTTTCAAAACTCCACAAGGAACTGATTCTCAAAGTAGACACAGTTTCACTGCCTCACTTCCCAAGCAACATGCACAAACCCCACTCCCCAATTCTCGCAATATGTGTCCCCACTAACAAAACCATTGTGTAGGAAGGAACTGCAGATGCTGGTTTAAACCGAGGATAGACACTGCGATAGAAGGAACTCAGCGGGACAGGCAGCATCTCTGGAGAAAATGAATGGGTGACGTTTCGGGTCGAGACCCTTCTTCAGACTAGTTAGGGAAAAGGGAAACGAGAGATATAGATGAGGATCCAGATAGATGGAGAACAGTGAATATCGGGATGTCAACAGACTTGGTTAAACATCCCACTGATTAAACAATCCCCAACATAGATACTTTTGTAGTTCCCACTTCCTTCCAATTCGGCTATCCTACATTCTCCCACCTAACCATTCTTTGTGAGGGGCACAGTGCCATAGGTTTTCATTTTCATCAACAACCTTCCGAATGTCAGACCCTGGTTTTCTGATGGGATTTTCCCATTGAAAAAGTAATGGCGAGTATGAAATTCAATCTGACACGGGTCCGTTTCTCACATTCAGGGAGATCTCTTGTTGGCCTCTATTCATTACCAGACTCAAGTCCTGACTACTCCTGGAACTAATTTCTCGGCTGGTTCATTGGACTTCATGTAGTGGAATTTGCAACAAAGGGTGTATCAGTGTAGGTCAAACTCGCAGCAATAGATATCCTGCAACCACTTCACTGGTTAGATTGCGTCTGGTGTGACCTTGGACGGGAAAACTTCAAAGAAAAACGGATCTTGGGACAGAATGTTTAGAGTGTGGCTGTATAATATGAGTCGATTGGGGCGGGGAAGAGAGGTGCTAGAGGTGACGTGTTCGTTTCCATCCCACAGGAATTACGTAAAGGCTTGTGGCAGAGCGAGTGGTCCTGAGATAATACACGTTTCTGACTTGGGGTTCAAAAGTCAGGACTAGTGTAAGTTGTGTAGGGAGGGGAAAAGTAAGAGATGGGCGACGGATGGAAGTGGGAGAGGGGGTAGAAGGATGTGGGCGTGCGAGTCGGTGGTGAGTGAGTGCGAAGTATGGAAACGGGTAAGATGGACCAAGAGTCATTGTACCGGGGGTAAAGTGAAACACATTTGTTGCGTGCTAACCAGTCAGTGGAAGGATAATACATGATTATAATCGAGCCATGATTACAATCGCACCAAAGATTGTCCGATGGTCACCAATTACGTACATAGTAGTTTAGGGCTTTTCTCTGGTTGTGGTCGAATGATTCAGTTGCTTCTGTATCTGGGATGGGGTGTGTTGGGGAGGGGGAGGGGGGTGATTGCTAAACTTGCCTAGCTACACATCCTTTCTTACCAACGATACCAGTTGCCCTTGAAGGGAAGATTACGTGGAGATGCGAGTGATAGAATTCCTGTGGAAAGGAATTGGTTGCAGCTGCTTCGAGCGGGGTCACCAGTACCGTGAAAGTGAAAGCCAACCGTGTCCCCGCTTGTGTGTCCAATGTGAGGGGAGTTCAAAGAGCGAGGTTCGGCCTTGGGAAGAGACCCTCTCAGCTCTATTTGCTCAGTGACCTCATATTCAATAGCAACATACCAGTTCCTTTCACCGACATGCCCAATATTCACTACACTGCGCAGTCAGATCGCAATCTAAGCTGCGTCCATTCCAGAGATTCATTGACAGGGAGGGTGAGATCGAATTATGGGAATGAACCCGTTTGGTAAGAAAGATGGTGAGCAAAAACTCAAGTTTTACAATGACAATGTGAAAGTGTCCAGGATATCACGGAGAAAAGTTGGAATAAAAGCACAAAGCCGGCTGAGTGCATGCCAGATCAATTTATGGTCAATCCACTTGGTTCAATCTAGTCTGCCCGTGCCTAACCCGAATATTCTCCAACTGCAACTAGTAGTTCTTGGGGCCCTGCTATATTCTTGCAGGGTGATGTGAATCATCAAAAAACGATTCAAATTTCACAGGTTTAATCGAGAAACGGGTTCCGAACGATCTAAACTATTGTCCCATTTCAGTTATAGGGAACGTTGAGAAGGCCATTGCCCAACTCGCCAAACTCGAGACTGAGATTCCACGGCAGAGGGAGAGTAAGTATGGTGATCATTGAAATGTGAAGATGGTTCACAAATCGGAGATGCAAGGAGACATGGGAATGCTTGTGCAGGATTCCCAAAAGAGGAATCTGAACGTTAAGTCGGTGGTAAGGAAGGCAATCGCAATATTGACATTAATTTCGAGGGGACTAGAACATAAAAGCAATGATGTAATCCTGAGGTTTTAAGAGACGAAGGTCAGGCCACATTTGGAATATTGTGAGGCATTTTGAGATCTGCACATGAGGAAGGATATGTTGGCATTGGAGATAGTGCAGGGGCTCTGGATTTTAGGATAAGGGAGATCCCATTGAAAAGCCAAGATCGAGTGGATGTAGAAAGCATAGCGAGTTTCATCATTCTAATTAGATCTTTCAGCAGTCTTCGCCTTCTCCCCATTATAGCAATGACTGAGGCGATACCCGGTGGTCTGGGATGACACCTTTGTTCTGGTATCAACCTCGCCCATATTTCCCACACGTTCCGCAATTCTTAATTTCGTTTTGAAATATAGCGCGGGAACAGGCCCTTCGGCTAACTGACTCAGCACCGACCAGCCCACTAACAATATCGCACGCACACCAGGGACCAAGCCAATTTACTCAAAACCGGTACGTCTTTCGAACTAGGGAGGAAACCAAAGATCTCGGAGAAAACCCACGCGGGTCACGGAGAGAAGGTATAAACTCCGTACAGACAGCACCCCGTAGTCAGGATCGAACCGGGTCTCTGGCGCTGTAAGGCAGCAACTCTACCGCTGCGCCTCCGTGTCGCCCTGCTTTCTATTATGTAAAACGTTGATCTAAACTGGCCCTGGTTTTGTCCGGATGATTGTCTCGATAATTAGAACTGGAATAGTGGAGAAGGTTTTTTATTCTCGCCTCGATCATCCAGATATGGCCGGAAATATTCCCGTATGAAGCGGACTCCTCTGACATTTACCTCAATATCATCACAGGTGTGCTTTCTTGTCCCGACGAATGGACCAAGTTCAACCAAAGCTGTTATGACTTTTCCTCAAGCTCGAACACCTGGGTGGAGGCCCAAAGATCATGTGCATTTTACGACGCCCACCTTGTTGTCATTAATAATGCTGAAGAACAGGTAGGAGCTTTTCTGTGATAACACCTGCACACAACGTTCCCTGCTAAGTGATGCTTTCGATCCACTACGAAAGCGCATTGTTATTTCTATTAGAAATTGGAGTAATGTTTGACCCCGACAGTTTGCGTTCACACGCGCGATAGTCTGAGCACAATCACACACCACGTGTGTTTTTGTGGAAATATCACCTGTTTCTTTGTATCGCATGAAATAGCGGTAGACATCTGGATCTGGATCTGGATCTGGATCTGGATGTAATACGCTGAAAAGCTCTAGGTGGAGCATCACTCAGCACTATGATGGTGGTGGACGTGCTAGCCAAGATGGAGATGCTTTTGGAGTGCATGCAGAATGAAATAATTTCCAGGTTAATAGCTTCTGGTTGACATTCCTATGGGTGCTTGGATTAACTGGATGCGGTCCTCCATCTTTAAATCTATGGTGGTATTCTTGATCTTGTGGAATGTTGTCACTGTGATGAACTTGCCACGAATAGTAGGTGGATGAAGTTTAAGGTCCTTTATCATGCTGGAGACTGAGCTCTGCCACTTGTAGTTGTTAGATATGAAACTTGCTGCTCTGTTTTGCTGGTATTGAAAGGACCAGACTGAGCAGCAAGACACAGGGGGTAGCCCCAGTAGCAGGGATGTGGTGTGGGGAGGGTCTTTTTTTTGTGTGGTTCTTTGAGACCGTTTGTGGGCTGTGTTCTACGAGTTCACCTCCAAATGCAGAAATAGCTTTCCGTACACGAGCACCGCCATTAAAGATCTCGTCAAAGTCCTGCCTGATATTTAGGGCATCGGCTTTGGAACCAGGACATGTAAACATGGAAAATGCAAAACACATATCCCTCTCACCCTATATCTGAATTTCATTTCGCTAGTTGTTGATAAATAGACGAGCGTTATAGAGCAGGATAAATCTTACACGGGGTTGTACATACAATAATACAGTACTGTCACCAGCTATTGTTTCCACATGCACTGACATCCTTTCGTTTACATGACAGAGCTTTTTGATGAGAAGAATCGATATCTCTCGGTGGATTGGTCTGAGTGATTCGGCCTCTGAAGGTGACTGGCGCTGGGTAGATGGAACCGAATATAATTCCAATGTAATGTGAGTTGCTTTCCAGTTGCACGTTCTGTTCAGTATCTGCGGTGTTGAATGTTGAAGAGAAAACACCATACTGTATGTCAAAACCTTATAATCCATTTGGTGGCCTAAACCCAATGGCATGAACAATGAATTTATAATTTCAGGTGACCCTTAGGATTGCGAAGGAAAATCTCTCTTGTTGCAAAGTCCTCCATTAGAATTGTACCCTAATTGACAATGCCTCTTCTTATTCTTCTTAGGAAAATGTAAAACTCCACCTTTCACAGTGTAAACTTTCAGTTGAGACACCGATCCACCCATGCCATGCATGTATCTCCTTAAAATTCCTTCGCCTCATCCTGTTGTGCTAATCTTTAGTCTAGGGAATCTATGGAATTGTTTGCCACAGAAGGCTGTGGAGGCTAAGTCAATTGACATTCTTAAGGCACAAATTGATAGGTTCTTGATTAGTACAGATGTCAGAGGTCAATGGGAGAAGGCAGGAGAATGGGGCTAGGAAGGAGAGATAGATCAGCCATGATTGAATGCCAGACTAGACTTGATGGGCCAAATGGCCAAATTCTACTCATATTGCTAATGGCCTTGTGATCAAAGGCAGTGAAGGACAATCTCTCAATTTCCGGGGGCAAATCCATCTACAATAATTCTCAGGGAGCACGACTCCACACAGGATAAAATAGACGTCTTGGGAGGCAGTCCATTGACTATTCATCATCGTTAATTTCCCCATTAGTTATGCACTGTGCACCACCCACACAACAAACCACATTGACCTCCAAGGGGTACGACAATAGCTGTTTCTTTATAGTCATTGAATCGACTTGCTGATACAGACAACAAAACACCTTTGTGGGAATGCCTTGAACAGACGGAATTCATAATAGCATGCATCTAAAAAATTGATGAGAAATGCAGATCATGCTAGCGGCACCACAGGCTGTTAAGATTGAAGTAGGAATCCTTGTAACATTTATATTTTCCATGTTCTATTTTATTATAGGTTTTGGAATCAGAATGAACCCAATAATGCAAACGGTGGGGAAGACTGTGCGGAAATGACTGATCAACATTGGAATGATCAACCGTGTAAAAATAATCACAAGTGGATCTGTGAGAAACCAGCACAGTGATCTTCTTAAATTCGAAGTTCGTGCAAAATGTGCAATGAACCGGCTTGGCAATGTTGAACATGTCGCTGGAATGTGATAGCAGTGTAGGAGGCCATTCGATTTACGTGATCTTTGCTGACATTTTGCAAAATGCTTTAGAACCTTTTCGCACCTTTTCTCCAGTAGCCCTACCCAATATTTGCCATCGTGTTCTGAGCAGATGCTATTTCCAAATCCTTTAGCTGTCTGCTTCAGCCACTCCCACAGCAGAATTGTCGATCAACACCACTGGCATTGAAACAAGGGCTTTCTCCACCCCTCCACCACCCTCCCTACAATCCCCCCCCCCCACACACACACATCCCTATCAACCCCAAATCCTATGTGTACTTTGAATTAATCCCTGCTGATTGTTCCTTGTATCTGAACGTTTATAAACCACTGGAACTGTTTTTCTCTTTATTTTACACCGCTAAATAAATCCCACATCTGTGATCTTCAATAAACGCAATGTGTGGGATTGATTGTGTGTGTGTGCCCTTTCCCTTTCCGTTTCCCTTTCCCTTTATTGGAGATGACTGAGTACATTCAGGTCGTTGTTGGAATGGGAAGGACAATTGAAATGTCATCCAACACGGAGCTCGGCATCACTATATTGCCGACAGAGAGTAACTGCTCTGCATATCGGATGTGTCTGGTCTACATTTGGTCTCACCCATACAGCGGAGGCCACACCGGGATCACCGAATGTAATATTCGAGGTGGGAGATGGTACTCGTCAATCTTTGCTTCACCTGGAAAGGCAGTTATTACCCCAGATGGCGAGGAAGAATCATTGTCGGAACAGGTGTTGCACCTCCCGCACTGACAAGATGAAGTGTGAGGGGCGGAGGAGTGGGTGTAGAGGGATCGTGACGTCACGGACGGAATGGTCCCCGACGGAAGCGGAAATGTAGGGGGTTGGGAACATGATGCTGGAGGTGGAATGTCATTGTAAATGGCAAATATGGTGAAGATGCAGGAGCATGGCCCTTCCCTCTATTCATATCCACACCTTCCAGTGCAGCAGGAAATCCTCGAGAAAACATCGCTCTTCCCGTTAGGTTTCTTGACAGACTAAATGAAACATTTACTGCTGTAATGACATCGAACTTCAAGCAGGTAGTACCCAGAGCCTGGGTTAAGTAACCGGGCAGGAGTAAAACTACCATTCCCCCGCCATCATTTAATTACATCATTCTTATATTGCCGGGTGAATAAATGGAGGCGATAGGTCTCCTGATTAAATTAAACTTACTTTCATCTGCCATGACATCTCAGTCTGAAATTCAGCTTATTTACTCAAAGTTGTCTGCAAAGGGGAGCAACGACTAACTAGGTACCAATGTCTGACTATGGGAGTGAGCAGGGGTCACCTGCAATGGACGGAATTGGGAGAATGCCGGGTACCACCCGCTGCGTGTAGACCTTGGGGACCCAAAAGGAGCCAGAAAATGGGTGCTAAATAGATGAGTAAGGTACCACTTAAATCCACGGCCACGGTGTGCTCACTGTCTCGCCAAAATCAACAACGCAAACGGTAGACATTTTTGCCGCTGAAAAAGGCTCACCAGAACCCCCACAAAGGGCCTAAAAAATGGGATAGCACAAGGTACCACTCAAACATAATGCCAAATGAACGTTGAGTTCATAGAGTGCAAAATGGCTTCCGCCAGACAAATAGTCCACTGCAATACAGGTACCAGACACCCCAAAAATGGACACATGCTGTCCAACTAGGCTAGCCTAGATATTGTGGGTACCACCTAAAACCAAGTTTAAATGATCTACCACACCTCGGGGAATATAAAATAACCTATGACAGAACAATTATCCACAGCCCTGGGTCTACCAGACCCGCCAAATGGGCCCTTTGACCCTTCTAAGCTGGCCTAGATATTAAAGGTACCAGCTAAATCCAGGTGGTAATGATCAATCACAGCCAAGGAAATACAAAATCACCCATGCCAGAACAATAATCCATTGCCTTGGTTATACCAGACTCCCCAAATAGACCCTTAATTGCCCAATTGGTGGTGGAGCGGAGGGGGGGGGGGGGGGTGGTGGTGGGGGGGGGGGGGGGGGGTTGAGGGTCTGATGGACACAAGGCATTCTCCAAGGTGTGATTGATCATTTAAAGCAAACATTTAGCCCGATGGCAAACATGTCGTCCAAAATAGACACTTTGGTCCCAAGCTCATGTGTATATGGTCAAATGTATTTTTAAAGTGTATTATTAATGTACTTGTGTAAGGAATGATTCATTAAGGAATAATAGACTCGAATGTTAATCCTACTCCGAAGGACATTTTCTTTATTATGTTACATAGTTACATGAAATCTTTAAATTACAAATTGTCTAACAATAGTTGGAAAATACTAAATAAGATGTTCTCTAAACTTATTTGTGTGAAACGCTGTTAAACTACAATAATCATTTCAGTTTTGTAACATTGCTGGAAGATCAAAATCTCGAGGTCACCATGATAACTATATTTGAGGTTAGAGGACACCTGTACAAAAAATGAAAAGTTTCTAATGGCAAAAATAGAAAATGAATGCAGCCTTTGAAAGAAAATTTAAATGATTACTGTAGCAACTGTTGTGCAAGTTGCTTTGGTAATTTTTTCAAGCAAAACCTCAGCTCATTTACAAATAAAAATGGAAGTGATATGATTACCTAAAACTAGATATGCAGCTGTTCGTATTTTCTATTTTGGTCTTTCAATTGGAGTATGTATTATTAAAACCACACAGTCATTAGAGTAAATCTCACTGGCATTTTAAGATACGTCCAAAAACTGCCTAACCAGGTAATTTACCCGGTTTACACTAAATCTTAATTTACAAAATGAACAAAAAATGCTTAATGGAATAAAATTACATGACTTTCTTAAGATGGCTTGGGCATTACGAAGCAGCTCAATAACTTTTCTTCCAGTTAACATATTCTGTCCTTGAATATGTTTACCTGAGAATAATTTTGAAAAGAAAATTGGGTCTACCGTTAAGCAGTTCTCAGATATGACTAATTTAAAACAAACAGTATGCACAAAAAGCAGTCTGAAGTTGCCATTGGCAAAATTGGTAAAATATGAACAGCTGGGGCATTTTTTGCAATGCGAAAAAAATTAACAGACAGACAGCAGGGCATGTTTTACATCTCGTTTTCGTTGTCCGCGCCATCGCTCCATTCTGGTCCAGAACTTGTGTCATCAATGTCAAGTGTATGACTATTTTCATTCTTCCATCCATACTGCAGTGGATCCAAATCTTGATCTGATTTGTGGCAGGTGAAAACTCAATCAACTTAATCTTGGAACGGTAAATCATCATTACAGTTTACAGGACCCTCCATGTACATTATCTTACCAGTGGTACTAGCTAGGTTAGGGAATTTGCCCAGGATAGTATTAGCCTGAACTGTACTAAAAAGCTTTTAATGGGAGAACAATGTGGACGAAACATACTTTCCTTCAAAGTTTGTTCCTCCATTTGCATGTCGATAACTTTGAAAACCTAGGTCATCTAAGTGTTTTTTTATTAGTTTGGTTCAAGGTGGAAAACCTATCCAACATAAATAACAAATTATCGGTTTGTGAATCACTAAAAAATTAACATTATTGTGGCAATTACCTTCTTGATCTGTGATATAAGGTAGGTAACTATTGCAAATGTTCCACTATGATATATGTTAAGTAAACATTGCAAATATTCCAAAATTTATACTTACAATTTTAAACATGAGACTCAATGTAATTGGTAACTGGTATTGGTTTAAACGTAAATTATCAACTGAACACTATAACTGAATCATGCATGATATCCCTGCATTATAATAGCAAACAACAATTATGTAGCAAAGTAAAACAACTTACCTCAAACAGCCGTAAACAGTGATTCCTTACTGCAAAAACTCCCATCCAATCTGATGATGATATATTGGTTGGCTGTAACTAAGGAGAGCTTGTCACCGCATTCAGCCAAATGGCCAACTATACCCAATATTAGCCTCTTCTCCCTCTTTTATAATTGAAATGGGTTGTTGTGAAAATGGTCGATAAAGGGGTTAATTTTTTGACAACAGTCACGTTTAGTCCAATTACTTATTGGGGGGGGGGGGGTCTGGTACGGCCAAGGCAATGGGTTATCATTCTGCCATGGATCATTTTGTCTTTATCAGGCAGTGATTTATCATCTAACCCTGATTTTAGCTGGTACCTTTAATATCTAGGCAAGCCTAGACTGGCCCAAGGGCCCATTTAGGGGGTCTGGTAGGCCCAATGCAGCAGATAATTGAACTGTCAAAGGTCCTCAAGCTGTAGTAGATCATTTAAACTTGGTTTAAACTGGTACCCACAGTATCTAGGCTGGCCTAGTTCGACTGCAGGGTCTACGTTGTCCATTTTTGGGGTGTCTGGTATCTGTAGAGCAGTGGACAATTTGTCTGGCGTAACCCATATTGTACTCTATGAATTCAACTTGTTCATTTGGCATTATTTTTGAGTGGTAAATTGCTCGTCTAAATGCAAGCCATTTTTTAGGCCCTTTGTGGGGGGTCTGGCGGGCCTTTTGCAGCAGAAAAAAACGTCTACCGTTTGTGTTGTTGATATAGTTGTGACATTGAGCACACAATGCTGGTCGATTTAAGTGGTGCCTCAATCAGCAGCCATTTTTTGGCCCCTGGGGGTCCCCCAGGTCCACACGCAATGGGTGGTACCCGGCAGACTCCCAATTCCGTTCATTTCAGGTGACCCCCTGCACACTCCCATAGTCAGGTATTGGTACCTATTTCGTGTAACCTAATGTCTCTGGGCTGACGGACTAAAAGAGAGATCCGCCACTCTCCACACACCCAAACCTCCACCCTCTCTCCTTTCTATACATCCCTCCATGTTGACTCCCCCAACCTTCACTTCCACGTCTCCTTCCTTCTCACTATTCTCCAGCCCTCTCACCCCCTCTCTTTCATCCCACATTCAAATATCACAACTGACGTCACTGTTTGTTTCCACACTCCATGCTCACCCTCTCTCATATAATTTGCAACAGCCCAGTTCTCTCTCTCTCTCTCATACACTCTTGTCCTCTCCGTGTTCTCATTCTCGCTCCCGTCCATTTCCCCAGGCAATCCCTTTCATATTGTGCCCCAAGTCCGCGCATGATCTGACATCTTTTGTGTGTCTTCTTTTGTCTGAATGTGCCGACTTTTGTCTGAATGTGCCCCACACATATTCCCTCTCTCCCCAGACTCTCTCTGGTGCACCCCCCATTTCTCTTCACACTCGGCTTCTCAAGCATTTGCTCTTTCTCCATACTCTAACCCTGAAGGCATCTTTCTCTGCCCATCTTACTCCCTCTCTCCATCCAAAACTCTTGCTCCCTTACGTTGTGTTCATCTTACATTGGTGGTGAATCTAGTTTCCATTACCTGCACCGTGTCCTACTGGTAGATTGTTCAATAACTTTGTACTTTTAGGTCATCGTGGATTACCCCGGAATTAACCAGCCGCTGAGGAGAGGAATTTCTCCCCAGCTCGGAACTCAGTGGCCAATGTACATCCTGAGGTTGTCGCCCATTTCCACATCCCCGCCTGTGTAAAGAACCTCTCAGCGCCAATCCCTTCCGGGATCGCTTTTTGTCATATCTCATACCTCCAAACCCCATTGGGCATGGGTCCCTCATGCTTTACCTCATCACAGGACCCGGGCTCAGAGTGGATGACCATGTGCACAATGTGACCAACACTGCCCCAGGGACAGTTTATCCCTTTGCAGGCTCGGAGACCAAAACCACACACAGTCCTCCATGCTTGGTATTATAGAAGGCCCGGGGGTGCCATCTCTCCTCTTGGGATTTGATGTGAGCGCTGGTTCTCTCTGGGAAGGGCCGACGGCTGAGACACGAATTGTCCTAGGGTGCTGAATCTCAGAAGAAGCCACTCACCCCTCTGAGCATGAAACTTAGAACATGTTTGTTACAGGAAGCATCTCCCTTGACCTCTGCGACTACTGACCAGAAGAACACTGAGCCAAACACACGCAGTCAAACAAAGCTCCTTTATTGAGCATCAGGATTAACAGAGACACGATCGCCGAGAATGGCGCTTATCAGCGGTGTACACAATCTACAGAATCCGCAGATGAGAGGACCGTTTATTTCACGGTCCCCAAGGCCCCGTTGTCACCTGAATACCTGGGCCAGTGGGGTAGGGAGGGAATGACTACTGCGACTGTGGGGGTAAGGACGAATATGTTGTGCGGGTGGGAGAGGACTTTGGAGATGCGCTGATCCTAAGTGAGGTGTGGCTTCTGTTAGAGATTTTGTGAGCGCATTGTTTTCCACTTGCTCGCGTGTCGGTGACAGAAAATGAAGCATGTTCACTCATAGAAGCCCAGTTAGTGTTGCTGCACGCCGAATAACATATTTAATTGAGATTTGCACATACAAGCGGCGGGATGAAGGAAGTGACCATATTAAATGCGAGTGGAACGCTGACAACTGGTCCATTAGGTAATTCAGTAGTAATTCAGCGGGCCATGCAGCATCTCTGAAGGACGTGGATTGGCGACGTTTCGCATCGTGACTCTTATTCCGACATTTCTGCATTCCCTATTCCGACATGACTGTCCTCTTGATTCCATTTTACTGATTGTGTGCCTTGGTTGTCATCTTCCCCTCAGCTAACAATGATCTATTCTACATTCTCCTTGACCATTGTCCCTTTTGATCGCTCGTTCACACCTTACACTTCCCTATCTCAGTTCATCCCTCTCCCCTGACTCTCAGTCTGAAGAAGGGTCTCGACCCGAAACCCTCCCCCATTCCTTCTCTCCAGAGACGCTGCCTGACCCGCTGAGTTACTCCAGCATTCGGTGTCTATCTTCGATGTAAACCGACATCTGCTGTTCCTACCTACATATTTCTGCATGCGGGATTTTCAATGCCATGTTATGATAATGAAGCAAAACGGAATCTCAGCAGTGAGCTTTAAAGTGGATGCAGCGGGGAAAGGAAGGGATGGAGAGCGCGGCCTACGAGGTCAAATTGCCAATCTCAGCTAATGGTCGCAGACCTGGTACACGAGCAGGACATTTACAGCCGGACGCGCTGTCCGCTTTGTCCCATCTGTAGCGCCAATGGAAAGGTCACTACGCTGGTTTTTCACATATGATGGTGTGCTTGGAACTGCATGGCCAATCGTGCCACGATCCATCTTTAGAGACCACTGCGCAGTCTTCGTCGTAATCATTGTGACCATTGGGTTGATCGTCTGCCCAAAACCTGCGGGAGAAGCAAGAAATGAATGGGCCGTTGGATAATTGAGGACTGGACCAGTTCTGTAGCAATTTTTGTTCCGGAGGTTGTACAGACGGCTGGGTTGAATGCTTAATACAAGCAATGTCACCTTATTCAGTACCGGAAAGATGGAAACTATTTGAGTGTTTCAGCAGGGCCCACCATTCCTTTATGAAGCGGCTGCCATCTCACTGCAAGACACTGGCGTGTTTCCTTTTACCTCCCGCTCCCGAAATTCGATTAATAGGTGTTCATTGAAACATACAGTGATACAGTGTAAACGGGAACTTAGGCCTAACTTACCCTCACCGACCAACATGTCCCAGCTACACTACTCCAAACCTCTCCTGTCCATGTACTTATCTATTTTTTTTAATATTAGGAAGTCCCTGTCTCAACTGCTACCTCTGGCAGATCGTTCCTTGCATCCACCAATCTTGGTGTGAAAACGTTACCCCTCAGGTGGTATTAAATCTTTTCCCCTTCACCTTAAACACATGTCCTCTGGTGCTCGATTCCCCTAATCTGGCCAAGAGACTCTATGCGTCCACCCGATCTATTCCTCCCATGATTTTATACACCTCTACAAAATCACCCCTATTCCTCCTCCACTCCAGACTGCTGAACCTCTCCCCATAGCTCAGATCCGCCAATCCTGGCAACATCCTCGGAAATCTTCTCCATACCCTTTCCAGCTTGACAACATCTTTCCCATAACATGGTGCCCAGAACTGAACACAATACTCTAAATGCGGCCTCATCAACGTCTTATAAAACTGCAACATATGATGAGCGTTTGACGGCGCTAGGCCTGTACACGCTGCAGTTTAGAAGGATGAGGAGAGACCTCATTGAAACTTACTAAATAGTGGATAGAGTAGATGTTGAGAGGATGATTCCGTTCATGGGAGAGTCTCGGCCTAGAGGTGGTAGGCGCAGAATTAAAGGACATTCCTGAAGAATGTATTCAGTCAGATGGTGATGAATCTGTAGAATTATTTGCCACAGAAGGCCCTGGAACCCGTCAGTGGAATATTTTAAGGAAGGGATCGATTCTTGAATAGTACGGGTGTCATGTGTTATAGGAGGGAGTGATAGATCAGCCATGATTGAATGGTGGTGTATACTTGATGAGTTGAATGGCCTAAATCTGCTCCCGTCTTCTCTTTTTTTTAATATTTTTTTATTTGAAGTAACCAGTTTACAATGTATAACACACATTTAAAACATCATCTTAATTCAAAATTTCTACAAATAGCACATCGATAATTAATATCGTCTGTTTTTTTGGAAATAAAGATAGAAAAAGATATATAATAAAGAGGAAAAGAAAAAAAAAGATAGAAATAGAAAACAATCTACAAATACAAATTTAAAAAATATATATATATTATATATATATAAATCAAAAACAACTAAGTACATTATACATGAAATTATTTCAAACAATAATATCAATGGGACATGCGCATTAATCCCATATGTAAATAAGTTATTCTCATCGGATTCCGTAGGGTGCCCGTCGAGCCGTGATGCCAAGAACAGCTACTTCTCTAGATACTGTATATATGGAGAACATATCAGTTCAAAAGAATTATACCTGTCCAATAGGACAAATCTAATTCTTTCCAAATATAACGTCTCCTGCATCTCTGCTGTCCACATTTTAATTGTTGGGGATAATGTTCCCTTCCAAAATTTCAATTGCTTCCGTCTTCTCTGAATTTATGACCTTATAACATGATCTCCCAACTTCAAAACTCAATACTCTGACTGATGAAGGCCAATGTGCCAAATGCCTTTTTGACCTTAACACACATTAACACTATATTCACATATGAGGGACAATTTTACCAAGCCAATTAGCCTACAACACTCTACGGGAGTGTGGGAGGAAACCGGAGAACCCGGGAACACCCACGCAGGTCACGGGGAGAACGTACAAATTCCCTACAGACAGCACCCGTAGTTAGGATCGAACTTGGATATCTGTCGTTGCATCCCAACCGCTGAGCCTCCGCGCCGCCCTTAAAGTTGTGTGCAATATTTCTCGTGTTGCCCTCCCGCTAACCTTCTGTTTCCACTCTGTCCCTAATGTCCAAACTTTCAGGTCTTTTGGGAATGCTCCTCCTTCTGTCAGAAGTAGGATCTCGACACGAAACGTCGCCTATCCACATGTACCCGTGTATTTTTATCACGGGAACAATAAGATGGTCGTTTTTGGAAACCGAGGGTCGGCGGCGCAGTGCAACATTGGTGCTGCACATTACTCTGAAATTTAAAAAGAAGATAGCAACAGACCTGAAGGACCATGAGTGCAAATACCTCACCGCGGAATGCACAGCGCCACTCACTTGACATTTGTTTCGTAATCCGTGCCGTCCACCCAGCGCCAGGTTCCTTCTGAAGCCGTGTCATGGAGTCCTATCCAATTGTTCACATTTGTGTTACCCCGGATATAATCCTGCCCGATAATTAACAGTGGTCCACGTGAACAGATGTCTTCATGTTAGTGACACAGACAAAGGTTTATTTGCGCAACAATCGTTAGGCCAGCAATGTGACACCCACCTGTATTCCACCGGTACATTGGCAGATTTGGATCTCCGGTAATATGAAATTACATGGAATGAACATAGACTGTTACCAGTGTCTGATCCCTCAGGAATGCTCCATCATGAAGGTATAAATCACAGACTGACCAGTTCCCTCCCACTCCCACTCCCCCACTCCAAACCCCTCACGTAGCTGCTTTGTGCTCCAAAGTTCTGTCTTATTCCACAGTCCTTGTTGGTGAGCTGCTATGAAGGAATAAGTAAGGTGGCGTTTTTCTGCCGTCTCCTTATCGGTGACGGGGGCCTGTTGTTGATCACCTGCCGTATTCCCACCCCTGTTGGCTCTTCGCCCGTTGATTAAGACTCTCCTTTCCCCCCACAGTGAATCAACTGCTGACGTTGTTGATAGAAAGTTATGGTGGGAGAGATTGGTTTTTCACATCTTCCAACTCACTGTGGCAACTAAATTAATTCAACATTTACTCCCCATTTTTAGGATATTTGAATATTACATACAAAGAGATTTCGTGCCTCAGACCGCATAACTGTTAATATGTGTAGGAAGGAAATGTACAGTCTGAAGACATTCCTCAGTCTGAAGAATGGACCCGACCCGAAACAACACCCATTCCTTCTGTCCACAGATGCCGCCTGTTCCGCTGAGTTACTCCAGCATTTTGTGCCTATCTAAAGAAATGTAGATGCTGGTTTACACCGAAGATGGACACAAAATGTTGGAGTAACTCAGCGGGACAGGCAGCGTCTCTGGAAAGTCGGAATGGGTGATGTTTCGGGTCGAGACCCCTCTTCAGACTGAGAGTCAGGGGAGAGGGGGACACAGAGATGTAAAAAATGAGACATCAAAAGAGATGCAGAACAACGAAAATGTAGGAGATCATTGTTAGCCGTGAGATGGCGACAACGAAGTAAATAGAGATAAAATGTAATCGGGGAGAGTCAGACTGGTCGGAGAACTAGGAATGGGAAGGGGTGGAGAGTGGGTGAAAGCAAGGGTCACTTTAAGTTAGAGAAGTCCCAATTCTTACCATTGGGGTATAAACTGCCCAACAGAAATACTGTTCCTATCCATCTGAAAGGTAGTCTGGCTGGGAACCAGATATCTCACAAGCTTCCATGCCAGATGCATTTAGTTATCCACCTTCACTAGCATCCCCATGATAAGGCTTACGCGCTTACCGCAATAATCTCCCCCCCCCCCTCTCTGTGTCCCAGTCTGCCCGTCCCCATTCTCCAATAGCCCCACCTGTCCAGTTTCCTCCTCCCCGTCCGCTCTCCCCAATTCTTCGTTCTCCCTACTATAAATTTCTTCTCGTTGTTTGTCGGACAGAATGAACAGATGTATGGAATGATATGACTCAGTGAGAGTTTAGAAGGATGAGGGGGCATCTTATAGAAACATGTAAAATTGTAAAAGGACAGGACAAGCTATATACAGGAAAAGTGTTCCCAATGTGGGGCGAGTCCAAAACCAAGTGCCAGAGTCTTAGAGTTAAGAAGAGGCCATTTAAGACTGAGGTGAGAAAAAACGTTTTCACCCAGAAAGTTGTGAACTTATGGAATTCCCTGCCACAGAGGGCAGTGGAGGCCAAGTCACCGGATGGATTTAAGAGAGTGTTAAATAGAGCTCTAGGGTCTAGTGGAGTCAAGGGATATGGGGAGAAGGCAGACACGGGTTATTGCTTGGGGACGATCAGCCATGATCACAATGAATGGCAGTGCTGGCTCGAAGGGCCGAATGGCCTAATCCGGCAACTATTTTCTATGTCTATGTCTGTGACAGAAATGCGAAAGTCAAAGTGTCATAGAATCATACAGCACGGAACCGGGCACTTGGGTCCAACGTGTCCATACCGACCAAGACGCCCATCTAGGCTAGACTGATTTCCGCAGTTTTGACCCACATTCCTTTAAGCCTTCCTGTCCAGATGTAGGCGAATGTAATCATCAAATGGCTCTTACCTGCTCCTTGTTACTGTTAATGACGACGAATTTAGAGTTCATTGCGGCACAGAATTTTAGAGCTTCATCCCAAGTCTCGAGATTTGATGAGAAGAAATAAAGTCGATGATTGAATAATCTCCATTGGTCGAAAGCGTGGAGAAAGAACGCGTCTGTGAAGACATGTGTGTGTTATCTTTCCACTGACAGGTTAGAACGCAACAAAAGCTTCCCACTGCGGCTTGTTAAACGTAACAATAAAAATAAACTAAAATAACCAAACCATTCATATTGCGAATATGTCGAATATTAATGCTAGACGAGTAGTCCCTCCAGTAATCGCCATACTTACTAGCCCTCAGCCATGAAATCTCAGCTTGAAGTTCGGACAGTGAGCTGGCTGCATTCTCACAGGTTCCTGTAACTGGAGAGAGACAACAGTTTAGATTATGCGGACCCTATTTCTCAATAAACGTGTTCCTCCGCCGGCACTCGGGGTTTCTTCCTTCCATGCTTCACCCTGTCTATGGCTGCTATACTTTGAGGATCTGGAAAATAGTAACGGCCTTGTTCGCATTAGCCTGGAAGAAGAATCCAAACACTGATGAACGGTTAAATGAAGTTGGAGACTGTTCGAGATGATCACCCATTGAATCATCAGTGATGGCTCCCACTGATTGTGTGAATTTTGCAAAATCCTGCCATTAAATATCACCTATTAAGTTTGCAGGGATTTATTAATATATTATTAATAATACAGATCTCCTATCTGTGATAAATGTCAACACTCAGAGGCTAATTTAATATCCTTTTGTAAATTGTATAAAAATCAAAAATCTCTGGTCGGGTATTTTTAGAATAACTTCTGAAGTTGTGAATACCCAATTGGATCCCGACTCAAAACTAATATTATTAGGACTAGCAGAACAAAGCCAAAAACTTACAACAAGCCAAAGAAACTTTCTTGATTATAGTATAATAACTGGGAAAAAAATAATATTGAAATTTTGGAAAAATGCACAACTCACAATTAAAATGTGAATTATGGAAATGTCGGAGACCTTTCATTTGGAAAAAAACTAGACTTGTCTCAATTAACAAACAAGAATGATTTGCCAGAATATGGTCTCCATTTATTGACTTTTTGAAAGGGTAAATTGGTTCGGCACGTGAGCCTGACTGAAGCTTGAACCCAGGATTAGATGAATAGTTATGTTTTATAATCTACGGATCTATCTCCAAAGTTGTATTATTGGTGATTTATTCTGTTCTTTTTTAGCGGTTTTCCTTCATCTTTCTTCCTATCTATTAAAAATAAACAAATAGAAGCAGAGTTAATATGCAATTGATAAATAGGGACCCCTATTACTTTGATAGCTGGAGTCGCATCTATTAACAATATGTAATTGATAAACGAAATGTGTTTTGATCATGATATGTACAAGCTTCTAATAAAACTAGTATTCAAAAAAATAATAAAACATTATTAATAGTTTATTAATATATACATAGTGCGTTATTAATATATAGTTAGTAAACAATAATCGTATGGATAAAAACGTTACAAACACTATCTCAAAACTAAACTAACGGCGTCATCACAATGAATAGCGGTGCTGGTTCGAAGAACCGAATGGCCTTCTCCTGCGCCTATTTTCTATGTTTCTAAACTAAACTAAACTAAACTAAACTAACGGCGGCGGATTTGAAACATTCAGGTAAATAAACGTATTAAGTCACATGAGTACAATTTATTTTCGTGCAGCGAAATGTTCGTGTTTGGAATATTGGGTAGCAGTGGAGTCAGGTTGAATGGTGCATTCAAGCAGGACCTGGGTAAGTCGGAAAAGGGAACAGGAGACTGCGCTGACAGTGGAGTGTTTATCTTGGACGAGGTGGATTGACATTACATTGATCTGAGCAGTGTGGTTCATTCCAAGCTTTTCTTCATGATATTCTGCCTGGTCATTCCTGATATTGTGCTGTGGTTATTAGCCAGTTGCCTGGAACTGTGGGCGTTGTCTCCAAGCATCCCCATAACGTTTTCATAACGGGTTGAAACGGGCCATCAAACTCAAGGAGATCTATGCAGTGCAATTCCCGCACCCGTTCTCCACAAATTAATGTCCTCTACCCCCTCACCTACTACCCACCTCTCCCGGGATGGCTGGCATCTTAGGGAAATCGTTATACACTTTTGAAAGTCAGGGGAAACGAGGAAAGAAATTGAATGCTCACCCTAAATCCAAACTCATTTAGCGCCCAGAGGCCGTGTAGCTGGGCGGGATCAACAATGTCCTGCTCTCAGCGTCTAGAAAGCGATAGGACATGGGCTGCAAGGCGAGGCAAGGCCACTTGGCTGCACATTTGGGTTGAAAGTGTGAGATTGCGGGTGATGATAGAGGGTTGATATTTGGACTTGAAGCATCTAACAGGGCGAGTACAACTCAGATCCATGTTGGGTGCACTGCTGTTTTTGGTTATATCTTTTTATTAGACAGGATAAACAGCATGGAAGGGGGCCGTTCTGCCCACCGTTTCAACGCCGACCATTGATCACCCATTCAAACTAGTTCTATGGTATCCCACTTCCTCACCCACTCACTGCACACTAGCAGCATTGCGCGGAGGCAAACTAACCTCTATGCCCGCATTTATTTCGGATGTGGGAGGAAATGTGAGCACACAATGAAACCCATGCGGTCACAGGGACAAGCCCCCTATCAACATCATCCAAGGACAGGATTCAATCCGGATCTGTGGAACCGAGAGGCCGCAGCTCTATCAGCAAGTCACTGTGTGGCCTACATTTACATTAAACGTTTGGAAGTGAATGTACCTAGCACGATTAGTAGGTTTGCTAATGACACTGTGCAATTGGTGGTATAGTGAACAGTGCAGTGAGCAAAGTTATCTATGATTACAACAGGATGTAGGCCCACTGGACCAATTGACAAAGGAAAGTGGGATGGAGGTTATTTCACAAAGATCTGCGGTGTTGTGGTTTCGTAGAGCAAAACAGGGCAGAGAAAACACGGTAAACATTAGAGCCCTGGGGAGTTTTTAAAACGGGGGACCTGAGGCGCTTCTAGGAAATTTCACTACGCTGGAAAGGGATGGCGAACAAGGCGTTTCGGGTTTCTTGCCATAATTGTTTAGGGTATTGGCTTCAGGAGTTATGGCGTGATGTTCCAATCACACAAAAAGTTGGTAAGTCCAGATTCGGAGTACTGTGTACAGTTCTGGTCATCCCGGCTTAGGGAGAATGTCATAAAACTAACTGAATCGTAAATATTTGCGAAGATGTTACCAGGTATGTATGGTTTGACCTATCCGGACAAATTGGATAGGCTGGACTTTCGATGGTCCGTAGTGTAGGAGTCTGGGAAAGGACTGTAGGGGGACTATATATTCATAAAGAGCATGGATAACGTGGACGAGTTCAAGGCCAGAGGAAACGTTTTAAAACGAAGATGTAGTTGAGGCCGGGAGTTTCCCGACGTTTAAGGAACAGTTAGACAGGTACATGGGTCGGACAGGTACATGGGGCAAACGCGGGTAGGTGGGACTGGTGTAGCTGGGAAATATTGGACCGAAGAAGTTGTTTTCCTGCTCCATAGTCAATGATTCAATAACTCCATTACGGACGTCCATCAGGTTGGATCATCACACTCACCATTGCTCTTCCATTGGGAAAGTTCCATCTGAAAATCAGCATCTGACCTCTTAATTTCACTCGTCTGTGCCCCTGGAAAAGAAACACCGGTTTGGTTATGAGATCATGTGACATGAGTAGAATTAGGTCATTCGCCCCATCAAGTCTACTCCGTCATTCAACAATATCTGATCTATCTCTCCCTCCTCACTGTAAAGAAGGGTCGAGCCCACCCTTCGGGACATGGTGGCTACAGGCATTCTGAAAGAGGTGAGCGAGCCCACTCAGTGGGTCTCCACCATGGTGGTTGCTGCCAAGAAGGACAAGAGTGAGCTACGGATCTGCATCAACCCCAAAGATTTGAACCTGGCTATCAAGCGCCCGCACTATCCCACTTCTGACACCATGTAAAGAGGTTTACACGTACACAGTGTCTCTTTACCAAGTCTTTTATTAATCACATACATCGATGCCCTAGTTGCACATGGTCTGCACGTTTTACTAGAGGAGGTACTGGGGATGGAGAGACAGTAATATACTTGGTGAAAGGGGAGTGGCTACACAACCTACAATTAAAGGGACATGCACTAAACATCTACACTCACCCCCCCCCCCCCCCTCCCTCTATAACATCTGAGAGATGTACTAAATATTAATATATCTCAGCCTCACAAATATTCACCGACTTGGCCTCCACAGCCCATTGCAAATAACTCCACAGTTTCGCCACCCCCTGACGAAACAAATTTCTCCTCACCTCCTTCCTAAAAGAGCGGCCTCTGGTCCTAGACTCTACCACTAGTGGAAACATCCTTTCCACATCCACTCTGTCCACGTCTTTCACAATTCTGTATGTTTCAATGAAGTCCCTCCTCATTCTCATATAGGACAAGTGCCGCCAAACGCTCATCATAGGTTAACCTACTCATTCTTGGGATCATTCTTGTAAACCTCCTCTTGGACCCTCTCAATGGTGCTCACATGTTGGACAGCATTCGCCTTCAGCACATCCCACGTCCCATTATTCCGGGGCAGAGAATGCAGAAAGAGGAAGATTTAGTTAGAATTTTCTTAACCCCAAGTCTACACAAGCTGGTCCATATCATCTATTATTTATGGTTTATGATTTAGGGAAGAGTATATACTCTTATTAAAAAAATCATGACGTAGTTTGTAGAGACATCAAGAAGATATACACAGTCGGATGGTGAATACAGTTTCAGAGGGAAGGGGTGAGCAGAAGAGGAAGGGAAAGTAGAATTTCAGCAAACATGTTGGAAAAACTGTTATGGTTGGGCAGGAAATCGGATCTATTACTGACAAAGGAATTTCTGAATTATTGGAGAAACGTGGACTGATTCGCGCATAGACATTCTCTGGTCAGCGGTTGCCAAAATCCGCAAAGGCTTGAGATTCGTTGTCGTCGGAGTTTCTGCCCCACTGTCTGAAGCTTCGAAGATAGGCTCTAAATTATGGAGATCGTCCAAGCACATTAGAACAGTATGTGGCTCTGTGTACCGGTAGTGGACGTCAGATGAGGAGGAAATACCCAGTAGCTATTGCATCACCTTCTTGGATCATCCCAGAGAGAGAGACCTGTGGAGGACTGCACTTCGGTGAAGGAACCAACAAGTGGCGCAACTTACAGGAACCCCCAATTACATGAAGGCTGAAGAAGTGCACCGACCCGACCCAACATGTTGTCTAGCTATTCCTTCCACAAATGCTGCCTGACGTGCTGAATTACTCCAGCACTTTGTGTTTTGCCAACGGCATGAAGTTGCCTGGGGATGATGCAAGTGGTAATCGTTGATGGTCAGATAGGATTTGGGGACCAAAGGTAGTGCAGATGCAGATTCTGGCTCCACGTCAATTACGGTGCCTCTGTAGAATGAGAGGATACCCCGAGGAGGCGGAGGGAAGGTACGCGCGTTACATGCAGCAGAATTACTGATTAGATGTAGGTTTAATTTTATTAATATCATATGCACCGAAATATGGTGGGAAACGGTATGATATCCGATCAAGCCAGATAGTACTTGCAAGAAAGAACTGCAGATGCTTGTTTAAATCGAAGGTAGGTACAAAATGCTGGTGAGGTAGCAACTCGAGAGAGAAGGAACGAGCAACGTTTCTGGTCGAGGCCCTTCTTCAGATATTAGGATATGTGAACTAAATAAAGCCAGGCACAATTTCAACAGGTAGAGGGAGGGGAAATCTACTTCTTGATAACTGTGTTAACTATGATAGACAAATCTGGCGAGACCGTTAACTCACGCCCTGTGTCACACGGTTCTGTGATAACATTTTGGGATAATCTCACGTCAACTTCCTTATTCTTGGCTTGTGCACCCTCCTGCCATTCATGGATAATGTTAACCCAGCCAGTTCCTCACACGTTACTAAAACACATCACTGGTGGCACCAATTAACTGGGACAAAATTGAGGAATATCTTAAAAACCTTCAGGATTTTTCACTTCTCTAAATTCAGTTGCTCCAACTTCGTTGCCGGGCCCTTCAAATACTCGGATGGTCGCTTTAACTTCTTTTTTATGGCCCCGAAGATGTGGAATCCGGAATTGAAAGTATTATGAGCAACCGGTAGTGAAAAAGACCTGTGGCCCAGGCTTTGAGCAAAGCCAAATTTCCATTCATATTGTGCTATCGTCTACACACACCGTCCACGTTTATCACGGCTAGAGTTCCTCCTCAAGACTGAATTAAAATTACACTCAAACGGCTGCTTGCGGATGCCAGTAAGTTCCTCAATTAGCTAATGAAACATCATTTTTAAAAGCTACATACACTGGAAATACGATGTGAGACAAAGAACAAATATATAGAAGTTGCAGATTTAGCAACAGAGTGCACAAATGTAATTGTGTGCATTTAATGGCGACATTATTTCAACGCATCCCGGAAATTCTATTTCTTTCACCCTTTGTCCTCCCTCGCATTCGTTGCTAACTTGTTTTCTTTCTTTCTCAGTCCTAATGACCGATCTTAGACCTGACACCTTAGCTGTTTCTCTGTGCACAGATGCTGCCTGACTAACTGCATGTGTTCAGCATCTCGTTATATGTTAAGGTTGAAGAGGTTCGCGTGTCGTATGAACACCCATTTAATATTTAAGCACACCGTTTAATATTAGTACATAAGCGATGGATGCCAACTGAAGTCTAGCTCTGTTTGGTTGGTCAGGTGACGGGTGCAGCACACGACAGTGCTGAGCACAATTGACTGCGTTGATTGGTTGAACGCTAGTTCACGCGAGAGTTCGAGCTCGACA
Organism: Raja brachyura; assembly: GCA_963514005.1. The sequence continues at coordinate 15,976,680 of OY740816.1, forward strand.
AACGAAGGTTCGAGACCAAAGTGACTCGGCCACCAGATGGCGCCACACGATTGACATTACGGAACAATGTTTCAATCTTTAAACTCACTCTGTATTAGCGCCATAACAAGTGCCAGAGAGGACAGCAGGATACAGAGGCCCAGAAGGATGTAGATGATCAGCGGTGAGACATTTCTTCGAGCACGATCTCGTCGTTGGAAACTAAGTCCTGCAAAGTGTAAATGGAGGTCATCAGTGAAACCAAATTAACAGCTCGTTCAACGGCGCAGTCTCATCAATTCACAAGATCAAGGCGCAGAATTAGGCCATTCGACCCATCATGTCCACTCCGTCATTGCATCATGGTTGTGTAAGAAAGAACTGCAGATGCTGGTTTCAATCGAAGTTAGATACAAAATGCAGGAGTAACTCAGCGGATCAGGTAGCATCTCCGGAGAGAAGGAATCGGTGACGTTTCGGGTCGAGTCTGAAGAAGGGTCTCGACCCGGGACGTCACCCATTCCTTCTCTCCAGAGATGCTGCCTGTCCCGCTGAGTTACTCCAGCATTTTGTATCTACCTTCCACGGGTTAGACTTGGCAACATCCAGAGGAGCCGAGTGCTGTTGTCAACACCGGAATTTTAAACTTACCAAAAGCTGGCCAGACATAGACATGAGCACGCAGTGGAGATATTGCAAGTTACACACAAGAAACCCAAATATCATTCGATCCCGTTAACACAAAGAGGACAAACAACAATTCTTATCTCCCTCCCTGCTCCTCAACATTTGTCCACCCCTCTCCCTGCATTTCGACTTCCATGTTGTCGGCTTCTCTGGTCAATTAAAAAGAAAGTGTAATTAATTCCAGCTCATTCATCGGAACTGGGAAAGTACGATAAACACGAGTTCAGTGATAGCACCTGGCTTCAGTTTTTCCGGCTGATATTCGTCTCCCTTGTCCCCTTCGACCTGAAGCGCAGTGATGTTTTCATAATCGACCAGTAACTCCATGTTCTCAGCAGGATGATCTGGTCTCTGAGGAACTGGTAAGTGTGGGTCAGAGCAGATGTCATTTCTGACCTCACAGTTCCTCATGCCCTACTTTCAATATTATGTGGTAAAACAAACGAAGTTGCTGATATCACTGAAATCCAAGCACTTCTGCTTCGAGATGCTGGATTCCAGTGCCAACACCCAGACATCGGGGAGCCAGAAGAATCTGTCAGTTATATCTTCCCCAAACGTGTTCTCAGGGTAGGGGTTTAATGCTAATCTCTTTGCAGTTGTGTACATCCACTGTTAGTGGGGCCCCGGGTGAAAAGTAACATTAAAAAAACGGCCTGTTAGCACGGCCTTTGAAGCTTCACCATCATCTTAATTGAAGATAGACACAAAATGCTGGAGTAACTCAACGGGACAGGCAGCATCTCTGGAGAGAAATACTGAGCGACATTTCGGGCCGGGGCCCTTCTTCAGAATGGCTCTGGCTGATGAAACGCTACGGCCAGGGATGGATGGGTCGGCACCGATGTTCACGGAGTCATGGACAAATAAGATTATTTGTAATGCGATTAGTGCCATGACCTCCTGATATGTACCCATCACTCTGCCTTTATTTCGTGTCCACACTGTGGGGGCGTTAATGCTGTATAATTGTGTGTTTGACTTGAACTCAGATTCTGGCTTTCACGTGGCGCCCAGTGGCCCTCTTGAGTGGAACGGGACAGAACATCTCGTAGAGCAATTTCTCAAACGTTAGTTTATTTAAGGCCATAATGGGTTATACTAGGAAACACTCCGTGAAAACACAAAGTGTTTCAATAACTGACAGCACCTACAGGCTACAACATCCGGTGACACAGTTGCTTTATGCGAAGTTTACATTTTTTGAACAATTCATCGTTTATCAACGTTTCTTTGTAGCTTTCATCCTTTTCCCCAGTTATCGTTAATCGTCTATTTCTTATTATTTAGAAAACGTTTTCCCATTTGTGTGACAAATGGGTGCAATAAAGGACTTAAGTTACTTAATGATCAGTTTGATTTCCCTCAGCACGGGTTGCACCGCCCATGCTATCTTTACTCTGAGGTAGACAAAAATGCTGGAGAAACTCAGCGGGTGCGGCAGCATCTATGGGGCGAAGGAAAGTCACTAGTTAGCAATGACTTCCAATATAAAAACAATCTTAAATCTATTTATTCCCTCTCTAACTTGAATTTTATATTATAGTCATAGATTCATTATCTTCTTGCTGCCCCAGCATGCAAGCTCTGGGGTTAAAGATATTGCAAATTGACCAAATTTACAGAATTACATCTTTTTTAGATAATATAATCTAACCCCACGATGACATCGGCTTCTTCTATCGATTATTTTCTCAGTCCTCACAATGTCACATTATTCTACATGGTTTCCCCCTCAAGACAACGCATCGCCCTTTGTTTGCTGTTTAATCTGGTGCAATGTGTTGTGCACTTCAATCCATTCTACTTCTGACAGAAGAAAAAGAGTTCCCAAACCAATTCGTGTCTCAGCTGGTTGCCCTTCCCAGAGAGAACCAGCGCTCACATCAAATCCCAAGAGGAGAGATGGCAACCCAGGGCCTTCTATAAAACCAAGCATGGAGAGCTGTGTGCGGTTTTGGTCTCCGAGCCTGCAAAGGGATAAACTGGCCCTGGGGAAGTGTGGATCACATTCAGCACATGGACATCCACTCTGAGCCTCGGTCCTGCGATAAGGTAAAGCAAGAGGGAGCCGTGCCCAATGGGGTTCTGAGGTATGAGAGATGACAAAAATCGACCCCGGAAGGGATTGGGGCTGAGAGGCTCTTTGCACCGGCGGGGATGTTGAAATGGGCACCAACCTCAGGATGCACATTGGCCACTGAGGTCCCAGCTGGGGAGAAATTCCTCTCCTCGGCGGCTGGTTAATTCCTGGGAAATCCACGATTACCTGAAAGTACAAAGTTATTGAACAGTGTACCAGTAGGACACGGTGCAGGTAATGGAAACTAGATTCACCACCAATGTAAGATGAACACGACGTAAGGGAGCAAGAGTTGCGGATGGAGAGAGGGAATAAGATGGGGGAGAAAGATGCCGTCAGTGTTACAGCCTGAGTTCGTCCTCCACTCTGTCTTAGAGTCATAGCATTGTACAGCGTGGAAACATTCCCTTCGGCCCAACTTGCACACGCCGACCAACATGTCCCAGCTACACTAGCCCCACCTGCCTGCGTTTGGTCCATATCCCTCCAAACCTATCCTATCCATGTACCTGTCTAACTGTTAGTCCCAGCCTCAAGTACCTCTCCTGGCAGATTGCTCCATACCCCCACCACCCTTTGTATGAAAAATGTGCCCCTCGGATTCCTATTAAATATTTTCCTCTTCGCCTGAAACCTAGTCCTCAGGTCCTCGATTCATCTACTCTGAACAGGAGACTGTGTGGTTCTATCGATCTATTCCACTCATGATTTTATACACCTCTATAAGGCCATTTGCCGATTTGTGTTTTGCTCAATATTCCAGCATTGCAATGAAAGGGACATATCTTGTAGGCTGAGAAAATACGTCGTCAGAAGACACGGAACCTTCAGACAAAATTATTGCCTGTTAGAACTAAAGAGTGAAATAAACTTGTGATGATCAAGAGTATCCCGTAACTGTCCTCTCAACCACTTTTACAATATTAACCATATAACAATATCAACAAAGCGTGTAACAAAGTTGTGGGCTTAGAAATACTTGAGGACGAGGGGGATTGTCCGCATGTTGACCGCTGTGGTGCGGGAGTCTAAGGTGGAGTTACGGGTCAGTGATGGTCGAGAGGGAAAATTGTGTGAATGGAGCGAGGATTCTTCCTTCCTTGTACCTCAGCTTACATGTGGCCATGTCCGTGCCTTAAGCAAATTGCAAAATCTCTATTCTCTGCTGGGGTTAGATCTTGAACCTGAAAATCATAGGCATGCCGGAAACTTACAATCGGAACAGAAAATGTTGACTTGTCACTCAGCGTGACAAGTAACCGGGAAAGGCTTGGTAGGAATAATTTATCAATTCCCAATAAAATATATAAACGGTCGCTGGATTTAGAATTATGGATACATATCCAGCGACCATGTTTTGTCTTAATTCTGACTTCATGAATGTCGCTGTGCCGTCATCCGTCCATGGTTTTACATCAGCCAGTGACTTTAAGGTAGTGGCGAAGCTACAAAGGCCGAGCTCCTGGCCCCATTTCAATGTTACTTTTCACCTGTGGTCACAATAACAGTGGGTGTACACACTTGCACAGAGATCTGCATTAAACCCCCAGTCTGATGACACGTCTAGGGCAGGTATCGAGGTCACATCGAGGTCAGAGTAATGTCACTTGAACTCAGAATCTAATAGCAGAAGTATTTTTGCAAAGCCATCAATTCAGCAAAATATATTTGGAATTTTGCACGTAAAAGTGGAAGTGCAGCTTGAGGAACTATTTGAGGTCAAAATCGGCATCTCTCTGACTACTTCTTAAAGGTTCAACACAGGCCCGATCTCCCAGCCGACAACATGGGACGAATGGACATTTATAAAAATATGGCTGCGTTTCACGTCGATGAGCAGAATGGAGACGAATCTGAGCCGGAAGATCTGAAGCCAGGTTTCATCGCTATGTTTATAATATATTATAATGTTTCCTAGTTATCCTAGTTTTCCAGTTCAAATTAAAGGGCTTGAATTAATTACACTTTCACCGTAACGAACGGGGGAGACTAGAATTTAACTGCAGGGGGAGGAATGGGCAAAATGTTGAAGAAAAAGAGGGACGGATGGATGAGTTTTGTTAATTCTTCCCATTTGAACTTAGCTTACGGAGCGAATGATGTTTTAGGTCTGCAGAGAGACACAGAATGCTGGAGTAAGTCAGCGGGTCAGGCAACATCTGAGGAGAAAATGAATAGGTGACCTTTCGGGTCGAGACCCTTCTTCAGACTTCAGCTTTTCTCTGATGTGCAACTTACATCAACTCCATTCCCTACTCAGGTCTATGCCCAGCCTGTTTTGCGTAATTAGACAAAGGAAGATAAAGTCAAAGTCAAAGTCAAAGAGTTTATTGTCATGTGTCCCTGACAGGACAATGAAAATCTTTCTTTGCATAGCACAACAGAACATAGAAGGCATTGACTACAATTCTATACATAAATACACCCATGAATTAATAAATTAATAAAGTGCAAATAACAGATGGAGGGATATTAATGTTCAGAGTTCCGAGCCAGGTTTAATAGCCTGATGGCTGTGGGGAAGTAGCTATTCCGAAACCGGGTTGTTGCAGTCTTCAGGCTCCTGTACCTTCTACCCGAAGGTAGCAGGGAGATGAGTGTGTGGCCAGGGTGGTGTGGGACCTTGATGATGCTGCCAGTCTTTTTGAGGCAGCGACTGTGATAAATCCCCTCGATGGAAGGAAGGTCAGAGCCGATGATGGACTGGGCAGTGTTTACTACTTTTTGTAGTCCTTTCCTCTCCAGGGCGCTCAAGTTGCCGAACCAAGCCACGATGCAACTAGTCAGCAAGCTCTCAACTGTACACCTGTAGAAGTTAGAGAGAGTCCTCCTTGACAGACCAACTCTCCGTAATCTTCTCAGGAAGTAGAAGCGCTGATGAGCTTTCTTAATAATTTCATCTGTGTTCTCGGACACGAAAAGATCTTCACAGATGTGCACACCCAGGAATTTGAAGCTCTTGACCCTTTCAACCATTGACCCGTTGATATAAACAGGACTGTGGGTCCCCATCCTACTCCTTCCAAAGTCCACAATCAGTTCCTTGGTTTTGCTGGTGTTGAGGGCCAGGTTGTTGTGCTGGCACCATATGGACAGTTGCTCGATCTCTCTTCTATACTCGGACTCATCCCCATCAGTGATACGTCCCACAACAGTGGTGTCGTCAGCGAACTTGATGATGGAGTTCGCGCTATGACCGGCTACGCAGTCATGAGTATAGAGTGAGTACAGCAGGGGGCTGAGCACGCAGCCCTGAGTTTTGCTGTTTTGCTGTTATAAAGCCATAATTAAGGAAACACTTTTGGAATGAAGTCAGCTCAAAGTCGACTTCCATTGTTCCCAAAATAATCAGTTCTGCTTTAGGTTTCAATTTTATTCTAAATAATTTTGTAAAGATTTCAAAAATGTCATTCCAATATTTTTGGATTATTGTGCAAAAAACAAAGGACTGTGCTACGGTTGCATCTTGAGAAACATTTATCACAAATAGGGGAGGCATTTAGAAAGATTTTATTCAGTTTAGTTGTCGAATAATATAATCTATGTAGAATTTTGAATTGAATTAAGATATGTCTTACATTGATCGAGTATTTATGCACATATAGCAAGTATTTATCCCATCTCTCTTTCGAGATTTTTATAGATAGTTTTTGTTCCCAATCTCTTCTAATTGTATCAGATAATGGTATTTCCATATTTAGGATGATATTATACAAGTATGATATTAAGTTAGTTGAGTCTGCCTTTCTGTTCATAGCTTCATCTAATAAATCTGGGGTCAGAGTTTGATATTCTTGTGTATGTTTTTTTCAAATAGTCTCGGATTTGAAGGTATTTAAAATATTGATTACTTCTCAGGTTGTATTTGAGTTGTAGTTGTAGGAATGATAAAAAAATTCCCGTTCCATACATGTCTACAAGCATTTTAATTCCTATTCTTTCCCAATGGGTAAATGTTTTATCAATAATGGATGGTTTAAACGACGGATTATTAACTATATGAGAGAAAAGCGATAGGTTTCTTAATTTGAGTTAATTTTATTTGTTTCCAAATTCTAATAGTATTATGAATAATTGTTTTTTCCTTGTATACTGTATTATTCAGTTTTATCGGTGAGAGAAGGATCGCTCCTATATTAAAAGGGGAACAATCCCCTCTTTCCATTACTATCCAATCCACACGTTGGGCAGAATTGTCCAACAGGTGAATTACATTTTTGGTATTTACTGCCCAATAATAGTATAACAAATTGGGGCGTGTTAGTCCACCAAATTCTTTAGTTTACACGAGTGTATTCTTTGGATTCTATGGGATTTATAATCCCATATAAAATTTGTGATATCAGAATCAAGTTTTTTGAAAAACATTTTAGGTAAGTATATTGGTATTGATTGAAATAAATATAAAATGTGTGGCAAAAAAAAATGTTATGGCATTTATTCTGCCTATTAAAGACATCGGAAGTCTTTTCCATAATATAATCAAGGCATTTAATTTAGTAAGTAAGGGAATATAATTTGCGTTGAATAAAGATTTATATTTTCTGGTAATTTCGATTCCCAATTAATTACATTTTTCTGTAGCAATTTTACAAGTGAATTTTAATAGGTGTGTCGAATCTTGAGGTTTTATCGTCATAATTTCACTTTTATTCCAATTTATTCTATATCCTGAAAAGGATCCGAATTCCTCTATTAGGTCTAGTATATTTGGTATGCTGGTTTGCGATTTTGTAATATATAATAGTAAATCGTCTGCATATAGTGATATTTTATTATTTCAGTATTTTGTATTATAACCATGGATATTCGGATGCATTCTAATGATTTCTGCTAAGGGTTCTATCACAAGAGGAAATAGCAGGGGTGATAGTGCACATCCCTGTCTATTGTACCTGTATAGTTGAAATTTCGGAGACAGTATATTATTAGTTAATATTCTGGCAGTCGGCTTGTCATAGTTCGCATATCCCCCACAATTAAAATGTGGACAGTGGAAATGTTGGAGACGCTGCATTTGGAGAGAATCAGGTTGGACTAATGGACAAATATGAACTTTTTGAACAAATATGGTCTCCATTCACTGACTATTTGAAGGGGTAGCTGAGCTCAGCATTGTAACTCAATAAATACCCGGTTGTAGGATTAGGTGAAAAGATCTATTCTGAGATTTGTATACACGTCTCTATAGATATTGTTATGTGAAATTGTTCCATTCATTGTTAAGATGTATACTTCATTTTTTTTTAATGATATAATAATTGTTTGCTTGTATTATTATTTTTAAATTATTTTTATTGGGTTTTTTTGTTTTTTTTAATTTATTTATTTTATTTCTCTTATATAATCATAATCAATATTTTTAAATAAAACTTGAAAAACAAAGAAATAAAGTTCTCTCGCATTTTAAGTTTTTGCAATACTTTGAAGAGGTTATACCAACCACTTGATCGGATGCTTTTTCTGCGTCCAATTAAATAATTGATAGGTCTTGCTCTTCAGTTTTGTATGAGTGCATTATATTAAATGGACGTCTCAAATTATTGAATGAGTATCTCTTGGGTATAAACCCCGTTTGATCCGCATTGATTAATTTACTAACATATTTACTCAATCTTCTTGCTAGAGTTTTCTCTATATGAGCCAGGGTCTTCTAAATCTTTTTTAGGTATGAGTGTAATCGTTGATTTCGCTAATGTTTCTAGTAATATTTGTTCTTTGAAAGTGTATGTGTACAGGTTTTCTAGCCATGGTGAGATTATCTCGTAAAATCTTTTATAAAATTCATTACTAAATCCATCCGGTCCTGGTGTTTTACCATTCTTCAGTGAACTTATTGTCTCTTCTATTTCCTTAATTGAGACCTGAGCTCCTAATTCCTCGTGTTCCAGCAGACTAAGTTTTGGGAGGTTACAGTTATCCAAAAAAATTATAACTTTAGAACTATCTGCTGAGGTTTTGGATGTATATAAATGTTGATAAAATTGAGCAAATCTTTTATTGATATCATTAGATAATGTTAACAATTCACCTTTATCTGATTTAATTTTTTAAATCGTATGATCTTTTTCCCGTTTTTTCAATGGACGTGCCAAGAGTTATGTGGTTTATCGCTGAATTCAATGTTTTCCTGCTTTGTAATTTGAAATATTCTTATAACTTTTACAGATAAGATTCTGTTTAATTTAAATTTCAGTATTGTTATTTTACTGTGTTTGTCTATGGTTGGTTCTTTAGCACTATCTAGATCCAGTTGTCTAATTCGTTATTCTAACTGCATTTGTTCGTTCTTATTCTTTTTATTTTGATAGTCACATCTTCGTTTCTATTTCAGTGGCACAGATGGGTGAAATGAAGAGGTCTGATGCTGACTTTCGGATGGAAAGTTCCCAATGGAAGAGCAATGGTGAGTGTAATAATCTAATCTGACAGATCTCTGTAATGTAGACATCCAATGTCCCCTTTTCTGTCCCTACAGATCTGCCAATCAATGGGTCAATTGTCCCTAGTGTGTAGGGTATCAAGTTGTGTCATGCCACCCCCCCCCCCCCCCCCCCCCCCCTCCAACCCCTCCCCCACCCGCTACTCGTGAAATTTCGTCACTACTTTGTCATAGAGGCATAAAGTGATTCAGCGTGGAAACAGCCCTTTCAGCCCAACTGGCCCACGCCGGCCAACATATCCCATCTACACTAGTCCCACCTGCCTGTGTTTGGTCCATTTCACCACCAACCCTGTCCAGTCTGTAAACCTGTCCAACTGTTTTTTGAACGTTGGGATAGCCAGTCTCTGCCTCGCAATTTACCCTCATCCGTAATCCCAATCTATCCATCCACGACTGCCACTTCCCTCAATTCTCAATTGGTCAAATGGCAAAGTGCCGGAGTAATTTAGCAGGTTAGGCAGCATTTGTGGGTAAAAAAACAGCTAAGTGTCATTTCGAGTCCAAACCTCTTAAAGCAGCTTCTTACAAGCTGCGCCACCTGCTGGTTCCTTGACTGAACGGCAGTCCTCCACAGCTCACACCTCTCGGATAACAGCGGCCACTGGTGACGACGATAATGCATAGCAGCTACTTGGCATTTGCGCCTCATCTGATGTCCAGTCCCGGCTCACAAACTCGCAGTCTATTCTGCAGTGCTTGGACGATTTTCAAGAATTTAGATCACACTTTCAAAGCTCGATGGTGCGGATCATACATTCTGAGGACAAGGAGTTTGATGTTCAAATGGAAGCCACTTTGACTGTGTCTGGTCCGTAGCCCTCCGAATTTTTTGCATCAATTCGCCTGTCTTTTTTTTTAAATATATATTTTTATTAGAGTAGGTAAGCAGTGAATTAGCAAACACATATTATGATAGCAATATTTCGTATACAACAATCATACATTATTAATATTAGCAAATGAATCATTTTGCCTCTAATAATTTTTTGTTTTTATAAAAAGAGAGAAAAACAGAGAGTAAAATAAAATAAAAATCAAAAAGAAATCATAACGAATGGAATAATTTACCATTAATACAACATTGGAGATAAGATCAAGGAATATAGAATATAACTTTTCATCTAATCCTGGGTCCAGGTTTCAGTTAGGGTTCCCTGCCGAACCGATCTACCCTTTTAAGTAATCAATGAAAGAAGACCATATTCTAACGAAAACTTCTTGTTTGTCCATTAGGGCAAATCTGATTCTTTCCAGGTGTGGGGTCCCCGACATTTCCGTAATCCACATTTTAATTGTGGGGTATAAAGGGCCTTTCCAAAATTTTAATATTAATTTCTTCCCAATTATTATACTGTAATCTAGGAAATTTCTTTGACTTGTAAGTGTTAAACTTTGTTCTGATATTCCAAGTATTATTAATTTTGAGTCTGGATCCAATTTAGTATTAATAACTTCAGAAGTTGTTCTAAAAATCTCAGTCCAGAAAGTCTTAATTTTTATACAATTTGCAAAAGTATGTGTTAAATTAGCCTCTGGATGCTGACATTTATCGCAGATAGAGGAGACTTGTGCGAACATTCTGTTCAATTTACCTTTTGAGTAATGTAAATCTATGTAATACCTTAAATTGTATTAAAGCATGTCTGGCATTTAACGAGCATTGGTTTATATATTGTAAACTTTTGTCCCATATATCTTTCGTTATGGGTTGGTTTATTTCATTTTCCCATGTATGTCTATATGCTTCCGTTGTTGGTATCTCGCTATCTATATAAGGGTATTATAAATATAAGTTGTAAGTTTTTCTGTATTAGGATGCTTATTCAAACATTCATCAAGGATTTCTGGTTCCTTATTTCTATAATCTTGTGTATGTGATTTGGCATAATCTCTGAGTTGTAGATATCGAAAAAAATATATTTGAGTGTAATCCATAACTCTTGTAATTCCTGAAATAAAAGAAAAGTGCCTTTCTTATAAAGGTGTTCCATCTTTTTGATTCCGTAGTTTTTCCATTGTGTAAAACCTTTATCCAGCGTGGAAGGTTTGAATGGGGGATTGTTTACAATAGGGACAGAGTGGTATATTATCCAATTTTGAAGCCTTTTTTAGTTGTTTCCAGATTCGTGTTCCACTATATATTATAGGGCTTTCCCTATAGGTTTGTTTTGTGCAATTTTGTCGGTGCAAATATAATCGAACCGATTTCAAAAGGTAAACAGTCCTCCTTTTCCATCCCTAACCAGTCTGGTTGTTGATCCATTTCTCCCGGCCAAAAATTCATGTTTTTTAGATGGACTGCCCAAAAATAAAACAGAAAATTTGGTAGAGCTAAACCTCCATTAATCTTTGATTTACATAAATGTTTTTTAGTTATTCTATGATTCTTGTAATCCCAGATGAAACTTGTAACAGTAGAGTCTACTTTTTTTTTAAAAAGATTTTGGAATATATATCAGGATTGACTGAAATAAGTATAATAATTGCGGCAGAAAAATCATTTTTATAGCATTAATTCTACCGAACATTGAAATAGGAAGTGTTTTCCAGTATTGAATATTCTTGTTTTGTTTATTCAGTAAAGGTGGGAAATTCGATTGAAATAAAGTATACGCCTAGATATTTATTTTTTTTCCTCAACTATTTTAAAAGGTGATTGTTGTAGTATATTGAAGTTCCGTTATTGAGTTCCGTTATTGGCATGATTTCGCTTTTATTCCAATTACTTCTATATCCTGAGAACTGACCGAAATGAGTTATTAGATTTAATAAATTTGGAATACTAATTTCTGGCTTTGTAATATATATTAATACATCATCTGCATATAGAGAAATGTTGTTCATTGTACCTTTAGTAATATACCCATGTATTTCTGGATTAGATCTGACATTTTCTGCGAGTGGTTCAATTGCTAAAGCGAATAATAATGGAGATAACGAGCATCTTTGTCTACACTCTAGAAAGATTAAATGTAGTTGATAACATTTGGTTTGTTAGTATTCTAGCCGTTGGGTTGGAGTATAAAAGTTTAACCCATGTACAGTATTTCTCTCCAAGTTGAAAATTTTCCATCACTGAAAATAAATATGACCATTCTACTTGATCAAAGGCTTTTCCAGCATCTAGCGAAATGATTGCTTGATCTGCATTATCAATTCTATTTGAGTATATAATATTAAATAATCGTCTCAGATTGTAAAATGAGTGACGTTTTGGGATAAAACCTGTTTGTTCAGGGTGTATTAATTTGTTAATCACTAAACTCAATCTATAAAATAGGATTTTAGTTAATATTTTCTGATCAGTATTTAATAGAGCTATTGCTCTATATGAGGCCGGGTCTTCCAGATCCTTATCAGTTTTAGGTAATAAGCATTATTGCAGATTCGTTTAACGTTTCCAGGAGTTGCTGTTGAGTATAAACGTGTTTATACAGTGTTTGTAAGCGTGGAGAAATCAAATCATATTTTTTTTAATAAAATTCAAGGCTTAGGCCATCAGGGCCTGCGGCCTTTCCATTTTTTAAAGATCTAATTGACTCTTCGATATCTTTTGTCGTTATTTCAGCTCCTAATAATTCTTGCTCTTGCAAATCTAAGCCTTTAAGGTTACAATTCTATTTAAAAAATGCTTCCATTCCTGTTGATTGTTCTGTCACTTTAGTTGAATCAAGATTTTGATAGTATTGTGAAAATCTGTCATTAATATCTTTGGGGAGTGTTAGTATTTCTCCCTTATCTGATATAATCTTATGAATCCCCGTTTTTCCCCGTTCAATTTACGAAGCTGGCGTGCTAATAGTTTTTGTGGTTTATCACCAAATTCAAAATGTAATTGTTTTGTGTGTTGAAAAAGTTTTATTACTTGGTCAGAGTATATTTTATTTAACATATTTCAGTGCTGTAATTTTGTTATGTTTTGCCAATGAAGGTGCTCCTGCATTTTCTATGTCTAATTCACCTGTCTAATAGTCTATTAAATAACGATATTGTAGCCGCCTCTCTCTCATTATTTTGGCAGCTCATTCCATGAATGTGTGCACCATGAGAAAAAGTTGCGCATCGGGTCATTTTAAATCTTTCCACTCTCACCTTAAACTTGTTGTCATGTGTACCGGGGGTAGCGTGAAAAAACCTTTTTGGATAGTAGTTTTGGCCATGTCCCTGGTTGTGGTCGGATGAGTCAATTGCTTGTGAATCTGGGATGGGGTCTGTTGGGGAGGGGTAGGCGGTTACTAAACTTGCCCAGCCACTCATCCTTTCTTACCAAGGATACGAGTGTCCCTGCAAGGGAAGATTGCATAGAATGGTGATATGAACATGATAGAACACCTGTGGAATGGAATTGGTTGCAGCTGCTTCGGGCGGTGTCACCAGTACCGTGAGAGTGAAAGGCAACCATGTTCCCACTTGTGTACCCAATGTGAGGGGAGTTTAAAGGGTGAGGTTCAGCCTTGAGAAGAGACCCTCTCAGCTCTATTTGCCCAGTGATCTCTTAATCAATAGCAACATACCAGGTCCTTTGACTGACATTCCCAATATTCACTACACTGCGCAGTCAGTTCGGAATCTAAGCTGCGTCCATTCCAGAGATACATTGACAGGGAGGGTTAGATCGAATGGTGGGAATGAGACCGTTAGGTATGACAGATGGTGAGCAAACCCTCAAGTCTTACAATGGTAAAGTGAAAATGTCAGGAATATCATGGAGAAAAGCTTGGAATTAAAGCACAAAGCCCGCTGAGCGCACGTCGGGTCAATTTAAGGTCAATCCACTTAGTCCAATCCAGTCTGCCCGTGTTATACCGGACTTTCTCCAACTGAAACTAGTGATTTTGGGGTGAACCATGAACGATCCACGAACGATGACAGGAAACCGGAGCAGATTTAATCAAGAAACATGTTCGGAACGATCTAAGCTATTGTTCCTTTTCAGTCACAGGGAACCTTGAGAAGGCAATTGCCCAACTCTTCAAACTGAGATTCCACGGCAGAGGGAGAGTAACTATGGTGATCATTGAAATAGAAGAGGATTCAGAAATCAGAGATGCAAAGGGACTTGGGAGTGCTTGTGGAGGATTGTGTAGACTAATTTGCACGTTAAATCGGTGGTAAGGAAGGCAATCGGAATGTTGGCATTAATTTCGAGGGGACTAGAATCTAAAAGCAAGGATGTAATCCTGAGGCTTTAAGAGACGCAGGTCAGGCCACATTTGGAATATTCTGCGGGGTTTTGAGCTCCATATCTGAGGAAGGGTATGTAAGCATTGGAGAGCGACCAGCGGCTCTGGATTTTAGGATATCGCATTGAAAAGCCAAAATAGGGTGGATGTAAAAAGCATAGCGAGTTTCAGCATTCTAGTTAGATCTTTCCGCTTCCCTATAATAGCAATGACTGAGGTTATTCGTTGCTACCCGATGGTCTCGGATGACAAATGTGTTCTGGTATCAACCTCGCCCATATTTCCCACACGCTCCTCAGTGCTTTAGTTTTGAGGTATAACTCGGGAACAGGCCCTTCGGCTCACTGCCTCAGCACCTGCAAGCAAACTAACAATATCCCACACACACCAGGGACCAACCTAATTTACTCACAACCTGTATGTCTGTAGAATGTGAGAGGAAACCGAAGATCTCAGGGAAAACCCACGTGGGTCACGGGGAGAACGTTCAAACTCAGTACAGACAGCACCCGTAGTCAGGATGGAACCGGGTCTCTGGCGCAGTAAGGCAGCAACTCTACCGCTGTGCCACCGTGCCCCCCTGCTTTCTGTTATGTAAAACGGTGATTTAAACTGGCCCTGGTTTTGTCCGGATGATTGTCTCGATAATTGAAACTGGAAGAGTGGTGAAGGTTTTTACCCTCGCCTCGCTCATCCTGAAAATCTCCCGTCTGAAGCGGACACCTCTGACATTTACCTCAATATCTTCACAGGTGTGCATTCTTGTCCCGACGAATGGACCAAGTTCAAGCAAAGCTGTTATCACTTTTCCTCAGGCTCGAACACCTGGGTGGAGGCCCAAAGATCCTGTGCATCAGCCGACGTCCACCTTGTTGTCATTAATAATGCTGAAGAACAGGTAGGAGTTTTTCTGTGATAACACCTGCAGACAACGTTCCCTGCTAAGTGATACTTTCGATCCACTACGAAATCGTGTTGCTATTCCTACTAGAAATTGAAATAATGTTTGACCCGGACAGTTTGTCTTCACATGCAGGATAGTCTGAGCGCAATCACACACCACTTGTGTTTTCATGGAAATATCACCTGTTTCTTTGTATCGCATGAAATAGCGGTAGACATCTGGATCTGGATCTGGATCTGGGTGTAATACGCTGAAGAGCTCTAGGTGGAGCATTACTCAGCACTATGATGGTGGTGGATGTGCTAGTCGAGATGGAAATGCTTTTGGAGTTCCATCTTTGTATGTGTTGATATTTTGGAGATCTCTGATGCGGGCTGGTAGGGTATTCCAATCCCTTGCTTCTTGAAGAAAAACGAGTTGGAAAGTGCTAATGAAGTGCCGTGCGGAATGAAAACATTTCCAGGTTGGTAGCTTCAGGTTGACATGCCGATGGGTGCTTGGATTAACTGGATGTGTTCCTCCATCTTTAAATCAATGGTGGTATTCTTGATCTTGTGGAATGTTGTCAGTCTGATGAACTTGCTTCGAGTAGTAGGTGGATGACGTTTAAGATCCTTCATCATGCTGGAGACTGAGCTCTGCCACTTGTAGATGTTAGATATGAACCTTGCTGCTCTGTTTTGCTGGTAGTCAAAGGACCAGGCTGAGCAACAAGGCACAGGAGGTAGCCCCAGTAGCACGGGTTTGGCGTGGGAAGGTCTTGTTGTGTGTGTGGTTGTTAGAGACCGGTTATGGCCCGTGTTCCACGAGTTAACCTCCAAATGCAGAAAGTGCTTTCCGTACACGAGCTCGTCAAAGTCCTGCCTGATATTTAGGGCATCAGCTTTGTAACCAGGACATGTAAACATGGAAAATGCAAAACGCATATCCCTCTCACCCTATACCGGCATTTAATTTCTCTAGTTGTTAATAAATTGACGAGCGTTATAGAGCAGGATAAATATTACACGGGGTTGTACATACAAGTAATACAGTACTGTCACCAGCTATTGTTTCCACAAATACTGAAATCATTCCGTTTCCATGACAGGGCTTTTTGAAGATCGGGCCCCATGATCGGCATGATGTGTGTTTGTTTGCTCTTGGACTCCGCGTCTTTGTGACTTTAGCTCCTGTCTATTTCTCAACGAGCCGATTATGCCTATACATCCAGATTTGCTATGATGCTCCACTCACTGACTGAAATAGCTTTGGCCCACAGGCCGATAGATTCTCACCAAGATTAATGCCCAGATAAAACGAGCTCCAACACAAGAGAACCTCATCAACTCCCCTGGATATTCAATTCCTCCACCTTCCCCAAGTCCCCCGTCGCCAACATCCTGATGTTACGCGTTACTACAACCACAACTAGGCCAGCTAAATAAATACCGTGGCTATAAGGACAATGGGGTGGCACAGTGGTGCAGCGGAGGAGGTAAAGACTCGGGTTCGATCCAGACTACGGGTGCTGTATGTGTGGAGTCTGTACGTGCTTCCAGTCCCCAGCGTGGGGTTTCTCCGGGTTTTCCGGTTTCCTCCCACACCTCAAGGACGTACAAGGTTAATCGGCTTCGGTAAAATTCGCTAAATTGTCCCCAGTGTGTGTAGGATAATGTTAGTGTGCGGCGATGGCTGGTGGGTATGGACTCGGTCGGGCGAAGGCCCAGCTTTCACGCTGTATCTCTAAACTAAACTAAACTAAATCAGAGCCTGTGATGGCAACACATTCCACAATACCATATGGATGCATAAGGTCGATAAAATTGCAGGAGAAACTCAGCGGGCGAAGCAGCATCTATGGAGCAAAGGGAATAGGTGACGTTTCGGGTCGAGACCCTTTCTCAGACTGTTCTCGACCCGAAACGTTGCATATTCCCTTCGCTCCATAGATGATGCCTCGCCCGCTGAGTTTCTCCAGCATTTTTGTCTCCTTCGATTTTCCAGCATCTGCAATTCCTTCTTAACCACATGGAACCATGGTCACTTCAAGGAATGCAGCGAAAAGAGAAAGATTACCATTACATCCTGAAGTGCAATTCGAGAATACTGAGTGTACAGATAAGATACATGATAAGGGAATAACGTTTAAGTGAGAGATTGTGAGCGTGTATGTGAAAGGGCACAGCTCTAAATTCGTAGAGTGATACAGCGCGGAAACAGGCCCGTCGGCCCAACTTACCCACACCGGTCAACATGTCCCAGCAACACTATCCCACCTGCCCGCGTTTGGCTCATATCCTTTAATACACGGACCCGTTCAGGGGTCAATTAAGTTCACACGCGGGCTAACCGCAAAATCAGCCACGACAGGTGCGTTTGGAGTGTAAACGTGAACTAGAGCATGGTGACCTTTATCCCCAAACAGGTGCAGCTGCCCACGAACTGAGAGGAAGCGCAGTCACCAACAGAATTTTCTGCAATTCATTTCCGATTTGTTTTTAATAGGGAAGCACAGTCGTGTAATTGGCGTAGCCACCGCCCCGGGGCGCCAGAGACCACGACAGTTAGTTCGAACCTGACTCGGGTGTTCTCTGTGTGGAGTTTGCACGTTCTCTCTGTGCCTGCGTGAACTCCCCCCCCCCCCGCCCCCTCACTTCCCCCTCCCCTCCCCCCCCCCCCCCCCCCCCCCCCCCAGGTGCTACTGTTTCCTCCCACATCCCAACACGTGCGGGGCTGTAGATTAATTTATATTTCTGATCCAAACTAAGAGCTATAAACTGGCAAAACCGCATGCTAATGGTTCAGGATTGAAAACCAAGCATCGGTTAGGCTGGTGTGAACCTGCGCACTCATCTCTCATAGAAACATAGAAACATAGAAATTGGGTGCAGGAGTAGGCCATTCGGCCCTTCGAGCCTGCACCGCCATTCAATATGATCATGGCTGATCATCCAACTCAGTATCCCGCACCTGCCTTCTCTCCATACCCTCTGATCCCCTTAGCCACAAGGGCCACATCCAACTCCCTCTTAAATATAGCCAATGAACTGGCCTCAACTACCTTCTGTGGCAGAGAGTTCCAGAGGCCCACCACTCTCTGTGTGAAAACATTCCTTCTCATCTCGGTCCTAAAGGATTTCCCCCTTATCCTTAAGCTGTGACCCCTTGTCCTGGACCTCCACAACATCGGGAACAATCTTCCTACATCTAGCCTGTCCAACCCCCTAAGAATCTTGTAAGTTTCTATAAGACCCCCTCTCAATCTCCTAAATTCTAGAGAGTATAAACCGAGTCTATGCAGTCTTTGTTCATAAGACAGCCCTGACATCCCAGGAATCAGTCTGGTGAACCTTCGCTGCACTCCCTCTATGGCAATAATGTCCTTCCTCAGATTTGGAGACCAGAACTGTACGCAATACTCCAGGTGTGGCCTCACCAAGACCCTATACAACTGAAGTAGAACCTCCCTGCTCCTATACTCAAAAATACTCTCTGTTTACTTGTTTGGCTATTTTTTCAACGTTTACAGCAAACGGCCTCAACGGCCTTGTCTTGTTACCAGCATTTCCGCAAGTAACACCATCTTGAACCATTTCGGTAAAGTTCCTCTCGTCCGTCTCAGTCTGATTCCTCTTTCCCACATCAGCAGGTGTACACTAGGATAGTTGTACATTTTATATAAGAACAATAAAACTGTCCTCTCCTCCCACACACACGCGCCTACTTTGCACAATAACAAAACACAATGTAATTCGAACGACTGTTTGTTGTTTCATCAATGGTCCTTCCTCCATCATTAGATCGCAATTAATGAGTGCACAATATTAGGTCACAAGGTCATAAGGATTAGGAGTAGACTTAGGCCATTCGGCCCATCAAGTCCACTCCGCCATTCATTCATGGCTGATCTATCTCTCCCTCCTAACCACATTCTCTTGCCTCGTCCCCATAACGTCTGACACCTGTACTAATTCCCTCATTCCCATTCACTTATTTGGGCAAATGAAGCAATATACAGCCAAATGCATGATGCAGAAGCGAGTATCACTTAGTCTGGAGTGCACACTCAATAGATTGGGCACACAGACAGCAAAACTTAAGTATATTGGAGCTGTTTATACTCAGTTGAACTGTGTGTACACTTATTTGAATGGGGTGCGTCCATAATGGAATGAACACATAGACTGCAACAGGAGTTCAGTGAAATGGACTACACACCAGGTGAACAGAAATCATAAGGCCTTAAGGCCATAGGGAATATGAATAGATTTAGACCATTCGCCCCATCATGTCTACTCTGCCATTCAGTCATGGCTGATCTATCTCTCCATCCTAACCCCATTCTCCTGCCTTCCCCCCATAACCTCTGACATCCGCCAAGTGTCAACTCAATTGAACTGGAGTTAGCGAAAGGCTGTTTAAACTTTCCACACGGGCAGGCAGGTCTGGGAACATTGTTGGAAAATTCCATGAAAATGTGATAACGTGACATCGGTTCAGGGAAGTGGTGCTAAGACACGTATTAGTATTGAGGAATGGGGCATGCAATAAGATCCCAGTGACCATCTCAGGCTTCAATATCGCATTTGTTCATGAACATCTGCTCTCTTCCGGGGTCATTTTTTTTTCCACTGGGGTTTTACTGGCCGTGAGCATCTACATTTTCACGGTGATCTGTATAATAAAAGATTGTCTGAGAACGCGTTAAGGATTGGAAACTCTGATGGTTCCTCTAGGGTCTTTGATACACGTCATGGAAATTGGACCACACCAACTGGAAGCAGAAGTGGTCACACACCATAAAATTCAGCAGAACAGGTTCTGTCCTCTGAGTTTCACCACTGAACACTGGAGGTTCAACACTAGGAACCAGAAGTGACATCGCTCCCACTGCCTCTCACGGTGTTGACGGGGACAAGGTTTGTGTGAGAACATGGAAGAAGATGCGGATTATCAAAATATCGATGATCTCAGGGCAGCGAGTGAAGTCAGCAGTGAAAGAAACCCAGCAGTGCTGAAGCCAGGTAAACACCAGCAATATAATTTGTAGATTACAGTCAAACACAGAACGGCATTAGTTGGCATTTTTGCAGCAATCCGCAACAAGGAAAACTGACTTCTCACTGCTTGAGAGGAGGCGTTGGCACACAAGACCCAGTCGCAGTCCGCAAGAACTGAAACGGACATTCCACATACTCATCTTCGAACCTCACTACCGCTTGTCGGACCGTTTTGTGGTATTTCAGAGTATTTGTTTAGAAATATCTGAGAGCATGTTTTTTTTTTAATGCGTTGAAGCTTTTTAACAGAAGTTGATTTTATTTATATGTCGAAGTGATTCAGAAGCATTCAGGGCGGCACGGTGACGCAGCAAGACATGCTGGCTCGCCGAGCCAGAGACCCGGCTTCGATCGTAAGCTCTGGTGCTGTTGGTGTGGTGTTTGCAAGTTGTCCCGGTGACCATGTGGATTTTCTCGGGGTCCACCGGTTTTTTACCATGTGCTAAAGACCTGAGCGTATGTGGCTTAACTGTTCTCTGAAAATTCCCCCTCGTGTGCAGGTTTGTGGACGAGCAAGCGGGATTACTTCGGACTAGTGTGAATGGCGATCGAAGGTCGTCGTCGACTCAGTGGGCGGAACCGACTGTTTCCATGTTATTTGTTTAATTCAAACTGGGGGATGGTGGCACGTTGTTGTCTTGAGCCACACGTGTAAGGCTGTAGTTATAACACATGTAACTAGGCACAACGTGGTGGAGTAACTCAGCGGGACAGACAGCATCTGGTTAGAAGGAATGGGTGACTTTTCTGGTCGAGACCCTTCTTCAGACCCGAAACGTCACCCATTCCTTCTATCCAGAGATGCTGCCTGACCCGCTGTGTTGCTCCAGTATTGAGTGTCTATCTTCGCCGTAAACCCGCATCTGCAGTCCCTCCCTACACGTCATGACAAAGGTGGTGGTTTGTTGTTTCATTTTGCAGAGAAAATGTGAAATTCAGTCATATTGTTGTGCAACTGGCGACACTTATAAGCTGGGCAAGAACGGTACATTTCGCCCGGCTGATCTTCCACTGAGAGTGTGTATCTACACACCTGTAGTAGTCGGTTAAAAAAACCGAGTCCGAGAGTGTGGTTCGGACAGAAATAACCGAGTGACTTCTCGAGATCCATCGATCCGATTACTGCCGTTAGAATGCGGCATCAAGAGGTAGAACTGGTTACATGATGTGACATTCAGAACAGACTTGCAGTTGTATGTTTGTCAGTTAAAAAAATGCAATTGCTCTAGGGGCGGTGCAAACAAGAATTTGTATCTCAACGATTGCACCCCCCCGAGCCACAACCCCCTCCCTTAAAAAAAACATATTCGAGCTGAGAGCACGGCGGTAAAGTACGATCTGGAGACACACAGTGAAGTTCAACCTATTGAATAGCCAAAATAACTGACGGCTGCTTCACATCAGTGGACTAGCTCGTTGAAATTGATCAGATCCTGTAAATGAGTTGGAATTGAGAACAGCGTCAGTTAACTTAGTGGCAGATACCGAAAGTAATGTTTCTGGGATGCAGATAGTGAAACGTTGATGAGAAGGAATGGTGGTGGGCGAATGCTCTTTCTTCCTTGTACCTTGGGTTCATCTGTCCGAATTATAATTATAATTTGGTCTGTTATGTGGAACTGTACAGAACTGGAAACTGCTGCAGTCCATGAGTTGTTTAGATCACTCTCTGCCATGGATGACGGTTCTTACTTTGAAGAGATGTGTGTTGGTCAGTTTATAGAATCTCCTGACATAAACCATGAACGTGTTGAAGGCGTTTCCATTAAGCTATTGTATCTCCTGCTGCGTAGATGACTTTCACTTGCATTTTGCAGACGATGGTGACCAAGCAACAAAGTCTGCCCTAGGAAGACGGTTCCTCCCGATTTTATACACTATTTTGAGTCTCTCCATCCTGTTGTCGATTTTGACCCTCGTCACTGCGAGTATACTGAGTAAGTTTTTTTTCAAAGAAATTGCGACGTTGAAACCATAATCTCAATCATCACGACTAATGAAAGGATATGCATAAACCGTAAAATAATAATGCGAGAGACGTGAGCTCAATAATGGTTCAAGAGTTAAGGTGGTCTACTGAATGCAGATGGTGTTGCAATATCAAGGCATTAATCGTATTTGAATTGATTCAAATAATCTTTTCGCTCAGCTGCCTCATTATATTTGACAATTACTTTCCGTTCATTCGGCGAAGGCGTGCTACACAAGGACCAACGTCTTAAAATCACAGCCCCCGTATTTAAAAGGCTAATATACATGGATATAGATCCATACGGGTATAGAGCATGGTTATAGCCCTTTAGAATACAGAGCATAGATCAGTACAGCAATGGAACGGCCCTTCGGTCCACAATGTCCGCGCCGGACATGGTGCCAAGATAAATTAATCTCCTTGATCTGTAGAAGATCCATATCCATCGATTCCCTGCATATCCATGTGCATATTCAAAAGACAAGGGGTAGGGTAAAATATAACGGTAATAGAGGGAAGATACTCGCATAGTGGAGCTAAATAGGGCTTGATGTTTCAATCCCTGTAATCAGTCGGCATTCTTGCTATTTGCAGTGGGATTGGAGAGGTGAAAGGTAGGGCAGGTACATCATCGGGGTCATCAGGTGGGCACCTTCCTTCTTTGACGTTTCATTGATAAGCCCACATCATCTCCAGAGGGCTCAACGGTGATACCTGGCGACCCAGTTACACCCCCCTCAATTCCATACCCTCCTGTCTTCATCTTGCAGTCCAATTGTAGTCTCGCCTTTTGATCCAAATCCAATTGCTGCTTTTTTTCCTGCAGAATTTGATAATGATTTGATTGCTTGTTGGAGGGAGCGACCCCTCACCCCAATTTTCTTTATCAGCCTGGTCATAGATGTAGCAACAAATCCGCTGCATCCCACTTCGACAGGGGAAATCTTGGTCTTCCAGCCATTCTGGGAAGCTTCAGTTGCCAGTTCAGAATACTTGGTCGGTTTCCTCTCATAAGCTTCTTCAACACCATCTTCACATGGAACTGTCAATTCCACAACGTGTTCCAACTTGGCTGTTGTGGATCACGGGACCATGTCTGGCCGGAGTGTTGTAGCCACAATGTCTGGGGGCAACACAAGCCTTTTTTCTAAGTCCACTTCCATTTTCTAATCACGAGCAGGTTGCAGAATGCGTGCATCCTTTGATAAATAGAAGAATTGCTGAAAGGCAGAATGCAAAGAATGGGAATACAAGAGTTGTTTTACTGTTGTTTTACCAGTAACTAGTGGTGTTTCGCAGGGGTCGCTGTTGGGTCAGCTACATTTCACGTTGCCTATCAATGATCAGGTCCTCAAGTGCCCACTGTGCTAATGATGTGTGCAGTTCACATAGTTTCTTCTCGCTGTTGTATTTTATGCTTCCAATAAAGGGAGTACCCACAAATCCCTTGAATGTTGATATGTACGAGTTAAAGCAACCTAAGGCCCCCGGGCCGATTGCGGCCCGTTAACTGTTAAAACTTTCTTTTCATTTCAGTCAAACAGATATCACGTGTTAAGAAGGCAAATAATGTTCTCCAGATGGAATTTGACCAATGGAAGGGAAATGTTGAAATACAATAAATATTTTAGCACCTGCAATTTAGAAAGGTCGCTAACCTACAAACCTGCACGTCTTTGGAACGTGGCAGGAAACCGGAGCACCTGGTCACAGTCACAGGGAGAACTTACACGCCCATTACCGACAGCAGCCGGAGTCAGGGTCGAACCCGGTTCTCTGGCGTTGTAAGGCAGCAAATCTACCGCTGCGCCACTCTGCCGTACCGGTACCAATTTCCTGGAAATTGTCTGAATGATGGTCTCAAGACAATCTGCAAACTGTATAAAATGAAGGATTGAAGATCCACCTCTGGAAAATAGAACAGATGAGGGTGGTCCATGGTGAAGAAAATCCCTGAAACAGAGATTCCTCATGTTGATCCAGTAGGGCGGGTGTGTGCTCCATGTTGTGGAACATAAATCCACGGAAACCGGTTTCCGCAGCTTGGGATGCCGACCATATTCCCTCCATGTGGGCCATATGTGCCTACCGCTGCGGTACGGTGTCGCAGAGGTAGAGTTGCTGCCTTACAGCACCAGAGACCCAGGTTCGATCCTGACATTGGGTGCTGTCTGCACGGAGTTTGTACATTTCCCCTGTGACCTCGGGGTTTTTCCCCGGGTACTCTGGTTCCCTCCCACACCCTAAATACGTACAGGTTTGTTGGCTTCGGTGAAGATTATAAATTATCCCTAGTGTGCAGTATGCCCTCCTCCCTCAATTCCTCTCTCTCTTTCTCCCTATATTGCTCTCGCTCCCGATTACCCCTCTGTCTACTCACCTACCGATCCATCTGTCCATTCATCCGTCCATTCAATTCTCTCGATGATATTGATCATTAATTCTAATCTAAAGTATTTGGACAGAGCATTTTGTATTTTACAGTTTGACCAGTAATGTGACTGATGTGATAACCAGTGCCTCTGTTCTGGTGGTGTAACCTAGTCAGAATGTTTGTGGGCGGGGCGGCTCATTTCGACACAGGGCCCTACGCCAGCAGAATGATTGCAGATTAGTGCGTCTGTAGCTCATTGGAAAACAGCGCCCACCGTCTAAGTGTCGCTTCTGTTTCAGTATTCTAGAAAAACATACGGCGACGAGACATCTGCAGTATGGAACTAATTTGGAGCAGGTGAATTTTAGGATATGTCATTCCTTCCACTTCCTTGGAAGTGGAATGTCCTGAACGTTTTTAAGATATTCCGGACCTCTGTCCCTGTTTATTGTTGCAACCAGAGATGTGTTTGTAGCGTGCAAGGAAGTGGAAGGAATGACATATCCTAAAATATCTTAACAGGTGATTAACAGGGTTCGTGCAGAATCTCCCATCTCTTTCATTCTCTGCTTCGAATAATGGGCATCGAGGTACTGTAGATGTTTTGGGGGCAAATTGTACCGAACGTGTGATATTCAAATCTTAGTTTCTATTTCAGTGGCACAGATGTGTGAAATGAAGAAGTCAGATGCTGACTTTCGGACGGAAAGTTCCCAATGGAAGAGCAATGGTGAGTGTAATAATCTAATCTGACAGATCTCTGTAATGTAGACATCCAAGCTCACCTTCTCTGTCCTATAGAGCTGCCAATAAATGGGTCAATTGTGTGTAGGGAATAATGTTGTGTCATCACCCGGAAAACATCTAAATAGTGCAGTTCAGTTCCGTGTATTGTCACGTGTACCGGGGGTAGAGAGAAAAACCTTTGTTGCGTGCTAACCAGTCAGCAGAAGGACAATACATGATTACAATCGTGACATGATTGCAATCGAACCAACGATAGTCCGAGGAACAACAATGACGTAGATAATAGTTGAGGGCTTGTCCCTAGTTGTGGTCGGATAGAAACATAGAAACATAGAAAATAGATGCAGGAGTAGGCCATTCAGCCCTTCGAGCTGCACCGTCATTCAATATGATCATGGCTGATCATCCAACTTAGTATCCTGTACCTGCCTTCTCTCGATACCCCCTGATCCCTTTAGCCACAAAGGCCACATCTAACTCCCTATTAAACATAGCCAATGAACTGGTGTCCACTACTTTCAGTGGCAGAGAATTCCACAGATACACCACTCTCAGTGAGAATTTTTTTTTCTCATCTCGTTCCGAAAAGTCTTACCCCTTATCCTTAAACTGTGACCCCCTTGTTCTGGACTTCCCCAACATCGGGAACAATCTTCCTGCATCTAGCCTGTCCAACCCCTTAAAAATTGTGTACGTTTCTATAAGATCCCCCCACCTAGTCAGAATGTGTGTGTGTGTGTGTGTGTGTGGAGGGAGGGGGGGGGGGGGGGGGGGGGCTCATTTCGATGCAGGTCCCTTGGAATAACGAGGGTATCTGCGCCAGCAGAATGATTGCAGATTGGTGGGTCTGTGGCTCATTGGTAAACAACGCCCTCGATATAAGTGTCGCTTCTCTTTCAGACACAGAAAACTATGAGAACATGAACAGTAAACTCAACGGACTTCAAGATAACAGGAATTTAGTAATCAGTAGAGTAAAATTTCAGTCTACTTATTTATACCAGAAACTACCCGAGTAGTGCACTGAGCAACCGGTCATGTTGGGCAAAACACAAAGTGCTTGAGTAACTCATCCGTGACGGAAATGGATAGGCGACATTGCAGGTCAGGTTATGTTGATCTTTCCCTACCATGTATCACATTCTGTGAACGTAAATGTGTTTGGATTTACCTCCTACATTTACCCCACTATTCCAAACAGACAGGATCAGTGGATAGTTCGCCTGCAATGGTTTTTGTAAAGAGACGCATCGTTGCACAGCTTTTTACGAGGATATTGCCGGGACTAGTGGGTCTAAGCTACAGGGAGAGGTTTGATAGGCCTGGACTCTATGCCGTAGAGCGCAGGACGATGAGGGGTGATCTTGTTGAGATGTACAAAATCATGAGAAGAATCGATCAAGTAGATGCACAGAGTCTCTTGCCAAGAATAGGTGAATCGAGGGCCAGAGGACATACTGCAGGTTTAAGTTGAAGGGGGAAAGATTTCATAGAAATCTAAGGAGTAGCATTTTGACCCAAAGGGTGGATGATGTATGGAACATGCTGCCGGAGGAGGTAGTTGAGGCAGGGGCTAACCCAACATTTAAGAAACAGTTACACAGGTACATGGATAGGATTAGTTTAGAGGGATTATGGACCAAATGCGGGCAGGTGTGACCTGTGAAGCTCGGACATGTCGGCATTGGTGGGGCAAGTTGGGCCGAAGGGCCTGTTTCCACACTGTATCACTATATGATTCTATGACGGCTGGTAGAAATGCTACCTCACAGGGAGAACGTGCAAACGCCGCAAAGTGAGCACCAAAGTTCAGAATCGAACCCGGGTCTCTGGCGCTGTGAGCCAATAACTCAACAAGCTGTGCCACTGTGCCGCTCAGTACTACGTCCATTACAGAGAATGGATAACGTAAGGCCATAAAGAGGTTGGGAAACCAGGAAGAGAAATTTGAAATTTGAAACTGAGATATTGTTGGTCTGGAAGGTGATGTATGTCGGCGAGCGCTGGACGCGATGGGGAATGGGAGTGTGCATGATTTTGATTGTGGACAGCACAGTATTATATGGAGGTAGCTGGGAGATTGGCTGGGGTCCAAAAATAGAACCAAGTCCAAAAGTAATTAACCAGTGGATGAAGGTGTCAGCAGCAGATACGTTGAGACAACTGTGACAGTGGAGGCCTATCTAGCTGAAGCTGATCTGGGCAGTAAGTGCATCCAAAGTCATACACAATCTGTTTCAATCACTGCAGACACAAGGCATGCAAATGCTGGAATCATATGTAGAATACAAAGTGCTTGAGTAACTCAGCGGGTCAAGCAGCAACTCTGGGGAACATGGATGGGCGATGTTTCCGGTGGGCCAGAGGTAGAGTTGCTGCCTTACAGCGCCAGAGACCCAGGTTCCATCCTGATATTGGGTGCTGTCTGTACGGAGTTTGTACATTCCCCCTGTGACCACGTGGGATTTCCCCAGGTACTCTGGTTCCCTCCCACACCCCAAAAACATACAGGTTTGTTGACTTCGGTGAAGATTATAAATTATTCCTAATGTGTAGTATGGTGCCTTCTCCCTCCCCCCTCCTCCCTCTCCTCATCGCTCCCTTTCTCCCTATATTCCTCTCTCTCCCGATACCCCCTCTGTCTACCCACCTACCCATCCAACTGACTTGAATGATCAACCATGATCATATTGAATGGCGGTGCAGGCTCGAAGGGCCGAATGGCCTACTCCTGCACCTAATTTCTATGTTTCTATGCTGCTATCCGTCCATTCCTCCGTCCATTCAATTCTCTCAATGATATTTATCATCAATGCTATCTAAAGTACTTGGACAGAGCATTTTGTATTTTACATTTTGACCAGTAATGTGACTGATGTGATAAGCAGTGCCTTTGCTCTGGTGATGCAACCTAGTCTGAATGTGGGGGGGGGGGGGGGGGGGGGGGGGGCTCATGTCGACACGGGGCCCTCGGAATAATGACTGCAGATTGGTGGGTCTGAGGCTCATTGGAAAACAGCGCCGATGATATAAGTGTCGCTTCTCTTTCAGTTACACAAAGCCATGAGAAAATGATCAGCATACTCAACGGACTTCAATGTAACGGTAAGTTTAGTAATCAGTAGAGTAAAATTTCGGTTCTAATTATTTATCCCAGAAACTACCCGAGTAGTGCACTGAGCAACCGGTCATGTTGGGCAAAACACAAAGTGCTTGAGTAACTCATCCGTGACGGAAATGGATAGGCGACATTGCAGGTCAGGTTATGTTGATCTTTCCCTGCCATGTATCCCAATCGGTGAACGTAAATGTGTTTGGATTTACCTCCTACATTTACCCCACTATTCCAAACAGACAGGATCAGTGGATAGTTCGCCTGCAATGGTTTTTGTAAAGAGACGCATCGCTGCACAGCTTTTTACGAGGATATTGCCGGGACTAGTGGGTCTAAGTTACAGGGAGAGGTTAGATAGCCCTGGACTCTATGCCGTAGAGCACAGGAGGATGAGGGGTGATCCTATTGAAGTGTACAAATTCATGAGAGGAATAGGTCAAGTAGATGCACAGAGTCTCTTGCCAAGAATAGGTGAATCGAGGACCAGAGGACAGGGATAGGGTTAGTTTAGAGGGATTATGGACCAAATGCGGGCAGGTGTGACCTGTGAAGCTCGGACATGTCGGCATCCGTGGGGCAAGTTGGGCCGAAGGGCCTGTTTCCACACTGTATCACTATATGATTCTATGACGGCTGGTAGAATTGCTACCTCACAGGGAGAACGTGCAAACGCCACAAAGTGAGCACCAAAGTTCAGAATCGAACCCGGGTCTCTGGCGCTGTGAGCCAATAACTCAACAAGCTGTGCCACTGTGCCGCTCAGTACGACGTCCATTACAGAGAATGGATAACGTAAGGCCATAAAGAGGTTGGGAAACCAGGAAGATAAATTTGAAATTTGAAACTGAGATATTGTTGGTCTGGAAGGTGATGTATGTCGGCGAGCGCTGGACGCGATGCGGAATGGGAGTGTGCATGATTTCGATTGTGGACAGCACAGTATTATATGGAGGTAGCTGGGAGATTGGCTGGGGTCGAAAAATAGAACCAAGTCCAAAAGTAATCAACCAGTGGATGAAGGTGACAGCAGCAGATACGTTGAGACAACTGTGACAGTGGAGGCCTATCTAGCTGAAGCTTATCTGGGCAGTAAGTGCATCCAAAGTCATACACAATCTGTTTCAATCACTGCAGACACAAGGCATGCAAATGCTGGAATCATATGTAGAATACAAAGTGCTTGAGTAACTCAGCGGGTCAAGCAGCAACTCTGGGGAACATGGATGGGCGATGTTTCCGGTGGGCCAGAGGTAGAGTTGCTGCCTTACAGCGCCAGAGACCCAGGTTCCATCCTGATATTGGGTGCTGTCAGTACGGAGTTTGTACATTCCCCCTGTGACCACGTGGGATTTCCCCAGGTACTCTGGTTCCCTCCCACACCCCAAAGTCGTACAGGTTTGTTGGCTTCGGTGAAGATTATAAATTATTCCTAATGTGTAGTATGGTGCCTTCTCCCTCCCCCCTCCTCCCTCTCTCCCTTTCTCCCTATGTTCCTCTCTCTCCCAATACCCCCTCTGTCTACCCACCTACACATCCAACTGAGTTGAATGATCAACCATGAACATATTGAATGGCGGTGCAGGCTCGAAGGGCCGAATGGCCTACTCCTGCACCTAATTTCGATGTTTCTATGCTGCTATCCGTCCATTCCTCCGTCCATTCAATTCTCTCAATGATATTTATCATCAATACTAATCTAAAGTACTTGGACAGAGCATTTTGTATTTTACATTGTGACCAGTAATGTGACTGATGTGATAAGCAGTGCCTCTGCTCTGGTGATGCAACCTAGTCTGAATGTGGGTGGGGGGGAGGGGGGCTCATCTCGACACAGGGCCCTCGGAATAATGATTGCAGATTGGTGGGTCTGCGGCTCATTGGAAAACAGCGCCCATGATATAAGTGTCGTTTCTCTTTCAGTTACACGAAGCCATGAAAACATGACCGGAACACTCAACGGACTTCAATATA
The DNA here is from genome assembly GCA_963514005.1 of Raja brachyura. Next base: position 16,007,182 of record OY740816.1, read on the forward strand.
ACAGTAAGTTTAGTAATCAGTAGAGTAAAATTTCAGTTCTACTTATTTATCCCAGAAACGACCCGAGTAGTGCACTGAGCAACCGGTCATGTTGGGCAAAACACAAAGTGCTTGAGTAACTCCGTCCCTGACGGAAATGGATAGGCGATATTGCAGGTTAGGTTATGTTAATCTTTCCCTGCCATGTATCCCATTCTGTGAACGTAAATGTGTTTGGATTTACCTCCTACATTTACCCCACTATTCCAAACAGACAGGATCAGTGGATAGTTCGCCTAAAGAGACGCATCGTTGCACAGCTTTTTACGAGGATATTGCCAGGACTAGTGGGTCTAAGCTACAGGGAGAGGTTAGATAGGCCTGGACTCCATGCCGTAGAGCACAGGAGAATGAGAGGTGATCTTGTTGAGGTGCACAAAATCATGAGAGGAATAGATCAAGTAGATGCACAGAGTCTCTTGCCAAGAATAGGTGAATCGAGGACCAGAGGACATACTGCAGGTTTAAGTTGAAGGAGGAAAGATTTAATAGAAATCTAAGGGGTAGCATTTTCACCCAAAGGGTGGATGATGTATGGAACAAGCTGCCGGAGGAGGTAGTTGAGGCAGGGGCTAACCCAACATTTAAGAAGCAGTTACACAGGTACATGGATAGGATTGGTTTAGAGGGATTATGGACCAAATGCGGGCAGGTGTGACCTGTGAAGCTCGGACATGTCGGCATCCGTGGGGCAAGTTGGGCCGAAGGGCCTGTTTCCACACTGTATCACTATATGATTCTATGACGGCTGGTAGAATTGCTACCTCACAGGGAGAACGTGCAAACGCCACAAAGTGAGCACCAAAGTTCAGAATCGAACCCGGGTCTCTGGCGCTGTGAGCCAATAACTCAACAAGCTGTGCCACTGTGCCGCTCAGTACGACGTCCATTACAGAGAATGGACAACGTAAGGCCATAACGGGGTTGGGAAACCAGAAAGAGAAATTTGAAATTGGAAACTGAGATATTGTTGGTCTGGAAGGTGATGTATGTCGGCGAGCGCTGGACGTGATGGGGAATGGGAGTGTGCATGATTTCGAATGTGGACAGCACAGAATTTTATGGAGAAAGCTGGAGACTGTCTCTGTCTTAAAATAGAACCAAGTCCAAAAGAAATGAACCAGTGGATGAAGGTGACAGCAGCAGATACGTTGAGACAACTGTGACAGTGGAGTCCAATCTAGCTGAAGCTTATCTGGGCAGTAAATGCATCCAAAGTCATACACAATCTGTTTCAATCACTGTAGACACAAGGCATGCAAATGCTGGAATAATATGTAGAATACAAAGTGCTGGAGAAACTCAGCGGAAGAAGCAGCAACCATGGGGGACATGGATGTGCGATGTTTCTGCAGATGATCCTTCTTCAGAGTGAAGGTCTGCAGAAGAGTCCCATTCAGAAACTTGCCAATTCATATCCTCCAGAAATGCTGCCTGACTCACTAAGTTCCTCAAGCACTTTTCGTTCTACTTCAGTCTCTGTTGTCAGAAAAAGTGGTCGAATTTGACCTAAATTCCTGTCTGGAGTCAATGGTGACAGCCTCAAATCATTTGATTTGGCCGCTCCCAGGAAATCTCCTCTTTCCATCCTCCGCCTCGCAAGCTTCGTCGTTTTAATAGAGAGTTCCCTCAGCCTTCTCCCTATGGTAGGAAAGGTCCAGACTATTCTGTCCTTTCTGATACGGATACCCGCCCTGGTCCCATCTCTACCCCGTGAAGCTTTTCCACACGTCATCCAGTGAGATGGTTTCCAATATGTAACCCAGTAATTTAAACGTGGCACTGTATCCCCGATGCGGTCCCGAGCGCTGAAATGCGACGCCTCGAACCAGCACTGTACATCGATTTAAGGTTTTCAGTTCCAGATGCCCCAGAATCACCCCTGACTAAAACAGCCACTCGGTAGCGACCAAGCTGCATCTGATGTTTACTTCAATATCGTTACAGATACGCCACGTTGTCCGTGCAGATGGTGTTTGTTCAGTCAACACTGTTATTACTTTTCCTTAACAAAACGTAGCTGGACAGATGCCCAGTTGTTCTGTGCGTCAAATGATGCCCATCTCGTTGTCATTGACAATGCTGAAGAACAGGTAGGAGTTCATTATTTGATCCCACTGTTCGCCGACCCACAGATACTGAGTTGTTATTGCTCGGTGATAGTCATGTGCCGCAAGGCCAGAGAAAGACGATTCTAAATAAGATATTAAAGTGCAATAAAAGAATGTCCGAATGAGGTAGAAGTAAGAGTACTTGAAAACAATGCTGGGAAGACAGAAGGTTAGTTTGTTCAGGAGTTTATCTCACGTCTTGATGTCCGGGCCTTGCCAGCACAGTGCTGAAGGCTTGTTCGCTTGAACATACTGAACCGATGGGCTAGGTGTGATCCCTAGCTGTTCCAGAGCAGGCATAACCGACATATATATTACCGTTTGGTAACAGCCACAGACCGCCAGGGTAACAGCACCTCATATTCCATTTGGGTAACAACACCTCATATTCTGCTTGGATAGCTTTAAAAGCCAATGTTCAGTTGTCCAATTGTAGGTAACCTCTGACTAACCCCCCCCCCCCCCCCCCCCCTTTCGCCCTTATACCCCTCTCCCCACCCATACTACCAATTCCAAGAAGATCCAAGATACTAGGAGAAACCCCACGCAGGTCATGGGGAGAACGTACAAACTCTGTGCAGACAAGCACCCGCAGACAAGATCGATCCCGGGTCTCTGGCGCTGCAGGGCAGCAGCTCTACCTCTGCGCCACCGTGCCGCCCAATGAATACATAGACATTGGTTAAGATAGACCAGATGAGGTGTATGATACGCCGGGCAACACCGTATCAGCCCTGCCCTCTATTCGGGTCACCTCTCTTGCAACTCTCTCTGGAAGGTGGCAAACACATACACATCACCAGCGGAGGTAGTATTAAACATTGCTCATCGCATATTTCGTTCACCCCGTTATAGCAGGGCATCGAACTGGTTGGATGTAAATAGTTCGGCTTCAATTAGCAGGCCCTGATTGACCCTGACATTGCCATTCAACCGTTATTGCCACATATACTGACATACTTTCGTTTCCACGACAGGCGTTTGTTGGAAGTAATCGTTCAGATAGTTACTGGATTGGTCTTAAATGTACATACGGTGGAGGGACCTCGCACTGGAGCTGGCTGGAGGGAACCAATTATAGCTCTCCTAAGAGGTGAGTTTCTTTCCAATCGCACGTTCTGTTCCATATCTCTGAATGCAGAAACAAAGCTAAGATTGAAGTAGGAATCCTATTAACAGTTATTTTCTACGTTCTGTTTTATTACAGTTGTTCGGCTTCTGGGGTTCCCTGTGATCCATGCAATGGCGACATCTGTATGAAACACTGTGCGGCGATGACGTCGGACGGATGTTGGAATGCTACATTGTGTAACGTTTCTATGAATTGGGTCTGTGAGAAATCAGCTCAGTGGTGTCATTCTTAATGTCACAGTTAGTGCAAAATGGCAAAGAACCAGTTTGTTCACGACGAGCATGTCGTGGGAATGTTATAGCACAGAAGAAGACCATTTGATTAAGTAATCCATGTTGACCATTTCAACGAAGATAGACACAAAATGCCGGTGTAACTTAGCGAGCCAGGCAGCATATCTGAGGTAAAGGAACAAGTGAAATTTCGGGTCGAGGCCCTTCTCCAGACCCGAAGCGAGACTGAAGAGGGGTCTGGACCCGAAACGTCAAATATTACTCGTCTCAAGAGATGCTGCCTGACCCACTCAGTTACTCCAATGTTGTGTTCACCTTCGGTGTAAACCAGCATCTGCAGTTCATTCCTGCACATATTGACCATTTCAACTATGATTCCGAAATTATTTGCTTACTTTCCGTGTAGCAATGCACATTATTTTCTATCAAATCTCTTTTCGAAAGCTTCACTTGCCTATTTACAACAATCCAGCAGCAGTGAGTTAGGGCAGGAACACAAAGGATGTATAAAATGTTTCCTTGATCTCCCTCTCTCCCCGCCCCCTCCACGTCCTCAATCCACAAAATTATTCCCCCTCAACGTGCCCTATTGGAATAACTTCACTGTCTTAGAGCAATGAAATCCATGGGAACCTTATACAACACTATCAGATCGTCCAGAACCTGTCTGCTGTTTGAGGCTCAATTCCGTTGAGCAGTTGACCAGAGGACCATATTACAAAATGTGGCGTAACTGGCACGGCCAGCATTTACTGCCATGTTTAGATAATCTAATAGACAACAGACAATAGGCAATAGACAATAGGGGCAGGAGTAGGCTATTCGGCCTTTCGAGCCGGCACCGCCATTCAATGTGATCATGGCTGATCATCCACAATCAGTGCCCCGTTCCGGTCTTCTCTCCATATCCCCTAACTCCACTATTCCCAAGAGCTCTATCTAACTCTCTCTTGAAAGCATCCAGCCAACCATCCTCCACTGCCCTCTGAGACAGGGAACTCCACACACTCACAACTCTCTGTGTGAAAATGTTTCTCCTCATCTCCGATATAAATGGCTTACCACTTATTCTTAAACTAGGGCCCCTGGCTCTGGACTCCCCCAAAATTGGGAACATATTCCCTGCCCAACCCCTTAATAATCTTATATGTTTCAATAAGATTCCCTCTCATCCTTCTAAATTCCAGAGTATACAAGCCCAGCCATTCCATTCTCTCAGCATATGACAGTCCCGCCATCCCGGGGATTAACCTGGTGAACCTACGCTGCACTCCCTCAATAGCAAGAATGTCCGTCCTCACGTTTGGAGACTAAAACTGCATGTTATAGGCCAGGTGTGGTCTCACTAGAGCCCTGTATAACTGCAGGAGAACCTCTTTGCTCCTAGAGTATAGGAAACTCCTCGTGTTATGAAGGCCAACATGCCATTCGCTGTCTTCACTGCTTGCTGTACCCGCATGCCTACTTTCAGTGACTGATGAACAAGGGCCACCAGATACCCTTTTCCCCAAGTTGACATCATTTATATAATAATCTGCCTCCCTGTTTTTGCCACCAAAGTGGATAACCTCACATTTATCCCCATTTAATCTGCATCTGCCATGCATCTGCCCACTCACCCAACCTGTCCAAGTCACACTGCATCCTCATAGCATCCTCCTCACAGTTCACACAGCCACCCAGCTTTGTGTCATCTACAAATGTGCTAATATTACTTTTAATCCCTTCATCCAAATCATTAACATATATTGTAAATAGCTGCGGTCCCAGCATCGAGCCTTGCTGTGCCCCACTAGTTACTGCCTGCCATTCTGAAAGGGACCCGTTAATTCCTACCCTTTGTTGTCTGTCTGCCAACCAATTTTCTATCCATGTCAGCACCCTACTCCCAATACCGTGTGTTCTAATTTTGCCCAATAATCTCCTATGTGGGACTTTATCAATGAAATGGAAATGAATTTGGAAATGATCCCTGGAGCTACCTAATTCACTGCCACCCCACTCTGCACTACGAGACACGGCATCGGTTCATTCTAGTCCTCTTGGTGCTCCAGTCAACTACTCACAGGCTACACCCGTTAGTTTACTTCAGTTTAGCTCAGTTTAGTTTAGTTTAGTTTAGTTCAGTTCAGTTCAGTTTAGTTTATTTAAGTTTATAGATACTGCGTGGAAACAGGCCCATCGCTCACCGAAGTCCACGCCGACAAGCCATCGCCCGTGCACTCGCACTATCCTACACACCAGCGACAGTTTACATAAGCCAATTAACCTACATAACTGCGTGTCTTTGGCATGTGGGAGGAAACCGGAGCACCTGGAGGAAACCCACCCGGTCTCAGGGGGGACGGGAAAACTCCACACAGACAGCACCGGAGTACAGGATCCAACCCGGCGCTATGAGGTAACAGATCTACCGCTGCGCCACTGTACCACCCGAAACGTTATGTTGTAAACTAATGAAATCGGGCTGTGCGCTGCTGCGCTGGCAACCCACTGCGAACCCTTGGCTTAATAGCCACTTGCTCTTCAATGAATCACCCCAAGATTCGGTGAAGAGATGCTCTATGTGAGGGCTGGTGTGAGAAGCAGGGGGAGGGGTTGATGCCGCCGCTTAGTTCTGAGCACCACACTCCAGCCGGCTTGGTGTCCGACAGATATTACTGTGGGCTGGTTGCCTCTGCTCATTGTTTTAACTGGCCGTGCAGAATCCCAGGTCTCTCTCCGAACGTCCACTTGGATGTGATGGGCGATGCCGCCTCTCCTTCTCTCTTCTTTCGTTGGACAGCTTTCCGAAGTTCAGAGATTTCTCCAGGGTCATGAGCTTAGAATGAGATTGGCGCATTTGCCAGAGAAATCGGTGGGGGGGGGGGGGTCCCCACGACTGAAAATGTTTAATGCAATGGCCTCCTCCATTGTCATAGTGAAGCCAAACGCAAATTGGAGGAATAGTACCTCATATTTTGCTTCGGCATAGAGGGGATGCAAGGGTTACTTGATGTTAGATAAATCAATATTCATACCTCTCCATCCCTCCCCAACCCAAGTCGTACCAGCTTCAAAATCGTCTTATTGAGTCTGATTATCTGTAACTCGTTCTTACCTAATAAACAGCTCACAATTACTTGTTTCTATTTGTCATCGTTACTAGTCCAACTAGCATTTCATGTTCATACACGCACGGATCTGTTTAGGAACCAACATTCTGAGAGCATAAGTTAGGGGGGAATTGTCTAAGCGAGACGCACATTCCTCGCCTTGGAGCTCCACACGTTAAGCTGGAGAGGCCGTTTAAAAGAAATCTAAATCAGCAGAACTTATTTGTCCACTCCATCGCGCAATACTGAAAGTACCGCATGAGGATGTATGCGAGTCCAAAACCTGCTGCTCTCTAATTGATACATTCTTCATGAAGAAACGGATTTTGTAATTGAGAACATGGAGTATAACGACAGGGAAACGGTCAGTGAGTGTAACCCTGAAGGACCGACTGAGGACACAAATGAGCCGGAAAAACTGCAGCTGCATTGGCATCGATGTAAGAATGGTACGTGCATTTGTTTATCTCCTCCGCCCCAGTAAAGGAAGTAGAATGCATTACACTTTCAGATCAAGTAAAAACTGCTGCTGGAAGCGTACATACGTGGAGAGGAATGGCGCAAAGTTTACGAAGCGGGGGAGAGAAGGCCGGGTGCTATGTTCCTCGTACCTCGGGCTTATCTGAGCGAATGATACTTGGAGAACACAAGATCGTGTGATAGGAGCAGAATTAGGTCATTCGGCCCATCAAGTCTAATCCGCCAATCAATCAGAGCTGGTCACTCTCCCTTCTAACCCCATTCCCCTGCCTTCTCTCTTCTTCTTTTGTCGTGTGGCGTGCACAGCCTAAAGTTGTTGGACAACTTGTTCTATTTGATCTCCTGTTTGTGCACGTCGAGTTGATTGCATTAGTCGAAACAGGGCGGATCACGTGAAAGTTGCATTCTTCCACCCCTGCCTTCTCTCCATAACCTCTGACACCAGTGCTAATCAAGAATCTATCTATCTCTGCCTTAAATATATCGACTGACGGCCTCCACAGCCTTCTGTGGCAAATAATTCTACATATTCACCCCTCTGAGTGAAGAAATTCCACCTCATCTCCTACCTAAAAGAACGTCATTTTATTATGAGACAATTACCTCTAGTCCTGGACTCTCCCACTAGTGGAAACATCTTCTCCACATCCACTCTATCCAAGCCTTTCAGTATTCTGTACATTTCAATGATGTGCCCTCATTGTGATAGATTGCTGTGTGAAACTGTCCAGAATGTGTCACGCTTCCTTTGTATGCGATATTTAGACCTCGAAGATATTGCATATGATGGTTCTTAAATTGAAATATTATGTGCTGAATAGTTTTAAAAGCAGTCACCGGTTTGTCTGCCTGATTCCAGAAGTAAACCGGGAAACATTAGGAGTCTTTATCAGTGGACAATTCCCTCTCGTTCTTTCAATCATTCATTTAATTTGCACTTTGCAGAAGATGGTGTCAGACTAATAGAGCCTGGCCGAGGAATACTCTCAGCCCCCATCGCCTACACTCTCCTGGGTCTTTCTATCCTGGTGTCCATCGTGGCTCTCTGTACCACGGTTATACTGGGTAAGTTGTGTGCAACTTGAAACTTTGAAACGAGTCGCAGATGTGATTGACCAAAAATTACTAAAAGGAAACGCCCATCACCCATCCTTTTTTTCCACAGATGCTCCCTGACACGCTGAATTACCCCCAGCATGTTGTGTCTGTCTTATGTATAGATCAGTATGTATTCATAATGTAAGTGACCGTCCTCCCACAAGCCAGGCTGCAAATCCAATCTTCCAATCGACTTCATTGGGTATTTTACACTTTTCTTTCCGTAAGTTTAACGTTGTAATGCGATATCGCTACAGTGTGCAGTTTTTTCTATCTTTGCATTGTTGTACACATGTATAGCTTGATTGAACTCGTGTGTAACATGATTTAATAGGTCTGTAGGCAGACACCTACTCATTATTGCCTGGTATAGGTGGTAATAATAATACAAACAGCAATTCCACTGAATTCAGTGGTGGATAAAAAAAATAAGGTTCTAATATTAACAGGAGTTTACTGCGCATAGAGGTGTACAGTACAGTATCGAAGGAACCCAGCGGTTAATACCCTCGGTCAAAGGCATTTTCACCGAGCGACCCTGTGATTATTAACCCCGCCTCTCTAGCCGGCAGCAGAGGCCCGTGTGATGAAATCTGAACTCCAGCATTTAAAGGGCCAGTCCAAAGATGCAATTTGGTCCGACTGGATGGAGTGAAGTGGAAAATACTGAAAGCTTTTCAGGATTTCGGTTGCACTCTCCCGATTGCCTCCTTTTTGTGGGGCTGCCTGCAGACAGGTAGGAATAATACTTCCCAGAAAATGAGAGATCGAAATATGCCCTTGCTTGGAGACGAGCAGTACAACAAACATCTCGATTATCTTATCGTGTCCCTAAGAAGTTAATTTATCTACTGTGCCTTCTCAAGCTGCCCCATGGTGTTACTCCACAGAATTATTAGGCTGTAGCTAGGCCAGGCTGCACAGACTATGTACTTCCTACTCTTCCCGCCAGTTCCTCCTCTTCCGCCTCTCCCAACTTGTTTATTATGCGCCCTCACTCTGACGCCCCACACTGGCCAAGTAAAACACTAACCCCCCCATGATGGTTTTTGAAATTCGGACATTTTTGTTAAAATGAGTTGAGAGTTGAGAGTTCCTGCCTCTTCTCTCCTTCACACACTGGGTGCGAAACGTGCCTTCATCTCTCGCTCTTCCTTCTTTTTCCATTCCCTTGGCTTTTGACTTCACCGCTCGGGCAATTAGATCATTTCTATTTACTCCAAGGCTCCACATAATTTAATACACCTGACATAAGTCAACACTCAACTTTCTCTACGCGATAGACCAGAATCGCAATCCTCTTAAATCTCCTCTGCGACTTCACGGGTGCCTTCTTTAACTTTACAGTGACGTGACAACCAGAGCTATGCACGCAATCCAGTCTATTGTCTAGTTAATGCTATATCCAATTCCAGCAAATGTTCCCTGTTTTATATATCATATGACCCAGCTAACAAGAGCTTATGGGCAAAAGGAGACCTCCGAGGTAAATCGATTCGAGATATTCATGTGAGTGTCAAATATATTTTTCCCATTTCAGTCAAACACAAGTTCAGTGAAGTGAAGATATCAAACGCAGACTACCTTATGGATGTTTCCAAGTGGAGGAGTAATGGTGAGTGTGAAGTTGGACTTTCCAGTTCAGAGAATTGTCCAGCTGAATAAATGGAGCAGTCATTCACCAGACTCTCACGATGAGATGGTCCTCATTTCATTCCCTTACTGGAAGATTCGAGACCAACTTGAGAAAACTGAAAACGGATTAAATGTAAAATCCATCACCGAGCCGCGCTGGAGCGCGGACACTTGTGAGTTTGGGGAGGGTAGGATCTGTAGGGAATCAGCAGGGCGCAGGAACGGGTAATTCTTGGGGGGAGTTGGGAAGCCGGGTAGAGTGGGAATCAGGAACCCGGTAAGTCTAGTGACACGTGGACCAGGGAAATCGGAAATTCCTGTGCTGGAGTATCATTTCGTTCGCCGGGCAAATGTAGAGCGAGGGCGGGAATGGGGCTGATAAACGAAAGCCTATGGTCTAAAATGTTGCTCCTCGTTCAGTTACAGCATACTTTGAGAAGATACACCACTCACTCGGCGAAATCCAGGCTGTGGTTTCACGGTTAAGGGAAGGTAAGTTCAATGACCCGCTGATCCGATTCCAGTCATTGAATCATTCATCCTGGGAACTATTTGCATGTTGATAATGCGAGGGCTAAAAATTGATCATCGGCCCAGATGTCGGTCTCTAGTCTCTGAATTGATCGGCATTGTTGTGAGCAGTCCCCCCCCCCCCACCTCCTTCCCCTCCAAATTGACAGGGGCAGAGAATAATTTCCACCTGAAGGTAATTGAGCGGTGGGATCTCGCCGGCAAGTGATGAAATAACATGGATCTGTACCTGTGTGATTTCATCAACACTTCGAGATTGATCACCTTCTGTGACACCAGTTGTGTTGCCATCACGAAGTTGTATTGAGTGAGAAGCATTTCGGCTGAGATCCTCCAAGTTCCAAGTCGTCAATGTTCTTCTCATCTTCCACCAATGCACCAGGTTTTTTTTTGCGTGTAGTGGAATAGTCATGAAACTCCGCAGTGAGATCATGGATTTAGCTGTAAGCCAGCATGAAGGCTTGGATTTCAGCCCCCGTTTCTGGGGGTGCCCTGCACCTTTAGAGCCGGGGTCCATCGTGGGCCAGGTCATGGCTAGCACTCCCAACCACAGGACGGCTCACATCAGATGACCTGCTCTTCAGATGGACTGCGGTAGGGATGAGCGATGTCCAATTCTCTGGGTGACGCCTGTGTAACTTAAACTGCTCGTAGCAACGTCTGGGCTGCAGGGTGCCCCCAAGGCCCCACGAACTACCTTTATTCGCTGAACCCGGCCACTGCCACTAAACCCGGAGAATAATCAGATGTTGCATTGATCAAAATGTTTATCCTTAACAGATGCAAGCTCCTATACACCTTCATCTCATCCCGATAATGTTTCACTGGTCCTCAATGCTCTTGTTTCTATCGTTCATCTTAAATGCTGTGAGTTCAACACAGCAACGTCAGCATTACTCTGTGCGGTAATTTCCAGAGATGACATGCTCAGTAAATGGGAACATGTCACGAGAAAGGCTATACACGTGAGATTATATGTAAATACGTTCCACATGTGAAACACGGGTGAGCAGTGAGATTTGTGAAGGTCGGTACTGCCCAGCTGATCATAACATTTATCTAAGGTAGACTCGAAAAGCTGCAGTAATTCCGCGGTCCAGGCAACATCTCTGGAGAGAAGGAATGGGTGGCGTTTCGCAACGTCCATCGCCCATTCCTCCTCTCCAGAGATGCTGCCCGTCTTGCTGAGTTTCTCCAGATTTTGTGTCTATCGTCGGTTTAAACCAGCATCTGCAGCTCCTTCTTACACCTAACATTGATCTAACTGTCCTTGTAGATCTATCATTTGGCCAGCCTTTCGACCAATGGAGGCTGTTCAATCAAACCCTTTACTACTTCTCGTCCACTGAACAAACATGGAATGAAGCTCAGAATCTCTGTACCGTAATGAACGCTACTCTTGTGGTCATTGACAGTGACGGGGAACAGGTAAGATTTTATTGTGTTTGCATTACATTTATTTACATTTCTGTCTCGCTTCTGGCATCTCATTCCTCACATTCCACGTGGAAAATAAGGGGTAGCTATTAATGGACACTGACATTGATGATGCATTACTAACAAGGGTAATTATTCCCAAATGAAGGACTGTGACGTCAGCTGATAGTCAGACCACTTGCGGTCGAACCCTCGTTAGTAGTTACGAGGGCTGTCACGTGACGTCATAGGTTAAGGGGAGAGTCCTAGTATTTAAGCATATCTCACCTAGAGATCTCCCAGTCGACAGGTAGCTGAGCTCCAGTCAACACCCTCGCCAGCAGCAACAATGACTAAATGTTAGTGGACCCAACGTGTATGTATTTCGAACCTCTTATCTCATTGAATAAGCAGCTGTTTATTCACCACGTTTGGTGCCGCCACAGGACACACAATTAACTGATCGATAAACAGTGCGTATCGACTTCCAATTGCTCCATCAGTGCGCCCAAAGGCTACAGCAAGGCACTAAAAAAGACACAACGTCCTGGAGTAACTCTGTGGATCAGGCAGCATCTCTAGAGAGCATGGATAGATTATGGGTTACACAAAAAGCTGGAGAAACTCAGCGGGTGCAGCAGCATCTAAGGAGCGAAGGAGATAGGCGACGTTTCGGGTCGAGACCCTTCTTCCGCTGAGTTTCTCCAGCTTTTTGTGTAACCCTCGATTCTCCAGCATCTGCAGTTCCTTCTTTAACACATGGATAGATTATGGTTTGGTTCGGGACCCTTCTTCAGACTAATTGTGGGGGTGGAGGGAAGAAGGGGGGGGGGGCAGCTAAAAGTAAACGGGGGGGCAGTGGAAGGTCTGACAGGTGATAGGTTAATACTGACGAGGCAGATGGTTGACAAAGACCAGAATGTGTGAGACAAGAGGATTGAAGAGATACGAATTGCGCAGCTTGAGGGACGAACGTGGGCGAAAGGGGAACTGGGGGCGAGAAAGAGATTAATAGACCAGGTTGGATAGAGGGGAGGGGAGAAAGCGGGGGTCTGGGTTAAGATGGAAGATCGTGTGTGTGTTGGGGAGGTGTACTGACCTAAAATTGTTGTGTAACTGAGACACGTGTTTCTCTAATTAGCCAGTTTGCAACATAGTTTGTTCTGCCTTCGCCAACTGTTCACTTTAACCCATTGACTGCCGTGAGCCATTGTGCCCCGATACAGGGACAAATAATATGGTTGTCGTGTCACTAATACTACAAAATCTGTTCATATGGACGCTGTTGTTTACACGGCAGGAATATATTCGACGGTATAGAAATTGTGTCTATTGGATTGGACTCCATTGTCCGACTGAAGGGACGTGGCACTGGGTGGATGGCAGCGATTATACCGCGAATGTAAAGTGAGTGTTGGTTTATATCCGTCAGTGAGGAATCTTTACCCAGGGCATTCCTGGAGGCCCCTGTTAACTTAAGTTATTTTAATGTTTTGTGCAGTATATCCCGTGTTGCCCTCCCGCTAACCCTCAGTTTCCACTCAACTACCTCTGTTTTTTTTCTCGGTGCATCTTTAGAATTTAGACTTTGGAGATGCAGCGTGGAAACGGGCCCTTCGGCCCACCGAGTCAGTGCCAACCAGCGATCTCTCTGTACGTTTGCACTATTCTACACACTAGGGACAATTTTCAAATTAGCCAATTAACATACAAACCTGGGTAGGCACAAAATGCTGGAGTAACTGGAGTAACTCAGCAGGACAGACAGCATCGCTGGAGGGAAGGAATGGGCGACATTCAGCCGAAGAAAGGTCTCGACCATAAACGTCGCCCATTCCTTCTCTCCAGAGATACTGCCTGCCCTGCTGAGTTGCTCCAGCATTTTTTGTCTACCTTCGATTTGAACCTGCATCTGCAGTTCTTTCCTACACAATCTGAAAACCTGCACGTCTTTGGAGTGTGGGAAGAAACTGGAGCACCTGGTGGAAACCCACACGGTCACAGGCTGAGCGTACAAACTCCGCACAGAAAGCGCCTGGAGTCAGGATCGAACCCGGGTCGCTGGCGTTGTAAATCAGCAACTCCACTGCTGAGCCGCCCGAGTGACTCCTGAATTCGAATTGCCTGCATTTGGCCCATATCCCTCTTGAATCTTTCCTATCCATGTACCAGGTGTATTTTAAATATTGCTATTATATCCATCTCAACTACCTCTGGCAGCTCATTCCATTCCACCACCTTCTGAGTAAAAATGTTGCCTCTCAGATTTAAAAGGAGGGAGAATAAAAGTGTTGTGGGTACTAAACAAAGGATAGAGTAAAAATGCGGGGATCACAGGTCGGTGCAGAGTCGCTGGGCCGAAGGGTCTGTTTCCGCGCTGTATCTCTAAGCTAAACTAAACTAAACTAAACCAAACTAATTGGCTGCCTGGTAAAACTGAAAACCCCACAATACAGCATAAAACTCGCAGTGGACTTGGGAGATCTGTGAAAGTGAAATACTCAGCAAGTCGAGAAGCCCATGTGGAGAGAGAAACACATGGACAGGGAGTTAATGGTCAGACAAGTGGCAGATAAAAGGGAGGGTGGGGAAATGCAAGACGCGACAGACACGAGGAGGAAGAACAAGAGATGGGGATTTACATTGAGTTTCTGGAAAACTGGATGGTTTAGTTTACAAAGTGGCGGCAGCGTGGGGATGAAACTACGCTTGAATCTACACTACGTCTATGAATTTTCCTCGGCATATACCTGCGCCCAATTCCTGTGTCTTTGTAGGAATGATTGAAATATGAGATAAAACTAAGAAGGAACTTCAGTGTCTGTGACAAAATATCTGCCGCATCATAGATGGATGATGGTACTAGCAGGAACATGCAAGGAATCCAACCCTGGCACCATAACTTTATCCGTATATCAGTTAAATATTTAACCACCGATCAATAGGAAGAACTCGGGCAGTGGGTGCAATGGAAAGAATCCCTTCCTGAATTGTACACTGCCCACTCGTTCCAATTCACATCTCTCTCCTTCTCCAGGTTCTGGGCGAGCGATCAACACAATGGCACGGCTGGAGATTGTGCTGTGGTCTCTGATGATGGGTCGTGGCAATATCGGCCGTGTAGTTCTGAACATTTCCCCATCTGTGAAAAAACAGCAGCGTGACCCGTCCGTTCAGATTACAGATGGGGCGGAGTGGGGAAGTGAATCAATTTGTAAATGGCCCTCGACTGCATACTGAGTGTGCAGTCCTGAACTGGAATTGGTGCGGTGGGTGTGTGGTCAGAACGTTCTCCCCCTCCATTGCTTTCACCTCTACAACTATCACAAACCCCACTGAACACAGCCCCTTTTACTCCGTTGTCCTAACCCAGCAGTGTAACGAGCCACAAAGGAACCAAAGGGGAATGTTCACATTGTCTTTCACAGTGGGGATCCAGATCCAATTCTCCGCAGTGTTGAAATGTGCCAACGTAATGTGTACACCCATGCTTCCAGCTACCTCATATCTCTCTCACTTGGACTCTTTCGAACTAAGTTGCCCTGGGAGTCTTCAACCAGTGGTGGACTTTTTGAAAGTTGTGATCTGTCCTTAGTTATTGTCCATTGAGGTGTGGAATGGATTATGTATACCTCAGCGTGGTGACTGAACAGCCAGTGGTCGAGGCGCCACTCTAAGAAAGATCTGCTGGAGCCATACAGCCTTGGCCCAGCTTGCCCATGCCGACCACGGGGACCTATCCAACGCCCCGCGTTTGGCCCATATCGCTCTAAACCTATCATATCCATCTACATGTCCAAATGTCCTTTAAACTTTATTATAGTTTATGCCTCAACTACCTCCTCTGGCAACTCATTCCATGCAATCTGTGTCAAAAAGTTGCCCCTCGGTTTCATATCAATTATTTTCCCCTCTCACCTAAAACTCTGGTTCTTGGTCCACCTCCTCTGGGTAAGAGGATATGCATCTACCTCACTCTACCTCGTTCCCCTTATTCTCTTCAACACCGATACAAGAACATCTCTCATCCTCCTACGCTCCAATGAATATAGTATAAGCCTGCCCATCTTCTCACTATAGGACAGCCCCTCAAGTCCTAGTAACATCCTTGTAAAACATCTCTGCATTCTTCCCAGCTTAACAACACCTTTCCTATTGCAGGGTGACCAAAACTGAACACAATACTCCAAATGTGACCTCACCTGCACCGTGTCTAACTGTAACATAACATCCCAACGTCTATACTCAACACCATGAACGAAGTTCATCGCTGTTTACTCACGCCCCCACATCCATTCAGCTTTGGCCCCATGGATCCGAGGCACCCCGGGTGTCTCAGAAACTGCAGCATGGCTTCCAAGTCATGATATGTGTCTTTCTCTGAGGGCTGGACTAGTTTCCTGTGTCAAGGGCACTGAGAACGCAGACTGAACGGCCAGTGTACTGGGCTCCATTCCAATCAAACCTAGTTCTCGAGAGATGGGCAGCCAGCCCTAGCTTCTGTTAGGGTGGTGATGTGTCCAAAATGATCCAATTCATTTCATTGAAATGCAAGGCTACTATTAATTTTCTACTCATCATCCCACAACCCCCAGTTCCCTCTACCCTCCTCGATTCCTCTACATCAGTCTGCAGCCACCCCCCTGTTTCTTGCTCATTCTGTTTTGGGGGGCGCATCGGAAACTCGGAGCACCAACCATCAATAGGTAAATCTGTGCCTGCATGGTTGTGATCCACAATCTGAATGTTTATAATCAAATGAAATCTACAACTTCCTATTAATATCATTTTTATTAACTTAATTCATGAATAAAAATGATTTGCATTTTAATGACTTGTGGTCCTGTAGTGTACTCAATTTGCTATTTCAATGAGCAGACTGTTCTGACGTTGCTACTTTTCTAAGTGCAGGTTTTCATATGGTTTCCTTACTTCTCACTCTGTCCTGGCACTTTTGGACATCTCCACACTCCACAATAGCCCCACTATTTCTGTGCATGCTTTGTACTGTGTGATTAAATCATTATTACGTGTTTCAGCTCCTCAGCAAAGTTCACCTAATTTAGAACATAGATTATAGCACAAGAACAAGCCATTCCACCCACGATTTTTGATGCCAACATGATGCCAAGACTAACTCATGTGCATGGACAATCAATTCCTTGTGAAGCCATATGCCTATCCAAAAGTCTCAATGCCACTATCATATCTACTTTAACCACCACCCCTGGCAATGTGTTACAGGCACTCACCAGCTTCTGTGGAAAATGCTTAGTCCACATATCTCCTTTAAACTTTATCCCTCTCAGCTTAAATGTATGGCCTCTAGCATTTGAGTCTTTCATCCTGGAGAAAAGGTTCTGACTGTCTACCCTTTCTATGCATCTCATAATTTTATATACATCTATCTGGTCTCTCCGTGAACTCCAGCATTCGAGAGAAAACAATCCAAGTGTCCAACCTTTCACTATAGCTAATACTCCTAATCTAGGTATCATTCTAGTGATATTGAAAATGCACCATTTACAAAGCCGCCACATCTTTCCTATAATGGGGTGACCAGAACTGCATACTATATTCCAAATGCAGCCCAACCACTGTCCTATAAAGCTGCATCATTTTATTTCTGACTCTTCCACTCAATGTGAACTGCGAAAGCAAACATATCGTATGCCTACTTTATGACTCTATCTACCAGAGATGCCACTTTCTGGGAGTTATGGACTTGGACCCCAAGATCACTCTGTACTTCAATGCTGTCGTGTCATTCCATTAATTGTATATTTCACCCTAACATTTGACCTCCCAAAGTACAACACCTCACAATTGGTCGAATTGGAATTCTATCAGTCCATTGCTGTAGCTGATCTATATCCCACTGTATAGTTGACGGAGTTCCTCACAGTCCACGACCCCAGCAATCCCAACCAACCTTTACATTTTCGTCCAAGACTGATGGTAGTAGGGAAGTGAAAGGTGGAAAAGGGGTGGACCAGGACCGGTAAATGATAGGTGGATACAGGTTGGGGGGGGGGGGGGGGCAGTTATTGGCTGATGGGGGGTCAAAGGCTAGAGATGAAAAGACGACAAAAGGGGGAGAAGGAGAGTGAAATATAAGGGGGGAGCAATAAAGGTGAAAGGGGAATGGGGAGGGGCGGGACAGAGGAAGGAATGGGTGAACATCGGCGTGGGGGGGGGGGGGGGGGCGAGAAAGGGGTGAAAAGGAGGGTTTACCCAAAATTAGGGAATTTGGATCTGTTACTCTTGACATTCCAGAACTGGAGCTGGAAACAAAAAGCCATTTTATTAAGAATCGTGATTAGCAAGTAAAACTAAAACCGGTTTCAGCAGCGTTTACAATTTGAAGTCTTGGTGAATAATCCTATAATTACAGTCCCGGCCATTAAACAGCCCCCGGCGCCGATTGGTCTCCCATATACATGGGGGAGGTGAGAGTGGAACACGAGGAGGGCAGCTGAGAACTTTGCAGAAGTGGTTATCATTTAACATATGGGGTTTCCCATAGAAAATATGTATATTGTTCTCACAAACCCACAGAGGGAAGGCGATTAAAACCACTTCATTACAAAAGCACATGGTGAAGACGATGGAGTGTGCGAAATATGTTTATTGGGACAATGCATAAAGGAACGGTACCACCATGATCAGGTAGAGATGGGGGACGAAACGTCGCCCATTCCTTCTCTCCGTAGATGCTACCTCACCCGTTAAGTTACTCCAGCGTTTTGTGTCTACCCTGGAGATGGGGGAGATGGAAGGAGAGTGAGGAAAGGGGGGGGGGGGGGGGGGGGAGAGAATGAGCCAACGCTACACACTGGAAGCCAGTCTGCCTGTGATGAGCTATGATATTGGTGAACCCAGTGCACTGGCCTATTAGTCTGCGCCATGATCGCCGACGGTAGATGGTGCTGTGGGGAAACCATTGGGCCCCTCAAGGCGGTGGCGATAGAGGTCAAAGCTGGATAGATGACGGGAAACGGGAAGCACCCGGTGAAAACGTGTGTACGAAAGGACTGCAGATGCTGATTTACACCGAAGAAAGACACACAATGCTGGAGTAACTCAGCTGGAGAGGCGGCATCTCTGGAAAGAAGGAATGGGTGGCGTTTCTAGTCTACAGAAGACGGATCTCGACCCAACACGCCACCCATTACTCCTCTCCAGAGATGCTGCCTGTCCCGGTGAACACTGGCATTTTGAAGCGTTTCAGAAAATTGGATTTGCGTCCACACAATGAGGGACAATGGGACCATTGCGCCATTTGAGAGTCAGCACTGCCGGAGTAGTATAAAGGAGCAAAACGGAATGTGGCCCATTGGATTTACGGCAGTTGTAGCGTGGAGGTGGAGGTTGTGGAAGCTGGTTTCTCACAGATCCAATGTCGATCAGCATTACATTGCCGATCATTCCACATGCCATTAGCATACGTCTCCACACAGCGTTCGTATTGTGGGTTATTTGGTTCTCCCTCAGTCCAAAATCTAAACCAGGAAAAAAATATTCGTTTTTATCATGTAATTCTTACCCGATTCGCACTTTTATTTCCATATTCATGTTTTGGATGTTAGGGTGTCATGCAAGCCCAGCGTATTTACAGTGTAGGATGGAACTGCACGTGCTGGTTTGCACCCAAGATAGAAACAAAAAGCTGGAGCAACTCAGCGGGACAGGCAGAATCTGCGGAGAGAAGGAATGGGTGACGTTTCGGGGCACGACCCTCCTCCAGACAAGAAGGGTCTCAACCAGAAACGTCACCCAGTCCTTCTCTCCAGAGATGCTGCCTGTCCCGCTGAGTTACTCCGGCATTTTGTCCCAGTAGTATTTTCTGCCTATCCCTAAGTGACCTTCAGAAGACGGTAAGAGCAGCCTTCTGGAGTTGCTGCTGATCTACTGAACGTGCAGGATTTGCCCCATCAACGATGAAAAAACAGCCTTACATTTCCAAGTAGGCCAATTCGTGTTGAGGAGAGCAAAGAGCAGATGTTGGTGTTTCCGTGTGCTTGCCCTTCCAGCTGCTAGTGCTTATAGGTTGTGAGAAAGGAACTGCAGGTGCTGGTTTATTCCGAAGATAGACATAAAGTGCTGGTGCAACTCAGTGGGTCAGGCAGTGTCTCTGAATAAAAAGCCTTCTACCCTCTCTAGACTTAATGGGTTATTGGGCAAGTAATTACAGTGCATTTGGTAGATGGTACACGTGGCAGCTCTGTGCATCGACGGTGGCGTGAATGACCATGTAGTATATTTAGTGGGGGTGAAAATCATGGTCTGATTGGCCTGGATAATGCCAATCTTCTTGAGTGAGATTGGAACTGTGCTCAGCCAAGCAACCGAAGAGAGTAATTAAATACCAATGATGGGTGCCTTGCGTAATGTTATTCATGTCATTCCCTTTACTGTGCACTGTAGATGTCTCTCTTGTAATCGTGCATTTTGCAGTACCTTGTCTCCATGTGCCACACAACATGCGGTTGTAATGGAACTCACTTTACAGAGGAGAAATAATCCGTTCCGTCCACCCAGCGCCAGTCACCTGCGTGAACCATATCACTGAGGCCAATCCAGTGCATTTGGTCCGGAAGCGCTTTTCTTATAAATGTCTGTCATGTAAGCGAAACATTTTCAGTGCAGGAGATAACAATGGCCGTTAGCAGCATTAGAGGTAAACTCTCCATTGGCCATTTTCGCCAGAGGGCTAATTTGTTTCTAACTAATCGAATTTACACTTTAGTTTTTATTGCTTTTATGTATACCCAGATAAAACACAAATATAACAACGAAACATACAACATTACAGTGAAAGGTACAACAGTGTAGCGGGGGGTTCAGTTTACAATTAATGATGCAGTATACAGAACTATTTTCATATTAAAACATTTTCCAATAACTTACATTATTGTCTATAAAATTATACAGTGTGGATGTCTTTATTTCTATACCTAATCCATTTTTCCAATTTTCTGTTAAACTCGTCTTCTTTCACTCTTAGAGAATATGTCATTTTCTCCATGACAAATATTTCCTGTACTATGTCTAACCATTGTCCAAGTCTGGGTGTGTCCGCTGCAAGCCAGTTTCTTGTAATGGCCTTTCTGCCAGCTGTGAGTAGGATTTTAACCAAGTAATGGTCTTCCTTCAGCACCACTGTATTTATATTACCCAGGTATAAAATGGAACACTTCTTGCAGACTGTATATCCTAATACCTCCGTTAATTCTGAATTCACTCTGTCCCAAAATGGTTCTATTTTTGGGCAACTCCAGAAGATATGTGCATGGTTTGCGTCTGTTTGACCACATTGCCTCCAGCATGTTTGCTGCCTTAGAATTTGCTTGCTTTTTATGTTAGGCGTAATAAAGAAACAAATCAAATTTTTCCAATTAAATTCACTCCAATTTTGTGAATTAGTGGATGTCTGTAGTGTTACACTCATATGATGCCATTCTTCTTCTGATATTATAATGTTCAATTCCTTTGCCCACTTAAATTTTACATAAAATGTAGTTTTAGTTTGACCGTCCATTAAACTATGATAAAGTTTAGAAATAATCCTTAATGATTTTTGATGATACGCACTAACTATCACTTCTATCACTGGATTCTTTTCTTCTAGTGCCTCCATTTTTACCTTTTTATTGTAATAATCTCTCCGTTGGAGGTATCTAAACAAGTCTTGGTTCTGAAGTGCAAATCTATCCGTCAAATCTTGAAAACTTCTTGGGTCTCCATTTTCAATAACAGTACAAAATGCAGTCATTCCTTTCTTCATCCACTCTTTAAATGTTGAGTCATACATCCCTGGTTTAAATTCATTATCCAAAGCTATCCATCTTAAAACTTTTTGTCATTTATTCAGTTTAAGTTGTCTGGTAAGAGTGAACCAGGTTTCTACAGTAAATATCGTTATTGGATCGATTATACTCCTGATATGTCCAGGAAGCGCTTTTTCTCCCAAACGTTTTTGGATGTGGAGGTCAGGGATATATGTCTCAATCTCTTTCCACCTAGCTATATAGCTGTCCTCACGCAAATTAATTAGTGGTCGAAGTTGGGCTGCATAGAAATATATCCTAAAATTTGGAAGTGCCATTCCACCTTTGTCCTTTGGCAACTGGAGTGGAGTGTATTGAATTCTGGCCTTCTTTCCTCCCCAAATAAATCTAGATATTAATTTATCCCATTCCGTGAATTGTTTTAATGGTACCTCTATTGGCAGAGATTGAAACAAGTACAATAGCCTTGACAAAATATTAATTTTCACCACATTTCTCTTACTACTAAAATCCATTGGGTAGGTGGACCATCTTTCTATATCCTTTCTTATGTTTTGGTTGATGTGATTATAATTGGGCCCATACAACATTGATATATTTGTTGTTATATGTACCCCTAGGTATTTGATTGATTTTGAATCTCATTTAATATTATAATTGTGTTTGATTTCTTCTGGAGGAGGACAATTAAATAGGAGCGTTTGAGTTTTTGAAATATTCACTTTATATCCTGCATAAAAATTAAATTCATCTATGATCCCCATCTTCCTTGGAAATGAGGTGTTTACTTCCGTGAGATACATCATTACATCATCTGCGAAAAGGCCAATTTTATGTTCTCTGTCTCTTATAGTTACTCCCCTCAGTTCCCTATCTTGACGAATCGCTTGAGCCAATGATTCAATATATATAGCAAACAGGGTAGGGCTAAGACAACATCCCTGTCTCGTTCCTCTTCCTAACACAAATCTCTCAGTTGAGGACCCATTCACCATTACTCTTGCAGTAGGTTGCTGTTAAATTGCTTTAATAACTTGAATTCACTCTTCGGTAAAGCCAAATCTTTCTAGCGTTTGATATAATGCTCTCTGTGTGAGGAAACGTTCTTTACACAGAGACTGGTGAGTCTCTGGAATTCTCTGCCACAGGAGGTAGTTGAGGCCAGTTCATTGGCTATATTTAAGAGGGCGTTAGATGTGGCCCTTGTGGCTCAAGGGATCAGGGGGTATGGAGAGAAGGCAGGTACGGGATACTGAGTTGAATGATCAGCCATGATCACATTGAATGGCGGTGCAGGCTCGAAGGGCCGAATGGCCTACTCCTGCACCTATTTTTCTATGTTTCTATAAGAATTCCCAATTAACCCTATCAAAAGCCTTTTTCGCATCTAGACTTATCAGGACAGCACGCGTACTTTCCTTTTGAATCTTGTGTATTATATGTAGGGTTCTTCTAATGCTGTCCTGTGTTTGTCTGCCTATTATAAAACCAGTCTGGTCTTCATCAATTAAATCTGGCATGAACGTTTCAAATCATTTGGAGATAATTGAAGAATATAATTTATAGTCCTCATTTAGAATTGATATCGGTCTGTAGTTGGTACAATTTTTCTTGTCTTTGTTCTCTTTGGGGATTAATGTTATAATTGCCTCTTTCCATGACGGGGATGTCTTGCCTTCTTTGATAATCCAGTTAAAGGTTCTCAGAAGAAGTGGGTTCAGCTCATTCAGAAATATTTGATACCATTCTATAGGGAAATCGTCACTGCCTGGGGCCTTGATTGATTTCATCCTACCAATTGTCTTCTCTATCTCCTCCAGTGATATTTCTGTGGTGATTATTTTAGTTTGTGTCTCTCCAATACAGGGCAGATCTATTGTACTTAATAAAGTCCTCATTGATTCCCAATCTACCGTAGCAGTTTGTGTATATAATTCTTTATAATATTCCTGGAAGATATATTCTATTTCTTTTGGATCACTCTTCAAATTCTGTGTACAGGGGTCCTTAATTTTGTGTATGGTGTTGTCAGCCTGTTGTTTGCATAGCCTTCGGGCAAGTATTTTAGTGGATTTAGGGCCAAGCTCATAATGTGCCTGTTTTACAAATCTTGCTTTTTTCTCCACCTTTTGACCCAATATTCCATCCATTTGTCCCCTCAAATTTTCTATATGCTTATACGTTCTCTGGTCCTTATTATTTTTGTACTTCTGTTCTAAATCCTTCAGGTCTGTTATCAACTTATTATATGTTTTCATTCTGGCCTTTTTAATATGTGATGCCCTCGCTATTAACCTACCTGTATTACAGCCTTCAATGAGTCCCATATTATGGATGGATCCACCTCCCCATTGTCATTCTCCTCTAGATAAGTTTTGATTTCCAATTTAATATAATAAACAGTTGTTTTATCATTCAGTATTCCAACATTTAATCGCCACACTGTGTTTTTCCTTCTACTGTCCATTTGAATTGTTAAGTATATGGCATTATGGTCTGATATATCTGCCACACCAATTCTGCATTCTGTTACCCTATAAAAGTCAGCATAAGGAGATGAGAAGAAACGGAAATAGGAGCAGAAATACACCACCTGACTCACACCCGCCCCTCGAATCGATATTTAGTTTAGTTTAGTTTTGAGATACAGCGTGTAAACAGGTCCTTCGGCCCACCAAGTCGGCGCCGACCAGCGATCCCCGCACACTAGCACTGTCCTACACTTGGGAGCATTTACATTTTTTACCGAGGCCAAATTAACCTGCAAACCTGTACGCCTTTGGAGTGTGGGAGGAAACCGGAACACCCGGGGGAAATCCACGCGGTCACAGGAAGAACGTACAAACTCCGTACAGACAGCGCCCATAGTCAGGATCGAACCCCGTTCTCTGGCGCTGTAAGGCAGCAACTCTACCGCGGTGCCATGACAATGCCGATTTGGTCTAACTGATCTGATCCAGGACATCACGTTCTATTCTTTGCGAATTCCTCACATCCCCCATTTTCCAGATTGCTCAACAACCAAGCTACCTCTTCTCATATCCCAAAAGTTCGACTTTCCATAACCCCTCCTGGATACAGAACTTCAGAATGTCGTCATCCTCTGTCAATGTCACCAAGCCTCCCTGGACGGGTTTGCCTCCCAGCTGATGTGGTGAATTGCACTGAAAGCATAATGTGAAAAATACTGCAACTATTAGCCGACGGGTGTGAACGAGACTTCAGCCTTTCTCTACGATCTGTGCTCATCAAGATTCTGCTACAATTCTGCCCCGACAGCTTATGGACTTATGAGGATGAAACTTACTATGCTCCCCACGTGTCTCCGCTAATTCAATTTCTTCAGCTGGAAGATCTTCTTGGTCTTTGAACGAATGTGAGGAGCAGTTAGCGTTGTGAAACATTTTGTTCCTTTTTGTTCCACCCGGTTCCTCGTGAGTTACTTTCAATATATCGTGTTAAAACGCACAACTTTAAATGAGTCTTATATTCAGATGCAACGTGACCATTTCTGCTTCCTGGTGCCAGTCAGATATTCCAGTTCCGAATGTACTCTCTGATCTGGGCATTTGATCCGGATGTTTCTGGGCACTCGCTGGCTGTCAAGCCCATTTGCAAAAGTGACCGTGAGATGGGACCAAGCAGGACAGGACAGGAAGGTTTTGGAGGGATGTGGTCAGGCGCGGGCAATTGGCCCTAGCTTGCGTGGGACATCTTGGGCCGCATGGATGATTGGGCCGAAGGGCCTGGTTTGTGCTGTATGACTGATTCTATGCCCAGCTTGTGTTAATAGCCTTATTGTGGTGTCCAGGGCTCAAAGGATACAATGTCCATACACTACAGGGATGGTGCGACCCCAGGGAATCGGTGCTGGGAACACTGGGTTTCATTATGTTCAACCAATACTTGGATTTGGTTTACAATGTCACACTTTGCAGATAGCTCAAAATTCAGGGGAGTAATTCACAAAATGCCCGAACGAGGGACATATCATATGACAGATGAAATTTAAAGTTGAGGAATGCAAAGGCCTACATTTAGTCAGAAGAAAAATGAAAACGGAGACTAAACACTAGAAGACATAATCCAAAATCGGATACAGGAATGACGAGCTGTGGATGTTTGTTCACTCCGTTCACTAGCATGTGCTACATACGAGGGCCAATTTATAAAGTTACTGGAGCCAATTAACCTACAAGCCTGCACGTTTTTGGAGTGTGGGTGGAAACCGGAGACCCGAGGAAAACCCACGCGGTCACAGGGAGAGCGGACAAACGCCGTTTTGGCAGCACCCGTCGTCAGGATCGAACCAGGGTGGCTGGCGCTGTGAGGCAGCAACTCTTCCGCTGCACCACCGTGCCGCTATGTCTCCTGCCCGTTGCACCCATAACCACGGTCCCACAAAATGAAGTCACAAAACAACCCATGAAACACTCGGCTTTCATTAACCGTATCCGACCTCTCTGTCCTGGGCCTCCTCCACGGCCAGAGTGAGCAACACCGCAAATTGGAGGAACAGCACCTCATATTCCGCTTGGGGAGTCTGCATCCTCTGGGCTTGAACATTGAATTTTCTCAATTCTGTTAACCCTTGCTGTCTCCTCGCTTTCCCACCTCTCCCTCAGCCCTCGGGCTCCACCTCCTCCTTTTTCCTTTCTTCTCCCCGCCCCCCCCCCCCCCCCCCACCCCTCCCATCAGTCTGAAGAAGGGTTTCGGCCCGAAACGTTGCCTATCTCCTTCGCTCCATAGATGCTGCTGCACCCGCTGAGTTTCTCCAGCCTTTTGTGTAACCCTCGATTTTCCAGCATCTGCAGTTTCTTCTTTAACACTCGGCTTTCATTGCTGTTTTCTGTGTGTCCCGGCTAACACGATTGACTCTGTTGTACTAGATACGGTCACTCCCACCAGCCTGTCCAATCTCCTCCCATAACCAAAGCCATCATATCCCAGTGAATCCATTCCTCTAACAACCCGGTGTTTAAGAAGGAACTTTGCACTCTCTCTGCCGCACACGCAGCCCTGAATGAACAGTTCTTCCCTCCAGTTGAAGGCGCAGAAACATGACGTCATGAGTTCAGCCCTTGTCACAACCTCCTGGTCATTACCACTGGCCTGGACTCGCCTTTTTGCTCAGGAATCCAACATCTGCAGTTCCTCGTGTTCCCAGTAAAATAAAGCAGGTGTGTAAGAAATGTGTAGAACTAGGAAGGAACTGCAGATGCTGGTTTACACCCACAGCCATCAGACTATTAAACACAACTTCAAACAAACTCTGAACTGCACTTTGTGTGTGTGTGTGTTTTTTTTCCTATGGTATATGGACACACTGATCTAAATTTGTGCCCACAATATTCTGTTGTGCTGCAGCAAGCAAGAATTTAATTGTCCTATCTGGGACACAGGACAATAAACTCTCTTGACTTGACTTGAGATCGACACAAAATGCTGGAGTAACTCAGCGGGACAGGCAGCATCTCTGGGTGGGAGGAATGGGTGACGTTTCGGGTCGAGACCCTGCTGCAGACTGTGAGTCGGGGGAGAATGAGATATGGAAGGGTAACGTGTGAAAACGAGAGATCAAAGGAGACGAGGCTGAAGTAAAATGTGGAATAGATCATTGTTCTAGATGTGCGCTTCCTGCTTGTCGGGACACTGAGCTGTCTCGCAGTGGTCTGTTCAACGCGCTGGCAGCAGATGACCACGTTATGTCTTTCCCCTGGAAGTCTCTTTCATGCCTTGTACATGACTCCTGAACTCTCCCAGTGGTTGGTGTCCGTTGACAAAATCTCTTTGCGCCACCTGCTACTTGCAGCTGAACTGTGGTCGTCAGCCAGTGCTGTCGGTCTTGTTACCGGAGCAATATGTCAGTGACGTCAGTGACGTCGTCTGAACCTCCACTCAGCCATGACCTTGACCTTAATCACACAGTTCCTTCCTTACCAGATCCCACCGTCAGCAAACTGTGCAAACAAGATTGGAGTAATCTGAATAAATTGTATTGGGTTGTGTTCTGTGTTTTTGTCTAAATAGATCTTGAAGAAGTTGCTAGTTATGAAAGTTTGCAACATTTGGCTCATCTTTGCAGAGCAGTCCATCTTTAGCCCAATTTTGTATTGAGGTATTTTCCAAGAAGGTGCTTTCAATAATAAATAGAAATTAACGTTCATGTATTTGTTTACAATAACTGGTTTGCTCACCAACAGCTGAGAAATATGAACGTGCTTTACATACCGTAATACAAAAAATAATTCAGACGCAGTCATCAAAGCTGTTAGAATTGTTTGGGCACGAATAGCAAAACAGGTTGACAAGTGAGCTTTACTCCCACCTCACCCCTCCCCTGCTCCCCAGGCGTTTGCGTCTGTTGTCCAATTCAGTCAGGCGCCATTCATTTGAATCGCTAGTTAAGTATTCAATCATAACTGGCGCGCCTTCAATGGATTGCTCTGGCACTCATTCATGGCAAGGTTGATCAGTGAGAAAAGTCTGGGGTGGATGAATCGTGTCAAACAAATGCCACATAGTTCCACAGGGAATGTGTAGTACTCTGAAGCTTGCAAGCGGGGGCAGGCGCTGCGCACAACTTGGGACAGAATATGGATCATAAAACACTAAGATAGGTTTTGAGTGGCAAAAAAGAAAATCTCATTTGTATCCACCTACCACTTGCCGGGCTTTGTCCCGCCCCAGCTCTTTTCCAGCTTTCTTCCCTTATCTCCGGTCCCAACGCAAAACGTCATGTCCATTCCCTCCTGGTGCTGCCTGACCTACTAAGTTCCTCCACCACTTTGTTTTCGGCTCAGGATTCCAGCGTTTGTAGTTCCTTGTGAATCCAATGAAATTAAGCTGGTGCTTAAAAAAACGTACTTTCTTCTGTTGGGAACCTGGAGCTGTCTCGCTGTCCTCTGCTCAACGAGCTGCCTCGGCCACAAGAGGGCAGTGGGTGACCACGTTATGTCTTTCCCCTGCAAGTCTCTTTCATGTCTTGCACATGACTCCTGAACTTTTCCAGTGGTTGCTGCCCGTTGACATAATCGCTTTGCGCCACCTGCTACTTGCAGCTGAACCGTGGTCGGCAGCCAGTGCTATTGATCCTGTTACCGGGAGCAATACAGTATGTCAGTGACTGATAATGACTTTGACTGAACCTCCACCCAGTCACGACCTTGACCTTAATCACACAATTCCCTCATCGCTAGATTCCACCATCTGCACCCAACCATCCCCTCCATCCTTTCTCTCCCAAGTTCAAGTTCAAGAGAGTTTATTGTCATGTGTCGCTGATAGGATAATGAAATTCTTGCTTTGCTTCAGCACACAGAACATAGTAGGCATGGTACAGTAGCTACAGAACAGATCAGTGTGGCCATATACCATAATATAAATATATACACACATGAATAAATAAACTGATAAAGTGCAAATAACAAATAATGGGTTATTAATAATCAGAGTTTTGTCCAAGCCAGGTTTCACAGCCTGATGGCTGTGGGGAAGTAGCTATTTCTGAACCTGGTTGTTGCAGTCTTCAGGCTCCTGTACCTTCTACCTGAAGGTAGCAGTGAGATGAGTTGTGGCCAGGATGGTGTGGGTCTTTGATGATACTGCCAGCCTTTTTGAGGAAGTGACTGCGATAAATCCCCTCGATGGAAGGAAGGTCAGAGCCGATGATGGACTGGGCAGTGTTTACTACTTTTTGTAGTCTTTTCCTCTCCAGGGCGCTCAAGTTGCCGAACCAAGCCATGATGCAACCGGTCAGCAAGCTCTCTACTGTGCACCTGTAGCAGTTAGAGAGAATCTTCCTTGACAAACCGACTCTCCGTAATCATCTCAGGAAGTAGAGGTGCTGATGCGCTTTCTTGATAATTCCATTAGTGAATCAACGCTCAATCAACCTCTCCTCACAGATGCCATCACATGCCCCACACTCCAATGATTTCCACCAGCTTTCTTCCCTCCACTCCACTAATATCAAGGTTCCCGATCCAAAATGTCACCTTCACACATTCTGCCTGACACATTGAGTTCCTCCAGCACTTTGTCTTTTACTTAAGATTGCAACACCTGCAGGCTCGCGCACTCTCAGTTCTCCGCTTTTAACGTTTGATGTTCAACGTTTCCCAGGTCTAAGATCCAAACAATTTATATTTTCATACACAAACCTTTTCTTCAGTTGATGAGTCTGTATAAAATTAGAAATAAGAATTTATGTTTGGAGGCATTGATGTACCTTCTTGGGTGTTGCATCAATGTGGTTAGTCCACGACAGATTATTGTTAATATCAGATACATAGATAATAGGTGTAAGAGTAGGCCATTCAGCCTTTCGAGCCAGCACCGCCATTCAATGTGATCATGGCTGATCATCCACAATCAGTACCCTGTTCCTGCCTTCTCCCCATATCCCCTTGATTCCGCTAACTCTACCAGCTCTATCTAACTCTCTTTTGTAAGCATCCAGTGAATCGGCCTCCACTGCCTTCTGAGGCAGAGAATTCCACAAATTTACAACTGTTTTTTCCTCATCTTAGTTCTAAATGGCCAACCCCTTATTCTTAAACTGTGGCCCCTGGTTCTGGACTCCCCCAATATCAGGAACATGTTTCGTGCATCCCGCGTGTCCAATCCCTTAATAATTTTATATGTTTCTATAAGATCCCCTCTCATCCTTCTAAATTCCAATGAATACAAGCCCAGTCGTTCCATTCTTTCATCATATGAAATCCCGGGAATTAACCTCGCAAACCTACTCTGCACTCCCTCAATAGCAAGAATGTCCTGCCTCAAATTAGGAGACCAAAACTGCATGCAGTACTCCAGGTATGGTCTCACCAGGGCCCTGTACAACTGCAGAAGGACCTCCTTGCTCCTATAATAAAGCCAAGGAACTTGAAGTAACCATTTCCGCATCCACACTATTGATGCTGATTGGGACATGTAGTCCACCCTGGTTGCTGAAATCAATAACTAGCTTCTTCGTCTTGCTGACATTGGAGATGTTATTTACTCACCGTATTATCATTTATTATTTATGAGGAAAATTATATTTTCCCCACTTGTGGGGAAGTTGTATTTTTCTACTGATTAAAATTAATTTATTCCATTTGCTAAGAGTTGTACTTAATCACATTTGTTCTTCATGGCTTGTTCAAGGGGAAAAAAGGGTTGGCTTTATCTAATCTTAGGACGTCCCTAAGTGCTTTACAGTCAATGGTATACTTTTGACATATGGCCATTGCTCGCTGCACAGAAAAAGCACTTGCCAATTTGCACATAGCGAGTTCCCACATATCATAATATCACATTGAACAGAACAATGGTTTTTACTGATATTGAATGAAATATAGAACAAGAGATCAGGGAGGACATTCTCCATTTGTTCGAGAGTATCATGGCATATTTCTAATCAAAAAGGAGCAACAGGCGAGTCCTCCAGGCCTCAGATTGAAGCCCTCTCTCTGTGTCAATTAGATTCTGCACTCAAATCTCTGGGGTAGGGGTTGAACCAATAACTCTGTGCCAAGAACTCTACGACATGAAGGTGCTATTCACTGAACTGTGGTTGATTCTAATAGTAAATAAGGGCTGAGTTCACTGAAGAACATGCTTTTATTAAAAAGGCACATAACAAAACACAGCCATATTTATTATTTCCACAATTTGATAAAAAGTAAAGAAAATAATTTTGTGAGCTAGAGGATAGTTTTAGACTGCCGCCTCTTGAACATATTCAGTTTATGTCGTACTTTCACTTTACAATCCACCTACTGTCAAAACCTGATTTCCTAAATTATATATTTATCCAGTGGAAACAAGGAACTGCAGATACTGGTTTACACAAAAGTACACAATGTGCTGGAGTAACTTAGCAAGTCAAGCAGCATCTCTGGAGATCATGCATAGGTGATGTTTTGAGTTGGGACCCTTCTTCCAATTATTGCAACAGAACCTGCTTCCACCACATCCTCAGGTGCTGCACACAAGATTCCAACCACACACTCTGGAAGATTGGTCTTCCTCACGTCCTTATTAATTCTCTTCCTCCTTACTTCAGATCCGTTACCTCTCATCCTTGTCTGACACTGAAAGACAACAGCCCCCCACTAACAACTCTGTCCAGACCACACATTATTTGATATATTTCCATCAAATTTAACCTCAAGCCTTCTCATTTGTAAATAAAACAGTCTCAGCTTTCTAATCTATCCTTGAATCTTGTGCCAGACGTGAAATGCTATTTTTAACCCAGACTAGGGGAATCAAGAACCTGTGGGCATAGGTTTAAGGTGAGAGTCGAAAGATTTAATAGGAACCTGAGGGTAACATTTTCACAAAGAAGGTGGTGGGTATATGGAACTTGCTGCCTGAGGAGGTATTTGCGGCAGATACTACAACAACATTTAAAAGGCATTTGGACAGGTACATGAATAGGAAGAGTTTAGAGGGATATGGGCCAAATGCGAGCAGTTGGGGCTAGTATAGATGGGGAATCTTGGTTGACATGTGAAAATTGGGCTCAATGGCCTATTTCCGTGCCGTATGCCTCTATCACTGTTATTGTTCCATTAGAGTCCAAACTGATGATTACAAGGTTTCTGAACACAATGTGCTGGAGAAACTCAGTGGGTCAGGTAGCATTTGCGGAGGGAATTGACAGATGATAATTCAAATCAGGATCCTGCTTTAGACCCGTGTTCACAAGGGTTCATATGGTCATAAATAAGTGATAGGAACAGGTTTAGGCCATTCGGCACATCAAGTCTACTCCGCCACTCAATCATAGTTGAACTATCTCTCCCTCCTAGCCCCATTCTCCTGCCTTCTCCACATAACCCCCAACACCTGTACAAATCTATCGTTGTGGTACTGCTGTAGTTCACTGTGACTTCCATGCTTTTACATTCTAAACCTCTATAAATGATCATCTTGTCTACTCCTTACCTGCAATTAGACTAACAGTGTCATTGAGATAAAGGAAAGGCATGGAATCTTCCTTTCTCCAGCCAATTGGACAAAGTCCATGCAGTTTTGCAACAACTCTGCAAAGTTTTCTCCAAGAACAGAATGTGATTCATTTGAAAAAAAGTCAAATAATCCACAGATAATGTGCATTCAAATGTAAATTAGATTTCCTCATTTACATGGAAGCTGTACTTTTCTACTGATAATAGTAATCTGTAAAAAAAAGGTGGAACAGCCTGAGGAAAAGGCAAACTGCTGGAGGAACTCATTGGGTTAGTGAGCATCACAGGTATTGACCACACCACAATCAAAGGGGTCCACAGGAGGCGCTGCCTGAAAAAAGGCAGCCAATATCATCAAAGACCCTCACCACCCTGGCCACACTCTCTTCCAACCACTATCATTAGGAGGTAGGCATTGGAGCCAGAATACCGTCACCTCCAGGTTCAAAAACAGCTATTTCCCCCAACAACCATCAGGCACTTGAACCACTCTGCACAACACTAACCTAAACCTCACCTTACCAACGATCTACCATGGACTCCGTTTTGGTTGCACTACAGTTTGGTTACACTATGTACTTCAGTTATGCAAATTACTGAATAATTTATTGTTATTGATTATTGTATAATTATTGGTATTAATTGGCCTGTAAGTAAGTAGCTGCTGCAAGTAAGAATTTCATTGTTCCGCTCCTGATGCATAGGACAATTCAACATTTTTGATTTGTGCAGGGATAAGGACAGGAAACATTTTTTAACAGCATCGTTCTTCAGACCCGAAGATAGACATAACATGCTGGAGTAGTAACTCAGCACGACAGGCATCATCTGGAGGGAAAGAATGGGTGATATTTCGGATCGTGACACTTCTTCAGAATGTCCATTTCCACTCACTGATTCTGCCTGCTGTTTGTCGTTTGTTCAAGAGTCCTTCTCTTATGTTAGTCGGAGTTATTCCAGCATTTTGTGTCTATCATCTTTCATTTGACTCAAGAATAGTTTCTTCCCAAAATCCATCATCTCCCTGAACTCACACATGCATTGACTTCACAGCCTAACCCCCGGGCTTTCATCTATCCACCTACTGTAATTTGTACTGTAACTGTAACCCATACTGGATATAGGAATCATATTATCCATTCTATTTATCCATTGTCTTTTTATAGATATGTATATAGCGCTGCAGAAACTGTGCACCTTATCCCCCCCCCCCCCCCCCCCTTTTGTCTTGTTTTTGCACTGAGTAGGAGCAGTTTTTAATCTCACTGTACATGTGTATAGTGACAATAAAAGGCATTCTGATTCTGATTCTGATTTGGGTGTCTAGTTGGCGGAAATTGCCGAGCGCCAGCTCCGTCTCCCGGAGATTGCCGAGTCCGCCGGCTCAGTCCTGGCTCCCGGGGATTCCCGAGTCCCTGCTCCACCCCAGCTCCCGGAGATTGCCGAGTCCCCGCCCCATCCGTCCATCCATCCCCGTCCGGCCGAGCGCTTCCGGAGATTGCCGAGTGGGCCGAGCGAGCCGCCGCTCGGGTGCCCGCCCGTCGGCAGCACCATGGCCACTTCAACCGAGCGCCGCGCGTTCGCTCAGAAGATTAACCGGTGAGTTCGCTCGAATCAACCTCCTTGGGGAGAGGGTGGAAATGTCTAATTCCTCGGCGGTAACTTTTCACCGACTTGAGGAGCTTTGGGGTCCGGTCTGTGGAGGGGGAGGGGGGGGGGAGGTAGAGTGAAACTGCGGGAGTTTCAATTCACTCTGAGGGAATCTCAAATTTACCTCAGGAGCCGACAACAATGAGGACGGAGGCGGGCCGGGCCGGGCCGGGGACCAGGCCGGGGGCGCCGCAGGTGCGAGCCGGGCTCCCGTCCCCCACCGTTTCCCGCTCGTTGCTCCTGGAAGCGGCTTTGTTTACAACCGTGTCCCCGCCGCTCACCCCTCACCTCAGCCTCCCTGCCTCCTCCCTGCCGCTCCCCACCGGCCCAGGTGCGAAATGTTCACCGGGCTGCAGACACAGTGCAGTTCACTTTAGTTTATTGTCACGTGTACCGTGGC
The DNA here is from genome assembly GCA_963514005.1 of Raja brachyura. The sequence continues at coordinate 16,041,757 of OY740816.1, forward strand.
ACAGTGAACAGCTTTTTTTTTTGTGTAGGAGCTGCAGATGCTGGTTGGTTGAAACCGAAGATAGACATACAAAAAAATAAGGATAAACACAAAAAAAAGCTGGAGTAACTCAGCGGGACAGGCAGCATCTCTGGGCGACGTTTCGGGTCGAGACCCTTCTGCAGACTGGTTAGGGTCTGAAGAAGGGATTCGGCCCGAAACGTTGCCTATTTCCTTCGCCCCATCGATGTTGCCGCACCCGCTGAGTTTCTCCAGCACTTTTGTCTACCTTCGATTGTCCAACATCTGCAGTTCCTTCTTAAACAAACGACTTGTTAGGGATAAGGGAAACAAGGGATAGAGACAATTATAGACAAGGGATATAGACAATTAGTAGGGTCCTGCATGTGACAGGATTGTATGTAAGGATCTAGTTCAAACTCTGAACTGTGGAAGGCAGTAAGTAATACGTTTAGCAGCGTCTACACTGCCAGAACCCGGAAAAAAGAAAAAAGAAAAGAATTAGTAGGGTTCCCAACCTGGGTTAAATTTCGCCCACCCAGTGGTAAATTTGTTGATTCTGGATTTGTACATATTTATTTCTCATTGACTGACTGTGTTTGGTTCTGGTTTCCCATTATCTGTTCATCATTAGTTGTACATAAACAAGTGAAATAACATTGTTATGTGTTATTAAAGTTGCCAGGGTTAAACGGGATGAAAAAGGTTGGGAACCCCTGATGTAGAGAGATAAAGAACAATAAATGAAAGATCTGCAAAAAAAAGGAAACGGGATGATAAAGGAAACAGGCCATTGTTAGCTCTTTGTTGGGTGAAAACGAGAAGCTAGTGCGACTTGGATGGGGGAGTGATAGAGAGGGGATGCCGTGGTTACTCGGTTAGAGAAATCAATATTCATACCACTGGGCTGTAAGCTGCCCAAGCAAAAAACATTTTGTTGCATGCTGTCCAGTCAGCAGAAAGATATTACATGATTACAATCGAGCCATTTACTGTGTGTAGATACATGATAAGGGAATAATGTTCAGTGAAAGGTAAAGCCAGCAAAGTCTGATCAAGGATAGTCCGAAGGTCACCAAAGAGGTAGATAGTAGTTGTCTGAAGAAGGGACTCGACCGCAACATCATTCATCCCTTCTCTCCAGAGATGCTGCCTGCCCCGCTGAGTTACTCCAGCATTTTGTCGTCTATCTTCAGTTTAAACCAGCAGCTGCAGTTCCTTCCTAGTAGTTCAGCACTGCACTCTGGTTGTGGGAGGATGATTCTGTTGCCTGATAACAGCTGGGTGGCCCCAGCTCTCACAAAACTATCACCCGTCCAAGTCATGGCTGAGTACTTGTTTACTACAGAAGACTTGGAGCTCTGGATGATGAGGGATGACCTTGTAGAGGTGTATACGGTTATGAAGGGGATAGATAGGGTGATCGTTATAGTATTTTACCCAGAATAGGGGGAACGGGAGGCCATAGGGTTAAGATGAGAAGGGAACGATTGGAAAGGAATCTTAAGAGCAACTTTTTAACGCAGAGTGTAGGAAGGAACAGCAGATGCTGGTTTAAACCGAAGATAGACACAAAAAGCTGGAGTAACTCAGCGGGACAGGCAGCATCTCTGGAGCGAAGGAACGGGTGATATTTCAGATCTAGAAGACCTGTCTGTGTCTTTCTGTGTCTATCTTTTTCACACAGGCCAGAACGAGCTGCCAGGGCAAGTAATTGAGGCAGATACTATAACAAATAAGACACATTTGGACAAGTAAATGGATAGGAAAGGTTTAGAACGATTTGGCAGAAAGCAGGCAACTGGGACTATTTTGGTTGTATGGACAAGTTGAAATGTAGTACCTGTCCTGTGCTGTATGGTTCTATGACTGTACGACTTTATTATCCTGTTGAACTGGGTTCTCCAGTCTCAAATACAACCTTGCCCGATATTTTTCATTTCTAGATAAAGCATCTGTATCCATTATTTCCTATCCTCTCCCTATGCTATCGCTGTATCTTGTTCTATCCACCACCTGTTCCTGAAATTCTGAGGCTGGGTTCGAGGAAATTATCACCATGGAAGGCAGATGAACGCAAGGAATTTGCAAGTGTGTAGGAGCAGCCCATATTGGAAATACCTCTGTGCAGTATTGAATGGCACAGAGGGCATTTCCGAGAGATGGCTTATGTTGTGCTGGACTCGCTCCCTAGAGTAGTTTAGAGGGGCTTGGTCCAAGGAGCAAATATGACTGATCAGGGATCAGACGTTGTGGCATACACAAGTTTATAGGAGTAGAATTTGGCAATTTGGCCATTTGGCCCATCGAGTCCACTCCGCCAATCAATCATGGCTGATCTCTGCCTCCTAATCCCATTTTGCTGTCCGCTCCCCATAACTCTTGTCACGCATTCTAATCAAGAATTTGTCTCTCTCTGCCTTAAAAATATCTACTGATGTGGCCTCCACAGCAATGAGTTCCACATCCCTATCCATGCCGTTCATTGCTCCACTGTCCCTCCGTCCCTCTGTCCTCATGGCCAGAGTGCTTCCCTCCAGCAGCATGGGAGCCCTTTGACTGGAGGTAATCGCTGGATCCAATAAGAGACCATCTCTCGGAGACCATCATGCCCGATGCTTGGCATTGGGTATTGCATGTCATCGTCAAGGCAGTGACGTGGCAGATAAAATACATTGCCAGCCTACACAGTCAGGGAGGCTGCTCAACGTACAAGTATCTCTACAGGCTGCTCAATGTACAGGTATCTCTACAGGGTTTAAAGGCAGAATGCTGCCACCAGATTTAGACGTACACTAGCGACTGACTCAAACAGGAGACTCTGAGCTGCAGCAGAGACTTCTTACCCCAGAATAATTCACCAGCTTCCACTGAATCTTGGTCACAAAGTCAGGGGGGCAGGACCAACGTAGCAGTGAGCCAAATACTGAACCATTAGGAGTTTTGGATAGCAAATTTTTACTGAGTTTTTATACATTCCTTCCTGGGATAATGTGTTTATTCCCATCCTGATTATGTGGAAGCTTTTATAACCTATGCAGAATATGTAGAAAGGTAAATGTACTTTCACACTTATTCCCAATGGTAATTCCACCTGAATATTCAAAACTGGCCCCTCCTTTTCTTTTGAAGTATTATATTAAAATTATTGACATTATCACTTTAAACAGTTTGCATATTATTATAATGCTATCATAGTGGTGGTGATATAGGGGAGGATGCTTATGTATAAAAGAAACCCACTGCAGTGTATAAGTCGATATGTTATAGTTCATATTAGTCTATCAATGTTAATTATAATTGAACGCATGAAGAAGTGTGCAATGCTATCTGTACTTGTGCTGCATATGCTTTAGTAAAACTCCAAATCAGATCCCATAGTCCTTTTCATGTATTCCCTATTCCTAATCTAAAGGAAATAACAGTCAATTTTCGCAGGATGCATTGTGCTTTTTCAGCAATGTGTGCTTCCTTAGTTCCAGGGAGGGACAATGAGAGGAGTGAGACTCTTTCCTTCATCACTGTATCTCATACACAGTATCCGTTTCCCTTAACCCTATCTCAGCTTTGCTTTTAAAAACGCATTAATGGGGTATTGGTATCACTTTGTTGCCACATCCCTTCCCTATCTCTATATTCTTCAGCCTTACAATCATGATACATGCCCTTCTCCAGATCAACCGCAAATGTATGTGCTCCACTGTTGATGACCTTGTTCCAGAAAATTGCCTCCCATCTCCCATTCTTTCTTTGAAAATGATTATTGAAACCTACTTTGATCAAGATTTGATTTGAACCTCTGCCTAAACAAGTTGAGCATGGTGAACGTAACAGTCTCGACACTTCATTCCATCCAATTCACCTTCATGGTGCGTTGCTTCAGGAAGACTGAACGTGTAGTCAAGGATGCTTGCCATCCTGGACACTCCCCTTTCTCTCTTTTATCATCTGGAAGAAGATACTAGCGATTGAGAGCTCAGACACCCAGATGAAAACAGCTTCTTCCCACTGCTATCAGTCCCCTGAACCAATCACCCTTTTCACACTTCCTTCCCAGTTATGCTGCCACATACTCATACCTATAACTCTACCACATTCGGTTATTGCATTATTGGACCTTTAATGTGTTTTTGCACTACAATCCTGCATCATTCTGTGGTTTCACACTCATTGCATTTGTTGTATTTTATCATTACTGTACTATACTATTTAGTCTGTGAGCTTCATGTGCACCTAGAACATCATTGCATCCTGGTGAAAATGACAATAAACTAACCTGAATCTTAAGGTTTTGGTTGTCAGTTACTAATATGTCTTCACGTGGTTTAGTTTAGACATACAGTGCAGAAACAGGCCCTTCAGCCCACCGAGTCCACAACGACCAGCAATCCCCGCACACTGACACTATCCTATACACACTAGGGGTAATTTTTACATTTATACAAAGTCAATTTACCTACAAACCTGTACGTCTTTGGAGTGTAGGAGGAACCCGAAGATCTTGGGAAAAACCCCAAAATAATTTGAGCAAATAGCATAGAAAACAGATAGACATGATCACGCTTGGAGCTTGTCATAATCTGATTCATATCAGGCAGACCTCATTGATGAAGAAAGAATAAGTAAGATTACTGAACGCACAAATGGTGGGTTCAATAGGGAGTGTAAGGTAGTTCTGGATTGATGAGCAGGTCGATGAATGGCCTCCATCATCCATAATCATTGCAGAAATACAAATGTAGGTGTCTACTGGTTCATTAAATATCCATAATAAAGTATTAGAGATTGTAAAGAGAAGCTGACGCTTTTCTCTCATTCCTTCAATTTTATGCAGTTTTAAGAATTAAATTGTAGAAACTTAATCCCGAAATTAAACATTAGGTGAAACCCCAGTAATCCAGTTCAGATATCGTCAGAGTCTGGCATCTGGTGTACTAATTTGTCCATAATGTGATTCGGGATCCAGAGTGCAAGCAAGGTGCGTTGTCAGAGCTGCGTTTCTGAGGTCTGAACAATGGGCCAGATGTGAGGGTGGAGCCAGGGATGATGCCTGGAAGACTAGGAGCCAAGAACGTGGGTGGATTTTCAGCCAGGGCCCCGAGTCTACAGTGCCACTGTATTTCTTTCCCCCTTTAAACTTATGGGTTGACATGACCTGTTATTATACAATTCTGTAACATGTAAAAATAATGAAATAAAAGTGATGATAGACAATAAATGCTGGATGAGGCATCACTCGGCAGATAAGGCAGCATCTATGGAGAGAAGGAATTGGCGATGTTCAGGGCCTAGACCTTTCGTCAGACTGGGTACTAATAAGAAAAAACATCTGATAGTCTGGAAAATCTACTAATCTGGCACTGCCAAAGCCCTAATGTTTTATTGAACATGATTCTAATAATTAAATTCCCAATTTGTTGATTTTCCACTGCTTAATTGTGGGGCGACGCACCAAGGCAAATTCCTTGTATGTGAATACTTGGCCAATAAACTTACTTACTTAATTAAAATGAATGGACAATTGATATCTCTTGTGCAAAAAAAAAAGAATCACCAAGAATAAGCCGTTTTTATTTTCGGATCCTGTCAAGTCTTAGTCTTGTATTAGTCTTCATTAGTATGTCGTGTGAGCACAAACTGATTGATCTTTTATGGATGGTTCAAGGAAATGTATGGGTCCAGAAGAGGTGAAAATCGCTTAAAATCCAACTTCATAAATAGCAAAATTTTTGTTTGTGATATCAGTATACATTATGTGTTTTGCCATTGTGTCTGATCAGTAATGATATCCTAGTTCCTCTTATGCTTAAAATGCTTTGGCAATGTACAGAAATTGGTAGGTTTCTACTATTTCAGTTTCATTATTTAACCGAGGACTACAAATTGATAATGTACTTTTTCAATGTTTGGTTCATGCTCGGTTGGCCATTTGCAACCAGGGACATTTGTCCTGGATGCACCCATAGCTTCTGCCACTGATAGATTCACAGATGCTGTCCACAGGAATTGACTTGCCAATTTGTTTCAGATTTTTTAAAGCGGCCTGTCATTTTAACTGCCCAGTTAAAATGATAGGTGACAGATTTTTTGTGTGTTGGACAGACACATCCTTTAGAATAATGGTGCATGAAGAAATACGTCAAAACTTGCAAAAAAGGACACGGATCATATTTCGTCACAAAACCTGTGAGGTCCTATTTGATAACACTTCATGCCTTGTCACTTTGCAGCCCACTTTGTGACTCAATTTGCGGGATGTGCGTCAGCAGAGCCATATTGTGACTTTTCCCAGGCTACTAATCTATCTGGTGGCTGATTATTTACATCTGGGCTGTGCTGCCCAGAATTACTTGCACAGCATGTACTACAGAAAGAGACGCTGGAGTTGGCAAAAAGATAATAAAAGTTTTGTATTTATATTGCATCTTTTACAACTTTGCTGAGCTCCAAAACGTATTGTGGCCAACAGTGTTCGTTTGTAATGGAGTTACTGTGTTGAGCTTAGTGAAAGGCTATTAATAGGTAAAGGGAGATGCAAGGGATGTTCATGTTGTATCTGCATGGACAGATGAAATAAGCTATGATCATGGAGGGTAATGAATGAATGCATGTTTGTGGTTGAGCATTGTATTAGGTGTGCAAAGAAAATACAACTAAATATGTTTTGATTCAGAGAGAGGTGTTGCAGTGCACATGCTAAAATATATTGAATCAGGTGATTGAGGACAGGGAATGAAAATGAGCAAATGCGTAAAGATAGAAAAGAAACCATCAGGGCCAGGCAGTATCAATGGAAAGAAAACCAAAATGGTACATCCATTTTAGTTTGTGTTCCCTTTCAGTCTCCAACTTTCATTATATGGTTGATCTTATTATTTTATTTTGCTATGAATGTTTTTAAAGATTTAGTAGTTTGTTCAGACGGGGCAAAGCACTATCTCATTGTCTGGGGAAGTAACCGGACCTGACTATGTGATGGAGCTAAGTGCAAGTGTAGTTATTTCAATTTTCACACAAGCAAGGTGATAATTAATCATTGTTGGTACATTTAGGCCAGATTTCCTGATATTGTTAGCACCTACTTTTAAAACTAGGTCAAAAATACAATTTATTAAATTGACTGCGAAAAGTTAATTCTTGAAATTGTGGAACTGAAATGATTGAGTCATTTGACCATTTAAACTTCTCTTATGCAATAGTTTGCTAAAGCTAATAGGCTTTGACTCCTTAATTGGTTTGTTGGCGGTATGTTTATTTTGCAGATATGATATTTGAGCTTGTTATGTGAAAGTCTGGTGTACACTTTGCATTGAATGTTGCAATAAATGCACGTCTTCCAATTGTACCATTTTATGGATGTTTTTTAAAGTCATGTGTTATTTATATATAGTAAGACTTCATAAATTATTTTTATAAAAAGAAATGAAGTCAGTCATTGAGCTGAAGGCTAAAATTTACCAACCTCTTTATGGCCATAGCAATTTATAAATCCCTGCAATTATCTAAATTACTGTACGGCATGAGGGGAAATCAGTTAAATCTTTCATCTGTATCAGACTCTAGACCATGTATGAGCAATAAGTGACTGTTCCCTAAAACAACCGTCTTTAAAATGACTGTCTGACATAAGCCAATTGGTAAAAATGTGATTCACCGTATGGATGGAGCGTAGGATATATCATCAGAACACTGCTGTTTTAGCAGTATCATTCATAATCATCAGCACAGCTACTCATTAAAGGGCAACCAAAAGAATTGTTGCAGCTTATGTCACCCAAGCTCATGATCAATTAATTCCCTGAATCTTAGGCTTGGAAGAAGCCTTAAATCTTTGTCACTCATGGTTCACAATACAAATGGTCATCTATCAGTTAACTGTCCTCAAACAATCTTCAGCGGCTTTAGGCCTTTGAAAATGTCTTTTTCTTCTTTGTCAGTCGCCAAAGGTTCACATTAGTCACTGGGATGTTGCATTTCTCCAAGAACTCTTTGAACATATCCTCTTTTTTTCGGTCTGTCCTGTATTACTCTCCCAGAACAGAGCTTAGAAAAGAGCATTTGCCTTGCGAATCTGGTCCCAGCCATGTGAACCCTGTGTCCTGACCAACTAAGAATAACAAGGCATTTCATGCTGGGGATGTTGATCTATTTATCCTTTGAGTAAAATTTGAAGGAGTTTGCATTAGTTGTATTTTTCCTGGCCTTGAGATCCCTGCTGTAAGTAGTCCATATCCCAAATAAGGAATAAATGCTGCTCAGCAGACCAAGAGTTCAATTCCAAGAAAAGGCTTGGTTTTCAAATGCTCATTCCGTAATTGATCAAATGTTGTGCTGGTATTTTTAAGGTGACGGTGGTGTGCTGTTTCATAACGACCTGATTACTTCATTAATATTAATGAGTAAAATAAGAGAAAAGATGTGATGATTTTAATGTGTACTCAGCATCAGGCTATCTTGCAAAATTAGTATAAGCTATTCTGCCATGATTTTGGATTTTGTATATTACGCCTCTCCTAAAATTTGCCAATATTCTATTTATTTCTGACCACAAATGGCTCACTTGTCGTCTTACTATTCTATCTTCAAGTGTTTTTTTTAAATTTGGTGACGTGTTTGCATGATTAACTGGCAGTTCAGAGACTTCCACAGGCAGCACTTTCAAAACTAGTGCCAGTTTAATGTTGCTAAGCAGAATTAAAATAATTTCAAATATATGCAATAGTTGACCCCATAGGATTGTTTGGGTTGTAACTGTCTTTTAATTTGTCATGCAGAAGCTTACTGGAGATGCAAAGGTTGGATCTCTTCCTCCTTCATCAACCCTCTTCACATCTCGTTTTGATCTTAGTGTGTTTTTTTTACCTTTGTCATTTAAACACGAGAGGCTGAAATGATCAGACACTTTTCACCAACTCTTTTTAGGATTCAATGCATGCCAGACACTAATGAGATTTATTTGGAATCATATAAGCCAGCAAAGTAATATATTTAATTGTTTCTAATTGCTGGAACTTCAGAAATGAAGTTGAAAAATTAAAAGCATTTATGCGGACCTGATGGCTAATGTCTCCACTGGGTTAAAATTTGATGTTGCAAAGGCTATTTTACTAGAAATGGTGTTGCTTCTAAATGTGATACTCCCCCCTCCCTTTCAATTTCAGGTTATCTGATTAAAAATTAGCACGAATCGTAGAAACTAAACCTCTGGTGTTATTGCAGACATGAAGATAATCTGTCAGACCAAAACATTTTCTCTAGCATGCTCTTGTGTGTTGGAGAAGAACGAGCAGGTGTTTAATGTACTGGGGAGTGAAATGTAAAATTCACCTCAAATGCCATTTTTTGACCCTGGAGTAAAAAGCTCACATACAAGTTTGTGTCTGAATGTTTTATTTCTGACTAACGGTTGTTGATTTGATAGAAGCAGTGCTCCAACACTTATCCTGCGTCTATCACATCTGGTTACAATCAAGTCATATCTTTAATTAGTGCAATTACTGTCGACTGCAAGAGGTGTCAATGTATCTTAACCGGTGTCAGAACCTTTTATCACATGAAAATCAATAGCCGGAAGAGGGTCCCAATTCAAAACGTTACCTATCCATATTCACCAGAGCTGCTGCCTGACCTGCTGAGTTACTCCAGCACTTTGTGTCTTCTTTTGTAAACTAAGATTTGTAGTTCCTTGTTTCTATCACATGAAAATTAACTGAACAAAGTTCACACATTATCTAAATCTTCTCATAGATTCCTTTAATGTTTCCTTGGAGGTTTAAATTGTATATAATATTGCATAGCAGAATTAAATGGGGTTCTTTGTGGAAATCGAACGTAGAGTCAGCTTCAAAAATTGTGACCTGGATGAATTACAGACATACAAGGGATTTACAATATATACAAGGGAGAAACATATTATAGTATTTTCTTTATTCGTTCAAGGGTTGTGGGTTTTGCACGCCATGCCATCATTTAATTGCCAATCCCTAAGTGCCCTTCAGGAGATGGTGGGTGGTGTTCATAGCAAAAGGATTTGAGTATAGGGGCAGGGATGTTCTACTTCAGTTGTATAGGGTCATGGTGAGACCACACCTGGAGTATTGCGTACAGTTCTGGTCTCCAAATCTGAGGAAGGACATTATTGCCATAGAGGGAGTGCAGAGAAGGTTCACCAGATTGATTCCTGGGATGTCAGGACTGTCTTATGAAGAAAGACTGGATAGACTCGGTTAGTACTCTCTAGAATTTAGGAGATTGAGAGGGGATCTTATAGAAACATACAAAATTCTTAAGGGGTTGGACAGGCTAGATGCAGGAAGATTGTTCCCGATGTTGGGGAGGTCCAGGACAAGGGGTCACAGCTTAAGGATAAGGGGGAAATCCTTTAGGACCGAGATGAGAAGGACTTTTTTCACACAGAGAGTGGTGGAACTCTCTGCCACAGAGGGTAGTTGAGGCCAGTTCATTGGCTATATTTAAGAGGGAGTTAGATGTGGCCCTTGTGGCTAAGGGGATCAGAGGGTATGGAGAGAAGGCAGGTACGGGATACTGAGTTGGATGATCAGCCATGATCATATTGAGTGGCGGTGCAGGCTCGAAGGGCCGAATGGCCTACTCCTGCACCTAATTTCTATGTTTCTATGTTCTTTCTTCTTGAAACGCTGCCATCCTTGCGGTGCGGCCACAATTGTGTTAGCGATGGAGTTCCAGTATTTTGACCAGATGACAGTGAAGAATATTCTGAGTCTGCACACACAGTAATTCAGTAGCAAACGGCAAACTGTTGGAGTAACTCAACAGGCCGGGCAGAATCTGAGGAGGGAAATGAACAGTTAATATTTCTGGTCGAATCCCTTCCTCTGGATTACCAGATTTCCTCCAGATTCCAGCATCTGCAGTCTTTTGATTCTCTCCACTTAATCAGGCAGTTCTGAATTTCCCTAAATAAGCATCATCTGGTTTGGAAATAACAACTGAAACACGTTGAATTTTGTGATTGATCTGTTTGATATTGACATTCCTGCAGAATCTGTCTGAGTTGTTGGCAAGTTTTCACTTTTTTAAACCGAGTAGATATGCGGGCAGATTGCAGCATTATGTGCTCCTGTGTTCATTGTGGTTAATGGTTAGTTTCATTGAGAATTGTAGGTTCCTCATTAGAATAAGTGGAAAGCATCGAGTTGTGAGAATTTGGAATTTATTGGTTTCCTTTCCTCTTTGAAAACCACTCATAAGTGCTGAGGCTTTGATGCATCATTTGCTTTTGAGTGAGAATGGGAAATGCATCGTGTGCACCAGCTTGGCAGAAACTTTTAAAGCAGAATGTCCAGTCATTTTGATGCCAGTACTTTATCTCCCAGAATTAAAGTGTAGATGAAAAGATATCTTGCATGGAAACTTAAGCTCTTTTTGACGCAGCATTCCACTGCCTCTCGAATGATTTAAAATTGACTTTAGATTGATCTCGAGATACAGCGCGGAAACAGGCCCTTTGGCCCACCGAGTCCGGCCATCTATCCCCGCACACTAACACTATCCTACACATCTAGGGACAATTTACAATGTTAACGAGCCGATTAACCTACAAACCTATTTGTCTTTGGACTGTCGGAGGAAACCTGAGAACCGATAGAAAACCCAGGTGGGTAACAGGGAGAACTCCATATACTCCGTACAGACAGCACCCGTAGTCGGAATCTAACCCGGACCACTGGCTCTGTAAAGCAGCAATATATTGCTGCCCCTTTGTGCCGCATTTTTCATCTCTCTTAAGCAAGGCTACTCTGGGAGTTAACTGGTTTCTCATCCCAGCCTGATTGCCCTTACCAGTTAGTGCGTGAACAGTATTTTTCTGTAGGACACTTTAAAATGTGCACTTTATGAACTTATACATTTACAAACCAAACGTGAAAATATCAGGATGCATAAAAAACATGTTACTTAAGTTCATTTAATTTTCACAGATGCCTCCCGTGTCCCATGAATTTATACTTTAAAGGGTTTGTGTCGGCCTTTCAGAGTAATGTGGAACTGCCAGTTTGGGTCTTCAGTTTGAAACATTAACTCTTGATAGACACAAAAAGCAGGAGTAACTCAGCAGACAGGCAGCATCTCTGGATAGAAGGAATAGTTGACCTTTCGGGTCGAGAACCTTCTTCAGACCTCTTGTTTCTTTGCCCGCCAACGCTGCCTGACCTGAATGTTTTCCACATTTTTGTTTTATTATTCCGCAATGTGAATGTTGGTTAATTTGCTTATCCTAACTCTGATCTTGCAGTTCCAGAGATCTGAACTGCCTCACCTTGATGTGAACTATGTAACTTATCTATTTAAGTTTACAAAATGCATTTGCTCTTTTCACTCAACAAATAGTACTGCGGCTAAGAGGATGGAAAGGTGACAGAGAGCAGAAAATCATTGTAGAAATGAGTTAAAAGAAAATATTTTTCTTTAAAAAGGTTTCTTGTGATGGAGTCATTGAAATAGTATGGCACGGTGGCGCAGCGGTCGAGCAGCTGCCTTGCAGCACCAGAGCCCAGGGTTCGATCCTGACCATGGGTACAGTCTTACGGAGTTTTTACATTCTCCCTGTGACGCATAGGTTCTTTTCTGGGTGCTCCGATTTCCTCCCACACTCCAAAGACGTACAGATTTGTAGGTTAATTTGCTGTGGTAAAATTGTAAATTGTCCCTAATGTGTAGGTTAGTGTCAGTGTACGGGGTGCTCACTGGCCAGCATGTACTCATTGGCCGAAGGACCCGTTTCCCCGCTGTACATCTCTAAAGTATTTAAAAATACAGCATGGCCCTTCAGTCCACCACAGTTCCAAACGCCCAACTTCCTATTTATACCAATCCTACATTAATCCCATTTTTGATTCTCCTCATATCCTCAATAAAAGCCCTGTCCCACGGTACGAGTTCATTCCAACAGCTCTCCCGAGTTTGCCCTGATTCAAACTCGGAGATTTACGATAATGGCCACTCGTCGGTACTCAGGGCTATCGTGGACATTTTTTAACATGTTGAAAAATCTTCACGAGTCTTCCCGTGCTTACCTGCCGTTAGCGAGTCTTCCCGAGTACCTGCCGTTAGCGTTACGAGCTGCTAAGAGACGTCCCCGAGCTCCGATGTACCCGCTACGTTAATTCTCCGTGCTTACCGCATGTTTGATTTTTTTTAACTCAGGAGAGCTCTTGGAATAAACTCGTACCATGGGACAGGGCTTTAATGCTATTTTACCTTTGACTTTCACACCAATTAACAGTATAATTAAATAAATGTAGCTAAAGTTGTAGAATTATCTGAAAGTAGCGCCGAGATATAAATGACTCATGCGATTTTGGTGTAATTCTGTAACATGTAACAAACACGCTAACTTTTGTTTTGCACTGCTATTTGTACTGTGACATCATTGTTTTGACGTCTTCTTCCTTTTTGGCAGCCCTTGGGATTAGGGATGACTTGCTTCTGATTTGATAGGTGGAGTCTGGGATGACTAATGAGGCTAATGTGGCAGTTTCAGACTTCTCAACAAATGGGCCAGGAAGTGTCTGATGGGATTGGTAGTTAGTGATGTGGTGCGCTCCTTCTGTTGTGTGCTCCTGAACCATGAACTCGGAAGTTCTCAGTATAGGTTCATGGGCCTGGAATTCCCGAGAGTCAGTGGAATTGTTGCCATTTTCAAGGAGGCTTTAAACACATTCTTGCATCTTTTTCTCCGTCAGTCTGGTAATCGTAGCCTGTGGCATTCCAGTGTCAGGCATGTGAATGATGTGGCTGAACAGTGTGGCGTGCCCCTGGAGTCGACTGTAATTAGGGGACGCTAACACAGTTTTTTTATCCGAGAATTGATTTTGGAGGATTTTGCATTGGTGGTGTCTTTCAAATGCCTTGGAGACATCTGCTGTAGATAGTCCAGGTCTACAAAGCAAATAGGAGGGCAGAATTCATGATTCGCTGGGCAATCATTGTTCTTATTGTCAAACTGCATCATGAGCTGTGGCTAGATGGCATGAAAGTGTTCATTGAGTGCACATGGTTAATGTATACTGTATCTATCTGCTATTATGTGTTCAGCTTGCCTAGGATTTGGAAATGTATGCTTGTATCTACTCAAAGTTTGAATGGCAGTTCAATCTCTTTATCCCTTATGTTTCAGAGTTTGTTTAAAGGATTGCTTTTCAGTTGTAATTTCTAAATCAGATGATGATTGTTATTCAAAGTACTAGGAGAAAAAGAGGTTTTGGGGAAATTCAGAGCTGCTTGATTGAGTACAGGGTTTGACTGTCAACATGCATTATGGTAAATACCTTAAAAATGTGAGCATAATCCAAAGTATAAATGACAGGGGCCAGGAAAAAAACCTGTTCCTCAGTAGCCCAACAAAAGATCAGCTTTTGTTCAGAATGAACGCGGAAAATCTCTGGACTTCACAGAATCTTTGTGTAAAATTACAAATATTAAAAGGGATTCCATTTGATCATGAAGGAAAGGAAGCCAGTCACATCGTGTAAACACAAAATGCTGGAGTAACTCAGCGGGACAGGCAGCATCTCTGGAGAGGAATGGGCGGCGTTTCGGGTCGAGACCCTTCTTCAGACTGAAACGTCACCTATTCCTTCTCTCCAGAGATGCTGCCTGTCCTGCTGAGTAACTCCAGCATTTTGTGTCTATCTTTGATTTAAACCAACATCTGCAGTTCCTTCCTACACATCTTGTAAACATTTAGGTTAGAGGGAGGCTTCTTTCTGAGGTCTCCAAATGGACTATTCCATTTTCATTTCATAGTTGCTTGTAGCTGACGCCAAAGGAACCTGGTGTTCAGCTAGTTATTCAATGTTGAATTATTTAAAACTTATGTGCGAATGTGGCCTTGAGAAGTGTTTTTCTTATCCATAGCTGTTTTTTTCAAACTGTTTTTTGGTGGGATGGGTAGACATTGTTGGCAAGGGAAACATTTATTGCTCATGTACAGTTGCCCAAGGTAATAGTGAGCTCCCTCCCTTGAACCACCACAGTCCCTGTAATAAGGATGCTCCCACTATGTTGTTGATTAGGGATTGAGGGTCAGTGATTATGAAGGAACAACAATATGTTTCCAAGAATGGATGGCATACGATTTAGATGTAAATGATCATAAGTTCTTGCTGCCATTATTCATCTTAGTGGAAGAGATAGACACAAAATGCTGGATTAACTCAGGCAGCATCTCGGGAGAGAAGGAATGGGTGATGTTTCAGGTCGAGACTCATCGGACCCAACGTCATCCATTCCATCTCTCCAGAGATGCTGCCTATCCCGCTGAGTTACTCCAACATTTTGTGCCCATCTTCGGTGTAAACCAGCATCTGCTGTTTCTTCGTACATATTTAGTAGGAGAGGTTCCGATTTTGGAAGTACCCATGGTCAGTAACTATAGTGCAGCGCATCTTGGACAATACAGCTCACCCCCTCCGTGACACACTGGTCAACCAGAGGAGCACCTTCAGCAACAGACTGGTTCCACCAAGATGCAGGACAGAACACCATAGGTGAAACTTCTTCCCTGTGTATCGTATTTGTAGATGATACATTGCAGCTATGGTGTATTAGTGTTGGATGGACACTGGCATTATGCTACCTGTGCAAGACTTGCAGCTGTAAACTGGATTATGGTGGGTGCGGTTTTTTTTAATGGTCTCTTATCTCAATGGTGTATCGATCACCAGGGTAATATTAGTGCATTTGCAGCAGTATTTGTGTAGTATTATTGACATTGGAAGCATCATGAGGCATCTTATGGCAGTGCGATTGGACACATTTTGACATCAATCCAGAGGGTAGGTGATCACAAGCTTGGATGGGTGTGTATGCTTTGAGGATGCATCTTAAAGAAAGATTCAGAAACATTATTCCAGAACTGTCGTGGAAGCATGGCCACTTGTGGTAAGGGAAAGGAAGTGTGGGTTGAATATGCAAACAACAGATCATATTTCTTCTGTAGAAAGTAACTGCAGACCAAAGTTAGACACAAAAATCTGGAATAACTCAGCGGGTCAGGCAGCATCTCTGGGGAAATGGAATAGGTGATGTTTCAGTCGAGACCCTTCTCCAGCAGTTTGTATTGCTGGGGCTTTGATAGGGAGGGCCTAAGACTAGGAATTGCCCACTGACAAAGGAGGTGTGAAAACACGAGCAACTAGTTGGTACAGATGCTGGCCTCCAAGAGTTCAAACTAAATGCCACCAGGGTGATACTAGTTTCATGTGGCAATTCAAAAAATCATCCAAGGCCTGTGCAACTTGGCTAAGCACAAAACTACTGGGTGTTGACGGTTCTTGACTGAAGTAGTAGCCTAGCAACCTAATTATATTGACAGAATGGTCGTTCTGGATTATTCCTGTGGGAGAAGCATACTGTGGATCCACACAGTGAATTAAGTGATGCAGATTGCAGATGCTGACCACGATAACAAGAGCTTTGAATGGCAGGAAGCAGGCAATGATTTCCTCACAATAACTTGACTGATAAGAGATTAACAGAACACATTGTCTGTGATCCTCCTGTGCTGACATAACTCCAGGATTTCCCCAATATTAACCTACTCATTGCCAGAGTGTAAAATTGCAGCAGTGAAAGGCTGGGTCTGACCTTTCCTTGTCGCTAAAGTAAAAATCCCAGCCAACATGAAAAGTACCTGATAGATAGGAAAGTCTCACATTTAACCTTGATTCTTAGTTTTCTGGAATAGTTTATTTGATCTCAGTACTGTCAGATTGGGAAATCAACCAAGGTTTTTGGTTTCAATTGCTATTACAGGGCCCTGCTGTGGTTGCGTGCATGCTGGCAAGGATAAGGATGTGTTCACCTGTCAACCTGCATTGATTAATTAACTAGTGACTCACTGTCAGCTACAAAACTGGCCAGGCAGCCTGATTTGTGTTATAGATGAACAGAGTAGAGGCCAGACACAAAAAGCTGGATCAGACAGGGTCAGATAGCAGGGTACACAAAAGGCTAGAGAAACTCAGCGGGTGCAGCTGCATCAAAGGAGCGAAGGAGATAGGCGACGTTTCGGGCCGAAACCCTTCTTCAGACTGGCTAGGGATCAGGGAAACGAGAGATATAGACGGTGATGTGGAGAGATAAAGAACAATGAATGAAAGATATGGGTCATAGAGTTGGAGGGAAGGGGGTATCACAGAGGGGGAGCAGTTAGAGAGGAGGTTGTGAAACTGTCTTCGTAGGAAGGAGGAGAACTTCTTCAAAGTAGGCATACCTTGAGGAGATATCGCAGTGGAGTAGACAAAGTGTTAAAGAAGGAACTGCAGATGCTGGAGAATCGAGGGTACACAAAAGGGTCAGATAGCATCTCTGGGGAAAATAAATTGGTGACCTTTCAAGTCTGAAGAAGGGTCCCAACCCACAACGTCACCTATTCCTTTTCGCCAGAGATGCTGTCTGGCCCGCTGAGTTGCTCCAGCTTTTTGTGTCTATCTTCGGTTTAAACCAGCGTCTGCAGTTCCTTCCTACACGACAGAGTAGAGTCAGCAGTTTGTGAATATGAACAAGATGCACAATGGCACCAATCTACAGAATGAGAGAACTGAATGCTTGTGGGGTGAAAGTTGTCTAATGAGTGTAAAATGTAGCGGAATATCTTTTTGCTCTTGTATGAATTGGTAAATATTAGTTGGGTACTAATTAGATCTATCTGTATTTTCCCTATCAAACAACTCGTATTCTGGTCAGTGTATAGGAAGGAACTTCAGGTGCTGGTGTACACAGAAGATAGACGCAAAATGCTGGAGCAACTCAGCAGGACAGGCAGCATCTCTGGATAGAAGGAATGGGTGACGTTTTGGGTCGAGACAGTTGCTCACATTGAGTCACATCCAGTGAACATGTCAGAACTTTATTAATGACCTGATATTTAGCAATGTACAAAAGAGATAAAGGATCTTGAAATTAAATTTTACTTGTTGTCAATTTAATGCCTTGGTTTTTGTGTTTCTTGTTTTTTTACTTTTAATGTTTTATGTATCATTTAATGTTTTACATATCATTCTTAACTGTCACTGCATGTCGGTTTGTCACATGCGGACGGGGCATCAAGGCAAATCCTTTGTATGTGAAAACTTACAAGTGAGGGTTTCAACGGCAGATGAGCTGATAATTGGGTGCACCATGTTACAGGCCTGGAAATTGGCCGCCTTTGTGGAGGTTAATTCATGTAATCTGAAGATTATTTTACTGGGTAATTATCCAGCAAAGCATCAGTGAAATGTTATTCAGTCCAGGAGCGGAGCTGTAAGTGGGACAGTGAATGAAAGCAATGCCCATTAATGACTATAAAAGATGATCAACAACAGTTTCCATGATGAATTGTTGCTTAGGGAAATTAAAGTTTTTTCCTCCCTCTTGTAAAGACCAATGTTTGGGGAATCAATTCAGCTGATAAAAGTAGATGTTGCAAGAGTATTTGTGGGAATTCTAGTGTAAACATACTCCCTGTCACCCAAGCAGCATACAAGAGTGTAGGAGAGAACTGCAGATGCTGGTTTAAATCAAAGATAGACACAAAATGCTGGAGTAACTCAGCGGGACAGGCAGCATCTCTGGAGAGAAGGAATAGGTGTCGTTTCGGGTCGAGACCCTTCTTCAGACTGTAAGAGTGCTGGTCTAACTTAATACAAGAAAGAAAAGGCCCTGTGACTAATTAATTTCCTGGAAGAGATGACGCTTGGGTTCCCAAGTTATTCATGTTAAGAGCATGTTGGTAAGGAGCCACTGAATCCCGCGATTTCAGCCAGATTCCTGCCTGGCACGTCACATGCTACACATGGGATTTTAATGGAATAGTACCAAATCCACATTTGTTATTTCTCACAATGTGACAGTTAGGTTATATAGCTTGGAAGGAAATTCTGTGGAAAAGCATTACCCAAACATTTGTGCTTGCCAGACAATGAATCAATTCCTGTTGCAAAACTATCCAACAAAACAATGAATTTAAACTTATTGTTTTGATTCACTCTTCTGGAAAAGATTTGATAAGGTACCCACAACCTTTTTTGAATTAATGGCCCAGGATTATGCTTCATGATAAATATAAGAAGCCTCCAAGCCAAAAAATTCAGGATCATCTTGAGTTTTACTGCTCAGTTATTGTCCATCATCTTTTTCCTGTATTTTGCTATGAGTCAGGAATAGTAATGATTTTAAACATCAATTGCACCATTGTTCCATTGAAGTTGCTCCATAGATGATGTAATTACATTAAAGATAGATACAAAATGCTGGAATAACTCGGCGGGACAGGCAGCATCTCTGGATAGAAAGAATGGGTGACATTACGGGACGAAACCCTTCTTCCGGGGGGGGGGGGTGAGATACAGAGATAAGGCAGTGTCAGGTGTGAAAATGGGACAAAGGGGACGGAGATCAAGGAAAATGTAGAATAGATCATTGTTGGCTAGGAGAAGATAACAACAAAGCAAACAGAGATAAAGTATGGTGGGTTACACAAAAAGCTGGAGAAACTCAGCGGGTGCAGCAGCATCTAAGGAGCGAAGGAGATAGGCGACGTTTCGGGTCGAGACCCTTCTTCAGACAAAGTATGAATGAGGACAGTCAGACTAGTCTGAGAACTGGGAAGTGGGGAAGGATGGAGAAAGAGGGAAAGCAAAGTTTACTTGAAGTCCCCTTTATCTCGTTTTCACACCTTACGCTTCCTTGTCTCTGTATCCCCCTCTCCCCTGACTTCAGTCTGAAGAAGGGTGTCTATCAGGGTGCCCATTCCTTCTATCCAGAGATGCTGCCTGTCCCGCTGAGTTACTCCAGCATTTTGTGTCTATCATTGGTTTAAACCAGCATCTGCAGCTCCTTCCTACAATATGTAATTAGATTACACATGTTTTGGCAAGGAACTGATGAGTTCTGGCTCCAGGTATTGATTCCAAGATTCCAATTGATACATTTTTGTATTATAGTCTGGAAAATAAGCAAGTCCTTCCTGGATTTATTCTGGAATGTTTCTTGCACTTTTGTTTGTAGTCTGCTCAACCGAGCAGTTGAGAATGGGACATTGTGGTGCTCATAAACAATCATGTTGTCCAGAACGTATACGTTTTTGGGCACCATGCTAATTATAGGTATTTGAATCTTCAATACAAGTTTGTAAATATTCACTTTTAATTGCTATTTGCCATCTATATCAACGATGATTAGTAAGTTTGCACATGACACTAAAATAGGTAATATCATAGACAGTGAAGTTGGTTATCAAGAATTACATTATGATCTTGGTCGGCTGGGCAAGTGGGCTGAGGAATGGCAACTGGGGGAATGTTGTCGAGCAGAGGAATCTTGGAAGCCCAAGATTCCCTGAAAGTGGAGTCACAGGTGGATAGAATGGTGAAGAAGGCTTTTAGCACATTGACCTTCATCAGTCAGAGAATTGAGTATAGAAGTTGGAATGGTATGATACAGTTGTACAAGACGTTGGTGATGCTGTACTTAGAGTATCATGTTAGTTTTACTCATGCTGCTATAGGAAAGATGCAATTGAATTGAAATGAATGCAGGTAAGATTTGCAAGGATGTTGTCTGAGCTCGAGGGCGAAAGGAAGAGGTTAGGCCGGCTGGGACTTTATTCCTTGGAGCGCAGAAGACTGATCTTATAGTGGTGTATATGATAAGGAGGAGAACAAATCGGTTGAATGCACAGAGTTTTTTTTGCCGTGATAAGGGAATTAATAACTGGAGGGTATAGGTTAAAGGTGAGAGGGGAAAGAATTAATAGAAATCTGAAGGGCAACTTTTTCATAGTGGGAAACCTTGTTAAATTCAAATAGCCATGAAAGTTTTAGTTCCTTTATAGCCAAAAGTCTGTTCACTATGGATTATGGATATTTAGGTATTTTCTACTAGTTTTTTTTCAAACAAAAAATACATAAGGCTATGATAAACCAAATCTGATTAAAACCTACTGTGCTCTGGAAATGATAGCACTGTCTCAGTTCTTAGATGGGTGAGAACATACAGTCAGAAAGTTGTTCACTGGAACGTCTCAGTCAGGTGCATGTAGTACCAACAGCATCAAAGGTTCCAGCCTTTCAAATGTGACTTTAATCTGAACTCCTGCCCTATGTTTGCTGGACATTGCAAAGACAATTGTGCCATTAGAATAATTCCCTTACTCCTCTATCGTTTATCTGGTTAATACAATGGTCTTGTTTTTGCAGTCTGAGAAACATTGTCTTGCACAAATTCGCTGCTGCTGTTCTTGTATTATGCAACTGCTTGGTTTCCGATAAAATGCTTTGGAACTGCTTGAGATTATGAATGGAGCATTGTACATGCAGATTATTTAGTTCTTGCTCACTGACAATTTTATATCTGGTCAGTTTTTTTCTTGACCAGTTGCTGTTTGTAAGATCTGAGCTGTGACTCAAGCGTTTTAGGAGTCCAGCTAAATCCAATGCGGCATTGAATGTCTTCACCAGTCCCTTAATTGCACAGAGCAAAACAACGAATAAATAAATTATATTTTATTGTCACGTGTACCTAGATACAGTGAAAAGCTTTGTTTTGCATACAACCTACGCTGTACACCGTGTTGGCGCCAACAAAGTTACCAAATTACCGAAAACTCCTATCTACTGCTTACCGCCACACATGGCAGCAGCCCCCCTCCCCGCTAGTTCCCCCTTTGTTCTCGAATATAGACACAAAAACCTGGAGTAACTCGGGCAGCATCTCTGGAGAGAAGGAATGGGTGACGTTTTGGGTCGAGACCCTTCTTCAGACTCTCGTTGCTCCCCCTCTGTGATTCCTCCCGCTCTCCGACACCTCCTCTTCCCCCCCCCTTTGTTCTTGGCAGGCCCCCACGCTGTGACCCCCCCCATTGTTCTCCGCGGCCCCCCCCCCCCCATTGTTCTTCTCCCCCCCCCCCCCGATAGTTCTCGCTCACAGAGGCGTGGTTCCCTCGACACCAGTGGCTCGGGCTGATGGGTAAATCGGGCCATCCGGCAGGTCCCCCGTCGTCATTCCAAGGCGGGCGAGTCGGGCCTGCTTACCGGGAGTGTCCCGGCCCACTGCTTGCCAGGGCTGTCTGGCTGCCTGGTTTTCAGTGAGAATTTGCTTGTGAATCCTTTTCATTACAGCTGTAGATGGATTCTTATCATCATGCCTTCTGTTTGAATTTCTTGCATTTCTTCTGAAGGCAGTGAGGTCAATCTTATCATTATCAAAGTGCCAACCACAGGAATAGAAGGGAAATAAATGAGTACTCATTCACTTCCATGTGGCCTTTGATATTGTGGGTAGACAATTAATGGCTGTATTAAAGCTAGTTATTTCACCATTTGCATAAACTCTACATCAGGATAATTAAACAAAGTACATATTTGCAATTTTATGCTAATTGTCATTCCTTTCAAAGTTAAGTAAAGTACATTGCAGTGAATGAGTTAATTTTTAAGTACAGTCACTTTGTGAAATGGTGACGACATGTTCGTCCTGCTGAGAAAGCAGACAAGACTGTGGTATAATCCCGTGTCTGAAAGGTATTCAGTATTTTGCTGGAGTGGCAATATTGATTTTTGTACTCGTCAAGAGCCTGGAGTGTTCAATTGTCAGCAACCTAATACTGAAATTCTTATTTGCTGCAGCTTTGCAGACTCGTTTATGCAATATCACAAATAAATGTACAATCAAAAATGAATTCAAAAAATTAATAATCAGTAAATCTAGGTAATCAGAAAGTAATAATGCATAACTAAGTACATAGAGCAACGACAACACAGTGTGCAGTTGGTGAAGTAGGGTGGTGGTTAGTATTGTGCAGCGTTCAAGAGTCTGATTCTTTCTGGGAAGAAGCTGTTCTTAAATGTGGTGGTCAGGGTTTTCAGTCTCCTGCACCACTTACCCGATGGCAGTAGTGAGATCTGAGAGCGGCAAAGGTCTTTGATGATATTGGCTGACTTCTGAAGCAGCGCCTCCTGTAGATCCTTTCGATGGTGTGGAGGTCTGTACCTGTATTAGGCATATCTCTGGTGGGGTTTGAACTCTAATCAAAGCAGTCATCATACCTAACAATAGAAAGGAAGTGCTCAGGTGAGAAGAAAGGTCTCGAACCAAAACGTCAACCATTCCTTCTCTTCAAAGATGCTGCCTGTCCCGCTGAGTTAAGGGGCTGTCCCACTGCGGCGACCTAATCTGCAAGAGTTTGCCCTCGACTCAAACTCGCAGCATGGTCGACACGTGGTCCTATGAGGTCACTGGAACTCTCCTTTATGCTCAAGGGAAGTTTCTGAATACTCGCCGCCTCAGCTAGGTTGCGGAAAAATTTTCAGCATGTTGAAACATTTTCTGCGAGTAACAATTGGTCGGCATGGTTCTTTTTAACACGTAGTGCAGTGGAGTGGGGTCGCTATGTAGTTGCAGGCAGTCGAGGGCAGCCGTAGGCAATCTCCGTCACTGACCGAGTTTTCAGGATCAAGGAAAACCAAATGGTAGGTTAAAAGCCCGCTAAACTTTATTAAACGTTGTCTGACTTCTTAAAAGTGTCTGCCCCCCCCCTTTTCTCTCCCTCTCTCCCTTCTCCCAACCCCCCCCCCCCCCCCCCGCACCCCTCTGCACTCTCTAATGGACTTGACCGTATGCTGTGCAGCCATCTTTTACCTTCCTCTTCATCGGGGGTGTGAATTTCAGACAGCGCTCCCCCGCTTTCCCTGGCACCCGTCTTTGCTGTGTGTGTGTGTGCGCGCGGTCAGACAATCCAGCTTGCGGTTTCATCGCTGACGGCTGATACCAGCTCGAGGTTTTCCAGGCAAGTGCCTTCGAGCTTGAAGGTCGAAGACACTCTTCTGAACTAGCGGATTTGGTCGCCACAGTGGGACAGCCCCTTCACTCCAACATTTTGTGTCTGCTCATGTAAGAAGATGGGCAAAAAGTTAAAAGTTCAATTTCTCTAGAGTCTGAATAACCATTGAATTCTTTTATAATATTGTAAACTCACGGGTTTTGTTTATGGTACTGAGTGACACAGAATGAATTAGTCTTCACAGGTGAGAAATGGCAACCTGAAACACAAGAAAACACTTTGAAGACTAACCCCTGTGAGAGTTAGTGAGATGTGAAGAAATCTTGAAAGAATCCCAATGAAACTCCCATGCGGTGGTCTGGTATTTTTGAAACTCTCCAGATCCAACAGTGCTCTGCAATTAGGCTGACTGTTTATGATAAACATTTTGGCTGGTGGGAAAACTTTGTTGTTCTTTGGTTTGGAAATGCTTCTTTGAGCTTGGCTTCAGAGTCCATTGCTACTGGCAAACTTGTATCAGTGCTCAGAAATAAACATTAATTATACATCATTGAATTAGTATTCTACAGTTTAAAATAGCAGTTCTGTTCATTTCTAAGAATTTCCTATGGCAACGTTATTTTGCTGTGTTTTGTGTAGTACTAATTGTAGGACATTTGATATTGATAAATGTTCAGCTGCAATTTAAAACTAATAGTTAATTATTTATACTTAAAGCCGTTGCAAATGAAAGTCACCCACCTCTATTTGATTGTTTTATGTAGCAGTGCGTAATTCGAATATTACTGTGGAAGAGCTCAACTCTGAGGTGTCTTTATCAACTGGGGTAAAATGTGTCAGCTCGAGCAGAGTGATAATGACCAAACTCAATTGCAAATATGTGAATACAGAATTATTTGTAAAGTGGTTTGCGGTGTGATTATAGAGGCATTGAGGTTAACACACTATTAAGGCAGCGAGTTCGAGAATATGGGAAGGCCTGAGAAATGATGAAACCATAAAATTGTTTTAATCATCCACCATGAAACGAGGCAGTGTCATCTTGTAGAGCTCTTTGTTGCAAAATTGTTTAATTAGTCTTCGCTGTTTCCAGAATGCTGTCTTTGTGGAGTGATCTATCTTGCTTGCTATAGGATCTTTGATTTCAACTGCCCCTTCCCTCCCTCCCCCCACCTTCTCCCGTCGAACCACATTCCTCGTTATTGCTCCCCTTTTGTGCATAGAAGTTTGTTCTGAATTCCTTTTTGCATTACTTGGTAATTGTCTTGCATTAATGGTTGCCGGTTCGGTTATTCCCTGCAAATTGAATCATTTTCCTCCATCGTTTCTAAGAGCTCGCCCTTTAGCCTTGCTTTTTCAAAACAAAGAGATCAAGTCTGCTCACCCTTTTCTGATATGTATATCCTAACAATTAATGTGTAGGAAGGAACTGCAGATGCTGGTCACATTAAATTTTGTTCCTTAATAATTTTTCTCTGTGACAAACATTGAATATTATAATGTGGTCTAATCAAGATTCGATGCAGTTTACCATATCTTCCCCAGTTTTCAATTCAACCCCTCTAGCTTGCTTTTGGGTTTTTTTAGTGGTGAAACAAATAACTGCAGCTTGGTTTTTATTACCTGAAAATTTAGAAATGTTGCCGTTGCTTCGAGATTTGAACTTGGTCATGGAAGTTCTGCATGATGTTGGCCGAGAAGTGGAACATTATTTGCAGCCTAATGTGAAGGAAGGAACTGTAGATGTTGCTTTAAACCAAAGATAGACACAAAATGCTGGAGTAACTCAGCTGGACAGGCAGCATCTCTGGAGAGAAGGAATGGGTGATGTTACGGGTCAAGACCCTTCTTCAGACTGACCAAAGAACGGTCTTGTCCCGAAGGAATGAGAAAAGTCACCCATTCCTTCTCTCCAGAGATGCCGCCTGTCCCGCTGAGTTATTCCAGCATTTTGTGTCTATTATCTGCAGCCTTCCATTGCAACTTGCTGTCCTTTACTCCCACTCTCTATTTGCTAACTTGTAGCTGATTAAACCCCTGTCTCACGGTGCTAGTTGGCCCACGAGTGACCCCGAGTTTTCACTCGTGGTGATCACGTACAGCCAACGTAGCGGGAACGTCGGAACTCGCGCGATCAACTTGTCCACTCGTGGTGCTAACGGCAGGTACCCGTGAAACTTGTGAACTCGTGAAAAAGTCAAACATGTTTGACTTTTTCCACGAGTCAAATTTCGTGGTCAAGTTTAAAATTGAAACATTTAAACTCGTTGTAATATCATAGTGGCCCGTGCGTTAACTTTAGTGATCCGTGCGTCTACCGTGGGAACTCTTTAATAGACACAAAATGCTGGAGTAACTCAGCGGACCAGGCAGCATCTCTGGAGAGAAGGAATGGAGTCGAGACCCTTCTTCAGACTTAACCCAAAACGCCACCCATTCCTTCTCTCCAGAGATGCTGCCTGTCCCGCCGAGTTACTCCAGCATTTTGTGTCTATCTATACTTTAGTTTCGGATATGATCAAGTGTAAGAAACGCAAACCAGACTAACTTCACATCAGAGAATCCTAATGTTCCTAATTTGGCCGAGGCACTTCACTGTCCGAGTGTAGGAAGGAACTGCAGATGCTGGTTTACACTGACGATAGACACAAACATGCTGGAGTAACTCAGCGGGACAGGCATCGCCACTGGAGAGAAGGAATGGGTGATGTTTCGGGTCGGGACCCTTCTTAAGACTCCCCGCTCATTCTTCCCTCGTCGATGCGAACTTGTGGGAGTGCGACGAATCGGGCGTCGCTGGGTAAGGGGAAGAGAGGTTTTACTGCTGAATTATGCACAACAGAAGCATGAAGTGGGGGTAAGGTCCGTTTAAAGTATCTCGTCGTCCCCCCCCCCCCCCCCCCCTAATGTTGGGAGAGAAAGGGGAGAGAGTTGTGCAAACAAACCACGGGAGACTGCATCTTTGGAGGGAAATCATAAAATGTATAATGATGTTTCGGGCCGGGACCCTAAAGGTTGACTACCCGTTTCGCAGATGCCGTTCCTAGCCCCCCTCTCACTCCTCCCCACCCATAGTCTTTGCCTTCTCCCAATTCCACCATCCCTCGTCCCCCCCCCCCCCCCCCCCCCCCAAACCTGTCCTCGCCTGAACTGCTGAAGATAACCGAGTGCTTTAAATGCGAATCCCGGACTGCAGCAACAACACACGCCCTCAGAGGGAGAGCAACTTGGTAACTCAAGAGCAAACGGGAGGGGAACTTGGTAACTCTGGAGACGAACTCGGAACATCGCAGAAAGTACAAGTAAACGGCAAACTCACCATACCCGTAGGAACTCGCCTCAAACACTTGAACATCAACTTGGAATATTGTACACAACCACGAGTCTGTCAATCTGGGTCACTCGTGGGCCAATTCGCACCGTGAGACAGGGCCTTTAGCAATCCATCCTGTTTTCTGATCTTTGCTCCACTTTCTCTCAACCTGTACTCATTTACTATGGGGTATCACATCAAAGCCCTGTTGTAAATGTAGATGAATCGCATCTATTGCATTAACATTGTCTACTTACTCAGTTACCACCTGACAAACTTCAATTTTTCATGTACATCCATTTGCACTCGGGTGGATGACTTTAGTTTTAGTTTAGAGATACAGTGCAGAAACTGGCCCTTCGGTGCACCGAGTCCATGCCAACCAGCGATTCCAGTACATTAGCACCAACCTACACAATAGGAACAATTTACAATCTGTACTGAAGCCAATTAACTTAGTATGACTTTGGAGTGTGGGATGGAACCGGAGCACGCAGAGAAAACCCACGTGGTCACGGGGAGAACGTACAAGACAGGCAGCACCAAAGGTCAAGATCAAACCCGCGTCTCTGGTGCTGTAAGGCAGCAACTCTACCACTGCACCTCCATGCCATGCCACCACAACTTGGCACAAAAGTTACAGGGATTTTGACACAATACACTAGTAACTTAGACTTGTACACAAGATCTGCAATGCAGCTTTACAGCTATTATTGAACAGTTGGTGCAAGTTTATTAGTCAGTCAATGATTATAGTAAATGGTCGTCTCCTGATTTATGATGCAACATTGTGGATTGTCACTGAATGACAAGCCTTGATTGCTACAGCGACTGCGAGGGTTGGGAAGAGACTTTTACCCTGTACTATATAATCACTATTATGAAATACATTATTGACTGTAATCAAAATGAAAGCGTTCACATTTCTATTTCTCAGCTCTTGGGGCTAGCGGGGAGAAGGCAGGCACGGGTTGCTGATTGCGGATTTTCAGCCGTGATCACAATGAATGGCGGTGCTGGCTCGAATGGCCAAATGACCTCCTCCTGCACCTATTTTCTATGTTTCTATGTTACTGAATATACAGTAAATCTTTGGTCTATCAGAGCATAGTGGGGAGGAACGGTGTCTGTTATTATCGATTGTCTGCTATAACTGAACAAGGGATTATCATTGCATAAGTAGAGGAAACAAGGAACTGAAGATGGTTAATGCATGAACGGTTATAAAGTGCTGGAGTAACTCAGCAGATCAGGCAGCATCTCTGGAGAACATTGGTAGGTGATGTTTAAAGTCGAGTCGAGACCCTTCTGACTCTCAGTCCAGAACTGTGCCGGGAATCTAGGTGAGTTGACCGCCTTGGCTTGCTGGCAGCAGGGGAGAGGTGAAGATTGGAAGAGTCATTGGTTGTGGCCCGCAGACGCCCTGAGTGCAGGTCAAGGTTGGCGGTAGTGGGCGTGGACTGGAAGCAAGCAGGGAGGCAATGCAGGCCAGTGGTGGCCTCAGGAACCCGGCCTAGAGGTAGCTGGGGAGGCGGTGTGGGCTAGAGGTGGCTTCGGCATTTCGGCCTAGCTGTGCAGGTCGGTAGATCTGTCCGCTATAATCAAAATTCATTATTAAGAGGAACGTAATAACGAGGGTCTACTGTATTTTTGAGATTCAAAGATAATAAAGTACACATTAGAAGCATGGAACGAACTGGCTGGTACTTTCCTAGGGCAATTAATAATAGTGACCGTGTCTCATATTTAATCCTTGTACGCCAAATACTCTTATACAGTAAAAAAATGGCCTGTTGAATTGGCCTCCAGTTCCTAATCATTATCTCTAGTTCTAAAATACATCGATTGGATTTGAGTACAAGATGGGATTCATTGTGATCTAAAGGAATACATAGATGGGCATGATATTGCTGCCATCATGCATTGAATTCCGTAAAATTCAGCAATTTCACACAAGCAAAGAGGCTGAGGAACAAGACACTCTGTGACAAATGTTGAATAGTATGCATCTAGGAAATGGAAATGTGAATTATTTCCAAAGATCAGTCTCAATCGAAACAAATTGGACTCAAGAGGCTGTGACTTGACTGAGACCGTAACTTGAGAATTTCCAAGATAGTATTTCGGCTAGGCTAATAATTTATTTATTGTTGTCCTAAATAAGTTATTTCATAGTCATTATGCAATTCTAATTGAGTTAGTGGAAGAATTGCTATGAACGCAGCACGGTGACACAGTGGTAGAGTGCTGTTTACAGCGGCAGAGACCTGGGTTCGATACTGACTGCGGTTGCTGTTTGTATGGAGTTTTGTACATTCTGTGACCATGTGGATTTTCGCCGGGTGCTCCAGTTTCCTCCCACCATCCAAAGACGTACAGGTTTGAAGATTAATTGGCTTGGTAAAATTGTACATTGTCGCTTATGTGTAGGGTAGTGTTATTGTGCGGGGTTCACTGGTCGGCAGTAACTTGGTGTGTCGAAGGGCCTGTTTCTGTGCTATATCATTAAACTAAACAAGAAGATGTCAACTATTTGTTAAGAGGAGACACCTGCTGCATATTTACCTTCTGCATTTGAAGTTATAAAATATTTTAGGAAAAATCTTCAAAAGATGGATTCAAGAACTGTAATGAACAAGCTGTAACAAACAGACTGTAGCAGTCAATCGCAAGCTACATTGGTGTCCTTGATTTTCTCCTGCTGTTATTGTAAGCTTTATCTCCTGCATGTTGGAAAAGTGGCTGTGACCTTGATGTTTGTAAATGTAATGAGTACCTTATATCTATTCTCTGGAGAATTGCTGAACTGAGAATTTCATAATTCTGCACAACCATTTAGACCAACCTGACTGCGCCAGTAATTGTGCTTCTCACAAAGTTGTTTCAAGGACAGCTTGAAAGGAAAGGCGAGATGATCATTAACTACTGCACTTCCTTATACCTCTGAGCAGCTAATCGTAAAAGGAAGAGGCACGCTCCTCTGTCTCTGAGGGCGTGTTGCCCATTAGTTTTTAGCAGTGTTGAATTATTTGACCATTAAAGTGAAAGCATGTAGTGGTCTTCATAAAGAGCTCATTAATCTGCTCTGGATACGTGTGTCAATTTTTGTTGATCATCGTCATGTGGTCTGCCATTATTTTAGTTTTGAGCTACAGTGGGAAACTGGCCCTTCGGCCCACCGAGTCCGCACAGACCAGCGATCCCCACACACTAACACTATCCAACACACTAGGAGCAATTTACAATGTTTACCAAGCCAATTAGCCTATAAATCTGCAAGTCTTTGGACTGTGGGAGGAAACCGGAGCACCCAGAGAAACCTCTCACAAATCACGGGCAGAACGTGCAAACTCAGTACAGGCAGCATCCGTAGTCAGGATTCAACCCGGGTATCGAACGCTGCAAGGCAGCAACTGTACTGATGCGCCAACATGCCACCCCATTGGCGTTGGCTCAGTGAGTTCTGATTTTGCCGTGTTCACAGTTGTCAGATTTTTTTAATCATGTGTAGTGTATTGAAGCAAATTTTCATTATTTTGCAGGACTGTGGCAGCTGAAGTCAGGAAGCAAGTATCCGGCCAATATAGCAGCTCGCCGCAGCTGTCCAAGAAACGCAGTGGCTCCCATCAGTTGGTAAGTACACAGCTGTTCCAACATATTCCTGTCAGTGATACAGAGCTAAATCAGATTGATGGTAGGACAAGAGATAGTTGTTACGGAGAAAGAAAAATTGGAGGTAGTTCTTTTGATAGCAAGAGGTGTACCAATACGATAATGTAACAGTAAGCACTGTGACACAATGCGAAATCACATGGAACATGAAATTAAATCCCTCCATTTTAACCCAGAGCCTTGCTGGCTCTTCTGCTGTGGATATGTTAGGCTAGTTGCCTGCGTAAGTTCAGAGAAAGTCTGTTATGGTTGCAAACCATTACATTACCAAAGTGTGACGTTTCTGGTCACATCCAGAGATGCTTCCTGTCCCGCTGAGTTACTCCAGCATTTTGTGTCTATCTTCGGTATAAACCGGCATCTACAGTTCCTTCTTACACATTACATTAACAAATTGGGGGTAGTCTAAATTATCAAAACATAACGCTTGTTAGAGCTTAGTTTTATATTAAACCGTTTTTGCTTGTGGTTGCATTCTGTTATTTATTATCTATTATTCCTCCCGTATCATTTTACCTTCTGTTGAAGACTTTCCTATGTCATGAAAACCATTCCCAATCAAGTCAGTAAAGTGATTAGTGCATCTAAATTATGAGATTATTAATGCTGAATTACATGACAAGTTTAGTTATTTTCCATCAGTATAAATCTAGTCTAACTCATTTCCCTTAAATGCTTTATTGCCAGTACCAAGATGAGATTTATTTTTGTCCACCACACTTTATGGGTTGGGTTGACTCCAGACCCCAGAGATGAAGGCCCAGTATCTAAGAAATGAAACCCACAATTTTCTTGCTTGTTTTAATTCCCTCCATCCTCCATTTGTCTTGGAGTAAAATGTTGTTTTGTTGCATTCCATCGTGACCCAGGAACCATGCCTTTTTTTTAATTTTCCTTGGGTCAGAAGGAAAAAAGAATTGAAAAAAATAGTGTTTCTGGTTGACTTGCTTTGGACTGACTGATTTCCAGCATTTTTGCTATTCCGCAAGCTCATAGTTCGCTGTACAGTTCTTGTTGCTCTTCAGCACTGGACTATCCTGTTTGGCCTAATTGCTTTCAGAAGGTATTTTGGAGCCAGCATTCTTTACTTCACACCTAATAGATGATCCATTTGCACAGAAATCTAAGCACATTAATCTAATCGCTGTGGAATCCTTGGCTCATTTATCTCCGTGGATCTATCGCATCCTCAGTCAAGGTGGTCTAGTTTATGGACGTTACGGTTAATTGAATTAAAGGATCAGTTAGGTTGGGATTGAAAAGATTCCAATGAAAATTCATGCTCTTCTCTTGAAGCTCTTGGACATAGCAGTCAGTGGATGCTTGGTCTCCAATTAAGTACGTCTCCAGCGAATGAACATTATATTCAATATGAAGCCTTTGTTTCATCTGCTTTGATCGGAGTTATTTCTTGTTTCTCGGTTGGCTCTGTAACAGAAATTATAAGAGAATGTGTATACACAATGCTGAAGTAACTCAGCGGGACAGGCACCATCTCTGGAGAGAAGAAATGGGTGATGTGTCAGGTCAAGACCCTTCTTCAGACTCTGTCTCGACTTCAGTCCCGCTGAATTAATCCAGCATTTTGTGTCTACCTTCGATTTAAATCTGCAGTTACTTACTACACAAAAGACAATGTGTGATTGAACCAGCAACTTAATTGGAATCATTTAAAAAAAAAAAAATTTATTAGACGCACATACATATCATAACCAAAACACAATTTGTTTATCAATTACATATTAACACAGCTTCTATTTATTTATTTTTTATATGGATTTTTAGAATGAGCTATAGAAAGAAAGGAGGTAGAAAAAAGAAAAAAAGAAAATAAATTACCAATAACACAATTTTGGAGATAGGTCCGTAGATTATAAAGTGTAATTATTCATCCAATCCTGGATTCAAGTTTCAGTCAAGCTTCCGTGCTGGACCAATTTACCCTTTCAGATAATCAATAAATGGAGACCATATTCCACATTGGAATCTTTTTGATCTCAACCCGTCTTTTCATCACTTAGAGAAACGGGATTAGATACCTAGACCCTGTTTCCTTTAAGGCCAATATATCCTTCCTTGGATTTGATGCCCAGAACAACTTTCAGCACTAATATATTCACTAGCCAATGTTTTCTGCTGTGTACTGTATCCTCTCCTACCCCTTTGCATTCTAATCCTCTTAAAAGTAAAGGCTTGAATTGGTCTTTAAGGTTTTTTTTAACCAGACCAGTATTATTTTAATGCAACAAACAATCTACTGAAGTAAATCAGTTGGTCGAGCAGCATCATTGAGGGGGGGGGGGTTGGAATGGTTGATATTTCAGGTCGAAACCCTGCATTACTGTCGCCGGACAGGGTCATTACATTTTAATAATCTGTGTACGTAAGTGGTGCCCTTATGAACTTATAAGCAAACGGTTTCCTGCAACGTTCCATCACTTTTCAGGCAATTCTGAACTATATTGAAAACTATTTGCCATATCGTTTACCATTCAAGAATATGTCTCCAGGTTTCTATTCAAATCCCCCTTGTTATTCTATGCCTCATTCTATAGTAGTGAGAGTGTCAATACTTTTTGTGATATCAGCAAGCGTTCATGTATGATTCTGTAGATAGACACAACATGCCGGAGTAATTTAGCGGGACAGCACTACATATATGATTGTGTATTGTTTCTAAGTTGTTAATAAAAATAATGCATTGTTAAATTTGCATTCTGCACCAGTTGCCTATTAGCCCTCCTCCCGAGAAGTTAGTTAATCTCCGAAATTAGTCAATAATTTATCTTCAATTTTGTGAACATCACTTATCCATGTTCTCCTGGAATGTACCCACTGAGTTACTCCAGCACTTTGTGCCTTTTTAATGAGAAAGTGGTAATATTTGATCTAAATCATTCCTGCATGGAAATGTTAATATATCCAGCTTATGTCTGTTGCTCATAGCGACCATGGGAGAAGGAGTGTGCCTGTAATCAGCTTGGCACATGCCGCAGAACGTCACAGAGATTGCACGTATGATTCCCTCAGACATGATGAATGTTGAATCCCATGGCAGGCACACTGATAGGGTGGTTTCTATCAACAGTGAAACACCGATAACTAGAGGCCTTTCACCATTGTGTAGTACATGGTAACAAAGGAGCAGCAGGCTCCTCTTGAGCCATTGCATTGTTACATAAAGATAGACACAAAATGTTGGAGTAACACAACAGGAACAGGCAGCAAGGCTGGAGAAAAGGAATAGGTGACGTTTCGGGTCGAGATTGGAGACGGGTCTCGACCCGAAACGTCACCTTTACCTTTTCTCCAGAGATGCCGCCTAACCTGTTGAGTTACTCCAACAATTTTTGTCTATCTTTGGTGTAACCATCATCTGCAGTTCCCTGCTACACTCATTGTTAAATAACATGGCTGAACCTTACTGCTGAACCTTTAATCCTGACTATCAAGAACAAGAGTATATTTAATTGCCACGTCAGTTGTAAGTTAGCTTTGTATTAATTTATTTTTCTTTTATCACCTCCGGATGATAGCCTCATCCGCATAGCCTCAGAATAAAAGGACGATCCTTTAGGAAGGAGATGTGGAGGAATTTCTTTAGTCAGAGGATGGTGAATCAGTGGAATTCTTTGCCACAGAAGGCTGTCGAGGTCAAGTCAGTGGATATATTTAAGGCAGAGATAGATAGATTTTTGATTAGTACAGGTGTCACAGTTTATGGGATGAAGACAGGAGAATGGGATTAAGAGGGTGAGATAGATCAGCCATTATTGAATGGTGGCGTAGACTTGATGGACCGAATGGGCTAATTCTGCTCGTATCACTTATGAACTTATGGACGGAGTTGAGAGGGGAAGATAGATCAGCCATGATTGAATGGCAGAGCAGACTTGATGGCCTAATTCTGCTCCTATCACTTACAAACTTATGGATAGTTCATACAGCACTATTGAATGTTCCTGATGCCACAGTACTTTCTTATGACCCATTATAGGTACCTCTTTCTGAAGTGGTGGAGCCTGTGGATTTTGAGGAATACCTGACATCACATCCCCCTGCTCCAGAACCAGGCGCACTCCGAGAACTGCTCGAGTTTCCTGCAGACGATATTGAAGTAGCGTACGAGCCACGAGAATGTCGCACCATCGAACCCGGAATCCCAGAGGAAGTGTGAGTATTTGCACACATCAGTGGATAGGACTTGGGTCATGCAGAAACAAAAGCTACTCTTTCGCTAGCTCAGGTCCTCTTTGCTCAGCATGAAGACACAGGAGCACAGATTTTCCATACGTGTTGTCCTTGCCACTTGATCAATCAACAGTAGGAGCCCAGCGTACATGTGGGGGCCATACGTGTGGGGGCCAGATGGTTAGGTTTATTCTTATCCTTGTCGGGAACATTTCAGTCTCACCACAGTAGCAACTTGGCATAGGTTTCTCATCTCTCCAACCATAACCTTCCCTGACCCCTTAGATTTTAGCACTCTTCCATACTGACAAGCTGTTTATCATTATTTGATGTTTTCACACAGAGAGTGGTGAGTCTGAGGAATTCTCTGCCACAGAAGGTAGTTGAGACCAGTTCATTGGCTATATTTAAGTGGGAGCTAGATGTGGCCCTTGTGACTAAAGTGATCAGGGGATATGGAGAGAAGGCAGGTACAGGATACTGAGTTGGATGATCAGCCATGATCATATTGAATAGTGGTGCAGGCTCGAAGGGCCGAATGGCCTACTCCTGCACCTATTTTCTATGATTCTAGAAGGAACTGCAGATGCTGGGAAATTTAAGGCAGACAAAAATGCCGGAGAAACTCAGTGAGTCCAGCAGCATCTATGGAGCGAAGGAAATAGGCAACGTTTTCGGGCATTTCCAGCATTTTTGTCTACCTATCATTATTTGATTATTTGCAGCTACACTGCCTCACCCACATGCTCCTTCAAAGTGTTTAAGAAAGAACTGCAGATGCTGTAAAAAGCAGACAAAAATGCTGGAGAAACTCAGCATCTATGGAGTGAAGGAATAGGTGGCGTTTTGGATCGAGACCCTTCTTCAGACTCTCCTTCAAAGTGCTCTTTGAAATCTACTTCTTTGATGAAGCTTTTCATTTGTCTTGGAGTGAAATTTTGTTTGTCAATGCTGCTGAGGTGCCTTGGGATATTAATTACATTAAAGTCGTATAGAAAAACAAATAGTTATTGACATAAGCAAAATTCTGTAATACACTTGCACAATCTTATTTCTTCCAGGATGGCAATCCCAACAGATCCTGTTAGGTAAATTAGATGCAGAGCTATACTGCTCCCAGCTGGGTGGCCAGGATTCAAATATTGGCTTCTTGGATACAGATGAAAGATTAAAGTATCTGTCGAGATAAAACCCCATAATTTTAGTTAAATTGGACCAATATTGCAGTGGATTGGTTGTTAACAAAGGAAAGAGGTCTGTAGCTGTTGAATTTTCATGAATTACTTCATTCTTTCTCTTGCAGGGGAGCGGACCCTCGAGTAAGAGATGCTGTGCAGATCTACACCGAAGACTGGGTCATTGTTCACAGAAAGTGGGTTTATTGTGGTTTCTCTTTGCAAACCTTATCATTGGTTCGTCCTGCTCTGTTCATTTATTGCAGAACTGTTTGTTTTACCCAAGGGCGATATGCAGCAGCTGTGAGATACAGTATCTAGCTAGACATTTAATATTCAGGTAGAAAAGAGCAAGGTGAAAATGAGTACCGGCATGGAGCGGAAAAGGATGCAATATTCAAAAAGGTGCTTAGAATCTCAGAATAAATGGAGCTTTGATAGTTTGAGGCAAAGATAGACACAGAAAGCTGGAGTAACTCAACGGGTCATACAGCATCTCTGGAGAAAAGGAATAGGTGACGTTTCGGGTTGAGACCCTTCCTCAGACTGAGAGTTAGGGGAAAGGGAGATGAGATTGGGATCACTTTTTTTGTATCTGTATAATATACTGCAAATCAAATGCGTACTATTGTAAAGCTATGGATGTTAATTTAAGAACATAGATCTTTAATATTGTTCTCTCCCCTCCAATCTCAACAAAAAAACACTTGTTCAGCTGATGTGGGAATCGCGTCTACAAATAGTAGGATATTGGGAATCTGAAATACAGTAAACACTCGCCATAAAGGACCACGATGTGTGGGGGGGGGGGGTGGGGGGGGGGGATGGTGTCCGTTATTACTAACTGTCCGCTGTAACCGAGTGAGGGGGGTCTGAAGAGGGAAGGAATGTGGCATCTGAGAGGGGGGTGTTAAGTAAGTGGGAATGTGTGGGCTGGGGTACACTGGGGATGAGACCGGCACTCACGCTGCCTTCATGATGCTCGCTCTCTGCACTCGCTTGATCGGAACCTCCTGCCACGTAGAGTCAGCTCATCGGGTAACTGATGGTAGTTCGTTTAGTTTATTGTCACGTCTACCAAAGTACAGTGAAAAGCTTGTGTTAGCAGTCAGCAGAAACACAATACATGATTACAATCGATGTATAGATACATGATAAGGGAAAAGCGTTTAGTGCAAGATGAAGCCAGCAAAGTCTGATCAAGGATAGTCCGAGGGTCACCAAAGAGGTAGATAGTAGTTCAGCACTGTTCTCTGATTGTGGTAGGAAGATGCAGTTCCCTGTTAAGTCCAGTTGCCGGTAGTAGTGGGTGGTGCAATGGGAGCACCACCCACTACGTCCGTTATATAGAAGATAGACACAAAAAGCTGGAGTAACTCCGCGGGACAAGCAGCATCTCTGGAGAGAAGGAAAGGGGGGTGTTTTGGGTTGAGACCTTTCTTGTCCTGTTGAGTTACTCAAGCTTTTTGTATCTGTCTTCGGTTCAAACCAGCATCTGCAGTTCCTCTTACACATTTTGTCTGCTATATAGAGGTCACTCTGTTATTGCGAGGGTTTACTGTATTGCAACCGAAAGGTGCATATCGTATGTTGTGTGTCAAGCCACTGTTTGTGATCTTCCAGTTAAAGCTGACATCGTTGATTTTAAAAGTAAAATGACTCGTGTAACATTTTCTTCAGTAAGTTCTGAATCTTAGCATTCTAAATATTTGATAAGTGGATCTGCCAACAACATTTCTCCATGTTTCATTTTTAAACATTGATTGGCAGTCTTTTTATCTTTTGTGAGTAGTTTTTAAGCTGTGGTGAGAGCCTGCAGCGTTGTTCTGTAACTGGCAATGTAAGTGGATTGAGCCCTTTGCTGAATTATTCTGTAATAGAGCCTTCATGGAGTTGTATCACAGTTCCTCGCTTATTCAACCCTTCATGACAGAATGGTACAAAACAGTAAATAGGGTCTTTGGCTTTCAGTGTCGATACTGCCAGCATGTGGAGTTCTGAGTGCCACCCATGATCGTTTCAGCATCTCTTGCTTACAGTTGTAACCTTGTCTTTGATTTGTATTTGGAAACAGGCATCAAAAGCTGAGCACTGCATTTAGCGTCAGCACGATAGATAAGCAACGTGAGAGACA
This sequence comes from Raja brachyura, assembly GCA_963514005.1. The sequence continues at coordinate 16,080,048 of OY740816.1, forward strand.
ACGAGGCCTGCCCAGGCAGATCTTTGAGACTGATGAAGTTGTCGATGAACGAGGTGCCCAAGATGATCAGGTTGGTGTTCATGTTGTGGAACCAAAGAACTGCAGATGCTGGCTAGCACACAAAATGGCACAGAGTGACTGTAGGCTTTTGAGAAACAGCGTGGGAACAGGCCCTTCAGCCCACTGAGTCCGCGCTGACCAGCGATCCCTGCACACTAACACAATCCTACATACTAGGGACAATTTACTGGAGTGACTCAGCAGGTCAGGCAACAACCCTAATGAACATGGATAGGAGATGTTTTGGGTCGGGACCCTTCTTCTCACTTTGGTGTTCATGTTGCTTCAGTGATCCTCAAGAAACACTGCAATGATTCTCATCTGATGCCAAGTTTCTTGTCTGAACCATACCATCACAAAAGGCCCAGTCTTTAAATTCTCATGCAGATTTTTCAGATATAAATGCAATGAACCATGTAAAGCATGTGTGGGTCTAGTATCATGCACATTTAAAGTAAAGGAACAGAGTGAATAGCTGCAGCAAAGGTTTCAAAAGAGAAGCAGATATACAGTAAAAAATGTGTAAGGCTCTGGACTTAACTGAATAGTTACTGATAGAGTCATACAGCTTGGAAATAAACTTTCCCGTTCGACATGTCCATGCCAGCCAGATCTAAACTAATCCCATTTATCTGCATTTGGCCCACATCACTCTAAACCATTCCTAAAGTATTTTCAATGTTGTTGTGGAATCTACCACAACTACTTCCTCTGGCACCTCGTTCCATATACCCATCATCTTCTGTGTGGAAAAAGTTACCCTTCAGATTAATTAATTATTAATTGTTTTACCTCTCACTTTCATTGCTTAATTAATTTGTCATTTTAGCCCTCCCCATCAGTCTGAAGAAGGGCTCTGACCCGATCCTCCATTTTCTCCGTGGATGCTGCCTGCCCCGCTGAGTTGCTCTAGCATTTTGGGTCTATCTTTTTAACTGGTCTGTTTGGATCAAGGGTAACTACAATCTATGAATACAAAATTGCAATCGCAAGAGGATAGCTACACATCACCAACCACAACCTTACCCCCAGCAATGATCCACTGTGGACCCTGTTGAGGCTGCACCACTCACCTTGCCTGCACCACCATGGCAGACTATGCACTCGTGTTCATTGTATATTCACCCACCACGCTTCTTAAAAGAGTTGGTCCTGGTGCAATTTGTCAGAATGGCCTCCTGCATTATATTTTATGATCTGTAGCATCAATGCCTAAAATGTTATCATTTCCTTTTCTCACAGTGCTGTCTTTACCTGCCTTTTATTTCACCGATAGAGTGGTACAGTGTGGTAACGGGCCCTTCGGCCCAACTTACCCATACCGGCCAACATGTACACTCGTCCTACATACCCGCGTTTGGTCCATATCGCTCCAAACCTGTCCTATCCATGTACAGTATATGTCTACCTGCTTCTTAAACGTTGGTATAGTCCCAGCTTCAACTACGTCCTCTGGCAGCTTGTTCCATGCACTCATCACCCACAGTGTGGAAAAAGATACCCCTCAGATTCCTATTAAATCTTTTCCCCTTCACCTATGTCCTCTGGTCCTCAATACACCTAGTCTGGGCAAGAGATTCTATGCATCTACCCGATCTAATCATCTCATGATTTGATACACCTCTACAAGATCACTCCTCATCCTCCTGCGCTCCAAGGAATGTAATCCCAGCCTACTCAACCTCCCCCTATAGCTCAGACCCTCTTGTCCTGGCAACATCCTTGTAAATCTTCTTTGTACCCTTTCCAGCTTGACAACATCTGCTTCCTTAGATTGCAAGTGCTGCTGGACAGCAGGAACAAAAGGGGGATGTTTCTTAACGAAAGCTGCAAGTAACTGACCACCTCTTCTTCGGTAGGATGAGTTGAAGCGGCGATCGGTGTCTCTGGATGACACACCCAGGGGGAGTTGGGCCTCCAGTATCTTTGACCTGAAGAACTCCACCGCCGACTCGCTGCTGCCCAGCCTTCTGGATCGTACGGCCATTGACGAAGTGGACAAGCGCAATGGAGAGCAGAGGAAAGAGAACCGACACGGGGAAGTGCTGGCACTCTTCCCACCTCCAGACGAGGTAAAGAACTTCCTCTGGGGTGGGAGGGAAGTGATAATGTGAAGCACATATACAATCATAAACTTGTTGCTTATCATTTGCTTGGTCCAACCTCAACATAGGTTCGGTACCTTTAGATCCTTGCAATCAGTAATAGCAATTAATGTCAATGGAGTGGTACAGAGCAATTCAGTGTAGCTTTCGTGGAGGATTCGAACATATACGTGAAGTATGAAAGGAATCTAGGAAGTTGCGAACACAGGGAAGAGCGTTCGTGGAAAATGCCAATGCAGGTTTGATGAGTCGTGAGCTCTATTGTATCACACTGTTGAAGTTTGAGGCACAACACTTTAACAGCAGATCTACACTAGAGAACGTGCACGTCCATGGGGAGAGAGCATCCTACTTGACTTCACTGGATAGCTCTTAAAAGAACCAGCCTTGAGAGATTGTGCAACACTCATTTTCTCCCTTCTCCTGTTCTGCGGTTAAGCTTTGAAGAGGCATATTCGAAAAGCACCTTCATGCACAGCACAGGCATCAAGATCACCTGGTTATTCAAGTGTGGAGAACATTATATCAAGTATTTTCCCACTGGCTTACAAAAATGACAGTAGTGGAGCACTGGGGAGCTTCTCGAGTGCCGTTTCATCCCAGGCAAAGATTCAAGAAGATTGTGCTAAACAAATTTGGGTGTGGTGGGAGAAATGCAGCATAGTAGAGTAAATAGTAGACCACTGCCTCACAGCGTCAGAGATCCTGGTCCAATTCTGACCTCGGTGCTGTCTTTTGGAGTTTGCACATTCTCCCTGTGACCACATGGGTTTTCCCTGGGCATTCCAGTTTCCTCCCACATGCAGGTTCTCTGTAACTTGGCTTCTGTAAATTGCTCTTAGTGTGCAGGGAGTCAATGAGAAAGTGGGATAACACAGAAACAGAGTGAATAGGTGATCGATGGTCAGTGTGGACCTGGTGGTTAAATGACCTGTTCCCAGGCTGGATCTCTAAACTAAACTAAACTTGTTGAAAAGAAAGTAGAAGCAATTAAAAAAAAATGTTATCTCGTAAACAAATTTATTTTGATTTCCTGATAAATTACGTCTTGAGTAACTTCGATAATACAATTCTGCCATTTTACAAAAAATTGAAGGACTTTCTTTGATGCCTTCAAATCGTCTTTAAAAGAACCTTAACAGTGGGAACTTTGATGCCACCTAGTGTGCAACAGTGTCAATATTATTTATTTGATGCATGATCGTAACCATCCTCCCCAACCACAACCACACACAGACACGACAAATACACCCAGTATGTTAAACTATAATGTTGCCCACAAGGATTGAGATTCTGATAAAATAAAACTGAGGATTATTCTGCCAACAAGAATCAAAGTTACCCCTGATCTCTCTTAAGACTGTTTATGCCGAGTGTGAATTATTATGATGCAAATGGTTCTATTTATTCCACTGAGCTCCGGTCACTGATTAGTAACTATCAGTGTAGATTCAAAGTTACCTGGAGCCAGTCACACCTTTAGTTGACACCCTTCCTGTTCTCGAAAAGTTGTGCGATAAAATTATCCCATTAAATGGGAAATACCCATTGCAATTTATTTTAGTCACCAGAATAATCTGCGATGGTAAGGTTTAATGTACTGGATAGAGTAAGAGCTGCCACTTTGTGTGTTATGAATATGATTATGTGCCTTGTAATGTCCCTGATACCTATGGGCTGACACAGTGGCGCAGCAGTAGAGTTGCTGCTTACAGCGCCAGAGACCCGGGTTTGATCCTGGCTATGGGTGATGTCTGGATGGAGTTCATACGTTCTCCCTGTGACCTGCGTGGGTTTTCACCGTGTGCTCCGGTTTTCACCCACACTCCAAAGACGTACAGGTTTGTGGGCTAATTGGCTTTGGTAAAATTGTAAATTGTCCCTAATGTGTGTAGGATAGTGTTAGTGTGCTGGGATTACTGTTCGGCGTGGACTCGGTGAGCCAACGGCCTGTTTCCGCCCTTTATCTTGAAAATAAACTGAGCTAAACTACCTGCTGCGTCAGACCTGGTCTCACAATAACATTCCTGGTTACATGTGGCAAGTGTCAGTCGGCCAAAGACACTCTGCTCTTCACAAGACGGCAGATGACCCAAACCTAACGAGCACAAGGTTAGGGCACGCTCAGGGGAATGACAGAAAACTAAGTTTGCTGAGGAAGTGGTGCAGGCCAACATTGGCCCCACTGTGTAATAACCTGTCCGACAACAGATGAGAAAAGTCTAATCTTCTCAGATGGCGATGATCAGAAAGAGGTTTGTTTGAAAATGTTTTGCAATTTATCCATGCAGTCTTCCCGTTCTCAGTGCAGCAGGGTGCTGTGATAACAGAATGTTATCACAAATGGCCACATGATAATCCTATTATATACAGGGCTATCGCAAAATCACTTCAAAGAAGCATGTCACTTTCTCTCATACCCAAGGTATTCTCAATGCAGAACAGAAAATAAGCAGTTTGGTAAACTTTGTCCTTTCTTTGTTACCAACTAAAGAGACAGGAGTAGGAAATGCAGTGGTGAGGTTAGCCTCAGTGGTGATGGTATTGTGGTCTGCAGCATCCAGCAGTGGTTTCCCTGCTGGCTTTTACCTACTGCGCTGTACCTGCAGGTTTACTGAATTACGTCATGCCTGTACTGAGCCTCGTCAATAAACTAAATATAAGAGGGCTTGTAGAGTCAAAGAGCTGTACAGTGTGAAAATAGGCCCTCTTGTCTTCACCCAACTAAATGGCATATTGGGCGAGACCCGTTTCCCTGTAAGTAGTCCATATCCCTCTAAACTCTTCCCATCCATATATCTGCCTAATGTCTTTTAAAAGTCGTACTCTTACTCCTTTCTACTGGTCTTGTTGGTGTTCAGCCCACGCTCCCAGGAACAACTGACAAACGAACTCATACACATTAACCTGGCTCCAATGCTGATGATTGGGGCTGCTGTAGTTACATTGACTATATAGTGAGATGTATTGTTATAGATGCATTTGAATTTGAATGATAATACTGTGCAATAGACATGCAATGTTTAGGTATATAGGTATAAAGTGATTATATTGATCCATGATGGTTAGGGGGTTACACAAAAAGCTGGAGAAACTCAGCGGGTGCAGCAGCATCTAAGGAGCGAAGGAGATCGGGTCGAGACCCTTCTTCAGACATGTTAGGGAATGGTTTGAAAGAGATTTTGAATGACTTAAAAGTTCATTTATTTTTAAAGGAAGAATTAAGAGCAAGAGATCACTATTTTAAAGTGCCTCTGAGTGAATTCAAGAAGCACATCCTCACACAAAGTAAATCTGAAACAACTTGAAAATACTGGGTTAATTAAAATTTGAATTAGTTTGATCGATAAGTAAAACTTTCAAGAAGTAGGAGGATGAAAAAGCATTGGTTAATTGCAGTTAAGGCACAATCTAATGGAAAGCAGAACAGTTTCATGGAGGTCAAATTTCCTCTCTGGGCGTCAATGCTGGTTTCCCTTTAATGTTCAAGGAGACTGGGTCAAAACCCTACCTGGTGTTCCATGGCAGCAGAATGTACAGCTTCAGCATGAGGCTGCCCAGACCGCACAAGCCGGCCTCCCTTCAATTGACTCAATTTGTACCTCACGCTGCGTCAGAAAGGCCAGCAGCATAATCAAGGACGAGTTTCACCCTGGCCACTTCCTCTTCTCCCCTCTCCCCTCAGGCAAAAGGTATAGATGTATGAAAACACACACCTCCAGGCTCAGGGACAGTTTCTTCCCAGCTGCTATCAGGCAACTGAATCATCCTACCACAACCAGAGAGCAGTCTTGAACTACTATCTACCTCATTGGTGACCCTCGGACTATTCTTCATCAGACTTTGCCTGCTTTACCTTGCACTATACGTTATTTCCTTATGTAGATACATGTACACTGTAATGGCTCGATTGTAATCATGTATTGTCTTTGCTGACTGGAGAGCATGCAACAAAAACTTTCCACTGTACCTTGGTACACATGACAATATACTAAACTGAACTGAAAATCGGTCAAGAGCTAGCCCGAGGATGAATTGCACAAGCAGGCACCCCTGATCTTAATAACTCTCCGTTATCCCGTGCCCTGACTGTTCTGCTCTGAAATAAGATTGCTCTTGTTGATATGGAAGCTGTAGATATTGAACCAGTCTAAGTGCTAACAGAATAGGCTTGTCAACAGGTGTTCCAAGTCTAGAAACTTGCCAGCTGATCAACCTCCACTCTGGGCATTATATTGATGGTCAGTGCTGGCTTCAGTATCTGAAGAAAACTTGCAAATAGAAAACGGAAAATGGTTCCAGCCATCATGAAATAATATATTAGCGTTCCAGATTAATCCTTGTTAATTTATGAAGAAAGTTAACACACCAGTTTACAGGATTTCTAAACTGATTATATTTTTCCTTCTGGCAGGATGAAGCTGTAGAACGATCCTCTATTCCTGAAGTCCCGAAAGAACATTTTGGGCAAAGAATTCTTGTAAAGTGTCTGTCGTTGAAGTGAGTAAATACCTCTTGAGAAAATGTAACTTCTCCCCACGTTGTGTTGAACAGAAAACGGGACAATCCATATTATCCCATGGACAAATAAATCACAAGTTTGGGTAGAGCTAACATTGTATTTAGCAATATTTCCTTCCGAGTTCAACCAAATTCTGCAGATCCCTCACTACAATTTATAGTTTATTTTCTATCGATAAATATATAGGGTCATACAGTGTGGAAACAGGCCCTTCAGCCCAACCTGCCCACACCGACCAATATGCCACATCTACACTAGCCCTACCTGCCTGCGTTTGGCCCATATCCCTCTAAACCTCTCTTATTCTCATACCTGTCTTTTAAACATTGTGGCAGAAACCAGACGCTACTGTATATGTTTTGCCTCTTTTCTGTTGTTCATCTAAAATTTAATTGCAAGCTGATAATTATTTGTACAAGCATTGTCTCTGAACTTGGATAGTGCACATTGTTAATCAGTGAACATAGTTTTATAGTCCGGCAACTGGTGGTCTTGCCATTAATAAGGATAAAATTACGAGAGCACACTTTAGTTTTAGTTGTAGTTTTAGAGATGTAGCACGGAAACAGGCTCTTTGGCCCACCAGGTCCATGCCGACCAGCAATCCCCGTTTATTAACATTATCCTACACACACACACAGGACAATTTACATTTATACCAAGCCAATTAGCATACAAACCTGTACGTCTTTGGAGTGTGGGAGGAAAACGACAGGGAGAATGTGCAAACTCCGTACAGACAGTACCCGTAGACGGGTTTGAACTCGTGTCTCTGACGCTGAAAGCGCAATAAGGCAACAACTCTACTGCTGTGCCACCCCTAGCCACCGAGTGCACTTGTCATTCCCCCCCGCCCCCGGACATACCCCCGAAGGTGTGGTGCCTAGGCTAGGTGAGGCAGCCAATCTTGACCACACCGGGACATCTGAAGCCGATCGGCGGGTTGAATTTGCCGCCTGCAGTTGGGGCTCTGGAACCCTGGCCAGAGCAGGCAGATTTGCTCCCATTAGCTGACCTGGGGCCGACTTTGCGAGCCGGTATCTCAACCCCCGCCAATTCCTCTGTTGGTCCGACAAAACAATAGACAACTGGTGCAGGAGTAGGCCATTCGGCCCTTTGAACCAGCGTCACCATGTCTGATCATCCACAATCAGTACCCCGTTCCTGCCTTCAACCCATATCCCCTGACTCGGCTATCTTAAGTGCCCTATCTAGCTCTCTCTTGAAAATGTCCAGAAAACATGCCTCCACCGTCCTCTGAGGCAGCGAATTCCACAGACTTACAACTCTGTGTGAAAAAGTGTTTCCTCATCTCCGTTCTAAATGGCTCACCCCCTTATGCTTACACTGTGGCCCCTGGTTCTGGACTCCCCCAACATCGGGAACATGTTTCCTGCCTCTAGTGTGTCCAAACCATTAATAATCTTATATGTTTCAATAAGATACCCTCTCATCTTTCTAAATTCCAGAGTATACATGCCCAGCCGCTCCATTCTCTCAGCATATGACAGTCCCGCCATTCCGGGAATTAACCTTGTGAACCTACGCTGCACTCCCTCAATAGCAAGAATGCCCTTCCTCAAACTTGGAGACCAAAACTGCCCCCAATACTCCACGTGTGGTCTCACTAGGGCCCTGTACAACTGCAGAAGGATCTCTTTGTTCCTATACTCAACTCAAAATGGATAACATTTGCAAGGCAAGGGTGCCATAAAATCGGTGGTGGGTCTGCACTTGGAAATATTACAACAGGATTGCAGGCAGTAGGAACTGATGCTCCTCCGGCCACTGATGTCTGTTTTCTACTCTTTTTTTTTACAAAGGTTTGAAATTGAAATTGAGCCAATATTTGGAGTTCTGGCCTTGTATGATGTAAAGGAAAAGAAGAAGGTTAGTGACCCAAATAAAATCCTTCATTTATATTTAGTAATGTTTATTGAATACCGGTGCTATTTGGTGAAATTGCTGCTGTTGGAAAAAATAATCTCTTTCTGAAGGACTTAAAAGTATTTACAAAAAAGGGAACACACATCGTTATTTATGCTTATAATTGCCTTTACAAATGTTCCTGGTTCTCTGTAGATGGCAGACAAATAGTTGTTCAGGAGGATATAGATCACCCTTTCTCTGTTCGTTTTATCTAGACCCAATCTATACCTGCCCTTGCTGTTGCTACATTCTCATCAGCAACTGAAGACTGGAGGTATTTGTCTACTGTCAGACTACAGATCCCATAACAAGTGCTGTTTAACAGGCTCATAAGAGATTTGTGACATTTGGCACCTCATCCATGCTGAACAAGATGCCCCTTCTATGTTGCTCATGTGCCCGCATTTGATCCATATCTCTCTCAACCTTTTCTGTCCATATCAGTCCAAATGTCTTTTAAATGCTGTTATCGTATCTGCCTCAACTACCTCCTCTGGCAGCTTGTTCCATAGAAACATAGGAATTAGGTGCAGGAGTAGGCCATTCGGCCCTTCGAGCCTGCACCGCCATTCAATTTGATCATGGCTGATCATCCAACTTAGTATTCCGTACCTGCCTTCTCTCCATACCCTCTGATCCCCTTAGCCACAAGGGCCACATCTAACTCCCTCTTAGTTGCACCTGCCACCCTCTGAGTTAAAATGTTGCCCCTCAGGTTAGTATTAAATCTTCTCCCTCTCACCTTAAACACATCTCCTCTTGATTTTGATTCCCCTAAAAAGACTTTGAGCATTCACCCTATCTATCCCCCTTATGATTTTATACACCTCCATAAGATCACACCTCAGCCTCCTGCATTCCAAGGAATAAAGCCCTTGTGTGCCCAACCACTCCCTTCAGCTTAGCCCCTCAAGTGCTGGCAACATCCTCGTAAATATTCCCTGCACTCTTTCCACCTTAATGTCATCACTCCTACAGCAGGGTGACCAAAGCTTATGCAGTCTGAAGAAGGGTCTCAACCTGAAATGTCATCTATTCCTTTTCTCCAGAGATCAGAGATGCTGCCTGACCCGCTGAGTTACTCCAGCATTTTGAGTCTATCTTTGGCGTAAACCAGCATCTGCAGTTCCTTCCAGCACATATGGATGTGCTTTCCAGTCAATTAAATACGATTGCAGCTGTGGTGTTGGAATTATGGCAGCCAGGTAGCACCACAGCAAGTTCTCCAAACTAGCAATGCGATAATTCCTAGTTTATCTACATTTAGGGATTAGTTTAAGGATAAAAATTGGCATCACTCACTTTTCAAATCATTGTTGTGGGCTTGTTTCCTTCACCTACAAGCACAGACGGCCTCTTCTGTGTTGAATTACAAGAGGTCAGTGCAGTGGAGATGTCTTCCCAAATGTCGGCACTGAATTTGGAACCATCACAATCTCAGGTTCCCAGAGGACGTTTGAGACGTGCTAGTCATTAGAGGAAGTCTGAGCTTTCAGCAAGAATATCTCGCCGTTGTGCCCCATATCCCAATGTCAATGATAGATAAAAATCATCTACATTATTATATGGAGGATTAAAACCACTTTAGAGTTCTGGTGCAGTTTTAAGAAATGTAGCCACTCGAATTATTCTGATGAAACTAATTGCTTTATTCTTGCCATTCACTGTAGATTTCTGAGAACTTCTATTTTGATTTGAATTCTGACCAAATAAAAGGCCTTCTCCGCCCTCATAATCCCCATGCTGCTATCTCCACATTGGCCAGGTCCACCATCTTCTCCATAACATATCCTTCAACTGACATATTCCTCGTAATTAAGGTAAGAACTGAGCTTCACTGTCTTTGTTTGTTAATCCCTTTTCAGATGTGTATGTGTACACTGACCATTAATGAATTTTCAAGCTCATTGACATGGCTAAACTTGGTGTATTTAATCCAGAGACTTGATCCTTTTGATGCTTCTTTCCAACGCAGCTTGAAAAGGTTCTGCAGCAGGGTGACATTGGGGAATGCGCTGAACCCTACATGGTTATGAAGGAATCTGATTCCACAAAGGTGAGGAGGGAAACTACCTGTGTAATTGTTCACTCTGAAAATCTCTGTATCCAGTATCATAAGGTCATAAATTCTAGGGGCAGAATTAGGCCATTCGGCCCATCAAGTCTACTCTGCCATTCAATCATGGCTGATCTTTCTCTCCCTCTCGTAACCCCATTCTCCTGCCTTCTCCCCACAACCCCTGACACCCTTACTAACCAAGAATCTATCTCTGCCTTAAAAATATCCATTGCCAGCCTCCGCAGGCTTCTGTGTTAAAGAATTCCACAGATTCACCACCCTCTGACTAAATACATTCCTCCTTATCTCCTTCCTAAAGGAACATCCTTTAAGGACCTCTAGTCATAGACTCTCCCACTAGTAGAAACATCCACTCTATCCAAACCTTTCACTATTCGGTACGTTTCAACGAGGTCCCCCTCTCATTCTTCTAAACTCCAACCAGTACAGGCAAACGCTCAGCATGTGTTAACCCACTCATTCCTGGGATCATTCTTGTAAACCTATGATGGTATCTATGAGGAAATACGTGTTACTTTAGTACAATTGTTTCTTTGCTTAATAAAAAGTCTTAACAATGAACAACAGCATAAACTAATGTTCTACTGCTGTGTTTTCCTATTATAATGCTTGCTACAGTTAAGTGGATAGTTACTAAATGCTCACCTTAATGTTATAGTCATTGCCCATAGCAGCTTTTGTCTCTGAGAAGGGATCTGTGACCAAGACCCAGTGTGGTGTAATAGACCCCAGATGGGGTGTTGCAGTGTCAGTGGTCCCCACATCATTATTCCTTCTTCAGCTACAAACCAGAAGCTTTTTCATGACATTTGACGCGCATGTAGGAGATATGCCTTTAACCTGATAGCACATAACCACTCCATGTGAGATATCTCCAAGAACTTAGTGCTTTGTAAAATAGTTATCCTTCCAGCTCTCTGTCAGTCTTTGCTTGTTCTTTTTCTCTTGTTCAAAGGTTCTTTATTAGTCACATACACCAATTGGTGCAGCGAAATGCGTATTGCCATTGCAGCACATAAAAAAAGAATACAACATAACAGTAATAAAGAAATGTAAACATAAAAAAAATTCCCCCACAATGATTCCCATGATGAGGGAAGGCACAAAGTCCAGTCCCCATCCCCATGTCCACCCATAGTCAGGCCTATTGAGGCCTCCGCAGTCGCCTTTACGGTGGCCCGATGTTCTTCCTTCTCCCCCTTTCCCCGGGTTGATAGGTAACAATTGACAAACACTCTCTTTCTTGTTTGTATCTCTGCCCGTAGCACAAGGAGAAGGTGGAGAAATTGAAGAATCAAGCAGAACATTTCTGCAACAAATTGGGCAAATTCCGAATGCCCTTTGCCTGGACCGCAATCCACCTCATGAACATAGTGAGCAGTGCCGGGAGCCTGGAACGTGACTCCTCTGATTCAGAAAATGGTGAGATCCAAACCAGTGAAGTTGTTTACGTAGGAAGGAACTGCAGATGCTGTTTTTTCACCGAAGATAGATACAAAATACTGGCGTAATTCTGACATCTTGAACCGAAACGCCATCTATTCATTTTCACCAAAGTCGATGCCTGACCCGCTGAGTTCAGTTAGGTTAGAGATACAACTTGCAAACAGGCCCTTCGGCCTACCGAGTCTGCACCGACGATCGATCCCTGCACATTAACACTATCCTACACACACTGGGGACAATTTACACATATACCAAGCCAATTAACCTACATACCTGGACATCTTTGAAGTGTGGGAGGCAACTGAAGATTTCAGAGAAAACCTACATGGTCACGGGGAGAGGGTACAAACTCCGTATAGATAGCACTGGTAGTCGGGATCAAATCCGATTCTCAAATCAAAGGCACCAAATCTACTGCTGTGCCAGCGTGCAGCTCCGAGTTACTCCAGTATTTTGTGTCTAAAATTCTTTGTGATATGGGACCACATCAGAACCGTCCTGAAAAGTAATTGATGAAATCTGGAATTGTCTCATTGAAGAGAGAATTAATCAAAAGTGCACTGTTACTTTAAAAAAATGATCAGATATTTGAAAATTGTGTGGGGAAAGAATTTGATAGTTCCAAATAAATAGCTAGCTCGGGCACAGTCCACACAGTTTTCATCACATGAACATTTGATATTTAACTAAGGGAATGAATTTCCAGTAAAAGTTGGATTGTTTTCTCTGGAGCATCGGAAGTTGAGGGGAGACCTGATAGAACTACAGGCACTCCTCGACTTATGCAAACTCGCACTTACATAATCTATTCTTTAAGCTCGCTGCTATATTTCCAAGTTGCGCATCTCGGCAACAGTGCGCTACTCCTGTTGCATGTGGCCATTTCCACAAGGAAGTCAGCTGTTCCCGCGGAGGCTCGTGTTCCCGCGGAGGCCCCGTGCTCTTTCGACATCATGACATACACAATGGTCCGCGCAGCATACCCCTTACCTAATTTTGGGAGCGTATGTATATTAAATAATGGGAGTCATAGATAGAGTAGACAGTCACCCTTTCTCCCATGGTGGAAATATATAAGACGAGAAGGCAAAGCTTTACGGTGTAATGGCCAAAGTTTAAAGGAGATGAACAGGGCATGTTTTCTATACAGACAGTGGGTGTCTGACACATATTGCCCAGGGTAGTGGTGGAGACAGATTCGACAGTGGCATTTAAGAGGCTTTTGGATGGTACATGGATATGCAAAGAGTGGAAGGGGATGGATCATGAGCAGGCAGAGGAGATTAATTGAACTTGGCATTATGTTCAGCACAGATATTGTGGGCCAAAGGGCCTATTCCTGTGCTGAAATGTTCCATGTTCAGTAGTAATAGATCGATAGAGAAATAAATGGTCATTTTACAATTGTTTTGTTTCTAGAGCGAAAGGGCACGTGGACAGACCGCAAAAAAAGAACATTGGAACGGATGAACCTTGGGGACGATGCCTGTAACTACACCAACTTTCGGCCAGCTACCCTGACAGTCACAAATTTTTTTAAACAGGTAAATAATAATGAAATAACAAGCAATGTCATGGGAAATGAGTTGGTGCCATTTAAGATATTTGGTCAAGATTCCTCTCTTTACAGATCATAAAATCAGATTTTTTTGATTGTTCCCCATTATTTGTGATTGAGTAGAGGTGTAAATTTCTTTGCATCGGGTTAACTGTCGTATGTGCCTCCACGTCACCTCCGGCAATGCTTTCCAGGCACCTGCCATTGTCTCCGTGAAAAAACTTGTCCAACAAATCTCCTTTAAACTTTGTCCCTCCAACCCTAAAGAAATGCCCTCTCGTCTTTCACACTCCCAGCCTGTGATAAAGGTTCTGACCGTCTAGGATGTTATACTAATAAATATTCAGATGCCAGCCTCAGTATTTTACCAAATCCAAATGATGCTTTCCACAGTGACAGCTGTGTCATAACCTGCATCAAACTATTGTGTGCACGGCTGAAGCCAAAGGGACAAATCATGCCTGGTGTGTATAGTCTGTGAACAATGTGTTTATTGACTCGTTTCCTTATTGTGTTCAGGCACTGTCTGGATTCCAAGATACCATTGTGTTTCTTTCCTGGTCCAACAAAGAAGCATTCTCGAGCCGAGGGTTTGATGTACCAACGTCTTTTGTTTCCTCAGGAAGGGGACCGTTTAAGCGATGAAGACTTGTACAAATTTCTAGCAGACATGAGAAGACCCTCCTCAGTTCTGAGGAGATTGCGCCCGGTGACAGGTAACTTGCTCAATACTGAAGCATCAAGAAATGCAATGTGACTATTAACAACGTTCTATATTGAAGAATACACGTATTGCAGTTTTTGTTGCAGATAGACACAAAATGCTATAGTAACTCAGCGGTGGAGACAGCATCTCTGGTTAGAAGGAATGGGTGATGTTTCGGGCCGAGACCCTTCTTCAAACTGAGCTTGTTGATACCAGCATTATTTGGCTCTGCCCAGTTACCGTTTTGACTGAATTCACATTTTAGGGTTATTAGTTTGCATTAAAATCTATTCAAACTCCAGATTCAGGGACAGTTTTTTCCCACACATGGCAATAATAAACTAAACTAAACTAAACTTGGGGTATAATATGCATTCACCCTTGTGAGAAAAGCTAAAATTGAAATTAAAACCCTAATTGTGCCCTAGTTTACTGGTAAATCTCCAAGATGTAACCTCTCTTGACAATTGGATCCGCACATACTGAATCATGCAGTTCTTAGAAACTGAGAGATGGCAACATAAGGTTGATTAGATTATAGGGTTGAGAGTAAATAAATGGCACTAAAATAGTCTACCTAGCATATTGGTGATGAGTGGTTATTTGTCCTGTATATCAATCCTTGTACGAATCTCAAGGAAACCAACATATGGTATCTCAGTGGTCGATATTTCACTCTCTGATTAAAAGTTCTCTCAACCACTAAGATATTTGGCGTTATCAGAAATTTGTTACAGAAATGTCAGGATCAATGTTCAATCAACATTATTACCGAATTGTTTTTAGGAGGTGGGTATCATGAACTCTTGTTTATTCAGTATTCATCCATCCAGAATCCACGTGCATCTGGCAAAAATTTGTTTTATTGAAAATCACGTCAAATTGTGATTTTTACTTTGTGTAAAAATACATTTTTAATATAATTATGACATTTATACATACAGGTAAGAGCAGTGCCATTATAGACTGATTAGCGGGCACTTCCTGTGATGGTGATTTAAGTGATTTAGTCTTCCTCTATTTTACATCAGTACACTTTAATCTTATACTTTTAAATTGCAGTGACACATAGTTAAGTAATTTATTTAAAGGTAATGTATAGAATACATGAGGGTAATGTACAGTAAACATTTCTGGAGCCCAGCATATTCATGCATTCAGCATCCTCACTCTCCATGGATGTCAGATTTCTGAGAGTGGAGACTGGTCTCAGCATTTAACTCCAATTGCTGGCAGTAACCTCGCAGAGGGGAAAGAACATTTTGTTTTGTGCATTTCTATGCTCTGTCTTTACATCTTGAAATTGTTCCCCTCTGTTTGCAGCTCAACTCAAGATTGATATATCTCCTGCTCCTGAAAGTCCACACTACTGCCTCTCCCCCGAGCTGCTACATGTCAAACCGTACCCAGATCCTCGAGTCCGCCCAACTAAAGAAATCCTGGAGTTTCCAGCGAGGGAGGTCTATGTCCCATACACTGCATACAGGTGATAATAACTCTCATTCATATTAACTTTATAGTTGGTTTGTATCAATGCCATTGAAATAGACCAAGTGAGAGAAGAAGATCTTGTGTTGTGCAACGGCTATAATGTCCCTTAATACTGCCTCTATATAACAATTATTGCTTCAACTCCCCCTCCCATTCCGTATCCGACCTCTCGGTCCTGGGCCTCATCCACAGCCAGAGTGAGCAACACCGCAAGTTGGAGGAACAGCACCTCATATTCCGCTTGGGGAGTCTGCATCCTCTGGGCTAAAACATTGAATGTTCTCAATTCTGTTAACCCAGGCTGCCTCCTCCCCTTCCCACCTCTCCCTCAGCACTCGGGCCCTGGCATTCCTTCTCTCTCCATCTCCCCCCCCCCCCCCCCCCCACCCACCCACCCAAGTCGCACTAGCTTCTCATTTTCACACTACAAACAGCTTACAATGGCCTGTTTCCTTTATCATCGATACTTTTTTGCATATCTTTCATTCATTGTTCTTTATCTCTCCACATCACTGTCTATATCTCTCGTTTCCCTGATCCCTGACCAGTCTGAAGAAGGGTCTCGACCCGAAACGTCGCCTATCTCCTTCGCTCCTTAGATGCTGCTGCACCCGCTGAGTTTCTCCAGCTTTTTGTGTAACCCTCGATTCTCCAGCATTCTGCAGTTCCTTCATTAACACTTTGGGCGGAACTGCCTGTGCTGCAACTGAGCAGATTGGGCATGCAGTTGTTAGCTGGCCTTGGTCAGCTGCTCTCTGCATGTCTGCACTATCACGTCCAGCCACCAGGTGTCCTGATGCTTTGCATTGATGGCCCTCTAGTGGCATAAACATGACAATGCAGCTTCATTTCAAACAATTCCTTCTTGATTAAAACACAAATGTTAGTTTTAGTTTAGAGATACAGAATGGAAACGGTCCTTTCAGCCCACCATGTCCTCATAGATCATCTGTTCAGACATATTCTATGTTATCCCACCTTCTCAGCCACTCCTTACCCACCAGGGGCAATTTACAGAAGAATATTAACCTACAAACCGGCACGTCTTTGGGATGTGGGAGGACACCAGAGCACCTGGTGGAAGCCCACGTGATCACAGGGAGAACGTGCAAACTGCACACAGACCAAATGTTGGAGTAACTCAATGGGTCAGGCAATAGATTAAATTTCACTTCGGGAACTTTCTTGTCTGAAGCTGCCTGACCCACTGAGTTCCCACAGCACTTTGTGTCGAACGTTCGTCGCGTCTGTTGAGAAATAAGAAGGCTCATAAGTCAGATCTTGCTGAATTATGCCTCTAGCTAAATCTTTCAACCACCTTTAGCTGATATCAGGGTGATCCTGGTGAACCAAATGAAGAAAGAAAATGTGGACTGATTATTATGACTATGACTCTATTATGATAGAAGCTAGGTGATGTTAAGAGTCAGTTTAGGTACATAAGAAAAAGCAAGGGAAGGAAGAGTTAAACGTGTACTGGTGCTGTTAATTATTGAGCATAACCAACAGTGTGACAAGGTGAATGGCCAATTTATAGGTAGATCTGAGAAGTTCAGAAGTAGCAGCAGGGTTATTCGCCCTTTATCCAAAACAGCAAAGTGACGGTATATGAACAAGCAACGTCTGGAGATTCACAACTTCCCTCTCAATCCTCTGACTTGCTGATTTACGCATTTATAATTGAATGCTAATACATCATTAAGGACTCAAGAGCGTAGCTATACGGTGTGGGGGGGGGGCACACAAAGAGTGGTGGGTGCCGGGAAAGCACTGGATGTTGGTGGAGGCAGATATGATATGGGGCATTTAAGAGGCTTTTAGATAGGCACGTGGATAGGCAGGGAATGGAGGGATATGAATGAAGTGCAGGCAGAGAAGATTAGTTTAACTTGGTATCATGTTTAGCACAGCCATTGGGTGCCAAACTACCCAATACTGAGCTATACTGTTCTGTGTTCTATCATTACGAATCTTCAGGGTGGTTTTGGCCATTTGTACGGATAATTCTATTTGTACAATGTTTTGTTTTGATATAAAATGAGAGCGCAACTGATGTGCAAGGATTCCTTTTGCGAGCTATAAAATATGAGCAAGATTCCCTGCATGTGGCAACTAAGTCAGGAGTGTGAGAGATTTTGCAGTTTGTAAATGGTGTCAAACAAAAAATTGAAATGTTGAAAAAAAATAAGATGCCAGATTAACATCTCAATCATGTTTCATTCCAGCAACTTGAGGTGTGTGCATCCCCACAGTTAGTCCAGTTTGTTCATTTCTATCTGTTTCACGTGTGCTTTTAAAGTAGAAATGGAGGTTACTGTGATGCCTGGGGATTAGAGCAGTATACATGTTGAACCGTAACCCTTCAGGCATGGTGAACAATGGCAGCTGTTGGAGCAGATGGCAATACCAGCTTCTTGAGCACTTACCTAACATTACTTAAAGCAGTAAAAAGCTTATTTTAAAATGTCCGTGCTCCTGCATAGACCAACAAGCTTCAATACCTTTCTGGATAATTGTCAGGAATTATTAACTTAACTATCATGAATGAGTGTGTTCAACCCCACTGGGGATTGAATCTTTGCCAAGTGAATGGCTCCAGTGCACTGTAAAGTACGTTGCACGAAATGTCTTTATGTTCCTTTAATCTTCACTCAGTGCAACATTATCAAAGGAACAATGACAATCAATGTCAATGCTTGCAGAAAATTCATAGGATTTGACCTATAAGGGATGTGCTCGATGGCTAACTATTTTCAAAATATTAACAAAAGCTTTTCACTGTACCTCGGTACACGTGACAATAAACTAAACTAAAATTATGGATTTATTATTACACTCCATAGCATTGTGATATAATGACGTTTTACAAATGGTGTTCACTTTGATTAAGGCAATTGAGAAAGGGCAATAAATGCAGGTCTTGTTAACAAAACAAAGGAAAAAATTGCTGGGGTAACCCAGTGCATTAGGCAGTATCTCTGGAGAACATGGATAGGTGACATTTTGGGTCGGGACACCTATCCATTTTCTCTAGAGATGCTGCGTGGCCCACTGTGTTACTCCAGCATGTTGTGTGCTTTTTTTTCTAAACCAGCATCTGCCAGTTCCTTGTGGCTATCAGTCTTGTTCATGCTGCCCAAACCCTACGAATACAAATATAATCACACTGCATACCTGCAATCATTGATTTTTCTGTGTGCATCAATTATTTTTTTCAATTTCTCGACTTTCTAAGTTTCAAGGTGTTCTCCCATGATTAACCCAAAAAGTCACTTTTACAACATGGCTCTTGAAACAGCCCACTAATATGCCAGGTAGTTTAATCAGGAAAAAAGCAAATGAAGAATAAACCTTGATAACACGTATACTTAAAAGCAAATTACGTCTGCTCTCAGGGTATTAACCTGCCTGTGTATAAAATTAAAAAGAACATTGACAAAATGAGAAAAAACTCAAATAAAAATAGTAAATATCTCAAAGGTCAGTCAGCATCTGTGGAGGACAGAGCATTTAATTTTCCAGGACAATGACCTTTAGCAGTCTTGGATCAATAATCAATAAATAAATAAAGACAGAAACTTTTATTTGATAGGAAGGAACACCTGATGTAAAACTTGAATAACGTTCCATAGTTTAAAACCAACCTGTTGAATGTATGAAAATGCAAATTAAAAGCTAATAACAGTAACAGTCCAGGTAGCAGAAAAGTGACTGCATAATTTAAATGGAATTTTCCTAGTAAGAATGTTAAAGGAGTTGATGCATTTGACACAAATTTGTTCGTGTCTGTGACAAAGAATTGAGTTACTATTGGACTTCTAATTTCTCCCTCACTTGGTTCACGTCTGCCGAGCATTATCATAGAGAGAGGTAATGCCGTTTGTTAGTGAGCTTGATGTAACGCAGCAGGCCAACTAGTGACCATTTTAATATTCTCCCACCTGTCAAACAAGAAGTTTGACGAACACATTTTATACAAAGACAGCTGTGGTTGCCTGGATATTACTTTCCACAATAATTTACATTGCTGGGCTGGATTATGGCAATAATGTATGCAAACAGCTCCCAAAAATGATAGTCGTACCCTCAAATGTATTCATCCCTTCTATAATTCATCCAAGAATTGTATTAAATACTTGTTTGATATGTACCTCTTTTAAGGATTCTAGCTGATACATTGTGGTTTATGGCAGCCTCATTGGAGTCTCATAAATACAACAGGGATTTGTTTTCAGCTATAGTTTATTTTCATCTACATTAAGGTGAGAGAAGTTTCAAGCTAGTTGCAAAAGATAAGCGTTGCCATTTATTAATAGATGCCAATGGCAGCCATGGGGGCAGCCTGATTTTGAACAAATTTCAGGGCCTTATTTATATATGTAGACTCCACAGTATGCACTTCAGGAGTGGCTGTTCAAAGCGTTAATCCACAATGTATAAATTATTACAGCAGAAATAATTAATTAGCTGAAATTCAAAGCATCTCAAGGATGTGAAAGGAGCTGTACAAGCAAAGCTTGATTTCATTTTCATTACAGCTTTCATTACATTGCACGGAGGAGGTAAATTACTTTGTATTAATTGTTGATAGACAAAAATGCTGGAGAAAATCAGCGGGTGTGGCAACTTCTATGGAGCAAAGGTGACGTTTCGACTCTTCTTCGGACTTCAGCCACATCAGTCTGGAGAAGGGTCTCTACCCGAAACGTCACCTATTCCTTCGCTTCATAGATGCTGCCTCATCCGCTGAGTTTCTCCAGCAATTTTCCAACATCTGCAGTTCCTTCTTAAACATTTCATATTGATAGTTGTACAATTTTGCTTCCCTATCCAAAGAGATGGCACATGAGAATGGAGACCCAATTTCTGAGGTTTACTTTTGTCTGGTAATTTAAGTATGGGCGGCATCGCGGTGTAGCAGATAGAGCCGTTGTATCACAGTGCCAGAGACGAGGGCTAATTCCTGATTTTGGGTACTGTCTTTTGGAGTTTACATGTTCTTCCTGTGGCCGCATGGGTTTCCTCCGGGTATGTTGGTTTCCTCCCACATCCCAAAGATGTGCAGCCTTGTAGGTTAATTGGCCCTCAGTAAAATTGCCCCTAGTGTGTAAGGAGTGGATACGTAAGTCGGATAGCATTGAACTAGTGTGAACGGGTGAGTGAGGGTCGACATGGGTTAGCTGGGCTGTTTCCATGCTGTATCTTTCAATCAGGTAGCAATAAAGAGTTAGTAATTGGCAAGTCTGGTTTGCGGCTTTATTTTGAATGTGTGTTGCTCACCCTAACCCACTCTCACTGTTGCCTTAGGAACCTGGTCTATGTCTACCCACAGAGTTTGAACTTCAGCAGCCGCCAAGGCTCTGTGCGGAACATAACAGTGAAGATCCAGTTCATGGCAGGAGAGGATTCCAACAGTGCCATGCCGGTAAAAAGCTTTTTGCATCAATGCCTTGCAGCTTTATTCTGCAAACGTATGTTAGCACCATGCATGTTTAGTCACGCCATCAAAGCAAATTTTACAGAACCAATGCAGTCCTTATTAATTATTGACAAGTCCAAATGAAGGGCTTGTAAATTAGATGATTCCCTTGCAAAAGGGGTAAATCAGCTTGACGCTATCAAGCTTTAATTCTGAGACTCGGGATAAAGCAAGTTTTAAAAAAAACTTAGTTCATTAATGTTTTGTCTCACAAATACCCAGGATAACTTTGTGTACTCGTCATTAGTTTTGAAGTCCTGTCAAATTGTCAAAACCACTCAGAGAGGCAATAATAGAGCTGTTTCTTGAACCTGTTTCTGTTATTGTCAATGGATGTTGGTCATTATAGAATCTTTAATTTCCATCTCATCAGGCTAATGGTTGAATGTCTTAAATTAAGATTAGTTTACTTTAGTTTATTTTCACGTGTACAAAGGTACAGTGAAAAGCTTTTGTGGCGTGCTAACCAGTCAGCGGAAAGACAACGCATGAATAGAATCGAGCCATTCAAATTGTACTGATACATGATAAGGGACTAACGCTTAGTGCAAGATAAAGCCAGTAAAATCCAGTCAAAGACAGTCCAAGGGTCTCCAGTGAGGTAGATAGTAGCTCAGGACTGCTCTCTATTTGTGGGAGGATGGTTCATTTGCCTGATAACAGCTGGGAAGAAACGGTCTCTGAATCTGGAGGTGTGCTTTTTCACACTTCTATATCTTTTGCCCGATGTGAGAAGGGAGAAGAGGGAGTGGCCGGGGTGCGACTTGTCCTTGATTATGCCGCTGGCCTTGCCGAGCACAGCTCCTTCAATATTGCCCTGAAACTTTGAGGTTCTCGGAAAGAATACATGTGAGACAGTGCATTAAAACCATGACTTGAGCACGGGGAGGAAGAGGAGTGTGGAGAATTAGAACCTGCACACAGTAAAAAAGGAATGGGGTTTTGTTAATGAATAAACGTAGTATCAAAATAAAGACGAAACGTGCAATAGACGGAGATGCTGGAAGCCAGAGGGTCGAGAGAGATCTTACTTTAGACGCTTTCCCAGCCAATGGGTTCTGTGTTTGACAGGAGCAGGTTAGACTTCATTAAAGTTTAACAGTGGGAACAGTTATTTAATACCAAACGCCCAAGCATGTGACTTTCCCCACGTTTAGTGAGCCAGCATGCTCCTTTCACACAGATTTCACCCTTTGCTTCTTGATACTGATAAAGTTATATAACTAATTTTCACCTGCATTTGTACAGTTTTACAGTGTGGATACTTTGCAGAAGTACATATTGTACTTGCTGCTGTACCTATACTATTTAAAGCTCAATCATTGATGCTTGAGAAAATCGCAAGAACTTTTACTCCCACAGGATCTTTGTGAAATATCAGATTAATTAATTAATTCTCCGTTTGATGTTGAAATCATAAACTTTCTTCGATCTGGAATGTGACTTCACTTGCTGCCCGCAGTGAAATTTATAATCTATATCCACCTTAAGGTTTGCTCTTTCCATTTTACTATTTTCTGCTAATGGCGATGAGCACGGGAGGAAGAGGAGTGTGGAGAATTAGAACCTGCACATGTCAAACATCAGCCGTTTTAAGAGGCTTTTGTATAGATACATGGACATGCAAGGAATGGAGGAATATGGATCACATGCAAACAGATGAGATTAGTTTATCTTGCCATCATATTCAACACAGACATTATGGGCCAAATGTCCTGTGCTTCATCTGTATATTTCTGTGCTCTATGCATTTCTTAGCCTCCATAGAGGCTGCTTGACCTATTGAGTTCCTCTAGTAGATTTTTTTTTTCCTCGAGATTCCAGCATCTGCAGTCTCATGGGTCTTCAGGTACAAGGTCTTGTTTCTCTCCACTTCTTTCTTCGCTGTCGGTGTTGGCTTTGAGTATCTATCCATTTGTCTTCCCTATCTACTGCATTTCACCTAAGACATGGTTTTATGTAAAGCTCTCTGAATGCTGCCACTTTTACATCCACTAGATTCTATGCATCTTTCAGTAGCTTCCACTGTTTGTTTCAGATGCAAGGCCACAAATTTGTGACTTGCTTTGGTTTTGATTTGTATAATCTAATCAGCATCAGCTGGAGTGCCAGTCCTGCACAGCACATCCTAACTATTTGTTTCTGCTTTCTGTATAAATGCAGGTTATCTTTGGGAAGTCCAGCTGTGCTGAATTTTCAAGAGAAGCATATTCTGCTGTGGTGTACCACAACAAGTGAGTTCCTTATCTTAAGGCATACAAGAGACTGACGTGCTATACAGATGTTTCTGCTTGTTATTCTAAGTTGCTGCAGCGTCAAAAATAAACCACCTTTTGTTAGTGTGACTATGTCAGCTGGCCATGGAAGATCTTCAGTTATTTGCCTCCATGGAAGGACTAAGTTCTATAGTTTAGTTTAGTGATACAGCGCGGAAACAGTCCATTTGGCCCACCAAATCCATGCCGACCAGCGATTCCTGCATACTAACATTATCCTACGCACACGCACACACACACGCACACACACATACACTAGGGACAATTTACAATTTTACCAATCAATTATCCTACAAACCTGTACATTGTTGGAGTGTGGAGGAAACCAGAGCACCCGGAGAAAACACACACGTCATAGGGAGAACGTACAAACTCCGTATAGACAGTGCCCATAGCCAGGATTTAGCTCGCATTTCTCGCGCTGTAAGGCAGCAACTCCACCGCTGTGCCACCATGTCGCTTAGGACATCCCTTGCATGGTGTAGCTGAATAATGGAGAGTTGCTGTTGTGTCACCTTGCACCTTCGCAGCACTTTAATCTGGGCACTGCCAGAAACCGTCAGAGGTTCCGTAAAGGACTAAATCAGTAGCCCGCCTTAACGACCAAACCCGCAGCCAATGCAACCTTTGTAATCTTTGAGTCTTGCATATATAATCTGAAGTAGTCAACTCACAGACGCAGAACACAAATTGGATCAATAAAACTAGCTACTCTAATGACGTTGCCTGCGATCTTACACATCATAACTTAAGGGCCTGTCCCGCCAGCATGCAACTCTATGCGATTAGCGCGACCTAACGTGGTCGCTTGAGCCGTCCGGCGTCGCGGGGCCGGTCCCACTTCGATCGCCGGAGCCGTGCGGAATTGTGCGGAGTTCGTCCCGACACCGCGCGGGGCTCCGAAAAACCGACTGTCCAAAAATTCCATGCGGCAACGGCTTGTCGGCTCGCAGTCGCCTCGACATTTACACACCGCCCCGACATCGTGCCTCCGTGAACCTATTTGTAAGTGCCTCCATGACCCTCTATGTGTGTGGCTCCGTGGCACTGTGTGTGTGTGTGTGCCTCGGTGCCCCTCTCTGTCCTGGCGAACTTACCTTGGACTTCGCTCCAAGTTCACCTCACTTTGCGTCGCGTTGCGCCACTCACCCGACCTCCGCGCGGCCCCTACTGCCGGTTTGGTTGCGCTTGCCGCATGCTGGTGGGAACGGCCCTGTACAGGGGATCCCCCGACCTCCGCGCGGCCCCCGCTTCTAGTTCGATCGCGTTCATCGCATAGAGTTGCATGCTGGTGGGACAGGCCCTTAACTGTGGAAAGTGATTTAGTGTCCCCCGTCCCATCTTGTCCAGTTATCAGCAGCTCAAACGTCACTGTTTTCCCTCAATCACTCTGTTGCATCATCTTCATTCCAGCGCTGGATAATTTGTTGTTGATTGACAAGTTGACTTGCTTCACTCTGAATATTGATATAGAATGCCTGAAGAAGATATTGGGAATTAGAGATGGGAAGTAGCTAAGTGGTGAAGTTTATTAACAGGGGCTCTCTTAAAATAGTTTTTTAGAGCAGACTGCAAACCTTTTTTTTTTAGGCTACACCCACTCCACTCCATGCTGCCTTACAGTGCGAGAAACGTGGGCTCAATCCTGGCTACGGGTACTGTCTGTATGGAGTTTGAAAAAACACCCACTTTGAAGTTTGGTGAACGTTTTCACAAACTAATTACCAATTCTTTGTGTATGAGCCTAGGCCATCAGAACGAACTACCATTTCAGTTCAGTTCAGTTTATTGTCAAGTGTACTGAGGTACAGTGAATTTAACTATTTAAGCAGAACTAGAACTAGTAAGCTTTCAGAGCTGTCAGAGGAAATATTGAGGCAGGTACAATAACATTTAAAAGATATTTGGACAGGTACATGGATAGGAAAGGTTTAGTGAGCCAAACATAAGCAAATGGGGCTAGCTTAGATGTGGCACCTTAGTTGGCATGGATAAGTTGGGCCGAAGGATCTGCTTTCATGCTGTATGATTCTATGACTCAGACTCATCTCTGGCCTCATGCCATCATTAAGTTGATACAAGACTCAAGCAAGAAATACAGGGAGGACTTAAATACCATCGTAGAGAGGTAGTATTAAGCAGACTAAGAGTGTTAAAGACTGATAAATCCCTCGGAGATGATAGATGTGGCGACACAGATAGTGAATGCATTCGTTGTCATATTCTAAAAGTGTTTGGAGAAGTACCAGATGATTGGAAATCTGCCATAGTGATGGCCTTATTCAAAAAAAATGTTGAAAGCAAAATGAAGCTATCTAGTCTGGTGGCCTAATGTCGATTAGTGTAAAATATTAGAATAATTTAAGGAGTGTACTAGGTGAAGTCGGGGGCAACCTCTGGCAAGGGTGCATCTCTACTGGATGTATATAATGCTTTATGTGCCCATTTTCAACAGCCAAACAAGCTCCAGATCGGCCCGTCCCCAATCCCCCTGGTTCTAATCCATTCATCTTGGTGACAGAAGTCAGATCTGCTTCCAGAAGAATAAACTCTGGGATGAAAGTGAATGACGCATCCACATTAGTATTTGCTTGCTTACCAAAATATCACACAAAATTTAACACATTGTGATCTTTATGTGGCAATTGAGGCCCTTAGATAGGCTTCTCTGAAGACTCGAAACATCATCTCTACCTTTTCTGCAGAGATGCTGTCTGACCTGCTGAGTTACTCCAACTGTTTGTGTCTACCTTTGATAGGCACATGGATATGCAGAGAATAGAGTGATATATGGATCACATGCATGCAGAGGAGACTAGTTTAACTTTGCATCAATTTCGGCACAGACGACATGTTCAATGGTCTTGTTTGTCCACAGATCTCCAGAGTTTTACGAGGAAATTAAAATGAACATCCCAGCGAACCTGACAGATAATCATCACATGCTCTTCACCTTTTACCACATCAGCTGCCAGCAGAAACCCAGTTCGTCGCTGGAGACACCAGTGGGCTACACGGTAAATGGCTATGGATCGTTAAAGCAGCCAATGCAATTCTAGGCAGGGCTCCAAAGGCAGTAAAAGATAATGAATAAGACCTTACTTCTGTTTCCCATGTTAATTAAATATTAACGTTTGCTCAACATTTAAACTGGTGGGTTGGAATCGTTTCCTTTCTGGAACTATTTCCAAAATAATCTTTCTTTTGGATACTTGTCAAATACACTGAATGTTGATTAACCAGTTCTACAGTAAATTCAACAAGATTTGGCACTTAAATGATCAGATCACAACATGTTGCAGCTAACAGATCCTCTTGGGATTTTATGTAACTTATCTTGCTTTTACTTGGTATAAAGTAAATGGGGAACACTTTGTGTTACGTTGGGTCCGTTAAGCATATATACTGATAGTGCAATCAGAACTACAGGCTCAAACAACTGCAATAACATTGTCAATGCAGGATGTTACAGGGGGAATATAAGTATTTCTGACAAGTAGGAAGGAAGCACGGGAAACAGGGCCCCGGCGAGTCGATGGAAAGTGTGGGAATGCGGCTCCAGGGAATGTGGGATTGGGTCCCAGGGAGTTGGAATGTGCGAACGGGCTCCTGGGTGTAGAGGGGGAAAGTGGAGATGGGCCCAGTTAGTGGACAGGGAGAATGGGAATAGAGGTCGGGAGTGAAGTGAAGAGGACACCACAGGAGATCCTTCTTCCCTGTGGCAATCAAACTACGACTCCTCCCCCTTCTGTCGCGGGGTAGACTGACTCCCCTTCCCCCTCCCTCCCCAAATCTTTGCACATCACCAATCCTTTCCGCTCGTCACTTTAATTTCATGTTTCATGTATCTTGTGTTGGCAGATCAATTTCCCTCCTGGGATGAATAAAGTTCTATCGTATCGTAGTGGTAATGGCCCTGGGGAGTGAAGGGGGACATAGAAACATAGAAATTAGGTGCAGGAGTAGGCCATTCGGCCCTTCGAGCCTGCACCGCCATTCAATATGATTATGGCTGATCATCCAACTCAGTATCCCATACCTGCTTTCTCTCCATACCCTCTGATCCCCTTAGCCACAAGGGCCACATCTAACTCCCTCTTAAATATAGCCAATGAACTGGCCTCAACTACCCTCTGTGGCAGAGAGTTCCAGAGACCCACCACTCTCTGTGTAAAAAAAGTCCTTCTCATCTCGGTCCTAAAGGATTTCCCCCTTATCCTTAAGCTGTGACCCCTTGTCCTGGACCTCCCCATGTGGGACTGTGGGAACAGGGCTCTGAGAAGTGGATGGGGAGTGCGAATGGGGCCCCAAGGAGGAAGGGACAGGGTCTCAGGAAGTGTGGGAACAGGGTCCCACTTGTGGGAACATGGCCTCTGGGAGTGTGGGAACTGGTGAATGGGGAGCGCAGAAGTAGAATGAGAAACAAATGTTTCCCACTTGCCTGGGGTATAAAACGTAATCAATGGTGATAAAAGACACAAAGTGCCGGAGTAACTCAGCGGGTCAGGCAACATTGCTGGAGAACATGGATAGGTAACGTACCGATGAAAGAAATGAATAAGACAAAAAGTAGCAGTTTAGACATTTGTCTTAATCATTTCTTTCATCGGAGCTAGATGGGAAGTAGATGCAAGTCGATCAGGATTTACCAAGAGTCGGATCGTGGATTATTGAAATCTTACAGTACCTAGATTTAACAACGTAAGATTTGCCATAAAATGGCCTAACATTTTAGCAGATTTTTAGAATAAAAATTCCCCATAACTTTGTTGCATAAATGAGTGGGTGGGTGGGTGGGATGAAAGACGCACGTCAAGCACATTCAGATCCTGATATTCAGCTGGAGTTAAACTAAGCACAGCAACACATTTGTTGCAGGTTGCTATTTAATTGTAATGAAAATATCGCAAGAGCTATCATGTGACACGCTGAGCCACTTGTCGTCAATTATGTGTAGGAAAGAACTGCAGATGCTGGTCAATTATAATGTACTGTTCCCATTGCGTCTGTTATTGTTGCTCAAAAGAGAAATCAAGTACAGGTAGTTCTGATATAACTACCTGTACTTGAACAGGTACAAGTGCTTTTTCAAGCCTTGTGTTATTAAAATAATTGCGTCAACAGGGAAAGGGGGTTTGAGAGTTTCAGAATCGCAATATTGAAGTTATTTTTTCAACAGAATTTTCAAAAATTAAAGTATTTTCAATAGCAATAAGTTAACTTTTGTTACTGCAAGCTCAAGGTACACTGCTATATTTGATTATTTTCGGTTGTGCTGCTTGGAACGTCGCCACAGACAGGCGCCGCCTTTATGTTCTGTTGTGCTGCCGCAAGTAAGAATTTAAATTTCAGTCTGAGGAAGGGTCTCTCCCCAAAACGTCGCCAATGCCTTCTCTCCAGAGATGCTGCCTGCCCAGCTGAGTTACTCCATCTTTTTGTGTCTACCTAAGAATTTCATTGTTCTATCTGGGACAAATAACAATGACACACTCTTGGGTAAACAAAAATACTGGAGAAACTCAGCGGGTGAGGCAGCATCTATGGAGATGCTGCCTCCATAGATGCTGCCTCACCCACTGAGTTTCTCTGGCATTTTTGTCTACCTTTGATTTTCCAGCATCTGCAGTTCCTTCTTAAACATTAAACACTCTTGGCTCTTGACGACTGATGGCAGCATGTTATATTGTTTAGCCCAGTATCCTTGCACAAGTGTCATTAGAAGTGATTGCTTATCAATTTCAATGGTCACCTACAGTCAAAGTAGCATTCTTAAGAGACAATAGTATCTGTTTGTAGACAAAAATGCTGGAGAAACTCAGCGGGTGCAGCAGCATCTATGGAGCGAAGGAAATAGGCAATGTTTCGGGCCAAAACCCTTCTTCAGACGGTTTATCTGTATCTATTTACTGCGAGGAGGTTACACAGAACTATTTTTTCCCCTAGATGTTTTTTTCCTCAGGCGGTTGGTCATTTCCAAATTGTGGTAGTTCATTTCCAAAGTGACTTTCAAATGGTGCTCTCTAGTCCACGATCAAAATCGTGTTATAACCAATTCAACCAACGATACAGATGGTGTTCGCTAATACATCACTCATGTTATATCCAACTCGTGTTATGGGAAATGTGCAATAGCAGAACTATCTATATATGTGTAGGAAGGAACTGCAGGTGCAGGTTTAAACCGAAGATAGACACAAAATGCTGGAGTAACTCAGCGGGACAGGCAGCATCTCTGGATAGACGGAATGGGTGAGATCAGAACGAGATCCTTCCCCAGACTGACAGCCTGGACCCGAAACTTTTGCTTACGGTAGCATAACATGAAAACCCTGGAGTTGAAGATTAGATGCTCTGTGCTGCTATTATCGGTATAGTCTCTAATATCAAACTTTCTAACCCTCTCATTCAGTGGATCCCTTTAATGCAACACGGCCGCCTCCGAACGGGACAATTCAGCCTTCCCGTGTCCGTGGACAAGCCACCGCCCAGTTACTCCGTCCTCACTCCTGATGTAAGTATGATCAAGTGCTGCATTGCTTCATCCTCTGCTTCCTCCTCATGCCTGGATTTTGCATTGAAATAATAAACCTACATCGGTTCCTGCCTTTCCTGTCTCAAGCTTGCAACCATAGTTACCATTCCTCCTATTCATCTGTGTAAGAAGGAGCTGCAGATGCTGGTTTAAACCGGATAGACACAAAAAGCTGGAGTCTGAAGAAGGGTCTCGGCCCAAAACATCACCCATTCCATCTCTTCAGAGATGCTGCCTGTCCCACTGAGTTACTCCAGCTTTATGTGTTTATCTGCTTAAAAAAAAAAAGTATGTTAAACATATGACTTGTCAAGGGTTACACAAAAAGATGGAGAAACTCAGCGGGTGCAGCAGCATCTGAGGAGCGAAGGAGATGGGCGACGTTTCTGGTCGAGACCAAGAAATCAAATCAAATGTTCAAATCTTGAGGCATGAGTAAAATAAATATCCTTGACTGGAGAAACAAGGAACTGCGGATGCTGGAAACCTGATCAAAAGACTACGTACTGGAGGAACCCAGCAGGCGAGGCAGCATCCGTGGAGGGAATGGTCAGACGACATTTGTCCACAGATGCTGCCTGACCCACTGAGTTCCTCCAGCACTTTGTGTTTTGTTGCTCTGAAGGCTGCTGTGCTTTGCAATTGGGAACTGGCTCTTCAGCATCTAAAAGAAAATTGATAAGATAGAGCAGGATTAACAGCTGACCTTTCTAAAACCTTGCATTATTTTTTCCAAATATGTTGATTTACAGTAGTACAGAGATGCTGCCTGTCCCACTGAGTTACTGCAGCATTCTGTGGACAGTGGTTTTCTTTGAAAAGCGTGGTGTGGGTGAAACACAAATATTTGTGTGAATGTATGTTAAACTACTTGTTCACAGTGATCCCTCAAGTTTTACTTCCTCTGCCAGATGACATTACATTGTATTGTTGGTTGTAGGCTTACAGTTAGTTTTCCCCAGCTGGCACTTTGGTATTTTGTTATTTTTCAATGGGAGGAAGGCAGACAGTTGTGGGAGAGAGGAAGTTTATTCCATTCTTTAGGTATCCGCAGATTCTGCAATTCAGATTAAACTTCTTGTTGAGAAACCTGCGTCGTAAATCGTATGCTGCTCCTGAGAAGGTTTGATTTACGAAGGAAACTATGGAATATATGTGTCGGAAACAAATGCCGATGCTGGTTTAAATCAAAGGTAGACACAAAATGCTGGAGTAACTCAGCGGGACAGGCAGCATCTCTGGAGAGAAGATCGCGACCCGAAACGTCACCCATTCCTTCTCTCCACAGATGCTGCCTGTCCCGCTGAGAGACTCCAGCATTTTGTGTCTACCTATGGAATATGTGGTTTGTGGAATAGTCGAGATCTATTAATATGGAAGTTGAGGTTGATTTTATTTTACTTGTTATTAGGATACATGTTGCAATAGCAATTAGTATGTCCATATTATCCTGGGCGCTCGTAATGAGCCATCATGGGAGTTCCTCAATTGAAGGCATTCCCACAGTGCTATTGGGTAGACAGTTCTAATATTTAGACTTCATCATTCCTATATGCCACACTCATGTTAAATGATCAGTTCTTGCCAATGACCTCATGAGTATTGAAATTTACGGCCATATATTTACAGATGTTTTGCTCTTATTTTGTGTTCAAAAAGGTCCAGTTACCAGGTATGAAGTGGGTCGACAACCACAAAGGAGTTTTTAATGTGGAAGTACTTGCAGCATCATCAGTCCATACCCAGGTACAAGTACATTGCTTGGCTGATCCTACGCACTCGAAAAGCTCTCAAACAACTCTCTTAAAACTTTGCTCCCTTTCAGAAGACAGATTTTTCTCTTATTTTGGGTGAGAAAATCCAACCGAGAGTTTGTAAATGCAAGCAATTGTCAGCATCCAGGGGAATAGTAGGATGGATATCTTCCCAAACCTCAGATGACTCTCTGCATCATTTTTGTTGAAGACTTTGAAGACAATCCAGTCACATAAAATATTTTGAATGAAGAGTACAATCATTACACTCTTGATAACAGCAAAGGGTGTATGATCCATATGGCCTTTCAAAGTCAACACAGTTTCATGGCTTTCCTCCACCCTAAACCTCCAGCTGCATCTTGCAACACAGCACACTCAGATCAAGCTGCCACCAGAACAATCTCCTTTCCAAATGTTTATCCTGCCTGATGTGCAAACATCCCAGAATATAAACTGGACTGAATGGACAAGTAAACCTTGCCTCTTGACATAATTTCACCTCCAAATTTAAGATAATAGATAAAAACACCAGTGGTTTGTTATGATCTATCATATGTGGGTAAAACGATGGTTGAACTTGATTCAGCATAGCCTTAAAAGGACATTGAATGAAGATTTGAACGAGAAAACAAATGATTAAAATAACAACCTAATTTGGTTGCTCCTGAGCAGCATTATTTTTATAAATAATGCACAGAAACCTGAAATTATGCCAAATTATTATAAATTTATATCCTTGTATCCTATTTTCTTGATAAACGAATGTGATAAACAAATGTAAAATGGAATTCCTACATTTTCACTAACACTATTTTCCAAAGGCCTGGTCTTCCTTTTTGTTTAAAGGTTTGTTTATTTTCTGAGATTAATGGTATTTATTATCCATCTTTCATTGTCCTTGAGCCGAGAGGTTATTTTAATTAAAAGGCGACTGTGCTGGATCGGGATTATATGGTAGAGCAGCCTGGGTATGGATGAGGAATCATTCAAGGTACATGCACATAGAAACATTGAAAACACGTGCAGGAGTAAACCTTTCTGCCCTTCGAGTTGGCATTCAATATGATCATGGCTGATCATCCAGAATCAGTACCCAGTTCCTGCTTTCTCCCCGTATCCCTTGATTCCGTTAGCCCTAAGAGCTATATCCAACTCTCTCTTGAGCACATCCAGTGAATTGGCCTTCACTGCCTTCTGTGGCAGAGAATTCCACAGATACACAACTCTCTGGGTGAAAACATTTTTCCTCATCTCAGTACTAGATGAGGAATCATTGAAGGATACATGCACAGTGCTTGATTAATCACTTATTGTGCTTTTAATCTTTAGGACCAATTTCTCGATAAGTTTTTTACTCTTGTGCACGTTCTGGAAGAATATTCTTTCCCATTTCGACTGAAAGATGTGATCATCACAGAGAATAATGTGGAGACAGAACTGAAGGCCAGTATAAACAACCTGCGGTCAGCAAAGATGGAACCACTTCTTCGATTTGTCCACCATGTCCTCAACAAACTCATCCTCCTAATTGTGCGGCCTCCAGTTATCAGCGGCCAAATAGGTATGAGCCGACTTTCTCCCCAAAGCTCACATGTGCCATTTATTATTTAGAACAGTTCATTATATCTCATCATTTATCCTCGCACAGAAAGCATGTCTAATAATTCAGTGCAGGTTTTACCAATGTTAAGCAGTGAAACACAGTGGCCTTTTGGATGCCATAACAATTGATAGGACGCTTGAGACAACAGCTGAAATAGTCATTAGGTCATAAGTAATGGGAGCAGAATTAGGCCATTCGGCCCATCAAGTCTACTCCCCCATTCAATCATGGTTGATCTATCCCTCCTAACCCCATTGTTCTGCCTTCTCACCATAACCCCTGACATCCGTACTAATCAAGGTAGGCCATCCCAATGTAATTCCTGCAAAAGCAGTTGCAAAATGAAGGAGATGATCAGGGGTCCAGCTATTGCTACCTTGGTTTTCCAAGTAGAACATTTTCTTTGAGAGAATGCTGAAGGAAATGAATATTGTTCCTTCAACTTTTAATTTCCTCGCAGTAAATCATGTCAGGCCATGTTCCCAGGATAACTGTAATCTGTCCTCTCATTGGATCCTGTGTCCTTCATTTGAAGCACAACTGCAGTGGGGTTATTGACATGTTTTTTTATTCCCATCTCCTTGTGTTGGGAGATTAATTTCCTCAACAAAGGATATCAAGACGTGACTTCGTCTGATGAAAAATCTTGACCAAAACGTCACTTATTCCTTTTCTCCAGAGGTTGCTGCCTGACTCGCTGAGTTACGCCAGCATTTTGTGTCTCTTCAGTGTAAACCAGTATCTGCATCTCCTTCCAACACATATCACAATTAATACTGTACGAAAATTCATTTGTAATATGAACATTAGCCAGGGTCAGATTTGATTTGTAGTGCTCTTGCTATATTGCATAGCACACCATTGTGAAGCCAGGTCGTGCAAATCACTTGCTTTAGGGGAACTGGCAACATCCATAGCTATGGCTCCATGTGCTCTTAGTTTTCCAGGAGCAGCATCTACCTCACAACTTCACCTCCTCTCTGTTTGGCTATCTTTTGTAGCTGTATACTGCCTCACACCTCTCATGCATAATATTCAACATGCCTTTAGATGGATGTTTGGCAGGCTCCTGAAGTACAACATCAGATAAATAATTTACGGAAAATTCATAGCTTGTCACAATTTGGACTCTCCAATGGTCACATTGACCCAAATTTTTCAATAAAATTAAACTATTATGAATCTGGAAATTCAAACTTGCCAAACTGTGTTCCTGCAGGATTTCCACATTCTATTATGTGTGAGTTAAGGTGACACAGTCTCCGGGTGCTCCGGTTTCTTCCCACATTCCAAAGACGTATTGGTTTGTAGGTTAATTGGCTTCAGTAAAATTGTCCCTAATGTGTAGGATAGTGCTGGTGTGCGGGATGATCGCAGGTCGACGCGGGCTGGGTGGGCCGAAGGGTCTGTTTCCGTGCTGTATATCTAAAGTCTGCCATTGAAACATTCTAGTGGCATATCAATGCATCATCTTTACAGTTTTAAATAAACTATAAATGTTAATAAAATGGCGGTAAAATATATTGTCAAGGCAGAGGAAATGCAAATTGACAGATTAATACTTTGCCATGTTGTCACCAAATAGATTAATTTAATTCCCTGAAGAACGGAATAAGTTTATAAATCTTTTAATATTACAGTAAATCTGGGTCGAGCTGCTTTTGAAGCAATGGCTCAGCTCGTCAATCAGATCCATAAAAACCTAGAAGGAAATCAAGACCAACATGGACACAACAACCTGCTGGCATCCTATATATATTATATGTTTCACCTTCCAGACAGTGATCACCATCCGCAGTTCCCCGGTATGTATACATGTGAATGCTGTACTTATCCTGGGATAATATGTAATTACTGCACTAAATGTTTGCCTTTGTCAGGGTGACTCGTTAGTATGTTCTGAAAAACTAACAAAGTCTGCCAGAGTATCCATTTTTAAATGTCAGTTGGGGATTTATAATGAAAACATAAAAATAAATCAAGCTGACTTTGAAGTAAGGACTTAATTATATGTGCCAATTATCTGTACCCTCCACTTGAAGAATCACATACAGTGCTACTGAATGTAAATTTGTGTTCTGTCTGTGATCAATGGACTACAATTTTGACTTTGATTTGAGATGCGCTGGAGAGAGTGCAGAGGAGATTCATCAGTTTTTGCCTTGATTAGAGTACTTCAATTTTGGGAAAGATTGGATCGGATTGTTTTCTATGAAGTGATGGAGGCTGACAGGCAATTTGAAGTATATAAGATTATAAGAGGCATGGATGGGATAGGTATTCAAAATCATTTTCTCATGATAGGGTATTAAAAACAATTGGACAGATTTTTAAGCTGAGAGGTAGGATCTGAGGGGTTAGTTGATTACATACACACACAGATGTTGATATCTAGAACACATTGTCAGAGGTGGTGGTAGAATTAGTTACAATTTCATTGTTGAAGAGGCAGACCTTATAATAATGTGATCCTAATGAGGACAAATAGGATTAGTGGAAGGGAACTAAAAGGTTAGCATGGCCTTGGTGGGCTCAAGGGCCAATTTCTGCACTATACAGTTCCATGAGTCATTAAGTAACCATTTGTAGTGCCACAGACATCCTGAGTACACTCCTGGTTGTCATTCTCTAACTAATACATAGATCCTATATTCAGCCATATCTGCTTTGTTCACATTTTGTTGTCACCAGAAACTGAGATCAGCTCAATGCATTATATGGGATAAATGTGTTGCTGTTTCATCTGTAATTGTATTAATCTGAAGTGTGCAGTGCCAGAGGTGTTTACAATGTTTTAGGTCACTGTTAATCTTCTGATTGTCAGGAAATTCATCTGGCCAATATGTGCATCCGGAACTATTGTCAATAAGTAAGGGTGAGTTCATCACGTTTGTATGTGATTGGATTGATCAATTTAAAGTTGGGAAGTTACACCAGTTCCAACTTATTTGAGTGCACAAATTTACAAATGCAAAAAGCTTTCCTAAACGTTGGGGAAAAAAACAGCAGTAGAAAGCTTATGTGATAGAACAAAAGTTAGCGAGATGATGCATCAAGGCTCACATGTCCCTTGATCTTGGGTACCCAAAAGATCCACCTTCATCCATTTAAATATTATCTTTGTGATTTTCAGTCTTAACAAAATAGTTGTTGGTTGTGTATAGTTTCAACACTTGATGTTTCATCAGCCAATAACACAATGTTCTAGTTTTATTCCATAAATAAAGGTGTTTCACAGTTAAGTGCCAATTGTCAAAAGTGTAATATCTCAGTCTCATAAAAAATAAATCCACTGCTTGGATTCAAGACAACACTTTATCAGTTGGCAATGTGGCTCTAGCATTCCCAGAGTATGTATCAACGTCTTCTTTGCTAGATTATGGAGTCTTTAACAGCTCTTGGGACATAAGGGCAGAATAAATAGGAGTAGAATTTGGCCATTCGCCCCATCAAGCCTAATCCGCCATTCAGTTGTGGCTGATCTATGATGATGGGCAT
This sequence comes from Raja brachyura, assembly GCA_963514005.1. The sequence continues at coordinate 16,117,090 of OY740816.1, forward strand.
CCAGGAAGTATCACAACAGAAGGGTCTCGCCCTGAAACGTCACCTATTCCTTTTCTCCAGAGATGCTGCCTGTCCCACTGAATTACTCCAGCATTTTGTGTCTATCTTTGGTTTATTGTCACTTGTACCGAGGTACAGTGAAAAGCTTTTGTTGCTTGCTAATCGGTCAGCGGAAAGACAATATATGATTACAGTCGAACCGTCCACAGTGTACTGATATATAGTGTACATATGGCTGCAGGCAGCCCACCATGTCCCTCTTGATTCTCAGCAGCGTGGCCCACTGGGCCACTGTGCTTTTGTACCCTTAGATGGTGAGTATTTTGGACAGTCGCATCTTTTTTATGTTTTGTTAGTTGAGCCACAGATGTTGGACAGAACACCAGCGTGATCTCTCCTTTGTCTTGGAAGATCTTTTGAGTCCCCCTGTCAGGCTAAGCAAGGCCTCTGTGTAACATTTAATTCAAAGGGTGGTTGTACTCCCTCATTGCTGCATTGGGGCACATACACGTTTGCACTCATTCTCAGAAGTTGATAAAGTTATGGGTGTATTGCATATTTGGATGTATCGGTTTAATTTCAACCTTTCCTACATTATACATTCACCAATATACTGAACAAGTGTAATATCGTGCTAATCACTTGTTTTATTATATTCTACTGATTACAGGATTGAGCAGTCCGTTGTACGCAGGCCCCATTCAATATGCCACCTTGTCTCGTGCTACTGCCAGGCCTACCAGCCTAAACCTGTCTCGTTCAAAGAGCATCAGCAACAGTAATCCAGATCTTGCCACAACGCCAACAACACCAGATGATGAGGTGAAAAAAATCATGGGTTGCAAAGTAAGTGCTAATGAATTTGCAATGTAACTCTTTATAAAGCACTGAATTGCACCTGACTGAAGCAGATATCAGTGGGCTGGCCTGCATATGCATGACAATGGGTGTTATTGACACAACTAACAACACCGGTGATTAAATGAGCCTGCTCTTGCCTACTACACATTCCGTGGTTTATGGGTGTTGCAGGGAGAAAGTGTGTGGGGAGTTTTATGCTTTCTGACCCAATTCACAATATTGTGTATATTTCTACAGATTACTAACCGCAGAGAGAGCAGGATATGTGAAAAAGCTATGTTCCTATACTTGTTATGCACTTTCTGTTCAATAATTTTTTTTGTTTCTGGCAAATTTAGATTCCTGCTAACTGGTTGGACTGCTTTGTACAGTGTCCACATTATTGGTCATGTATTACCAATGAATTCAATTAACCCATTCAAATGTTGTTATAATCAGAGACATCGGAGCAGAATTAGGCCATTCGGCCCATCGTGTTTACTCAGCCATTCAATCATGGCTGATCTATATTTCCCTCTCAACCTCATTCTTCTGCTTTCTACCCGCAACCTTTGAGGCTGTCACTGGAGACACTGTTGCAATCACCAAAGAAGGTATATAGGTGCACCCCTGTGCAACAGTCTTTGGATTTGACAGGGCCCAGCTGATCCCAGATCTAAAGAAGATTAATGCAACTGTCCAGAGGTAGCGCCTGCGTGCTTGTATGCTTCTTTGCATTTTGTGGAGAGTGACCGTTTGACATCAGGCTCTGGGTCAGTTGTGGGAATGCGTAGGAGCTGGAGCAGGCTGATTTGCATTTGGCTATCCATGGCATGGAATCCTATCAATGCTTTTAGTTCTTTAATTGAAGTTGGAACTTCAATTGTTTATTGTCGGACAAGCAAGGTGAAAAAGATTTGTCCTGTATCGTAGCACAGACTGTAATTTAAAGTGCAAAATGTGCGCAAAATTTAAAGTGCAGTTTGTGATTTGACAGCAGGGATACGGGTTCTGAAATTCCAATCTGCTTTCAAGAAGTATAATGGACTTTAAAGCCACTTTTTAATAAAGCTAAATATTGGATCTTTTTCAGCATTTGTGCAGTTTTTGCAGTCATATAGGTCTGTCAGAATCATAAGATGGCAACCACCTCTGGTCAATTATTGTTGCAGAAGTTGTGTTAGTTTCCCTTCTATGTGAGGAAACGAAAAACAATGCACTTGTTTTTCGACTAATTGTTAGAAATGCAACAAACATATAGTCTAGCTTGGTTTATGGATCAGCCTGGTGCGGACAGTTCAAAGGGAGGGAGAATCATTGGGTGATAGTTGACATTTATTGTTGTGCAAAGCCAACATGGAGCCATCTGCTCCATTTTTATTTCAATTACAGTGTTTTACGACTGAGAATACTTAACTTTTAAATTTTAATCCAAAAAATAGGGATTAGTGATGGATGTGTTTTTTGTTCCAGACCCATCTATAATACCATATGCCTAAACATGGATGCTTAAGGCAATGACATTTTTCACCAGTCTTTAGCTGAAAGCTGGGTTTTGAAGTCTAGAGAGTGGGCTCTATTCTATTTTGATCTTGGATATCATGGTCAGGTTCTGCACGAATAAAACTTCTCGTGTTCTTGAACTCATTCGAGCAAGAGACATGAAAACCAGCACAAGGGTTCTCCAATAAGTGTCTTGGAATTCTTCAGGTGCCCGCGGCATTGGTAGCGGGTGATCACGAGAAGCGTGACTGACATTTGGAAATATATGGCAAAGTACTTTTCAACAATGAAAAATAAAAGATCTTGGAATGATGGAGAAATCAGAAAATTGGATGATATATTGATAATTATGAAGCAAAATAATTAGGAATGAACAGATTGGTCCTTAAGTTGAATGTTGATTGAATTGAATCACTGGCAGCTTTATCACATTAAACAAAAGGGTGCGGTTCATTAGCCTGTAAATCTATATACAGAATGTCACATGGAACTTCATGTTTCTGGTTGAATTTGTTGTTTGTGGTATCGAATGTTTCTGGTTAATAGGCTGGACTGGAGCCTCAGCTCCCACTTATTATGTAAGGTTAAAAGGCAGCTGTGTGGTGTTGGATGACAGTGTTTATGTTCAGCTTCTCCACTGTAGCAGGCCAGATGTTAGCTGTTAGTATTTATTGACTGAGAGGGGGCATTGCCTTGAATTCTGCAGTGTGCTTATGTGATAGACTATACTTGAATGTAGCAATACCCACTGGGAAAATTCCTTCTAAGCAGTAACTTAATGGGATAATAAGGCCTGGAAATAACGTTTGATTCTGGCTTTTCTGTCTCCAATGCTGGCATTCAAGGCTCAATGTTAATTGTTGTATTATATTTAATGGTGATGAAAAGTAAAATTGCTGATGGAAAAAAATCATGGGACTTCTTTTACTGTCTGTCTGCTGTACATCTGTGTTCTCAGATGGGATTGCATGCCTGTCCAAGTCTGGGATGGTGGGCACTTACTACTCTGGGAATGAGGGATATCACGATAATACTGTGCCCTTTGCGATGTACAACCAGATACTGGCTTATGTTTAAATTATGAGCTTAATACAGGAATTTATATGAAAATGTGGCTTTAAAATTACTAACTGTTTTTCAAATATTTTTGCTGGTGCTTTATGGTTGGCATGCAGCCAGAAACAGGCCACTTAGTCCATGAAGCTGATAGTGGGTTTTATGTTTTTTTTTATATTTTTTATTCGAAGCAAACACATGTTATGGTAAAAACATTTCATGTGTACCAATCATACATTATTAATATTATCAATTGTGGATTCATTCTGCTTCTAATTTTTTTTTAATATAGATAGAAAGAAAGAAAGAAAGAGAAAGAAAGAAAGAAAGGGAAAAAAACATAAATGTCAAGATTTAAAAAAAAGTATGGAATGATTTACTAATAATACATCATTGGAGATAGGTTCGAGATAGTGGTTTCTTAGATGTGAGTAACCTAATCTAACTCCACTCTTCTAATCGTGCCTCGTGCCTTATAGGTTTCTTTATTTTCCTCCGTGAGAAGCTAATTTATTTTTGATAGTTGTTAGGAATTCTTTTTAAACAGTGTTTAGAAAATAGAACAGATAATCCCACTCAAGAGTCTGCCAAAAAAGGTTGTTGTTGAGGCAAGTTCTCTCTGTTGAGACGGAAGAGCAATTGGGAGGATTATGTAAAATGCTGAAGTTGCTAACAAATGTTCTTGCAATTTAGACTTTAGAGATACAGCATGGAAACAGGCTCCTCGGCCCACCAAGTCCACACCGACCAGCGAACACCCAGTACACTATCCTACACACAAGGGGCAAGTTATAGAAGGCAATTAACCTGCAAACTTGCACATCTTTGGAATGTGGGAGAAAACCGGAGCAAACCCACCCGGTCATGGAGAGAATGTACAAACTCCGTTCCAACAGTCGTAGTCGGGATCAAACTCGATTCTCTGCCGCTGTAAGGCAATTGTAGGGAAGTAGTTTAGAGTCAGAGCTAGGCAAATATTGCATTAAATCTGATTTAAACGCCTTGTCTTAATTAGAGTACGCAGAGGCAGGCTGGAACAAAGAAAGACCATCTGCTCCATGAAATCTTTCCTTTTGATAATCCTCTGTTATTCCACTTTACAGTACATGGTTATTTTTCCTTGTAAATTAGATAAAAGATCCAAAATAGATTCAAGATCCAAAACCAGAAATATCTGCTTTGTGGATTGCAATCTCCATGCCAACCAAGTTAAGGTTACCCAGTTTGGTAGCCGATTGTTTTGAATGCAGAATAATGTCCAATCTCGAGAAAAAGTCTACCAAACACATTAAGACAAATTGAGGATTGCAGTTAAATCTACAGAGCACGGAAAACAGGGACATGTATTTCACACAGGAGGGTGGTAATGTGGAAGGAGCTGCCACAGAAGCTACCAATTGAAATGTTTAAAATGCATTTGATTGGAACAGAGTAGAGGGATGCGAGCAAATGGGATGTATATAGATTTGGCCTCATGGACAGAAGGCCTTGTTTCTGTGCTGTAAAAACAGCTAGGACTCTGCAACTCCATAACGCAGGTTAAAAATAATGCTGTAAAATCTGGCAACCGCTTTCAAGCAAAGAGAAGCCAAAAATTGGTGTATGTGAAACTTTCAAAAGGTTAAAAGTGAACAGGTTAAGTCAACAAGAGATAATTCGCTGCGTTTCTATGCCAAAAATTATGAGGCTGCAGATGGATAAAGGAGATGATCTGTAAAAATAAACAGCCCAGTAGCCTTAATGATTTTACCAATTCCGGAGGATTTTTCTTTCAAATGGATAGTTTTATGAATTTCAAATCCATTGGCTCTGATAAGGTTCTAACACTACCTACCTAACATAATGCCCCAACGTTAATGGAGAGCCAATGATGTTTCGTTGACTGACATGTTGTTAGTTGTGTTATCTAGTATTTTTCTTATGTGGTTTGCCACGATTTGCAAGTTGGCTTAGAAAAGATAGTCGGAGTAAGTCAAAATTAAATTGGCCATTTTAAATGCATCCATGATGCAGGTTTATCGTGATATCCCAGCTGCAACTCTCTGTTCTCACTGTTAATGATTGTGTTATAGCTGGACTCTTGTTTTTACCTTGTGTTTCCTCCTTATCCTGCCTCCTTTACCTGCCAGGGGATCGATCGTTCACACTCCTGGGTTAATTCCGCTTACGCTCCCGGTGGGCCAAAGGCTGTCTTGCGGAGAAACCATCCCAATTCAAGCTGTGATCTAAAGCAGGTGCAGAACTGGTGTTTTCGTCTTAAAACATTCATCAAAGCATCATCATCAATCACACATTGATTGCTTTCTCATTTTGTCATTTTCTACCAGGACAAGCAAGTGCAGTGCAAAATCACATCCAATTCATTTATCTTATTTTCATTCTCTCTGTTCTACTAATAGGTGATGGGGACAGCAGTTCAAGGAAAGACTGCTCTGATTCCAAAACTAAATCTTCCTTCTGTTCACCAAGCTGAGGCAAATCTGGTACAGCTCCACGTGCACCAATCTCACCTCAGCTTCTTTCCGCGATATATATCATTTTGTCCAATTGATCTAACTATACAACCCAATCAAGGTTATGATCTTGATGTGGCATTGCTTGACAAACTGGGCATGCATCCAGTCAGATTTGCAAGTTTGCTTTACGTGGTTAGAATGAGAAACTGCAGAGGCATGAGCATCTGGACACAAGGCTTATAACCCCGTTCAGCAGTTGCTATTTACTAAATGCAGCGATAGTCCCAGTGTGTACCACTGAATCGGGCAAGGCATGGTAGAGCATTTGCTAAGTGTTAAACGAAAACTGTGATGTTAACATTTTGCCTGTAACAGGCTTGTACCATCCCTATTTCTTTTCCTTCTGAGTAAAGGATAAAATTAGTGTGAGAGTACAGGTGCAGTTTCGAATGCACTGGTCTATCCCCACATCCCTCCAGCTAAGAACATTTTTGCTCTTTATGTGAGTTTCTGTAGTTCCACATGGCTGAAGGAACCCATGATAGAGATCGAAGAGCCTGCAAATTCTGGAATCTAGAGCACCAAACAATCTGTTTGGGGAACTTAACAGGTCGAGCAGTATTTGTGAAGGGAAATTGCCAATATTCATCAAGACTCTGCATTAAGACTGAGTGGAGGGGGATGATAGCCAGTACAGGGGGGAAAGGGGGAGTTATAAGACAGGGCCAGCAGGTGATTAGTGGACCAAAGAATGGGTAAAGAATAATCGACCGGTGGAATCAGGGGCGGGAGAGCTGGAGTTGTGATGCAGGGGCAGGTGGATGATAGCTAGAGGCGGAAAAAAAAAAAGGTAGATGAAGAAACAAACAAAATAAAGTCAGATGGAACCAGGTGGGGAGAGCTGAGTACGAAGATGAGGGTGGAGCCAGCTACGAGGGTGTCAAGCGGGAACACAAAGACCACCAGTATTGGAACTTGATAGGTAGGGAGGGTGAAATGGGAAGAGGGGTGAAGGGCAGATGGAATCTGAACCAGATTGGCTGGGCAATAGATGAAATATGTGGGTATAGGAGGATGAAACCAGGTAAGAGAGAGGGATCAAAATGGGAGGCAGAGACAGGGCTGATGAGGAGTGTTTGGGGTGTTAAAGGGAATAGAAATGGGAATATTGGAGGCGAGTTGGAAGGAGAATGGTGGGGGGGTGGAGGACACAGACAAGGGAATTAAGTCCCAATTTCAAGCAACCCTTACCTACCTTGTTTTTCCATCCCCTACCTGATCCACCACCAGTCTACCCCTTTTTCATACCCCTCCAGCCCTCCATTGCCCATTTTTGAATCCCTCCCTTATGATTCTATCTCCCTTCATCCCACACGTTTCACCCACCGGATTTCCCCTTCCCTCCCCATCTGGTTCTGGTCGGACCTGCAGTCCACTTCTCCTGCAATGGTTCACAATATCGCCTTTCTTATCGGGTTCTAGCACGTGTTCCCAATTAACACCTCCTTAGCTGTCTTCATCTTACCCACTGCTCCCTCATCTGGCTCCATCTGGGTTTTTTTTTTAAGAGACTCCACCTGCCCTGTCTCCCAACTCAACTGTGACCATGTGCCCAAGGTCCTTCACTCCTCTTTAGTCCACCAATTATCATGTTGCCCCCTTCTCTTCTCTTTGTACTGCCTCTCGTCCCTCTCCACTCTCAGTCCAGATGCAAGGTTTCGATCCGAAGCATCAACCATTCTTTCTCCCCACAGATGCTGCTCGGCCTGCTAAGTTTCTCCAGAGATTAATTGTGTCCCACGATGGCTCTTTCAATCACGACAAACTCAGGTTGATAACGTCACAAAACTGCAGACAGGGTTTTGGTATTTATTTATTCTGTAATAGTTGAACCATGGTTAGATCATATGAAGAATTGGTCTGATCTCCAATCACAAAAATTAACATGAAGGGCAAAATTTAAATAACAATTAAACGATTAGAAAGATTATGCAAGTCTAGAAAGAGAGATTAAGTGAAGTTCTTTCCTTTAGAAAATTAACGGTTAGTTTGAAAGATATTTTTTAAATTGAAAGATTTATTTAACAAAATAGATGGAGGATATTTTTGCCAATGGGAGAATCCAACATGAGAGCTCATATCAAGGTTTCAAGGTCAGTTGATTGTCACATGTACCAATTAAGGTACATTGAAATTTGAGTTACCATATCAATCAAATATGGAATTATAGAAACATTCCTAATGCAGGGAGTTGTTGAGAATCTTCAGTTTGTTACAATGTAGAATAGTTGAGACGATTAAGAGGATGCCCAGCACAAGCGAGAAAGATTTAGAAGATGAAAATCAAAGAAACTGCAGATGAAAATTAAAATGAAAACAGAAAATGCTTGAAATATTCAGAGGCGCAGTCTGCACGTGTGTGTCAGCGCTTCAGATCCAACATCCCGTGCCAGACCTGGGAAAGAGAAAGAAGCTTGTTAAGCTGCAGGTATAGTGAGGGAGAGTGGATGTTCTCTGACCACGGGCATCAGCTGTAAACAAGGTTACCTGTTCATTGGGTGAATGGGAGCCATTAGAGAGTGAGAACATAGACAAAAGAATGTAGAAGTTGCAAAATGCAAGGCTTGCCCACTACGTCAGGCAAGAAAAGGTTGAGAGGAAGCTCTTTGTGGATAATCATGGGATTGGGTAGTGAAGCCAAATGGTCTGTTTCTTTGCTATTACTCCTATGTAATGTTTACTCCATACACAGTGTGGGACACTCTGTTGGAGAATCTGTACATGTTCCTCATGAACTTGGCTCATCAGTTCTAAATGTTTACTATTGGCCTTAAACCAGCCGAACGCCCAATATAATGTGCCTTGGTTACCTTCATCCCTCCTCCTTGTTTCATTCTGACTGTTTATCTTATACTCACCATCTCATTTTTTTCCCCCATCCACTAATATCTGTTCTACACCATCTTGCTCCTGTCCCTCATTTCACAGGCAACTGAGCGGAGTCCCAACCGCATGTCCTCATTTTTGGACGGCTTCACTCATTCACAGCACAGTCAGCCAAGATTTTCAACAAAAAAGGTAGAAGTAAAAGAAATGGTTTGCAATAAATCGGGAAAATAAAACTATCTGTACATGGTGAGGCAAAGATGGTGATGCTTACAAGTGAAATGCATTTTAAATATTTAGTCTTTGGTTTAATCTGCAGATTTAATAAAGTGACTGTCCAGGTGTTTATTAATCTTTATGATGCATAACAGTGAGTTTGACTGTGATTTCACAGCACAATTGATGAGGTACATCCATTTTACATAAGGCAAAGTTTATACTCACTCGTGTGGGAAGGAACTGCAGATGCTGTTTTAAATCAAAGATAGACACAAAGTGCTGGAGTAACTCAGCCAGGACAGGCAGCATCTCTGGATGGTCTGAGGAAGGGTCTCAACCGGAAACGTCACCCATTCCTTCTATCCAGGAATGTTTTCTGTCCCGTTGAGTTACTCCAACATTTTGTGTTTATCTGTGGTTTAAACTCACTTGATGGACAGAGAGTCTTTAGTGGAGAGGGATTCTTAACCACTTTAGTGGATGAGGACACCTGACCAATTTTCCAGATTTTCCACTGACCATGATCCCACACTGAGCTTTGTTTTTAGTCTGTAAATGCTTCTGAGGACATAGTGGGTATTACACAAATCCCATCAAAAGTTGCACTTGGTTAGTTACAAATATGCAGCAAAGCCACCGTACAATGTCAATGCAAAACTGGCACTGACCCACTCTGGGGATCAGAGTTAGGAGTGGTCGGGATGCAAACTCCAGCCAATACAAGTAGCATGGAAGTCACACTTCCAGTACAACATTATCTGGTCTCCTGAATGAGAGTATCACACTTCACCGCAGCATAGTCCTAGTTTGACAATATGTTTGGATTTGCACATGCTTATTAAAGTAATCAAGCATGTTTACATTTTATTATTAAGCAGTCGCATTCTGTATCCATGTGAGCTCTGCTCCTACTTCAGTAGTGTGAGCCCAACTGCCCTGTATCCACTGTATCGGTGCTTGCTGGCACTCTACCAGGCTCACATTTTTATACCTCCAACTACTGTGACCCAGTAATGCATCCTTTTAAAGTAATAACACCATAAGGCATTTTCCTAAAGCACTTATTCAGATTTCTGATCAGTCTCAAAGACAGGCCCTAACACTACTTCACTAAAAGCAAACTGTGCTTCCTAAATCCCCTGAGATTGAAAGAAAAAATAGTTGATGTATTGATAATGTCAGGAATAACATGATGTATTTTGGGGGAGATTTGTGTGTAATATAAATTGTCCCAAATAAACCCAGAAAGTCTAAATTTCTAAAAGTTTATTCAGCCTGTGAAGAATAATAGCAGTTTTTATTTTAATATTGTAGCTGAGACATCCTAGAATTCATTGATCTGTTTTGGATTAGTACCAAAGTGTAACCTTTGACTTTAACATATTTTAAAAAGTAAACATAGATATTTTCAATGTGTAGGAAGGAACTGCAGATGCAGGTTTAAACCGAGGATAGACACAAAAAGCTGGAGTAACTCCGCAGGACAGGCAGCATCACTGGAGAGAAGGAATGGGTGACATTTCGGTCTGAAGAAAGGTCTGGGCCTAAAAACGTTACCCAATCCTTCCGTCCAGAGATGCTGCCTGTCCCGCTGGCTGAGTTACTCCAGCTTTGTGTGTCTGTCTTCGATGTTTCCAATGTGTTCCACTGTCCTCTGCCTTTGTGTGATCTCTGTATCTGTGCTACGCAGCTTCTCCATGAGGAGTTGGCCTTGCAGTGGGTCGTCAGCACCAGCAGTGTGCGGGAGGCAGCCTTGCAGCAGGCATGGTTTTTCTTTCAGCTAATGGTAAGTGGAGTTGATGATTCAGAGTTCTACTATACTTGTTCTCTCAATCAATCTGAAGTGTGACTCAAACTCTGACGTCTCTGAGTCTATTCAAGGACATTGAAATGCATCTAATTCAGAAAACAACCTGTTTTGTAAGCGATTTATGGTCTTTTGGATTGAATTATTGCCATTTAGCAACATCCTACTCGTTCTAAAAACAAAATCTGTGCAGCAAATCATTCAACATCTGACAAGAAGTAAAATATCGATGCTACAGCTTTGAGTGAGGCCGTGTACCTTGAATGTAACCAATCTTTCTTTTTGATCGCAATGATAACAGGTATGCTGTGCCTCTTGTATTTTTGCTTTTTATTTCTAAATTCTCACATTTGCCTGGTTACATATTATTCTTCATCATGACTAACTGACAGTCCGTTATACAAGCACTGTCCCAAGCTGACAGACACCATGTTACTGGGGATCGACACAAACTGCTAGAGTAACTTACCAGGTCAGGCAGCATCACTAGTGAACAGGAATAGATGACGCTTCGGGTCGGAAACGTTCTTCCACCTGACGAGTCTGAAGAAGGGTTCACCTATTCCTTTTCCTCAGAGAAGCTGCCTGACCCGCTGTGTACCGCCAGCATTTTGTGTCCATCATCAGTATAAACCAGCATCTGCAGTTCCTTCCCACCCAACATGCTACTGGGGACATGATAGCACCTATTACACAGCGACTGCCACAGATTTCCACCATTCCCCAATTCACATGGACTGCAGCTTACTCAACACCCTGTTGCCCTTCAGACAGACTTCAGAGATACAGCATGGAAACAGGCCCTGTGGCCCACCGGGTCCACGCCGACCAGCAATTTCCCCCAAACAGCAACACTATCCTGCACACTAGGGACAATTGACAACTTTTACCAAAGCCAATTAACCTATAAACACGTGCATCTTTGGAGTGTGTGGGGGCAACTGGAGCACCCGGAGGAAATCCACGCGGTCACAGGGAGAACATACAAACTGCATGCAGACAGCACCTGTAGTCAGTAGACAAAAAATACTGGATAAACTCAGCGGGTGAGGCAGTATCTATGGAGAAAAGGAGTAGGCGACGTTTCTGGTCGAGACCCTTCTTCAGACTGATGTCGGGGGGGGGGGGGGGGGGCGGCGGGGGGGAAAGAAAGGAGGAGGCGGAGACAGTAGACTATGTGAGAGAGCTGGGAAGGGGATGGGGAAGGAAGGAGAAAGCAAGGACTACCTGAAATTAGAGGTCAATGTTCATACCGCTGGGGTGTAAACTACCCGAGTGAAATATGAGGTGTTGTTCCCCCAATTTACGCTGGGCCTCATTCTGGCAATGGAGGAGGCCCAGGACAGAAAGGTCAGGTTCAGAATGGGAGGGGGAGTTGAAGTGCTAGGCAACCGGGAAATCAGGTTGGTTAGTACAGACTGAGCGGAGGTGTTGGGCGAAGCGGTCGCCGTGCCTATGCTTGGTCTCGCCGGTGTACAGAAGGTGACACCTATGACAGCGGATGCGGTAGAGGAGGTGCAGGTGAACCTCTGCCTCACCTCGAAAGACTGTTTGGGTCCTTGGATGTAGTCGATGGCAGAGGTAAAGAGACAGGTGTAGCATTTCCTGCGGTCGCAGGGGAAAGTACCAGGGGAGGGTGTGTTCTGGGTGGGAAGGGACAAATTGACCTGGGAATTAAACCCCTGTCCCACTGTACAAGGTAATTCACGAGTTCTCCCGAGTTTTCCCCTGAATCGAACTCGGAGTATGTCCGTAGCGGATCCGTGGATGTCTCGTAGCGGCCCGTACGAGTAAAAAGTAACAATTTTTTTCATCACAAGTGTTTTTTTACTCATGGACATTTTGTTACATGGATGAAAAAACATCACGAGTTTACTGGATGTCCCGATTACCTACCGATAGCATTACAACCCGCTACGAGACATCCACAAACTCCTACGGACCCGCTACGTACATTCTCCGAGTTCGAATCAGGGGAAAACTCGGGAGAACTTGTGAATTACCTCGTACAGTGGGACAGGGGCGTTACGGAGGGAGCGGTCTCTACGGAAAGCAGAAAGGGGAGGAGATGAGAAGATGTGGCCAGTGGTAGGATCCTGCTGGAGGTGGCGAAAATGTCGGAGAATTATATTTTGTAGGCAGGATTGAACCCGGGTCTTTGTCGCTGAAAGGCAGCAACTCCACCACTGAGCCGCTATAGAAGCGCAGGAAGTCGCGGAAAGAGTTACATCATCTACATCTACACGGGGAGAGTCAGTGATTGATACAGTCTGTTGTAAAGCAGTCACTGTAGCCCATCCCATCGGGACTGTCACTTCTGAAGACCCCATTGTACTGACATTAGGTGTATGTAATGTGACAGGAGAGACAAGTGAATCAATTTCTCGCTTTTCAAGAGATTCTCCCAATGGGCCACATTGCTCGGTGCTTTACCTTTGCTGAAAGTACAAGCTGGCTGCCTACAGAATGCAGCAGCGAGTGGGGAGCCGGGGGAAGTTGGATTGAAAATACCAACATTTTTGTGGCCTTTTCCAAAGAGTCCTTCAATTGAACAATTCAACTTTTCCTGAACAAGAGAAGGAATTAAACAACCCTGGTTTCTTGATGCTCACTGATGAGTGTCTATATGTATTGACATTTGCTGACAGATTTGGCCCGCTGTGATTAAATAGCTTGCCACAATTTGGAAAACGAAACAACCGGCACATAAGTAGCCGAATGCTCACATGGATTAAAAAAAAGTGCATCAACCCAAAATACCACTCACTGCTTCTCTCCAGAGATGCTGCCTGAGTTACTCCAGCTTTTTATGTCTATCTTCGCTCACGTGGATGAGATAGGATTTCAGTGAAGTTGTGATGGTGATGGTGTATATTTGACATTGTGCACCCTGCTCCATTTGTATTAGATATTCTCATTCATTCATGTACTGGAACTTAACTGTTATACCTCAACAACCCGCATACCTCCCATTGAATGTATGAGTGTGTAGGAAGCAACTTCAGATGCTGGTTTAAACCGAAGATAGACACAAAACATTGGAGTAGCTCAATGGGTCAGACAGCATCTCTGGGGAAAAAAATAATTGGTGACGTATAGGGTCGAGACCCTTCTTCAAACTTCCATATATGAGACTTCCAGCTTTTCATGTGAAGAATTAGCATTGCTTATCCCCAGTTCTCACCATGGATATGATACTGGTGGCTCATCAATTAGTAGAATTACTATATACTTCCGTTTTGAGTTTGTGCAGGAATGGTTTTGGAGATCCGCCGTATCATGTGTTGATTTTGTATGCATGTTTTTTGAAATAGGTGAAAAGTATGGGGCATCATCTCCATCTTTCAGACAAGCTTGAAACCCCTCGGAAACTGAGATTCCCAGAGAGATTTGTGGATGATATAACCGCTTTAGCCAACATGATCACAACGGACATTGTCAGCAGGTTCCAGAAGGTATTATTACAGTTCTTTAATAGTTTACTTGAGCAAAGCACAAAGTACTAGAGTCAAACAGCATCTGTGGAGGGAATGGACAGATGATGGTTTGGGTTGGGACTCTTCTTCGGATTCACCCTAACCGTAATATTTTACTTCACTTAATATTAACAGCAGCTAACTCCAAGATGAGGTGTAGATGGCAGTCACTAACAGTCACTCTACAGCTTACAGTATTGTTCAGGAACTCCTGCATTCATAAGACAGAGGCAGAATCTGACCATTCGCCCCATCGACTACACTGCTATTCGATCTTGGCTGATCTCTCTCAATCCCAAAGACTTTCACAGATACACCATCCTCTGCTAAAGGAATTCCTCCTCGTCTCCATTCATAATCCCAGTGATCAATTAAAACTAAACCTGCTATTTTGGAAAACTATTTGATAATGCGAATGTTTTAGGTTTTACGTCTTAATATATTCTATATTTGTGATATAACTTGTGTGTGCATCTTGTTTTAGGACGTTGAGTTGGTGGAGCGGCTGAATAACAGCTTGGCATTCTTTCTCAACGATTTACTCTCCCTGATGGATCGAGGATATATTTTCGGTCTCATTCGCATGTACTACAAACAGGTATTTTGTTGAGTATTTTGGGGGTCTGACGTGGTGGAAGCCCAGAAGAAAATAAAGCAGTTCCAAATTATACACCTGTAACAATTAGGTTATCTCTCTGTGATATTGTCATTTGATTCAAGATGCAGGCTATAAATGCGTCTTGTACATCTACAGGAATGAAACAGTTGAAGCTTAGATGTGTGAAGCAGTGAGAATGTGATTTGATTAAAGCCTTGAAACAAAATGGCAAATAAAAGCAATCTGAAACTGAAACAAGGTGGAGACTCCTAGCAAAGCCTGAGTTAGCAAGTTGGCAAACTTTTGTCAGAACGAGATGAACTGCTTACATCTTGTCTCAGATGCTTCTAAATCTGACATCCAGTTCAGTGTTACCTGTAGCTGTTCTAGTCAGTTTATTTTGTTCTGTTCTCCATAAACTTGAGATCTCCCTTAACTGGCCAAACTCGTTGAGTTTGTTGACCTATTTTGGTTCGGCGTTCAAATATATATTTTTTTTTTAATTCATAAGTTCTAGGAGAAGAGTTAGTCCCATCAAGTCTGCCATTCAATCTTGGCTCCTTTATCATTCCCTCTCTACCCCATTCTCCTGCCTCCTCCCCATAACCCTTACTAGTCAAGAACCTGTCAATTTCCACCTTAAAAATATCCTTTGACTTGGCTTGCACAGGCCACTGTGACAATTAATTCCATAGATTCACCACCCTTTGACCAAATAAATTCCTCCTCATCTCCTTTCCAAAGGTGCATCGAAATCTCTAATAATGTTTGCAAATTGTTCCTATCCACGTCCCTCCCATCAATAATTGCCTCTAGTCTTGTTATCCGCATTTCTCCAATTCTGACTGCGATCATTCCCAAATGTAGTAATTCCATCAAAGACAGCCACGTCTTCAGATGCCAAGGACAAGTCCTGGATGTCTCTCCATAGGCATCTTTTACAACTCTCTTTCTACTGCCATTACTCTTCTTTAAATCTGCAGTAATTCATGTAGCTTGACATTGATAGGACTCCTTTCAAGCTGTTACCATGGTAGAAGGAATGAAAAATTATAGGTTGCCTTTTATTGCTAGAGGACTTAAATACAAGAGTAGAGACATTACTCTTCGATTATTTAGAGCAATGGTGAGGCCCCATGTAAAATATAGTCCATAGATCTCCCTACCTAACGTTGAATGTACGTTAAAAGAACTGCATTGACTGTAAGAATTATGGGGTGATTCCTGAGATAGCGGATTTGGTGTGTGGAGAGAGATTATCTAGATTTGGCATGTACTCTATTCAGAATGAGAGATGTATTTAATGACCTTTTTTTGAGAATTGACAGGGTAAATATAAATATTCCCTGACGGGCATTTGGAAAAGGGAAAATTCCTGGTTTGCGTGAAGATAACATCACAGTATCTCCAAAGCTAATATCCCTTGTTAAATATTGACCGTTATTAGACTGAGGAAATTGAGAGCCTTTGCAAATGTTAATTACATGCCACTCATTGTAGAATGATTTCCCTTCATGTCATTCTCTATAAAGGTGGGCACCTGTAAATCCAATTTGCAGGAAGTTCATTCTGCTCCAACTTTTTTACAAATAGTGCACGTCAGGAGTTGTCTTTATGGAAAGCAAAAGGATATGATTTTCTGACTAGACAAAAACACTGGAGAAACTCAGCAGGTGAGGCTGCCTCACCCGCTGAGTTTCTGCTGCTTTTTTGTCTAGCTTTGATTTTTCCAGCATCTGCAGTTCTTTCTTAAACATTGATCTTCTGACTAGGTCTGACTTGCATTCCACGGCCTTTGTTGGGCACTTGATTCCACCGCAATGATGATGGAACGTCCTGAACATGTGGATATATCTGACTGATGCTGTTACATGCTGGTATTAATACTCTCATTGTTTTCTTTTATCCAAAGGTTAGCAATAAATTGCAGGCAGCACAGAACCCTCATGCCCTTATTGCTTTGCGACTGGACTTCATTCGCATCATCTGCAGCCACGAGCACTACATCACGCTAAACCTCCCATGCAGCACACTATCTCCCCCTGCCTCTCCATCCCCATCCGTCTCCTCAGCTACCTCCCAGGTAAGTACAGTTCTAATGCTGCCCCTTCAACTCCCTGTGATACAATTTGAGCAGAGTGACGATACAAATATCAAGCAGGTGAAAGAAACTGGAGGCAAAATAATATATTTTGTGCAGCCATTTATTACAATCTCGGATATGCTGCTGGGAAGAATGGTGAGAGCAAATTGAAGCACAGCATTCAAAGGGGAATTGGATAAAGATGGGGCGAATTTTGCAGAGCTGCAGGAAAAGGGCAGGAGAATGCCACTAAATTAATCATCCGTTCAAAGATTCAACACAGCTACAATGGTCAATAGTATCATTTGTACGGTGATTTGTAGAGTTACTGCCTCACAGCGCCAGAGATCCGGGTTCGATCCTGACTATGGGTGTTGTCTGTACAGAGTTTGTACGTTCTCCTCAGGGCCTTGTGGATTTGCTCTGATTTCCTCCACATTCGAAAGACATATAGGTTTGTAGGTTAATTGGCTTTGGTAAAATTGTCCCTAGTGTGTAGGATAGTGCCAGTACACAAGGTTCGTGGGTCGCTGCGGATACAGTGGGCCTAAGGGCCCGTTACCGCACTGTATCTCTAAACTGAACTAAACTACTGCAAGATGAAAGAAGAAGATCATGGACAATGTCCCAGGCCTTATGCACGATAGTGTCGGAAACTGCTCATCTAGTCAGGGAAAGAACTGCAGATGCTGGTTTCAATCGAAGGTAGAAACAAAATGCTGGAGCAACTCAGCGGGACTGGCAACATCTCTGGAGAGAAGGAATGGGTGACGTTTCGGGTCGAGACCCTTCTTCAAACAGATGTCAGGGGAGTCTGAAGAAGGGTCTCGACCCGAATCGTCACCTATTCCTTCTCTCCAGAGATGTTGCCTGTCCCACGTTGCCACATTGTGGATCACAATTTGTGCACCACTGGCCTGGTTAACGTTGAGATGGTTTGACAGATAAATACTGCTCCCTGTTGTCGGGGTCATTCAGGATGTCAAGGAGCAGTCAAAGTCCCAGATCTTTTTAATTTTACTAATCTAGATGCCTGGCACAGCCAAAATTGAACATTGGACTTTTATTTAACAATGGCTTTTGTTTTAACGTTCTGCCATATACTCCAGAGGTAAAAGTTCCACATGATTTTGATCTGATTGTGCAAAATGCCAACTGAATGGTGTCTGATACAGTGATATTTCTAGAGGGCCGTGCAGGCTGAATAGTGAGCCCATGCTATCTGCAGCCTTAATTTAATAGTTAACAGTGAAGTGTTCTATACAGTAAACCCTCGTTATAATGGACCTTGCGGAGAAGAATGGTATCCATGATTATTGCCGGTTATCAGTTTTAACCGAGAAATGTATTATCATTGTACGCAGTTGAAACAAAGACCTGCAGATGGTAGTTAATACATAAAAGGACAAGAGAGTGCTGGAGTAACTCAGTGGGTCAGTTAGCATCTTTGAATAACATGGGCAGGTGATGCGAAACCCATCTTCAGACTGATTCAGTCTGCTGATTTGTGCACTCATGCCATCTGCCCCCTTAATTTGATAGTTTAGTTTAGAGATACAGCGCGGAAACAGGCCCTTCTGCCCACCCAGTCTGCGCCAACCAGCAATCCCCGCACACTAGCACGATCCTACACAGGCTAGTGACAATGAACAATTATACCAAAACCAATTAACCTACAAACCTGTACGACTTTGGAGTGTGGGAGGAAATCGGAAATCCCAGAGAAAACCACACATGTCACGGGGAGAACGTACAAACTTTGCACAGACAGCACCCGAGGTCAGGATTGAACCCAGGTCTCTGGCGCTGTAAGGCAGCAACTATGAAGTGTTCAGAACCCTAATTGCAGCATCTCTTGGATTCTTATTTAAGAACAGATGGAATAATGTAAATAATGCAAGGAATTAAATTTGTCCTGCATGACCAGTGGTTTGTGAACTGTGCTTGATTTGCTACTGACACAGATGTTGTACTGTACTTCAATTTTCAGAGTTCGGGCTTTTCCACTCTTGTCCAAGATCAGAAGATAGCCAACATGTTTGAGATGTCGGTGCCTTTTCGCCAGCAGCACTTTCTAGTCGGGTTGCTATTGACTGAGCTCGCCTTGATCCTGGAACCAGACGTCGAAGGGTAAAAGCATCTTATTCTCATTGCCAAACGTAGTGAAGGTAGCATTAGTTATGTGAAGATACATCAGATTAATCTGGAGCCCCTATTCATCCCCTGCTTGGATGGGCTTTTCACTCAGTAGGGGTGAGATGATTAGCATCTGTGTTATAGGTAAATAGCCCAGGATCCACTGCCCAGTTCATTCCTGAGCAGCAGAAATGATTAGGGTAAGATTGGAGTCAGCTGTGATGGACTCCAACATAGCATTTGCCAGTAACCTGTCAGTAAGCTGCCAGTTTTCACCACAGTGGTGGATACCTGGAACAAACCTGGCGGAGGTGATGGTGGAAGCAGATACGTAAGTGGCATTTAAGAGACTTTCAGACAGGCACATGGACATGCAGGGAATGGAAGGATATGGATCATATTCAGGCAGATGGTATTAGTGGGTGGCATAGTGACGCAACGGTAGAGTTGATGTCTTATAGCGCAAGAGATCCTGATTACAGGTGCTGTGTGTATGGACTTTGTACATTCTTTCTGTGACTCCGTGGGTTTTCCCCGGATGCTGAGGTTTCTTTCCACACTCCAAAGATGTATAGGTTTGTAAGTTAATTGGCTTTGGTAAGTTGTAAACTTGTCCCGTGTGTGTGTGTGTGTGTGTGTAGGTTAGTATATGGGGTGATCACTGGTTGATGCAGAATCGGTGGGCCGAAGGGTCTGTTTCCACGCTGTATCTCCAAAATTAAACTTAGCATCATATTTGGCACAGAAGGGCCTGTCCATGTGTTGTACTGTTCCATGTACATCCTTGTGATGTGGGGGTGAAGGTATGATGCTGGGCTCATTACAAACTAACATTCTCTATTAGAGGGAGTTGTGCTAAATTATTACCATTTACTTGAGTTCAGCCTTCTGACATACCAAGGAATATTCCATAGCAGTGGAAAGAAGCTTATGAAGGAGGAATGTTAATTGTGTTTCTGACCCTTTCTGTGCGTGCGCACATTTTCTTTTCCAGTTTGTTCTTTCTGCATAAAAAGGCGATTGGCGCAATCCATAACCTGCTGTGCAGTCATGATGCAGACTCTCGCTACACTGATAGTGAGGTCAAAGCTCATGTTGCCAAGCTGTATTTACCACTAATTGGCATCGTGATGGACACCCTGCCTCAGCTGTACGACTTCACAGGTAGGAGAGCAACTAACAGGGAACGGGGGTTCCCCTCTTCTACTATGGATGAGGCTCTCACTAGGCCACTTGTAACAAGAGCAGAGTCCCCCTTGTCTTCACCTTCCATCCAACCAGTCGTCACATACAACAAATAATCCTCCGAGATGTTCGCCACCTCCAACAGGATCCCGCCACATCTGCCCATCTCCTCCCCTTTCAGCTTTCCGCAGAGACCGCTCCCTCCGTAACTCCCTGGTCAATTCATCCCTATATCTTCTCATCTCCTCCCCTTTCGGCTTTCCGCAGAGACCGCTCCCTCCGTAACTTCCTGGTCAATTCGTCCCTTCCCACCCTTCCCACCCCCTCTCCTGGCACTTTCCCTTGCAACCGCAGGAAATGCTGCACTTGTCGCTTTACCTCCCCCCTTGACTCCATCCGAGGACCCAAGCAGTCTTTCCAGGTGCGGCAGAGGTTCACCTGCACCTCCTCCAACCTCATCTATTGTACCCACTGTTCTAGGTGTCAGCTGCTCTACTTCGGTGAGAGCAAGCGTAGGCTTGGCGATCGCTTCGCCCAACACCCCCGCTCGGTTCGCAATAACCAACCTGATCTCCCGGTGGCTCAGCACTTCTCCCCCTCCCATTCCAAATCCATCCTTTCTGTCCTGGGCCTCCTCCATGGTCAGAGTGAGACCCACCTCATATTTCGCTTGGGTTGTTTACACCCCAGTGGTATGAAAATAGTCTTCTCCAATTTTAGGTAGTTCCTTCTTTCCCTCCCCTTCCCAGCTCTCCCACAGTCCACTGTCTCCGCCTCTTCCTTTCTTCTTCCCGCCCCTCCCAACCCCACATCAGTCTGAAGAAGGGTCTTGACCCGAAACGTCGCCTATTTCCTCCGCTCCATAGATGTTGCCTCACCCGCTGAGTTTCTCCAGCATTTTTGTCCAACAGAAACTAATGGTCTTTTGTAACATTGCTTGGTGGTCAAAGTTAACTGTGATTCATGGTTCAGTGTATTGGGTGGCACAGCTTGTGGAGCTGCTGCCTCACGGCACCAGAGACCTGGCTTCAATCCTTACCTCAGGTGCTGTCTATATGGAGCTTGCACATTCTTCCTGTGACCACGAGGATTTCCCCTGGGTGTTCCGATTTCCTCCCACATCCCCAAAACGGCGAGTTTGTAGGTTATTTGTCCTCTGTAAATTTCCCCTAGTGTGTAAGATTTGGATGCGAAAGTGGGATAACATGGAACTAGTGCAAAGCAGTGCGAATGGGTGATCAGTGCTCGGCATGAACTAAATGGGCCGAAGGGCATTTTTCCATGCTGTATCTCTGAAGTACACAGCACAGTGCCACAAGGACGTGACTTGCCCAGTGTAGGCAAAGCACTTGTTCACAAAACACTTGGAGCGAAAATGACTGTTATATACATTCATAGTGCAGTGTAAAAGCCTGGGACTATTCACGGCAATGTTATCAAATAATGTTTTATGGTGCTTACAGTACAAAAACTTGCTCAAAGAATTCATAACTTAAGTGACAGGAGCAGAATTAGGCCATTCGGCCCATCAAGTCTACTCTGCCATTCAATCATCTTTTCCTCACAACCCCATTGTCCAGCCTTCTCCCCACAACCGATGACACAAAAAGAGGCAGATTTTGGGCAATGGCTTGAGGTAGGAGAGCCCTTTAGCGATTTAGGAAAGTAATTGCAGGATTCTGGTCTTGGTAGTTCAAGATGAAGCTTCCAATAATGAAACAAGTAAAATTAGGGGTGGGCAAGAGATGAGATTCAAAGGTATATGCAGGCCTGAGGACTATACAGCTGGAGACGTTACAGAAAGAGAGAAGATCAAGGCACCATAGGGATATGAGATTAGCCTTCTGACATACCGGGGATTATTCAACAACGACTGAAAGAAACTTGAAGGGGGAAGATGAAAGAATTCAACATAAAAGGGTAGGAGGAAGAGATCCAGCAAGAAGTTGAAATGTAATTCACAGATGTGGAGATTGGCATTCTTGCGACCAGTGGGAGGCGTTGCAAGGAAATACTCGATGTCTCTGTTCCTCAACAGAAAACGGCAACCCGAAGGGACGCCTGGCTGCGTCAGTGATGGATGAGGTGGACAATGAGAACAGCAACATGATCAGTCAGACCATCGCCATGGCAATAGCTGGATCGCCTGTGCCCCATCCAAACAGGAACGCCCCCTTCCAGCTCCCTGTTGTGGTAAGCAGTGCTGGCAACTCTCTCGCATTGAGTGCGAGACTCACACATTTCACGCCATTCGTGTTCAGTTGTCGCCGACGGGGTCATAGCTTGTCGTATCTTGTCACGAGTGGACGTAAATTGACTTTGGTTGCCGTAGTTGTCACCTGTGTGGTCGTAGGTTGTCGTAGTTGTGGTCATAGATGGACATCCCAATTCGCGAGGAACTGTGTCGCCGGTAGGTTGTCGCAGCAACGTCGACTAGGTGGAAGCTTGTCGTAGGCTGGGTCCAGATTTCTCACTCTCGTCTCCCACCCAATGTTGGTAGCCCTTTGGTAAGATACCAAATGGCGATGGATGAACAGTTGAACAAACTGGTTCCCATTAATGCTGATCGGTTTATTTATTTGTGTTGAGCATTCATTACAGATAAAGACAAACTCGTAAACTGGGTGGTGAGATAGTAAATCACATACCCAGTATTGTGTCGCAAGGATTTAATCTCTCTAGCCTCGATCATTATCATAGCTGGCTACGATTCTTCTGCTCTGGATGGTAGCTGATTATATTTTTCCAGTCAATTTATCCACACATTAAATGTTAAGGCCACGATTGCCGCGGTTCAGTGAGGAATGAATACCAGAGACCTTGAAAAAAGCACAAATTGTGAGGGAAATATGGTAGAAATAAAAGCATCAGATCTCTTAAGGACATTTCACTTGTTCCATTCTGCCCTTACTCTTCCCTCCATATATCATTCCCCATGTGAGGGGGACTGACAGGTTTCCTTGCCCTGTCGTTTTGATATTTTGTTTGAATTGTCTAAGAAAGATTTATGGAGATACCTCTTGCGTGAGTCATTTTTAAAAAAAAGCTTTCAACCAGAGAGGGATTTTCCTCAGATAACAAATGGAATGGACTTCAGAATGTAACTATGAAGTTATGAAACGCAGACACAAAATGCTGGAGTAACTCAATGGGTCAACTTCTCAAGAAGGGTCTTGACTCAAAACATCACTTATTCCTTTTCTCAAGAGATGCTGCCTGACCCACTGAGTTACTCCAGCATTTTGTGGCTATATTTGGTGTAAACCAGCATCTGCAGTTCCTTTCGATACAATTTTAAGTTATGAAACCTGAAATCAGTGGATGTCTAGCTGGATTTTATAATGAGAGGAGTGTTGATTTTTCCAGATGCACTAGTTTCTTATTTATATTATTTTTTGCCCTTTCAGTGACAGAAAAAAACATCAACTAATCCGCTGTACTATCAAGCCACACGTGTGACTGTGGTTGGTACAAGCTAATTTCTACTTCAAGGAAATAACATTATCTTAACTAAAAATAATTTATATTTTATCCAAATTAGAGTTATCAAACTGAAACTGATTTATCGGTCTTTATGAATCACACTTAATGAACCGTATTGTTGTTTAACTGCAGACATTCCTCCTGAAGTCATGCAACAGCTGGATGAATTGTAATTCATACTCTGTACCTTTGTAGCCTAGCCGGCAGTACTCAACACTGTCAGCTGAATCCAGTCGCATCCTCCTCATCTGTTTCCTCTGGGTCCTGAAGAATGCAGACGAGGAGATCCTGCAGAAGTGGTTCACAGATCTCTCAGTGTTCCAACTAAACCGCCTGCTTGATCTATTGTACCTCTGCATATCCTGCTTTGAATACAAGGTAAATTCAGAGCTGTGAGTAATTTTTTTAAATAACTACCTTTTATTTGGCAGGTCTGACAGGTAGCTACTTCATCGAGTTGTGGTGGCGTATTTTGTTTGATGCCCCCACTTGTGTCTGTTGAGTTTAGTTCAGAAATACAGCGTGGAAACACGCCCTTCGGCCCACCTAGTCCGCACCGACCAGCGATCCCCGCGCACTAAAGGGCCTGTCCCACTTGGCCGTCATTTGCGCGTCACGCAGATGGCGCGCGAAGATTTTGTACATCACAAAATCCTGCGACGCTGCCTACGTCATCGCACACCATGCGTGCGTGTCACGTCGCGTGCGTCATGACACGTAAATGATGTTGTGTAATTTACGCGCAAATGACGGCCAAGTGGGACAGGCCCTTAACACTATCCTACACAAACTAGTGACATTTATATATTTATACCAAGCCAATTACCATAAAAATATGGACGTCATTGGAGTGTGGGAGGAAAAATGGAATGGACTTCAGAATGTGACTATGAAGTTATGAAACACAGTTATGAAAATTATTCCCATTAAAGATAGATTCTATATATTTACACCAAATCTAAAGTTCTCTTGAGAAATTTCTCAAAAGAGCAAAATTTAGATATTAATTCTATTTTTTTTTAGTTATTGGAACTGATTTATTAGTGTCACATGTACCGAGATACAGTAAATAATTTAATTTTGATTGCTATTCTGTTAAATCATGCCATATATGAGTACATCAACTAGTGCAAAGGAGAAAATAAATAGTGTAGAGTATAGTGTTATAGTTACAACCTGTACATCCACATAGTGAAGTTTTAAATGCACCATTCTCTTCTATTAGAGCTTTAAAGGTTTAAACTATCTTCATTGTATTAGTTCCGCTGATGAGAGTATTGATCCAACAATTCTTAGAATTAGAACATCTCATGGGTTTTTGTGACAGAACCATTGCTCTTTGTTTTAAAGGCCTGAGATTGGCATCATTACTAAACATCGCTTGCTATTGTACCCTTGCATCTCTTTATTGTTTTTACCCTTGCTGTAACTTTTCACCTGGAATTCGTAAACCATGGAGCCATAATCATCTGTGTAGCTAATGGTGAGGGGAAATCTTGCAAAGAAATCTGGTATGAAATACATGTTTGTTAAACTTTGACCTAAACATATTAGTTTGAACCAGATAGATGAAATTATAAATTCTTGCTGAAGATCCAAAATCAGAATTGTGGAGTTCATAATATCAAGCATCTGTTGCAGAATATACTCCTCAATTTCTTCAAATGAAGCTAGCCAAGAATACGGCAGGAGTAGAAGGAAATCATTTTGTGATTATTAAGATATTCAGGTGATCTTATTTATTTTTTTTGGTTTCAGGGTAAGAAAGCTTTTGAACGGATTAATAGCCTAACATTTAAGAAATCCCAAGACATGAAAGCCCGGTTAGAAGAGGCCATTCTCGGCACTGTAAGTGCTCGCCAAGAGATGGTGCGGCGTAGTCGAGGTAAGCGCGATCTTTGAATTCTCTCCAGTAAATATGCTTTTCAAACATTTATCTATTAATCTGAACCACGTAGACAGAAGTAGTTTTGTGCAAAATCCTAAACTTGGTTACCTGGTTACCTGCACCTCGTTACCTGGTTACCTGCACCTTGTTCAAGTTGTTTTTACCGTGCACGAACCAGAACTGTGAGTGTTTTCATTTAACGTCTGCACTCTTCCAGTTCTAGAGAAGGTCACCGCGTGGACAGCCAGCATCTTGAGCAGTTAGTCACACTGCAATGATGCTATCTCGAGTCTCTGGCGGAGATCATAAGGTCACAAGTGATAGGGATAGAATCAGGCCATTCGGCCCATCAAGTCTACTCCGCCATTCAATCATGGGTGATCTATCTCTCCCTCCCAACTCCATTCTCCTGCCTTCCCCCCATAACCTCTGACACCTGTACTAATCAAGAATCTATCTCTGCCTTAAAAATATCCACTGACTTGGCCTCCACAGCCTCTGGGTAGAATTCCACTGATTCACCACCCTCTGACTAAATAAATGTCTCCTCATCTCCTTCCTAAAAGAGCGTCCTTTAATTCTGAGGCTATGACCTCTCATGCTAGACTCTCCCACTAATGTAAACATCCTCTCCACATCCACTCTATCCAAGCCTTTTACTATTCTGTATGTTTTCCCCCCTCATTCTTCTAAACACCAGCGAGTACAGGCCCAGGGCAGACAAACGCTCATTATAGGTTAACCTACTCATTCCTGGGATCATTCTTGTCAACCTCCTCCACCTGCCAGAGCCCACTCCAGCTACCCTTTTGCTCTTAATATATGTGTAAAATCTCTTGGGATTCTCCTTTACATTATCTTCAAAGTTGTCCTCTTTCTGCCCTCCTGGTTTCCCTATTATGCTTATACTGCCTGTTAAGGGACTTTTTCCTGACCAGTACCTCAATATCTCTCGTCAACCAGGGTTCCCTAATGCTGCCAGTTTATCCTTCACTTTAATGGGAACATGCTCTCCCTGAATTCTCCCTATCTCACTTAAAAGCATCCCACATGCTTGCCATCCCTTTACCTGCAAACAACCTGTGCAAGTTCATCCAAGCCCTTTGCACTATGGCAGTGCATCAACATGAGGGCGAACATTGTGCGGCCTGATCTTTTCTGAAGCTATTTAAAATGGTGGAATAGTGGAAAGTAAAACACACGACCATAATTATCATGGACCTTTGAGCGTTGAATCTGTTCACTTACTGATCAATAGATGGAGAGCAGTCGATGAGGCAATTGAACCAGATCTATTGTTTTCCAATCTCTTGTAGAGAGGAGTCCTTTTGGAAACCAAGAAAATGTTCGCTGGAGGAAGAACATTACCCACTGGAGGCAGAATGCTGATAAGGTTGACAAGTAAGTGGCAGTCTCTTGAGATTTGGGTGTTGTATCTGGAGAAGCTATCTGCTGCCTATCCCGTACAGTATAATCCCCCTGTTGGCTTTTATATTCCAGTTTTAACATGATGGACTGAACAAAATAGACTTTAATCTACCTCCTCATTCACTTATCTCCATCAATCCCCCTTTCCCTCCCCCCCCACTCTCACTCTCTCTTTCTCGCTTTAGGACAAAGTCTGAAATTGAACATGACGCCTTGGTGGACGGGAATTTGGTTACTGAGTCTAACCTGGTGATTTTGGACATACTTGAAATCATTGTGCAGGTAAGCTGCAGGGGGAGTGAGAACTGCAATTGGTAATAGTATGGGCACAATTACCTTCTGTCATTCGCCTGAATCTGAGATGCTTCAGTTACACAAGACTAACGTGGAGCAGAGAATAATCGCAGTTTTATGTCTCATGAAGTCAGTGGAAAACCCACAGTGTTGGAATTACAGACACAATAGTTTGTTTTTTTAATGCAATTAGATATGCTGAGTCATTTTTAGGATGTGTTGGAGCTCAAAAGCAGTTGATATTTTGAATCAAAAGCATTGTAGTCTGAAGTGAATCTGCTGTATTAAGGGTTCAGGAGCCTGTGCTCTGTGTCTGAAAGGAGTACGGAATGGTTCCCATGTACCATGCATGAGCAAGTGTAGAGATACAGCACGGAAATATGCCCTTCGGCACACCGAGTCCACGCTGACCAGCGATCCTCGCACATTGACACCATCTTATACGCACTAGGGACAATTTACAATTATACCAAGCCAATTAACCTGCAAACCTGTACATTTTTGGAGCGTGGGAGGCAACTGGAGATCCCAGAGAAAACCCACACAGGTCACGGGGAGAAGGTACAAACTCTATACAGACAGCACCCGTAGTCAGCATTGAACCCGGGTATCTGGTGCTGTGAGGGAGCAACTGTGACGCTGTGACTGAATGACATAGAAATATTTGTCTAAAATAAATGAAATATTGCAGTTTAGCTGAAACGAGGTCATTCAAGTTTAGACTGTCTCTCACATTGATTGTACTATTTTGCAGACAGTCATGGTGTCGGAATCTAAAGAAAGTGTGCTGACAGGAGTGTTGAAGGTCATTTTGCACAGCATGGCTTGTAACCAGAGTGCCCTCTTCCTGCAACATTGCTTTGCCACCCAACGTGCACTCGTCTTCAAGGTACGTAGCAAGGCTCACTTTTGTTAACTTTATGTACAACTGCTTTAACTTTAAATTGGAGGATCAACACCTCATATTTCACTTTGGCAGTTTTCAAACCAGCGGTATGAACATTGATTTCTCTTAATTTTAAGGAACCCCTGGCTTCCCTCTCTATCCCCCTCCGCCACCCCAGTTGTCCAACTAGTTGCACTGTTCATATCCTTGTATTCCTTCTTATCATATCTTCCCCAGCCAACAATGGGCCATTGTGGGCTTCAACCTTCCTTGGTCGTCCGTTGCCGGCCCTACTATATTCTGGCCTTTTCTACTTCCACTTCCCCCTCCCCCCCCCACAGAATTTATGATGTAAATTCTGTATTATGGCTTATGATCCTAAACTGTTAACTTATTTGTTTAAAACAAATTACTCTTTTTTTGGAGATATATTTTAAATAAGTAAGATATTTTCACTGATAGCTGCTGAAATTCATTCTTATTCCGGCATTATGTACAACTGCTTTAACTTTAAATTGGAGGATCAACACCTCGTATTTCACTTGAGCAGTTTTCAATCCAGCGGTATGAACATTGATTTCTCTTAATTTTAAGTAACCCCTGGCTTCCCTCTCTATCCCCCTCCCCCTACTGCATTTCGTTGTCTACTGCATTTCGTTGTCTACTGCATTTCGTTGTCTCTGTATTGTACACTGCACAATGACAATTAAAGATTGAATTGAATTAAAGCACTGTGTTGTTGCATTAGGTTAGAAGGTATTAGCTATATGGAGAGTTCAGAGCCGAAACGTCACCCATACCTTCTCTCCATAAATGCTGCCTCACCCGCTGAGTTACTCCAGCATTTTGTGTTTACCTTAGGAAGAGATTTGTTTAAGCTGGCATCATGTGTGGCATGGTCATTATATGTCAAAGGGCCATTCCTTTGCTGTATTGTTCTATGTTCTAAGTCAGTACTGTGTCAGAAAATGGTGAGGTGATCTCTTATCTGCTGTTTGATTTGTCTTTTGAATGCGTTTGCACAGTTTCCCGAAATGCTGTTTGAGGAGGACACTGAGCTCTGTGCTGACCTGTGTTTGCGACTCCTTCGACACTGCAGTAGCTGTGTGGGCACCATCCGGTCCCATGCCAGCGCTTCACTCTACCTCCTGATGCGGCAGAACTTTGAGATTGGCAATGTAAGTACATCAATTCCTTTCGATGTTGAATATGGGAGGACAGCAACTTGTTATAATTCAAAGGTGATCCAAATAAATCACAATCACGATAATACTTTATTAACCAAGTATGTTTTGCAACATACGAGGAATTTCATTTGCCAAGTCAGTCATACAATAAAAAGCAACAGAACACACAAAATACATTTTAACATAAACATCCATCACAGTGACTCCTGCACATTCCTCACTGTGATGGAAGGCAAAAAAAAGTTCAATCTCCTCCCTTTGCTCTCCCGTGGTCGGGGGCCTCGAGCCCTCCGTTGACGGGACGATCTTGACTCCTGTAGCCGGCAGCGTTAATATGTTATATGTTAAACCATTAAGCGTGGAAACAGGTTCTCCAGTCCACCGAGACCGCGATCACCGCATGAATATATTTAATAATCTGCCCAATCTATTGATCTGTTTTGTGGAATTGTTTTATTTCAGGGAAGTGCTCAAGACAAATTTGCCTGCACTCCATTGTTATCAGAAGAGCTTGAATGTGTGTGTCCATAGCATTGCACATTTTATAACTGAGTAGTTCTGAAGAAAGGCCATCGACCTGAAACATGAATTCAGTTTCTCTCACCACAGATGCTGCCTTATCTGCAAACTATTTTCTGCTTTTGTATCAGATTTCTAATGTGTAGATTTTTTTGCTTTTCAACACATTCTTTTTGGGTCATTGTTGGGTAGGAGCCAAGCCCCGATATGTCCTTTATCCAATCTCGTCCCCTTGTGTCATGTGGCGATCAGCAGAAATTGAGTGGGTGATCCGATGATGCAATGTATTTTAAAATGATTTTTTTAATGATCCTTGGTAAATTTATGAACTTATCTGGACTCGTTAAACAAATTAATCAATCACTTTGAGTCAGGAAGCGGTTCGAGTGTGAACCTGTAGTCCCAATAGTCTGTCAAGGGCCCAGTGATATCTTAGAGTTAGCTCAGCTCACCGATCACCTCACTGTCTCCACTGATGGTTCATCATTGCCCTGTTTTGTCATACAGAGGCCGCCGATGAGGTCTTAAGCAATATTTATTCTACAGCAGAGACCATTGTTCTGGTAAGATCAGAAAAATATTGCCCAAATTGTAGTGCTAATAGAAGAAGCTAACCTGATCATCCACTCTTAGTGATTGTACGTGCACCCACCGTAGCGTAATACTTACTGGGAGTTTGTCTCTAATCTATGATATTTATCCTGGCACCTGAAGAAACTGAACGGAGTTCCTTTGTCTTCTTTAAGAACTTTGCCCGAGTGAAAATGCAAGTCACAATGTCGCTGTCTTCGCTGGTGGGAACTTCCCAAAACTTCAATGAAGAATACCTTCGGCGCTCTTTGAAAACCATTCTGACATATGCAGAGGACGACCTGGAACTGCGGGAAACCACCTTTCCTGAACAGGTAAAACGCTCTTCTTGCATAATGCCAGCTCTGTAATATGGATCTAAAGATTTACTTCAAATGAAGGAAGTTGCCAGTAATGGCCTGAGAATTAGCAACAACCATTGAACAACTCTCTGGCCATTCTGGCAAATGACTAAGCATCAGTTCAAACATTACATAAAACTAATTCTGACCTATAAAATTATGGATCATGTTAGCATGTTAACCCATTTTGATTTCATCCATTAAAAGAGAGAGACCTCAACTTCCTTCTGTATCTTTCATCCACCATTTTGCCCCAAATAGTAATCATTCTTTTTATGACGAACATCCTGACAATTTTTAATTTGTGAATATTTAGCTTGAATTTATATTTTGAGATTTTACCTTGTAATAGTGCTCTGGCTTCACCTCTTCTAAAGCGTTAATTCTAAGCAATGATTGTGCTCTTCCATGGTTTTGTTATGCTTGTTATGGTAGATAATATATTTTTTGCAAACATAATTTTTCTTATCTGAAGTGATTTCCCCAATTGGGACTTAACTGAGTGAAGTTTTTTGTCCCCGAAGTGAAGTGAGAAAAACATGTATTCAGCAGTCAGGGAAATGGCTTTGAAGTCTAATCTGAGGTTTAGTTTAAAGATACAGTGCAGAAAAAGACCCTTCGGCCCACTGAGTCTGCTGCGACCAGCTATCTCCACACTAACACTATCCGACATACACTAGGGACAACTTACAGTTATACCAAGTCAATTAGCCTACAAACCTGTGCGTCTTTGGAAAGAGGGAGGAAACCGAAGATCTCGGAGAAAACCCATGCAGTCATGGGGAGAAGGTACAAACTCCACACAGACAGCTCCGGTAGTCTGGATCGAACCCTGGTCTCTGGCGTGCAAGGGCTGTAAAGCAGCAACTCTGCTGCTGTGCCACCATGCCGCCCTAAATAGGTGATTGCAAAATACCAATTCCCAACTAAATAGTACTCTCTCGACTGCAAATTTACCACATACTTTTATTTTGGTGGAAGAAACTTTTAAATGTTTTTCCCCTTGGCTTTTTGGTTTGTCCATGTTGTTGTGATTTGATGTGGTATTCCTTTCCTGTCCAGGTCCAAGACCTGGTGTTCAATCTGCACATGATCCTCACAGACACTGTGAAGATGAAGGAGCACCAGGAGGATCCTGAAATGTTGATGGATCTAATGTACAGGTCAGCACTATTTTATGTCCCATTTTGTACCTCGTGACCCCGCGCATTTGCTGTTCTCCAAGCCCAAACACGTGCTCTTTAAGCCAACGCTGTGCCTTAACCTGACAGAATCGCCAAAGGCTACCAGACATCGCCAGATTTGCGTCTGACGTGGTTGCAGAACATGGCAGGCAAGCACTCGGAGCGGACGAACCACGCGGAGGCGGCGCAGTGCCTGGTACACTCCGCAGCATTGGTGGCTGAATACCTCAACATGCTGGAAGACTGTCGATACTTGCCAGTGGGTTGCGTCACTTTTCAGGTAAGAAGGTGTTTTCTTTAGCTAGTGGCACAGTGACAGTGAACAGCATTCCAGGTACTCTTCCTCTTCTTCTTCTTCCTCTTCTTCTTCCTCTTCTTCTTGCGTATGGCGTGCACAGCCTAAAGTTGTAGGACAACTTGTTCTAATTGATCTTATTTGATTGTGCACGCCAGGTTGATTGCATTGGTTGAAACAGGGCAGACCACGTGAAGGTTGCAATCTCCCACCCCATTCCAGGTACCAGGGTGAACGAGTAGGCCAGGACAGGGGAGGGTGAGTGGCCACAGGTCGTGGTCCATATTGGCATCAACGACAAAGTATGTAGAGAGATGTGGTCATAAGATCATAAGGCATAGGGGTAGAATTAGGCCATTTGGCTATTCAAGTCTGCCCCATTCAAACATGGCTGATCTATCTCTCCCTCCTCACCCCATTATCCTTCCTTCTCCCCATAACCATAGTCATGCAGCACGGAAACAAGTCCGACATCCCAACTCCTCCCTGCCAACCAAGAAACCCCATCTAATGTGGTCCTATTTACCCATGTTTGGTCCTGCAAAGAGAATTTAGAGAGAGAGACACACACAAAACTGCAGATGCTGAAAGCTTGAGTTAAAAAAAACACACTGCTGGGGAATCACTGCAATGCGGAAAAAACAGACAATGTTCTGGTGTCATACAGAGTGGAAACAGGCTCTTCAGCCCAACTTGCCCACACCGACTAACATGTCCCATCTACACTGGTCCCACCTGCCTGCATTTGGCCCATATCCCTCTAAACCTGTCCTATCCATGTACCTGCCTAAATGTTTCTTAAATAGTACCTGCTTTAGATGAATAATGTTTAGCAGAACTGCATGATCTGACAAAGTGTTGTTAATTTGAAATACAGTTCTGGTGCCTGCTTTAATCTTCTTTCAACCTGCTGAGAATCTCTGATCACAAGAGTTTTGCCTGTAATATTGTCAAAAGGTGCTGTTGTCATCGCTGAGGTTTTGTGTGCTTTTTGATGAAAAAATCTGATCTGCCCACACAGGTCATGAATATCTGGTAAAAATGTGACCTTTTGGGAGGCGGTGGTTAATATAGCACGAACAATGAACAGCTTTCAGTTAGATAACGCTTTCAATATCCCCAGTGTTTTACAGGTCAAAGAAAAATCAACAGCAAAGGAGAACAAAAAGCTGTAGTTGCTGGGAATCTAAACTAAAAATAGAAAATGCTATAAACACGCAGCAGATCAAGCAGCATCTGTAGAAAGAGAAACGATAACTCTAATGTTTCAGAACTTAGTCAGAATCGAGGAAAGGTTTTGAACTTGAAAAGTCCCTCCTGAATGTCTAAGGAAAGAGATGTACAAAAACAGAGGAATTTAGCACTTGGCATCTGAGAAGATCATCATTATTAAAATGATTAATTTCAGCAGCCCTCAACGTTCTCAGGCTGAAGGTGTTTGGAGAGAAATAAACCAGAAACCACAGAGGAATTTAAAAACTAGATTAAGGATTTTCAATTCCATGCCTCTGTCTCAGAGGGCGGTGGAGGCTGGTTCTCTGGATACTTCCAAGAGAGAGGTAGATAGGGCTCTTAAGGATATGGGGAGTCAGGGGATATCGGGAGAAGGCTTGAAAGGGGTACTGATTGGGGATGATCAGCCATGATCAAATTTAATGGCGGTGCTGGCTCATAGGGTCGATTGGCCTACTCCTGCACCTATTGTCTATTGTTTAGATGGGGGCTACCACATGGGGATGGCTGAATGGTATGTTTAGATTACCTTAAGTCTGAGGAGAATAGAATGAGGAAGGCCATCATATAAAATGGTGGGTGTCTGTGAGATGATTCAACATGTTTAAATTTAGCCCAGGAAAAAAACTTGCATTTGTAATTTTACGTACTTCTCTCCATAAAGAATATATCATCAAACGTCCTTGAAGAATCGGCTGTATCGGATGACGTTCTTTCTCCAGATGAAGAAGGAATTTGCGCTGGAAAATATTTCACAGAAGCTGGCCTGGTAGGATTGCTAGAACAAGCAGCAGCATCCTTTACGATGGTACGTTAAGATGGTTTGTCTCTTTCCCCCTCGTGTTTTGGGATTTTATGCTAATTCTGTAAATGTGACTATTTTTCTCTTAGAATCATAGTCGTATTTTCTCCATCTTTATCTCTCTTCCTGCGTCTGGTACTTCACTCCTTCCATTTCCCTCAATAAGAAACCGATGAAGAATAGTTTCTTGCATTATACAGCAAGGTGCAATGAAGTTTGTAGTTCATATGATTCTTACAGTGGACCGGTGTACATATAATAATGGTAAACACAACAAAACCACAATGACAAGAAGACCAGAGCACATGGGTTTAAGGTGAAGGGGAAAAGGCTTAATAGGAATCTTAAGGGGTAACTTTTTCACACAAATGGTGGTGGGTATAGGGAATTAACTGCCAGAGGAGGTAGTTGAGGCTGGGACTATCCCAACGTTTAAGAAACAGTTGGACAGGTACATGGATAGGACAGGTTTGGAGGGATATGGACCAAGCGTGGGCAGGTACGACTAGTGCCGCTGGGACATGTTGGGCCGAATGGCCTGATTCCACACTGCATCACTCCATGACAGTGACAAATTCAGAACAGCAAGTTTGTAGTGCGATCTGAAGTAGTGCAAAAAAAAACTGAAGTGAAATTGCAGAATAACTGAATGAGGTGGAGTTAAGGGTAAAGAGTACATGGCAGCACCTATGGGAATGGTTGTAAAATGAATTAATGGACCAAATTTGTGGGGGGGAGGGGCAAAGAGGTCTAGCTTTAGATGGGGGATCTTGGTTGGCATGGATGAGTTGGGCAGAAAGGCCTGTGATCTTGCTGGGTGTTTTATATGACTCTATGACACTACCTAGATACAAGTGACTATAAAGTACCATTGCACCATTAAAAGAGGTGATTGCTTCAGGAGTCTGATAGCAGTGGGGAAGAAGACGCTCTTAAGTCTGTACATCGGGGCTTTTAAACCCGTATCTTCTCCCAGAAGGTGGAAGAGGGAAAACAGAATAGTCAGAGTAGCAGGCATCCTTGGTGATACTTCCAGCCTTCCTGATTCGTCGCCTATTCCTGTTCTCCTGCCCAATCTGATTGTTCCTTTATAGGAAAATCTTACATCCTTTTGTTTGATGCAGCTACCTATTGACATAGTTATTTCTGAACCTACAAGCTCTCTGCCCAGAGAGTACTTTTTAAACTACCAGCCTAGATTTTCAAGATATATAAACATCCTTCATGTATAAACATGTGAAGGAAGTACTCCTTGTAACACTAATCTCGTCAGGCAAAACGTCATTTTCTAGAACCATGGAGTAGATACATAGTACAGGCACAAAATGCTGGAGTAACACAGCAGGTCAGGCAGCATCTCTGGAGAAAAGGAATAGGTGATATTTCGGGTTGAGACCCGTCTTCAGACGTAGACTCCGTCAGGTAGATACGTAATGCTGATCTACCTTGGCAGACTGTCTCCAGCACAAATGTTTTGCCTGTCCTGGTTTTCTGCAGTTTTTAACAATGAGAAAAACCATTGACTCTTATACTCCCAAATGAATTCACTGTTGGAAAAAAAGTCAGCAAACCCTATCCCGATGCACAGTCCCAACACTGAACGGCTGATTTTCTTTTATCCCTGCCAGGCTGGGATGTACGAAGCTGTGAATGAAGTTTACAAGATCTTGATTCCAATTCATGAAGCCAACCGGGATAGTAAGAAACTGGCAACAATCCACGGAAAACTACAGGATGCTTTCAACAAAATCTCTAATCAGGTATTGGATGTGTACACAGTAGCTGCATTTTTTAGGAAATGGAGTGTGTGTGATAAACATGTCAAATTTGCTGAATATGTTTAGCGGTAAAGGCTGGGCTGGAAAATTAGGTTCATAGGACATAGGAGTAGAAGTAGGCCATTCGGCACATTGAGCCATTGAATCATCGCTGATCTATTTTTTTTTTTCCCCTCTCAATCCCATTCTCCTGCCTTCTCCCCATAGCCCCTGGCACCAATCAAGTGCCAATCTTCACCTTAAAAAGACCCAATGACTTGGCCTCCTCTGCCGTCTGTGGCAATGAATTCCACAGATTGACCACCCTCCGACTAAAGATATTCTCAACCAATCTACTTTTCTCCGTTTTCATTGTCCTTCCCAAACTTCACATTAATAGAAGATAGGAAAAAAGTCTGCCTTTGGTGTTGGTTAGTGCTTCCTGTGAGTTGGTTGCTGTGCTTTGCAAGTGGAACTTCTCTCCTTACCTTCTCACGCAATCGTGGAAAGAGCCTCCCCATGCCTTTGCCACTTCCCCAAATCGCTCTCCCTAAATCACGCAATATTTGATCAGCACTAGCCTGTGCATTGGAAAGTCAAATTAGTACGGTTTCTTGAACACCAAATGATTTTTAAGCATGGGGATTTTAACCAGAACAGCAATTTTAAAATGATGTGGCCTCAAGCTGTTTTAGAGAAGTGACCCTAAACAAAGTTGTATACCAAACCATGTTAGGATATATAATGTAGGTTTTAAGAAGCATTTTGGGTAAAGAGGGAAGTGGAGAGATTGGGGAGAACATGCCAGTTGCAAGCATTACCAGCACAGCCACCAAAAGCAGATACACAAGGTTCGAAAGTAAAACATCCAGGGATTTGGAGGAAAACCACAGGAGAGAGAGCAAGGAGATTTTTTACTCAAACCTTGAGTAAATAAGATAGACACAAAATGCTGGAGTAACTCAGAGGGACAGGCAGCATCTCTGGAGAAAAGGGTCGAGACCCTTCTTCAGAGATGCTCCCTGTCCCGCTGAGTAACTCTTTTTGAGTCTATCTTTGATTTAAACCAGCATCTGCAGTTCCTTCCTACTCCTTGAGTAAATAACCCCCGTGTGTTAATCAAACACAGATGCCCAGTGTAAACGGCAACACCTCACAAATACCTGCCCACCTGCCTTGCACTTTCTACCTCATCTGTGGAAAAATCTGCATTTCCCACATCAGCCTCATCAGTCACCTCCGAGTCCACTAAACCCGGCGTGGAGGAAGTCTTCTCGATGCCCAGGAATTGCTTCAGGAGAAGGATGGGCAGATAGACATGTTACAGATTTTGATACAGGCAAATGAATGAATTTGATTGCACACTTTTGACAAAGCCAGCAACCAGAGATACGGAAACTTGCTGCAGCATTCTGAACCTTCACTGGCACTCTGGCAGTGCAACACAAAGAAAATACTGTGGACAGATTTAAAAAGCCGCATCTCTGGGCTTGTAGATCCCAAGCCATGCCACATGGTGGTGCACACGCACTTTCTTCCATGTGTTAAATGAGCTGCTGCATGAGTCAGGCTCACGGTCAGCTTCCCAAGCCTCAATAAGAGGACCTGTCAAAACAACAATGGCAGTTAGAGCTCCATTTAAAATTATTTGGAGTCAATTCCATGAACCCCACGTTTAAGTCCTGGCTGATATTAATTGGCTCTTCCTGTGGAGTTGTTTTAGGATTCAAGTACAGCTCAGCTGAGTGAGGAAGTGGAGATGGGTGCAACATTGGAATATTGCTTTAAAATGTTCTGCTCCATTGTTTTACAATCAAACATAGTATAACCCATTCAGAGATGAAGCGCCCTGGCAACATTAGCCCAACTCAATGGGGTTGCTGTTTGTTATACATCAGGGTGAATGGGGGAGATGGAAGGATCTGTGGGTTAACTTGGTATTGGTCTCGGATAGGCCTCTCTCATCATCTGCTGATGAAGGGGAAAATGATAAATGCACAGAGACACAAAAAGAACGTACGGTGCCCCCTTGCTGTGGTGGTGTATGACATATAAACAAGAGTGTGCAACTTGCACTCCTGTTTTTCCTGTACCAGACATATTGATCAGATCCCTTCACAGGGATTACCACGTCCTATTGACCATGCCGTCACTGACAGCGGCTGACGGGTACCCTTCATCATGACGTTGACTGACATGTACCCTCTTCATGAGGCTGGCTGATGTGCACCTCTCACGGTGACATGAGTCATGTGATTGCATGAGATAGTGACTGGCTGTGACACTGACTGACTGCACTCCTTACTATGACATTGTTGGTTTGTAGCCCTTATAATAACAACTGGCGTATATCTCTGACCATGACGGTGTATTTAAGTGTGTACACTGCACTATCATGCTGTGTATCCATTACAGTGTACCCTTCACAGTCACTGAATGATAGGATACCCCTCACAGTGGCTGACTGACTGTACCCCTTGCAGTCTCTGACTGTCTGTATCCCTCACAGTTGCTGACCGACTGCACCCTCTCACTGTGGCTGTGTATCCTCACAGTCTCTGACTAACTGTCCGTGCCCTTCACAGTCATTGAATAACAGGATCGCCTTCACAGTCGCTGACTGACTGTACCCATTACAGTCGCTGACTGACTGTATACCCCTTACAACAATGACACATTCCCCTCAAAGTCACTGAGTGCATTCCTGTCACCGTGACTGACTGATGCGTAGATCCCCGAGATCTTCCTTTGTCCTGGTGCTTGCTGGATTAGTGGCATTTTCAGATACGCACCACACACACTCTCTATTGTTATTTAAGAATCTGCACCAGATTAATTTTATAGACCACACGCCTGAAAACAAACGCATTGATTGCAACGTCACGGCAATGGTCTCTGCAGCTCAAAACTGTGTGCTCAGCCTTGGATCTGTTTGACCGTTCATTGATTGGTAAATGTTGTCTCTCTTTTGCCTTACCTCTCCCCTTACCCCCTCTCTGTCCACATGCAGAGCTCTGGCTGGGAGGTAGGCGCATGGACCTGGTGTGGATTGCATTGTTCGTACAGTGATAGAGCTTTTGCATGTCACGGCCTGTGTCACATGAGCAGATGGCGCACACTGTAGCAGGGAACTATCCCATGTTGTCACTAATGTTTCATCAGCTAACTCTGAGTTAGACATCCAGCGTCACTTCAGGCAGCCCTCTGTTGTCCAGGTGGGAGGGATGAATGAAAGCTCATTTATACCTTTTGGTTCTATTCTTATCCTTCTTTCAATGATTTCCTCCATTCTGTGTGTGTCCCTCCTCGTATATACTTTTCTGGTTTAATTCAGTGGAAAGTCAGCTCCAGGAACCTTCCACTTATAGTTTAAAGAGATTGTCTTAATTTGTCTAATAACTATGACTTATCGTTGATGTTCCATCCTGACTAACTCTCCCACATGCTAGTTCCTACCCAACAGAGGTTGAGGTAGGGATTATTGCAATGTTTATGAAACAATTAGTCAGGTACATGGATAGGCGAGGTCTAGAGGGATATGGGCCAAATGCAGGCAGGTGGGACTAGTGCAGATGGGACGTTGATCGGTGTGGGCAGGTTGGGCCGAAGGGCCTGTTTCCAGGCTGTATGACGCTATCACTCTATTGCTATGCTTCTCATGTGAGATTGTAGAGCAGTTGTCAACAATCTACAGTGGCAAAATGAGAGGACTGTATACTGTCCTCATTTACCACCTTCATCATGAGTAAAGAGTTTCCAGCGCTTGTGCGCAGGCAAAGGAGACTTAAGCAGATGTAGTTCTGTATTGTTGCCTCAAAGTGCCAGAGACCCAGGTTTCATCCTGACTACGGGTGCTGTCTACGGAGTATGTACGTTCTCCCTGTGACCACGTGGGTTTTCTCCGGGTGCTCCGGTGTCTTCCCACACTCCAAAGACATACAGGTTTGTAGGTTCATTGGCTTTGGTAAGTTGTAAAATTATCCCTAGTGTGTGTAGGTTAGCTGGCCGGCATGGTCTCGGTGGGCCATAGGATATGTTTCCCAGCTGTGTGTGTAAAGTAAAGTAAAATATTAGTGCCTTCCCCACCCCGCCTCGACCCCCCATGACAATCTGATGTCGATCATTACATTCAGCATCGACAGCGACGCCAAACCAGCCCACTTCTGATTTGTATGGGATCAGCTCGTCAACATTACAGTCTGCGAGCCTGGGTTTCTCATTATTGAGCTTTAATTTGAAACTATGAGAGAAGATGAAAACTACATGAGCAGAATGCTCTTCATTCCCTTCACTCCTCTATCCGAGAAATAATTTTATTGTAATTGTAATTAATTTATGAGCCAAGTATGTAAACATACAAGGAATTCAATTTGCCAACAGTCATGCAAAAAAGCAACAAGATACATAACCACATCAAAATTAATCATAGACTTAAATATGCTCCACAACGGCGTGTGAGAATCCCCAGGGCACACAGCATAAGCGGAGACCCACAGTCATCAGTCCAATCTCCGGGCCACACACACGCTCATTCACCGTGATGTGACCAGAGTTATACCGACCACTGTCACTCTCTCTGCAGTCCCTGTCCACCCGAACAGTCAGAAAGCTGACCGCACTCGTACGAGACTCCGAGATGTTCTCATGGAGCCATGTCCATGCAAAACACCAAGATCAATGCACTCACGACCCTCCCTCGAGTCCTCACCAGTGCAGGCAGCACGTCCATCTTGTTTTTTCGGCGACCTCACATTCCCCACTGTGATGGAAGGCAAATAACATACCTTTTTTCCTCCTTTTTTTCATTAATTATGTGGGTAAAGTCACCAAATGAACTACATGTTAATTGACTACTCAACCCCTCACGAATGCCTTCATAATTTAGAAGTCTGAAGAAGGGTCCCGACCCGAAACGTCACCTATCCATGTTCTCGAGGGATGCTGTCTGACCCGCTGAGTTAATCCAGCACTTTGTGTCCTTTTTAGTGAATTAGAACTGCTGTCCTCTTGATCCTCCTGCATGTGTGTGATGCATTGGAATATTCATAACCCCTCCTCATGGCACTGTGGCCAAAAGAATATAAATTACTCAGCCAAAGAACCAGTTTGAACCCAGCCTCAGATATATATCTGCATTTGGGTATCCCTTGAAAGTTATGCATTTCATCCCTCAGGTTACCTGTCAAAGGGTTGAGATCATTTGCAGCTTTGAAAGGAGAAAGGCAAGTCCTTGGTGCACTGCTAACCCAGGCTGATGGGGAGCAGTATCGTGATGGAGACATCATTGGCATATCCAATGCTGGCTGCACTGCCCCACGTCTCAGATTCGGGAGAGTGGCTCGGATCGGAAATAATGGGAATTCTCAAGTTTTTTGCAGAATATCAGGTGTTTGTTTGTCCAGTCACATGTTTTCGGGGGTGGAAAAATGAGCTCTCATTAAGGATTCGCAGAGCGTGCCTCTGTTCTTCAGAGAATAACTTCATGCAGAAGGCTGCCTGAAAGCTGCTAATATTGCATTGCCTAATTGTTCCGTGATCATTCTGTTTTGCTGACTGATTGTTTCTCGATGGATCACAAGTCATAATTCTTGCACACAAGCCATATTATAACAAAGTAACTTCCATCACGGCATGCACGTGTTGTGTTTGCAGAACACCGGGCAGTATAACTGCAGAAGTCCTGTGAATTAGGTGGAAGTGGGACAGAGAAGTCAGTTTGTTGAGTTCTCTTTTCTGAGCTTTTGAAAAAGATGTTGTCAAACTTCAGAAAAAAAACTTGACTAAGAAAGGGATGAAATTACAATATTCTGTTGTGCTGCAGCAAGCAAGAATTTCATTGTCCTAACTGGGACACATGACAATAAACTCTCTTGACTTGAATTAAATTCTGAATTGATTTAAACCCTCATGAAATAACATTCTGTAAGATTTGATCCAGGTCTGAGATGTGTTAGAAAAGATTGTCACTTGATTATGGCTGTGTGGGAATGTGAACAAACTAAAGATATAAAAACCGTTGTCCTTAGCTTGCAAACTCTTTAACCTGCAGCTGTCAGGTGCAGTGGTTCCCATCTTGGGCAAGCTGAGCCGAAGAGCCTGTTTCCATCCTGTTTGACTGTGACCTGCTGCAAGCTGTAATTTATTGAGGAATTCCGATGAAGGTTTTTTTACCTGAAACATTAGCTCTGATTTGCATCCCACCCATGCAGCCTGACTGCTGAATATTTCCAGGAATTTCTAATTTGCATTAGATTTCAATATCTGCAGGGTTGTTTTATTTTCAGTATATTGAGGGAAACCAGGAGGTTTTATGTCAGAATTGAGCATTGCTTTCTTTTATTAAGCTGCTGACTCACCTTCATCCCACCTCCAGAAACTGCTGGTTTAAAGGGCAATGGAGTGTAATTACTAATTATCATCTGATAAATGGTTCAGATGGAGTCCAAGGCCTACGCAGTCAGGGATGTTCTGCAGAAGATCTTTTGGTTAATTTTGAACCTAGGATTCTACATGTTTGTGCCCAGCCCTTTTATAGACTACTGATGTATGTCAATATTTCATTTAAATATGATTCTGAACAAAGTGAGCTTTGTGGGGTGGAGATGTGCTTTTGTAAAGTTGCATCCTTCACTTCCGACCACCTCAACCCAAGAATATTAGAAATTGGAGGAGCTGAGGGTAAAGGTTCAGGGAGTGACTGCGTTGTATTTCAGTCTGAGGATGTTATTGCAGAGACATTGTGCTCACCAGGGACCCTGGCATGCCTTTCTTGAGGTTGCAACTTGGGGTTGCAATGTGCACTCGTTCAAAACTGATTTCAGACCCAAGTGTAGATGCCTGCGCTTTGTGATGTGTTCCCCAAATGTTTGAGTAAAAAAAAGTTCCCCTTGTATTCTTGGTCAGGGAGGTTTCCTGGTGACATCCACTGTGATGAAACTGCTGCTGCCAGCCTGAAGTAAATATGGTCTGTGCTTAAAATGCCATCTCTCTGAAGAGCATGGACTAACTTTCCAACAGCAGGAAGTGGGACTTGGTCGTCTGCTCATTCAACAGGAATAATGTTGAGGCATATTTAACGGTGGGCTGTGGGTGGAATTAACTTAAATGAGATGTGTGTTCGTATTATAATTGGTCATAAATCTCACACTTTCCATGCAGCAGCGCTATCACTGTGGTGTCACAGGAGACCTCCTGTAGCGTGTACATATAAGAGTAATCGGTGTTTAGCCTATCAGTTAATGATTCTCTCTATCTGCTTTCTCTTTTACTGCATTTGCTGCCGATCA
Organism: Raja brachyura; assembly: GCA_963514005.1. The sequence continues at coordinate 16,160,509 of OY740816.1, forward strand.
CATTGTCCGCTCGTTATACCTTGTGGTAAGTTGCTATATTATTAATTTACTGTGATTTTAAAGATATAATTTGCATCCAAGATTACTTAAAATGAACTGACAATTACTTATAAATGCGTCTGGCATTCTAGCAATTGCTTCATACTTCAGCTTCCAATTCTGTGAGATTTCTTTAATTTTCAACATTCTCGCATAGAGTTTGCTACCTGACCTTCCAGCTGGAAAGGTGGTTTCTACTTTTGATGTAGCGTTAAAGAAATTTCGAAGCTCCCCGGTGTATTAAATATCAGCCTTTCATCAGTGGAACTTGATGTGAAGCCCTCCCAGAACAACGTGATCTATCTGCTACCTTGTGTGTCCTGTGATATGAAGCCAATTAATAGTTGTCTCCGATTAGAGTGGGTTCCCCCCACAGTCCAAAGCTGTGATTCGGTGCAGGTTTGAGTTGTTCTGTTGGGTCTACAGATCACACACAGGTAAAGTCGAAGTGTTGAAAGATAGGGTTGTGTCAATTTTGTGGCGCAGTGGTAGAGTTGTTGCCTTACAGCTTTTGCAGCGTCGGAGACCTGGGTTCGATCCCGACAGGTGCTGTCTGTATGGAGTTTGTACGTTCTCCCCATGACCGCGTGGGTTTTCTCCGAGATCTTCGGTTCCTCCCACATTCCAAAGACATACTGGTATGTAGGTTAATTGGCTTAGCAAATGTAAAAATTGTCCCAAGTGTGTGTAGGATAGTGTTAATATGCGGGGACCCTGTGGGCCAAAGGGCCTGTTTCCGTGCTGTATCTCTAAACTATGGATGAAGGAAGCCTGCCCTCACAATATTGGATGATGAGTTTTACTTCCAATAGGTGGCAGAGCGGTGCAGCTGATGGAGCTGCTGCCTCATAACGTCAGACCCGGGTTCATCTCCATGCAACCCACCTGAATGGAGTTTGCGCATTCTCTCTGTGACTGCGTGGGTTTCCTCCCACATCCCCAAAAATGTGCGGGTTTATAGGTCAATTGGTCTGTGCAAATAGTATGTAGGGAGTAGATGAGAAACTGGGATAACTTAGACCTAGTATGAATGGGTGATCGATGGTCAGTGTGGGCCGATGGGCCCTGTTTCCATCCTGCATCTCTAATCTAAACTGTGAAGCCTTGCCATTCACAACTCCCTGTTCCCGGTCAGTTCCACTCGCTAACCCTCTCCCTGCATCTTCAATATTGGTGATGGGGCATCAATGGTGTGTCCTTCTACCTATTGCTTTCATTTTGTACCACAACTCATTTTAACTCAAAATATTTCTGTACAATACTGATCTGAGCTCACCATGTCATGAGTTGCTTTTCTAAATTGGTAACACGAGATACCGATGTTTCTCTTACTATTTCCTAGCTGTTGTGTCTATTTATGTCAAATTATTTTCCACAGTGATATGAGTGACCAGACTTGACAACTTCATTCTGGATATTAGACACCAGACGTTACAAACACAGCTCCAAATTTGGAGCATTTGGGAAAAGTTTTAGATGAGTGTATGGGAAATTAAAAAAATCATGCTGCTACATTAGGTAACAGCCTTCTGAAGGAGCACCCTGACAGGTGAAAGAGTTAATATATGCAATTAATCTGAGGTGAGATTTATTTTAACAAGGAAAAACAAAACTAATGATGGCCTTTCAAAGTGAGGTCTGATCAAATATAATGTATGTTAACATTAAGTTGCAATCTGTATCCATTTTGTGAGGCTGCTTTTGAATAACCACTTAAATTCAGGCTGTTTTTTTTTTTTGAAACCACTGACATCTTTAACTAACCAGTGCAAAATAAAAGCAGAGCAGAGGTTAGGTGGAGGATTGAATGAATTGCTACAGCATACGTTAATGGTCTTTCCTCAAACATTTCCGCAGGTCACAAAGAGGATGTTTGGGACTTATTTCCGGGTGGGTTTCTACGGTTGTAAGTTTGGAGATCTGGATGAACAAGAATTTGTTTATAAGGAGCCCTCAATCACCAAACTGGCGGAGATTTCATACCGACTTGAGGTGAGTGGGTTCGCCAAATCCAACATAACGTTGCCCAGGTGTATAGGACGGAACTGGTGATGCTGGTTGAAACGGAAGATAGACACAAAAAGCTGGAGCAACTCGGCGGGTCAGGCAGCATCTCTGGAGAGAAGGAATAGGTCTGAAGAAGGGTCTCGAGCCGAATCGTCACCTATTCCTTTTCTCCAGATGTGCAGTGTGACCTGCTGAGTTACTCCAGTTTTTTGTGCCTATATAAAGTTGCCCAGGCATCTATAGCACAATTACTTTTCTTAGAGACTTGAACATGTATGTACAATTCTCAAACTTGACAATGATGCAATACACGGATGTGTAGTGAACAATAAAGAAGATAGTAACGGATGTAGGAGACAGCGCCAGATTGGTGTATGGGCAGATAGGTGGCAGGTGAATCTTAGTGCTGAGAAATACAAAGTGTTTCATTTTACTGGAAAAGTTAGAAGAGGCAGGATAAATTAGAGTACACTGTTCTTCACAAACCAACCTCCCTTCCATTGACCATTTATATCTCATGCTGCCTCGGCAAGGACAGCAGGATAATCAAGGACGAGTCGCACCCCGGCCATTCCCCCTCCTCCCTCTCCCATCAGGTAAGAGGTATAGAAGTGTGAAAACGCACACCTCCAGATTCAGGGACAGTTTCTTTCCAGGTCTTATCAAGCAACTGAACCATCCTACCAACAACTAGAGAGCAGTCCTGAGCTACTATCTACCTATTGGAGGCCCTTGGACTTTCTTTAAACAGACTTTACTGGACTTTATCTTGCACTAAACGTCATTTACTTATGCCCCTTATCATGTATCTGTACACTGTGGATAGCTTATAATCATGTATTGTCTTTCTGCTGATATGTTAGCATGCAACAAAAGCTTTTCAATGTACTTCAGTACACGTGACAATAAACTAAACTAAGGGGTGCAAGAGAAAAGAGACCTAGGGGTATATGTATATCATGCGAATGTTTCCAGGAAGTTTGCAAGAATGTATAGAAGAAATTTACTGAAATGATTTTGGTGATGATGGAATTTAATTATGGGGATTGACTGGAGAAGCAGTGTTCCAAAAGAACCAAGGGTACACAAAAGGCTGGAGAAACTCAGCGGGTGCAGCAGCATCTAAGGAGCGAAGGAGATAGGCGACGTTTCGGGTTGAGACCCTTCTTCAGACTGGTTAGGGATCAGGGAAACGAGAGATTTAGACGGTGATGAGGAGAGATAAAGAACAATGAATGAAAGATATGCAAAAAAGTATCGATGATAAAGGAAACAGGCCATTGTAAGCTGTTTGTAGTGTGAAAATAAACCAAGAAGGTTACATGGGCATCTGATTGTGATATTTAAAAACATGCACGGGTGCAGAGAGAGTAGACGGAGAGAAACAATCCATGAGGAGAGTCAAGAGAGAGAATAAAAATGATTAGCAAAAGAATCAAAATTGATATGAGGAAAACATTTTCATAAGTTATAGGAGCAGAATTAGGCCATTTGGCGCTTCAAGTCAACTCCGCCATTCAATCTTTTTCCATCTCAACCCCACTCTCTTGCCTACTCACCATAACCCCGATATCCTTTTTTACACAATGAGCCATTCAGGCCTGGTACACATTGCGAGAAGTAACAATGGAAGCAGATTCCAGTATGATATGCGAAAGTGAACTGGATAAGTATCTGACAGGAAAGATTTGTAGATCTGTGTGGAAAGATTGGGCCAGTGGAACTAGGTTGATCACTTTTACGTACAGGTTCAAACTGCTCCCTTTCTGCAGATCTATGAGCATAAAAAAAAAGGTTCTCACGCGTGATTTTTATTTAACTTTATGTTTAAACATTTTCAGCCAAATAATTATTTGTAAAATGTAGTTACACTTGTATCATAGGAAGCCCAACGGCCGATTTGCACATAAAACAGCAGTGTTATCAGCAAGATAATGTTTAAGTGCTGATGATTGAGTGATAAATATTGGCCAAGATTGTAGGGCAAACTCCCTCTCTTTTCTTCAGACATAGTACGATGGGAATTTGGCATCCATTTGGTTTCTGTTTACTTTTCATGTGATATGTTTTGGAGTGGGGCTGAAACATGTGACCTTTTACTTGGATTGAGAATTCTTCCAGTGAGGCACAAGTGAAGTCTAAATCTATTACAGTTCTATAACTTGAGACTTAAAAAATTCTAACTATTGCAATTTAATTGAAGAGTGTGTGTATACTGGGAATGCCCCCACAGTATCGGTACTCTGCTTCTGTCAGTGTAGAGTGACTGAGGACAGTTGTCTTCCTATAGAAGGTTGAAAATAGCGTCTTGGTTCTAAGGATATAACATGCTGCTGCAAATGGAGTTGTGATGGATCTGCGAGAATTGCTTGGTGTTGTAGTTGGAACTGGAATTTAGCACTTCCCTGATATGTGCTACAGTGGCAAAGCCTGTAGTTTTTATAGCCCCGCATTGCTGATGGCATTGAAGGCCCTGTCCAACTGTACGAGCTAATTCAAGAGTTCTCCCGAGTTTCCCCTGATTCGAACTCTGAGAATTACGGTAATAGCCGCTCGTAGGTACTCGGGGCTCTCGTGAACGTTTTTCAACATGTTGAAAAATCTTCATGAGCTTACCACGTTCCCCGAGTGCCTGCCATTAGCGTTACAGGCTGCTAAGAGACTCCCGAGCTCCGACATACATTCTACATGCTTACCACGAGTTTGATTTTTTTTTTTTAACTCGGGAGAGCTCTTGAATTACCTTGTACAGTGGGACAGGCCCTTTAACAAGATTTCTGCCTTGCATTACTGGTGCTGTGGTAAAATGGGTTCCATATTGAATTCTTGTTCTTGCCGTGACAGGAGTTCTACCGAGACCGGTTTGGGGAAGAGGCTGCTGAGATTATCAAAGATTCTAATCCAGTCGACAAAGGCAAACTGGACCCTAACAAGGTAATAACAACTTGGATGGTAACATTACTGATTGTGGAAACGTGAACAATTAATTTGCTGCTCATGTATTGAACTCAGTCCAACTTCCTTCCATGCCGTGAATAGGCAAGGTGTAGAAGAATGCGGACAAATGGGATTGGCGTAGATAGACAAAATGGTCAGGATCTGTAGGAAGGAAATGCAGGTGCTGGTTTAAACCGAAGATAGACAAAAAATGCTGGAATAACTCAGCAGGACAGGCACCATCTCTGGAGTGAAGGAATGGGTGACGTTTCAGGTCGGGTCGTGACCCGAAATGTCGTCCATTCCTTCTCTCCAGAGATGCTGCTTGTCCTGCTGCGTTACTCCAGCATTTTGTGTCTATCTTAGATAAAAATGGCCTGTCTGGTATGGTAAGGCAAAGGGCCCCTTTCTGTGTGGTATGACTGTAAGCCTAGTACATTTGAGCAGTTAAAACTCAGATGGTGCAGTTAAGAACATTTTAGGTGATGTTTCGGGTCAAGACCCTTACACCCAAAACGTCACCTTTCCATGTTCTCCAGAGATGCTGCCTAACCTGTTGTATTACTCCAGCACTTGTGTACTTTTGTGTATTAACCAGCATCTGCTATTCTTTGTTGCTACAGTTCAGAAGAGAATTGACAAGAAATATTTGGAATGAGGATTTAAATACAGAAACTTGAGGAAATCTGACTGCAATCATAATGAGACCACAACTGGAGATATTGTGCACAGTTTTGGTCTCCCTATCCAGACAAATGTATCCTGACCATAGAGCAAGTGAAGATGTGTAGGGCGGTCAGCGGTAGAGTTACAGCAAATGCAGCGACAGAGACCCGGGTTCAATCCTGACTATGGGTGCTGTCTGTACGGAGTTTGTACGTTCTCCGTGTGACCTGCGTGGGTATTCTCCGGGATCTTCGGTTTCCTCCCACACTCCAAAGACGTACAGGTTTACAGGTTAATTGGCTTGTTTATTGTGAAAATTGTCCCTAGTGGGTGTAGGATAGTGTTAATATAAACATAGAAACATAGAAAAATAGGTGCAGGGGTAGGCCATTCGGCCCTTCGAGCCTGCACCGCCATTCAATATGACCATGGCTGATCATCCAACTCAGTATCCCGTACCTGCCTTCTCTCCATACCCCCTGATCCCTTTAGCCACAAGAGCCACATCCAACTCCCTCTTGAATATAGCCAATGAACTGGCCTCAACGACCATCTGTGGCAGAGAATTCCAGAGACTCACCACTCTCTGTGTAAAGAATGTTTTCCTCATCTCGGTCCTAAAGAAATTCCCCCTTATCCTTAGACTGTGACCCCTTGTTCTGGACTCCCCCAACATCGGGAACAATCTTCCTGCATCTAGCTTGTCCAACCCCTTAAGAATTTTGTAAGTTTCTATAAGATCCCCCCTCAATCTTCTAAGTTCCAGTGAGTACAAGCCGAGTCTATCCAGTCTTTCTTCATATGAAAGTCCCGACATCCCAGGAATCAGTCTGGTGAACCTTCTCTGAACCCCCTTTATGGCAAGAATGTCTTTCCTCAGCTTTGGAGACCAAAACTGTACGCAATACTCCAGGTGTGGTCTCACCAAAACCCTGCACAACTGCAGTAGAACCTCCCTGCTCCTAGACTCAAATCCTTTCGCTATGAATGCTAACATACCATTTGCTTTCTTCACTGCCTGCTGCACCTGCATGCCTACTTTCAATGACTGGTGTACCATGACACCCAGGTTTCGTTGCATCTCCCCTTTTCCTAATCTGCCACCATTCAGATAATAGTCTACCCTCATGTTTTTGCCACCAAAGTGCATAACCTCACATATACTCACATTATACTGCATCTGCCATGCATCTGCCCATTCACTCAGCCTATCCAAATCACCCTGCAGCCTCCTAGCATCCTCCTCACACCTAACTATACCCCCCAGCTTGGTATCATCTGCAAATTTGGAGATGTTGCATTCAATTCCCTCGTCCAAATCATTAATATATACTGTAAATAGCTGGGGTCCCAGCACTGAGCCTTGCGGTACCCCACTAGTCACTGCCTGCCATTCTGAAAAGGACCCGTTTACACCTACCCTTTGCTTCCTGTCTGCCAGCCAGTTCTCTATCCACATCAATATTGAACCACCAATACCGTGTGCTTTAAGTTTATATACTAATCTCTTACGTGGGACCTTGTCGAAAGCCTTCTGAGTCCAGATATAACACATCCACTGGTTCTCCCTTATCCACTCTATTAGTTACATCCTCGAAAAATTCTATAAGATTCGTCTTATATTTACCTTTTGTAAATCCAAATGTGCTGCTATCCCATCTTTAATAACTGACTATAGCAGTTTCCCCACTACCGATGTTAGACTAACTGATCTGTAATTCCCAGCTTTCTCTCTCCCTCCTTTTTTTAAAAGTGGGGTTACATTAGCTACCCTCCAATCCTCAGGAACTACTCCAGAATCTAAGGAGTTTTGAAAAATTATCACTAATTTTGTGTGGGGATGTGCAGGTTTGCCTGTAGGTAAAACCTGTAATGTGCGGGGATTGCTGGTCAGTGCGGACCCGGTGGGCCGAAGGGCCTGTTTCCGCGCTGTATCTCCAAAACTAAACTAAACCAGTGCTAGGAAAGCAGGTTTACAAATGAAAAGAGATTGAGTGGACTAGTCCTGTATTCTCCAGAGATCAGAATAATTGAAAACATTCTTACAGGACTTCACAGGCTAGATGCAGGAAGAATGTTTTCCCTGACTGAGGAATCTTGAAGCGAGAGTCAAAAAAGGTTTCAGACTGAGATGAGGAGAAATTTCTTAATTCAGCAGAAGAATCTTTGGAATTTTCTAACCCTGAAGACTGTGGAGGCTCAATCATTGAGTTCATTAATAACCAAGATTGTTGGATTTCTGGGTGTTAAAGGAATTTCGGGATATGGGTTTAGTGCAACAACATAGTGCTGGGCGGATCAGCCATCATATTGATAAATGGCTGTAGTCTTCAAGGAACGGTTGACCTCCCGCACCTTCGCCTGCTCCTGCTCTGTGCTTATAAATGAAGGGACAGGAGAAAGTAGTTGTCGAGCTGTAAAGTGTATTAGATAAGAGGGACCTCGTCAGGGGGCTACTGAGAACGAAGGGGGATTCAGCAGGGAGGTGGCACCGAAAATGAAGGGGGCCCGGCAGGGGAGCACAACAAGAACGTTGAGGGACTTGGGGGTGGGGGGGCAGACAGTAAATAGGAATGTTTGGTGAACGTTTGTAACTGTGTCGGCGCCAAAACGTGGCGACACTTGCGTATTGCCCAGCTGAGATCTGCTGTATGATTTTACCCGGTTGTACACAAAACAAAGCATTTCACTGTACTTGGGTACATGTGACAATAAAGTATGACACAAAAAGCTGGAGTAATGCAGCGGGTCAGACAGCATCTCTGGAGAAAAGGAATAGGTGATGTTTGGGTCGAGACCCCTCTTCACTAAGTCAGAGGAAAGGGAAACGGGAGATATTGACGGTGATATAGACGTTTCGAACAAATGAATCGTTTGTTCGCTCGTGTGTCAGACGATGTAGCTCGCTGTTGGCTTCTGTCATCATCCAACGTTGACAGAATTGTCACAGAGTGCATTGTGTCGTCACTTCCAGGGATCGCCACGAGGAGGCTTGTCATGATCCCCAAATGAATGAAACGTGCAAAAAAAGTAACAATGATATAGGAAACAAGCCCTTCTTAGCTGTGGGCTAGGTGAAAATGAGTTACAGACAATGAAACTCATCAGGAAACTCACTCAATAAAGTACCATTGAATTGAATTGTTGAATCATCGAAGAGAGATGCAGGAGGTTTAGGAAATAGGGGAGAAGAATGTAGAGAGGTTATAGCATTCACTACCAGAGTTACTGACAGGAACAGGGATGGACAGAGGAAGAATGTGACCGGGGAATGTGAGATGAGGTTGATCTGGAGGATTATCAAGATTTTACAATGTTATGGTTCCTTCATCATCGTTTTAACTTGCAAAGTTTGTAACCATTAGGAAGTGTCCGTGTTTCTTTCCAGGCATATATCCAGATCACGTATGTTGAGCCGTTCTTCGACACCTACGAATTGAAAGACCGCATCACTTACTTTGACAAGAACTATAACTTGCGCTGCTTCATGTACTGCACGCCCTTCACGTTAGACGGCCGTGCTCACGGTGACCTGCACGAGCAGTACAAGCGGAAGACTATCCTCACCACCTCGCACGCCTTCCCCTACATCAAAACCAGGATCAACGTCATTCACAAGGAGGAGGTAAGATATTCGTTCCAATGTGGCTTTCAGTTACAAAGGAATGGGTGACCTTTCAGGTCGAGACCCTTCTTCAGACTGTGCTGAACTACTATCTGCCTCTTTGGTGACCCTCAGACTATCCTTGATCGGACGGACTTTACTGGCTTTACCTTGCACTAAACGTCATTCCCTTATCATGTATCTATACACTGTCAATGGCTCGATTGCAATCATGTATTGTCTTTCTGCTGACTGGATAGCACGCAACAAAAGCTTTTCGCTGTACCTCAGTACACGTGGCAATAAACTACACTGAAACTCACCCCAAATGTCGCCCATTCCCGCTGACTGTCCCGCTGAGTTACTTCAGCATTTTGTGTCTACCTTCGATATAAACCAACATCTGCAGCAATTGCTTCCTACACATCTATGTGTAGGTTTGCTGGGTTATTGCCATCTTTGAGAGAGATTGGAAATGGCTTTATAATTTTGGCACTCGTATACAAAAATCCTGAACGATGTAATGTAATACTCATTAGATCAGGTTCACGGCTGTATCCACTGATACCTCGTTATAATCCTAAAATGAGCTATGAGAACACTCCTGAGCCGTTCCTTGGAGATGGTGGCATGTCTTTGGGGCATCATGAGTTGTGTAACTTGCCACACAATACCCAATCCCTGACATCGACAAAAAAAAAGCTAAAGATAGACACACAGTGTTGGAGTACCAGCGGGTCAGACAGCATCTGGAGAAAAGGAGTAGGTGACGTTTTGGGTCAAGACCCTCATGCTTTAATAGGCATGGTATTTATGTGAGTGAGCCTCTGGTCAATAGACAATAGGTGCAGGTGTAGGCCATTCGGCCCTTCAAGCCTGCACCATCATTCAATGTGATCGTGGCTGTCATCCCCAATCAGTACTCCATTCCTGCTTTTTCCCCTGACTCCGCTATCTTTAAGAGCCCTATCCAGCTCTCTCTTGAAAGCATCCAGAGAACCTGCCTCCACCGCCCTCTGAGGCAGAGAATTCCACAGACTCACGACTCTCTGTGAGAAAAAGTGTTTCCATGTCTCCGTTCTAAATGGCTTACACCTTATTTCTAAACTGTGGCCCCTGGTTCTGGCCTCCCCCAACATCGGGAGCATGTTTCCTGCCTCTAGCGTGTCAGTGATGAACATGAGGACATTAATGTGTTGTAAGGAACTGCAAATGCTGGTTTATACTGGTTTAAGTCGGGACTTTTTCGGCTGCTGACCCGCTGTTACTCCAGCACTTTGTGTCTTTAGTAGAAACCAGCATCTGCAGTTCTTTGTTTCTACAGATACCTGAGTCTGAAAAGGGTTCTGACCCGAAACATGGCCTGCCCATTCCCTCCACAGATGCTGCCTAACTCATTAAATTACTCCAGTGGTTTACTTAAGATTCCAGCATCTACAGCTCCTTGGGTCTAAACAGGAACTTGTATTGAGCCTTCCACTTGTGTTACAAATCAAGATAACTCTTATCTGTACCCAGCACTTGATTATCATGGGTTATCATCAAGGAGACGTTAGAGATACAGCACGAAAACAGGCCCGTCGGCCCACCAAGACCACGCCAACCAGCGATCGCCCCATACATTAATACTGTCCCACACACTAGGGACAATGTATAATTTTACTAAAGCCAATTAATCTACATACCTGTATGTATTTGGAGTGTGGGAGGAAACCGGAGCACCTGGAGAAAACACACGCGGTTACAGGGAGAACGTACAAACTCTGTAGATAGCGCCCGTAATCAGGATCGAACCCGTGTCTTTGGTGCTATGAGGCAGCAACTTTACCGTTGCGCCACAAATGCAAGAAATTATTTTTAAAGCCTTTACGGACAGGATGTGATCAATTCCCTTTTCCCATTTCTCCCATTTTCAGATTATATTAATTCCAATTGAAGTCGCGATCGAGGACTTGCAAAAGAAGACTCAGGAGTTAGCTTTTGCCACACACCAGGATCCAGCTGATGCCAAGATGCTGCAGATGGTATTACAAGGAAGTGTGGGAACCACCGTTAACCAGGTAAAGTGGCTGCAGTCTGGCCTTCTGAATTAAAGTTTTTGTTTCACTGGAATGTCAGAGGTTGAGGGATGGTGGAGGGCCTCAGAGGGCGGTGGAGGCAGGTTCTCTGGATGCTTTCAAGAGAGTGCTTGATAGGGTTAAAGAGAGCGGAGTCAGAAGATATGGGGAAAAGGCAGGAACGGAGTACTGATAGGGGATGATCAGCCATGGCGGTGACATTGAATGGCGGTGCTGGCTCGAAGGGCCGAATGGCCTACTCCTGCACCTATTGTCTATTGACCAGCGGCTCAGCCACATAAGACCATGCCTATTAAAGCATGAGAGGCATAGATAGGGTAGACAGAACCTTTTTCCCAGGGTGGAAATGTCCATCACTAGAGGGCATAGCTCCCCGTTGGATTGCAACCTTGTCATGGTCGGGGAGCTTGTGTGTCTCAGTGACCCCTAGAGCTATGCCAGCGGGAGATTCATCTCCTGTTAGGGTCTCCCATGCTGGACAGGTCGAAGAGTAGAGGTGAGATGAATAGCGATCCATCCACTGGTCCTCCAGGTTGGAGGTTGAGCACAGGGCTAACATCCCTGTCTCGTAAAACAAATATGTTATGGAAACAGCAACTGAAGGAATCAACACTACTGAGTGGAGGACCTTTGTTGCTGTCCTACATGCCAGGAGGCATAATAGGCAGTAAGTAAGTTATTAAGAGGGCATAGGTATAAGGTGAGAGGGGTAAGTTTTAATGGAGATATACGGAGCAACTCTTTTACACAGAGGTGGGGGGCTTGAGCGCACTGCCAGGTGTGGTGTCGGAGGCAGATACAATAGTGGCGTTTAAGATGGCTTTCAGCTAGGCACGTGGAAGTGCAAGGAATAGAGGGATATGGATCATGTACAGGCAGATGAGATCAGTTTAACTAGGCTTCATGTTTGCCACAAACATTGTGCACCAAAGGGCCTGTTGCTGCATTCCTATGGGCTATGTTTCTTAAAGTGTTATGTTTCTTTTATTGGAATTAAGTGGGTTTTTTGTTTTGCCCTTTTTGAATAAAAATAATTCTGTGTTCATTAAGTTCTGGCAGTTCCTGCACTGTGGGTAAAAGTAAGTGGAATGGAGCATTTTTCAGTGGTGAGCAAGTCTAGTTAATTTGGCAGCCTATCCACACGGGATCACATGCTGTTGGCATGGCATAGATGTCATGTGTTTTACATAGAAGCTGTAAGGAGCTGAGAGAAATTGCCATCAGCTCAGTGCCATTGATGCAGTTCCATTATTCACAAGTGATCTTTGGCCCATATAAACCAGTTAGTTCACTCAACATCCACGACTGTTGTATGTCCACATGCATTCATGTGCATACCAGAATGCAAGTGTGCATCATCTTGAATGCTTCTTAAGTTAGCCTTGTTTAGTCATGATTTTATTACTTTGTATTTTGATTTTTAGTTCATATATCAGGTCTCACAGCTAAAGAATCATAGAGACATATCACGTGTAAACAGGCCCTTCGGCCCCCTATGTCCCATCTATACTAGCCCCACCTGCCTGTGTTTGGCCCATATCCCTCCAAACCTGGCCTATCCATTTACCTGTCTAACTGTTTCTTTAAACGTTGGCATTGTCCCTGCCTCAATTACCTCCCCGGCAGCTCGTTCTATACACCCACCACCCCTTGTGTGAAGAAGTTACCCCTCAGATTCCTATTAAATCTTTTCCCCTTCACCTTAACATATAAATTTTAAATGCCATCTCAAAATTCCTGAAACTCTTTAATTAAAAGTTACCTGTAGCTATGGCATGGCCGAATTTGATTCATGGGTGCAGTTCATGCAAGTGGAAGACCATTTATTTTTCTAACCTTGTTCCGTACTGTACACGGGGCAGCCATAGAGGTTGATTATATCGTTGTAATATTTTTACATCTGATTGGTATCAAATATAGCACAAAACCAACACTTCTCAATCATACTGCAAGTACGGACTCGGGGGTTTATGGATCATTGAAACATCACTGTCCCTGCACAAATCTCCCTGCCATGCTATTTTAAGCTACCTTCAGCAAACAGGCTATAGAACAGTTGCTCTTTGCACATGTTTTCCACTGATTTTGTTTTCACGGCTTCCAACAACATGTTAAGTATCAGTATAATAATAATGTCAGCCCAATATGTTGTGTTATGTTCTCCTTGTTTATCTGCCACTGCCCTCTTCAAGTCAAAGATCCCAAGGTTACTACTGGCTAAACCCGGCAACCTTCTGTTTGTAAACTGAGGCTTTTGCCTTCTCTCCAAAACCAGCTGAGTTCACACCCCTTGCATCTGAAATTGGTCCTGTGTCTACTTGCCCAAGAGCCTCGGGGTTGGACCTCCCCAGCACAGGGTCTTGCTCTCTCCTACAGCACCCTGAATATTCCCCCTATTATCAGCTTCCACTGTACAGTGGGTTAGTTCCACAGCCGGGCCTTCTGACCATGTAAGTGGTAAAATGCCCATTGTGATCCATAAGGCTTTACTTTCCCACCAAACTTGTGCGTTTCAAGTACATCTTTTAATAGAGCAGTTCGCCCTTGAAAGTTGAAGCATGAATGACAGTGTAGATAAACCACAATGCGTGAGGAGGTGCTGAGCATTCCCGGCACACACATTCCTAATCTCTGCTCCGTTATTTGATCTCTGGCTGGTCAGTGGCAGGCATTTTAATAATTGACCTTGAAGGCTCTAATGGGACAGGGTGGGTTCAATGACATGGGAGGGAGGGGAAAGAGCACGTACTCGTAGTCATAGAGTCTTACAGAGTGGAAACAGGCCCGTTGCCATTACTTGCCCACGCCGCCTAACATGTCCCCTCTACACTTTTCTCACCTGCCAGTGTTTGGCACATATCCCTCTAAACCGGTCCTATCCATGTACTTGTTTCGTAATCGTTGCGATAGTTCCTGCCACAACTACCTCCTCTGGCAGCTCGTTCCATACACCTACCATCCTTTGTGCGAAAAAGTTGCCCCTCAGATTCCTATTAAATCTTTCCCCCTCACCTTAAACCTCATGGTTCTCAATTCCCCTACTCTGGTAAAGAGATGCTGTGCGTCTACCCGATCTATTCCTCTCATGATTTTATACACTTTGAAAAGATCACCCGTCATCCTCCCACGCTGCTGCTATACAGTGTAATTTTTGAATGGCCACAGGTTTGCGCTTGGTCACGTAGGCCTGACATTCAGAATCCTTCACTAGTACATGAAGACAGACCTCGTCAAAAGACTGCACTGAGAGCAGCTGGTATTCATGCCTTGAAAGATTTAGTGTATTGGTAAAACAGCTGAGAAAACGCTGGGAAGAAATTTAACTGTGGCTCCTTTAAACTGTATCCTGTGTATACCGAGCATTTTCCTTCCATCCTCTTATAACCCTTCACCTTTGAAATATGGCATTGTCAAACCAGCTGGTGATTGAAAGTTATGAACAGTCCCTGGGTTTGTACAGTTGTAACAGATGTATCATTGAAATAATGCTGGTTTCTCCTTGGAACTCTCTTAGGGGCCTTTGGAAGTGGCCCAAGTTTTCCTGGCAGACATTCCAGATGACCCCAAACTCTTCCGACATCACAACAAGCTCCGTCTCTGCTTCAAAGACTTCATGAAGCGGTATGTGATTATCTTTGTGTCTAAACTGTGCCGATTAATCCTGCGATGTGCTTCACAACTTCCTTAACTCTGAAGGCACCAGCTGCGTAAAGACGTGCCTCTTTTAAACTTTCCCTTAAATTCCTGTCAAAGTCCTGCAGCCGAGACAAGCTTGATGAGCCTGCTTCTCATGCTGCACAGTCACAAGTCTACACCAGACTGATCAAGAGGAAGAATCAAGGAAGTGCAGATGTTGGAATCTTAAGTGAAAAGAACAAAATGCCAGAGGAATTGAGCAGGTCGGGCGTTTTCTATGGAGGAAAAGGACAGATGATATTTCTGGTCAGGACCTTTCTTCAGACTGATAGGTGACGTTTTTGATCGGGATCCTTCTACATACTGATGTCTGAAGGAGGGCTTGATCCAAAGCATTGCCTGTCCATTCCCTACATCGATGCAGCCTGACCCACTGAGTTTAGTTTAGAAACACACCCTGGAAACAGGCCCATCGGCCCACAGAGTCCAAGCTGACTAGCGATCCCTGTACACCAGCACTATCCTACACGCTTGGGACAATTTACAATTTTTTTTTTTTTTACCAAAGCCGATTCAACTACAAACCTGCACGTCTTTGGAGTGTGGGAGAAAACCAGAGCACCCAGGGAAAACCCACACAGTCACAGGAAGAACGTACAAACTCCATACAGACAGTACCCACAGTCAAGATCGAACCAGGCTCTCTGGCACTGTAAGGCAGCAACTCTTACGCTGCGTAGCTATGATCTCAGGCCGATCGTTGCCGTTTGTCGGTGAACAGTGGCTGTAATCCGGTCGCGGACAGCCTTTATCTCTCAATCCAACCTTCTCATAGTGTAAGCAATGTACAGCCCATATCGGGAACACACCAAGCAAGGAGTGCAAGGCAAATACCACATCAACATACCATATCTTGCTGCGGCCAATATCAAAACGGCGCTAACTGCCATGAAAAGTAATTGTATAATTGGTTAAATATGCGTCCACTTGAATAAACCGTGCTTTGTCTGCAGATGTGATGATGCCTTGCGCAAGAACAAGACTCTGATCGGAGCAGACCAGAAAGAATATCACAGGGAGCTGGAGCGTAACTACCACAGACTGAAGGAATCTTTGCAGCCCATGATCAGCTTGAAGATCCCCCAGCTCTACAAGACCCTCGTGCCTAGTACTAGTCACCGGTAAGAGGCTTCATGAATTTCTCAGCATTTACAACATGGCCTCATTGATTTAATTACATTTTGTTTTAAAATTGGTTTACGAGAATAATCCCAGGAATGATTCTATTGACGGCACTGGGCTTGTACTCGCTGGAGTTTAGAAGGATGAGGGGGGACCCCATAGAAACTTCCCAATTAGTGAAAGGTCTGGATAGAATGGATATGGAGAGGATGTTTCCACTGGTGGGAGAGTCTGGGACCAGAGGCCTCAGCCTCAGAATAAAATGATATACCTTTAGAAGGAAGATTAGGAGGAATTTCTTTAGTCAGAGGGTGGTGAATCTGTGGAACTCATTGCCACAGAAGATTGTGGAGTCTGTCAATTAATATTTTTAAGGAGGAGATTGGCAGATTCTTGATTAGTACGGATGGCAGGCGTTATGTGGAGAAGGGGGTTGAGAGGAAAAGGTGGATCAGCCATGCTTGAATGCCAGAGTGGACCAGACTCCTCACGAACCCTTCCAGATAGTTGCTTGCCCTCCCAGTCTGTTCACTGAGCTTATAGACCCACCACCCTCACTCCCCCGACCCAATCCTCTCACTCTCCTCCCCGATCCTCTCGTTTCACCCAGCGCTCACACCCCCTCGAACAACTGCCATCGATTTCTCACCTGCCTCACATATCACCAACCTGATTAGTCTGACCCTCAACATCAATGTAGTTGCACACCACTGCTGGCACACAACACCAACAGCCTTGCTCCTCCTCAGACCTGCAGGCCCATGTCATTGAACGACTCCGCCACAATGTGGGGCAACACGATGGCGCAGAGGTAGAGTTGCTGCCTTCCAGCGCCAGAGACCCGGTGCTCAATCCTGACTCCAGATGCTGGCTGTACGGAGTTTGTATGTTCTAATTAATAGTTTTTTATTGGAGGGAAAAAAAAATTCACAGTACATCTGATTTATGGCATTACATTTTCCTCCATTTTGTTTTTTATAAATAATAATAATATAAACACCCTAACCCACCCTCCCTAAACATCCCTTGGCAGCTTATTTTTTCACAATCCAAATATATCACAACATCAAATGCACTTTTTAACAATAATAAAGTAACAAAACAGAATAAAGACAGATCCCCACTTAATGTCAAGTGCCCTCAGTCAATAGGTAGTTCCTTTAGACCCTCAAAGTATGATAAAAAGGGTTCCCATTTCAAATAAAACTTTTTCACAGACCCCCTCAATGTGAATTTAATCTTTTCTAACCTTAAAAAAAACATGACGTCTTCCAGCCAAGCAGCGGCAGATGGAGGAGTGTTAGATTTCCAGACCAGCAAGATTCTCCTACGGGCCAAAAGTGATGTAAATGTAATGATATCAGACTGGGTTGTATTTAAACCCAAGGTTTTAGCTGTTACACCAAATACAGCTACAAGCGGGCAAGGTCTCACTGTCATCCCAAGGACTTCACTGATGGTTTTAAAAACCACTGCCCAGTAGTTAACAAGTTTGGGGCAAGACCCGGGCCGTTGTTGGAGTTGCTGCTTTACAGAGCCAGAGACCCGGGCTCAATCCTGACTCCAGATGCTGGCTGTACGGAGTTTGTATGTTCTCTCCATTACCTGCGTGGGTTTTTTCCTGGATCTCCGTTTTTCCCCCACACTCAAAAGACCTTCAGGTTTATAGGCTAATTGGCTTGGTAAAATTGTAAATTGGCCCAAGTGTGTGTAGGATGATGTTAGTGTGTGGGGATTTCTGGACTGGGTGAGCTGAAGGACCTAGTTTCCGTGCTGTATCTCTAAACTAACCTCGCTCATTCCACCAAATATCTCTTACCCCTGATATTGTCCTTTCTTACTTTTTCTGGGTCTCCGTTTGCTGTTCTTGCTCCTCTCCTGCCAGCCCCTACTCCCCTCTCGCATCTGCCTGCCTGTTCTCATCTTTACCAGTTGGTCCCTTTCAAAGAGCAAAACAGAGGTATAAGTTTGCCTAATTGATTGGCAGAAGTGGATCAAAGACTCTTCCTCCCACTTCCGTCATTTTAAGATATTCAGTGATTATAAACACACAAGGGCATCTTGTAGTCAGATCACTCGAGAGATGCTGTACTGTGTGAGGCAAATTAGCATTTTCAGCGTAGCTTAGAGGCCAAAGTGTACGTGGGAAATACAGCGTTTATTAGTGGGCTGTGCCATTCCCTCAGCCATTAAACTTTGCCTGTGTTTTATTTCAGAAATTCCTTCAGCAGATCGAGCTTGCGTAAAGTGGAAATCTGAAGATCTGGTGGATGCAGTGGTTTTATTTTTGTTTTGAATCTCGAGTATGAAGGACCTGGTATGGAGGAAGAGTGAGGAAAGACCAAGGTTCAGGGACATAGAGTTTGCTCTTTTTAAAGCCCCCTCTTCAGGACCACTTCAACGTAAGGCAGTTGTCGACTGCATCTTCACCTCCACCATCCTGTCACAGCGGACTAATGTCAAAGTTAGAAACATTGCTCCACGTGAGTTTGGCTGAGTTATTTTCATGTGGTCCTGAACATCATTCTCTACGTGTTGAACGATTAATTTTACCTTTTTATCAGTCCAAACATTTAAAGCAAAATTATCTTCAATGTGTTTGTGTCTGCACCTCGATACTGAAACGGGCCGTTGTTGTTTAATTTGATGAGCTTTCCTTGGCCAATGCACTTGTGCCCTGTACAGTATTACCTGGTGTACTCTATGACACTAAAAGCCACCTGCAGCAGCTAAGCTTCGACTTGCTACGAGGTGTGAAGAGGTGGTGAGCTCGATCTTTCAAAATTTTGTTTCCTTTTCTTGTCGTGAATGTATCTTGAAATTCAGGAAGGATGCACTTTGGCACTGGTTTAAGTTGGCAGCAAGAAACTTTACACATACTCGGTCAATACCATCACACTAACAAAAATCAAATACTTAAATATCAAATAACTTGAAGAAAAAAATTGGACCACTCTGGTGCCTATCAATCTAAGTCATCCAATATCTGTTTTATAATTTATTACTGGATTACTATTTCCCGTTGTGCGCATATTTTATGTACTAATGACCTTTTAAGAAAGACTAAAAAATCACCCTATCATTCCAAACGTTAACTCCTTTTCATTAAGTATGTGTTGGAGTGGTTTAAAGAATGACATCACTACAGTTATCTACTAATGAAAGGTGCCGTTTAGTTTCTGCTCAGTTCTTACACTGTGTTCCTTCTTTGGAGTTTTTTTTTTGATGATATAATTTAATCTTTGGGATGATTAGCACCAAGTGACACTAGAGAGTGTCTGACAGGTCAGTCCTTCACTTTGCAACTCAATAGGCACATGAATCCAATAGCTCTCCTTTTTAAAGATCTACCTGTTGGAAGGTGTCGACGGTTTTGTCACCTGTTGAGGGGACATTTTGGCAAGCCAAGCAGCCATTGCATTTAAATGGAAAGCCAAGAGTGTTTTATTGTCATATGTCCCAGGTAGAACATTGAAAGGTTACTCCTGAAGGAAGAAGGAGAATGGATGGAGCTGCAACCCATATCTTGAGAGTTGGCCTTTTTCTTTACGGTGGTCATCTTTGCTTCCATCTAATTTGTTGTTAAGAAAGGGAATGGCCAAATGCAGTGTTAGAGGATTGATCAGCATAAGTGATGTAAAGTTAATGCTGTTTCACGTTTTTTAAAGAATGTTTTTTTATCAAAAACAAGATGGTCTTACAGTAACTGTTATTTAATGCTCATGCCTGTTATCGGGGGCTTAGCTGACAAAATAAGCACTCTAAATAAAATATAAAAACATCCGATGATTAATACTGTACCTACAGTAACATATCAACTCGCTTTAATCCTTATACAAGCATCTCTGTTCAAGTGCATTGATCTGTGTTAAATCCTTTAAGTTTAACCCTTTAATCCATTGCCACATTTTATGACTGAAGCACTCCAGACTCGGCATCCTCTTTCACATTGTGCGTCTGTAATTGTCAGAAGCGAACAAATTCCAGTGCTCTCCTCTCTCAACTACCGTGTGGGTAAAGGTAGGTCCTGAAGTCGGCATCTTCCCAGATTTTTATCCATGTTTTATACAGGCATCTCGCAACGCGTGTTGTAATCAGTTTTCGAGTCGAGGCAACCTCTTGACTTACCCAAGGTAGAGGCAGCTTCCTTTACATCCCTATTCAATATGTGATGGAGATTAGAAGGCGGTGCTGAGTAAACCCACCACTTTTCTATGTAGTTCACATTGCCTTTGTCTCTGGAGTACAACATTTGTAGTTGCTGTCATGTGTTATTTGAAACCGAATCCTTCCGTGCAATTTCAAAAGAGGTGATTGTAGTCTTTACTCTTTTTACATGATTTATTCTTATTTATTCAGATTATTTAAGGATATAATGGAATATTTTACACAGAGCATGTTTATTTAAGACTGTGTGAGTCTGACACACTTTAAAAATTCCAGTATCCAGAGGTTTTATTTGGTCGTTTATTAGGCCAGGGTTTTTCTCTACTCCCAAAGATTTACCAGATTTGTATGTTCTCGCAATTTCAAAGCCCCGGCTTCTTCAAACAGGAGGGAAAGTCTACCTATGCTGTGTTCACAGTGCCCAAGCAGTCGTATTTATGGTAGAAACAAGGAACTGCAGATGCTGGTTTACAAAAAAGGACACCGAGTGTTGGCATAACTCAGCATCTCTGGAGAACATGGATAGGTGACGTTTCAGGTCTTCAGACTCTTATTGGGGGCACTCTTATTTGCAATTCTCCAGTGTGAAAAACACAATTACTACTGTGCAAATCTCCACTGCGAGTGGCGGTGAAATGGCGGGGAATAAGTATTAACATTGGAGAAGGGTCTCGACCCGAAACATCACCCATTCCTTCTCTCCAGAGATGCTGCCTGTCCCGCTGACTTACTCCGGCTTTTTGTGTCTATCTTTGGTTTAAACCAGCATTGTAGTTCCTCCTTACACATTAGCATTGGCTGGTTCTGCTGCTCTTTCTATGCGACGTACACGTTCGCACACACATGAATGCACAGACTCTCAAAATGTGACCAAACATTTGTGGCCAGTATTAGAGGACCATAATATACTAGGGAGGGAGGGGGGGGGGGGTTATTTGGATCAATATTGTTAATGTCAGAGCAGCACAAGGATCATAAAGCAGCACCTTTGGAGAATGCAGTGGGAATTATCCCATGCTGGTTGGACTCTGTGAGAGATAAGAGAGCCCTGCAATGTTGGATTCTTCTGCATGTCTCTCATTGTGCAGAAAGTGGATACAAATCAGTCAGCTAAAATAATAATAATGGCTGTATTGAAGAGTTAGCAAGTCCTGATACAAAACCACTACTCGATGACACTGAATTTGTGTTATGAATTTGTTTTTGTTTTTATAATAGTCTTTTATATTACTTTTTCTTAATGTTATTAACCTGTGAACAAGACTCTCATAAATACATCAATGACTGATGGATGCAACCACTGAAACTCTGGAATAAGAAAATTCTATGAACACATTTGCAGGTCTGTTAACGAGAATGATATGCACCAAAGTGGCATCTTCCTCGTAAGGCTCTTTGGACTCCTTATACTGGGGGCATTATTCAAGACCTGGTAATAATGTAACAATTTTCCCGTGAATTTCCGACTGCTGTCTTTTTAATTAAATAATTAAGTTACGGACATATGCGTTCATTACCGTGCTTCTTGGATGTACACTTGTATGTGTTAACTATCTTATCATCTAGTCATGAAAGAGAAGCCCCCAACTGATTGAGAACACTAAAAGGATATATCGTCAGACTGAGACTTCATCCTTAATGTTCACGATTTATTTTTAATTGAAGGAAAGCCGCTCATGGGATGGGACTCTTTGTTTACAGCAGATTAACTTTATTCTGCACTGTTGATAACGCTGTTGAACTATGGAACACAAGCGCTCTCAGTTTACGAACCTTTACGGGCCATATCCAAAGTACCAGTCGCAGGGAGTTCTCGACTTCTGTGTGTTTCCCACCTTACCTTCAACCTGCTCTTCTCAGGTTGATTTGTTGATTCTGTATTTTGCTAGACAACCTTTGCACTTTTATTTGTTGTGGAACAGGAATGGGTGTGAATTGGATTTAGAAGGGTGAGGGGTGTTGCATTATTGAAATGGATTTTTTTTTCTTTCAACCTGTAATAATCTGTGTTGTCAATAAAAAAGACCAAACAATTCTGTCATTGTGATGGTTACTTTTTCCCCACACTTCTCAGAACATCACTAAACTGCTGATTCTTGGTCAAAACTCTTGATGTTTCCAGCTGCAAACATGGTGGACAATAAAAATAAGAATTCCACTATGTTTTGCACTTTGTGATAAGAAAGCACTATTCATCCAATGAAAGATTCATTGTCAAGTCCCTATAGAGCACAGGACCTTCCAGACATAAATAACTATTGTAAAGCCAGCCCTGGACAAGCTTAACCCTCAGAAATACTGTTTTTTAAAACATGTCAGCCGGCTAAACCACACTCTCCAGCTTAGCCAACGGTTAAAATCCTCAACAATTCATTTTTTTTCTGATAAGGAGAAAGAGTCAAAAATTGATTTAAAAAGAATCAAACTTAAATGTTAAAGTAAAAGCTTTCAAAATCTAACAAACATTTTAATTATTTTGTATTTTATGAACATTAACTTGATTTACAAAATTAAATGTCTTTTTAGTTAATACTTACCCTGGGTAGCACATGCTGGACAATGCTTCATCTTCCAAACCTGGAAATCTCCTGCGAAACAAGGCTGCCTGCGTTCAATTTGCAGCCTCTGCATAAAGTCATTTCTTTATTGATCTCTTCAATGCAAGCAGCAAATTCCTGTTTCAGTAAAACTGGCAAAGTAAGGCTTGGGGCTTTGATCTTTTAAAAATGTTTCCTCCTAAAATATGTTTCTGTTTCAGTTTATTTTTGAAGGTTCCTGTTGTGTATTGTTCCTTAGGTTTGTGGATGCTGCCATTCCAGGTTGAGCATTCACAAAACTTTGTAAAATGCCCCCCTTCAGTTCTTTTGCAATTGATTTTCCAACTATTCCCTGGTTATTGGCCAAATCATTACATATGACCTGTAAACACTGCAGTTCTTTGAATAAACAAAATCAAGTTGAATTGCTAGCAGCAGGCATCCTTTTGTATATTCTAGCTTGTTTATGCAACATAGATGGTGGTGGTGCAGGAAAATGGGAGCAGGAATATGCCATCAGGTCTCTCAAGCCTTTCTCACCTTCCAGTATCATCAACTGCTCTGTAGCAGATCTCTCATAGATTCCCTAATCTTTCAAAAAGGGTATTTCCTCCATTTTAAGCATTTATATTGATCTAGCCTCCACACCTGGGATAAAGAATTCCAGAGATTTGCTGCGTTCTGTGAGAAGAAATGTCCACATACCTTGGTTTCAAGTTCTTGAAACTGCAGCTCCATTTGAAACTCTCCACGAGGACATAACTTTAAGGTTTTCAGCCTTTTGTTCCATCCATGTAGAGCAAGTATGTTCTCCTCTCTAAACATCGGCCATTATGTTTTGATCAGATCAGATGAATTAAGTTGTCATATACAGCAGGTGCAAAATTATTCCTAGTTGCATGATGCTCATACATAACCAATAAAGATAGGCACACAAGTACAACAGCAAAAGCTAGAACAGCAAAATGGTGCCAAGATTGGAGTCACAGCTGAATTAGTACAAAAAAAAGAAGTATAATATTGGAATAACTGAATGAGGTAGAGTTAATAGTTAAATTATGTGGCAGCAGAAACAGGACAGAATATCCAAAGAGGTGGCTGGTTCAGGAGTCTGATCACCGTGGAGAATCTGTTAACTATGAACATCAGAGCTTTCATGTTCATGGATCTTTAAGATTGTTCATGCGACAGGTTAGAGGGTAGAAGAGAGGAAAAGGAATGGCCAGGGAGACGGGCGTTCTGGTTGATACTTCCATCCTTCCTGATGCAAAGCATCGTGAAGATGGGCTAGTTGGAAATAAATGACGAGCATGTGATGGACTGGGCTGTGTTTACCACTGTCTGCACACTCAGGTGGTCAAGAGCAGAGCAGTTGTCTAACCAGGCGAATTCTAGAGTACTGGGAAGGGATTCTTAAGGGATTGGACAAGCTAGATGCAGGAAAAATGTTCTTAAGGGATTGGACAGGCTAGATGCAGGAAAAATGTTCCTGATGTTGGGGGAGTCCAGAAACAGGGGTCACTGTTTAAGAATAAGTCAAGTCACATTTATTTATATAGCACATTTAAAAAACAACTCTCGTTGACCAAAGTGCTTTACATTTGTTAAGGGATAAAGGGATAAGCCATTTAGGACTGAGATGAGGAACAACTTTTTCACCCAGAGAGTTGTGAATCTGGAATTCTCTGCCACAGAAAGCAGTGGAGGCCAATTCACTGGATGTTTTCAAGGGAGAGTTAGATTTAGCTCTTGGGGCTAAAGGAATCAAGGGATATGGGGAAAAAGCAGGTACTGATTTTGGATGATTAGCCATAATCATATTGAATGGTGGTACTGGCTTGAAGGGCTGAATGGCCTACTCCTGCACCTATTTTCTATGTTTACTGGATAATCCATGATAGAAATGGGTGATATACAGCTTGGAGGCGGTTGTGTTCTTTGCTTGTCCTTGGTGGTAAATGTGATAAGTCACAGCCAAAGTAATTTAGAAGCCGCACTGCAAAGTGTCTAGATACTGTAAGAGGCTGTTACAATGTGCATCTGTAGAAGGGTGGATAGTGAAGTCAATTACCACACCAAACAAGAAACTGACTTTGCCATGGAAGATATGTTTAGACAGCAACCATTTAGGTGACTTAGTCCTGATTTGAGCAGAATAACTGGGTGATTTTGTGGCCTTCCTGGGCAAAATATACAGCAGCAGAGCTGCTGAATCTTGCCATTAAACAAGCAACTATGTTTTCTCATGGAAATGGGAGGAGAATGTAGTCTTTCCTTCTCTGATGCCTTTGCTTTATTGGGCAGGGAATGCTCAAAGCGTTTGGAAGACGTTAATACAGCAACTCCTTTATATTTTGCTGTGACATTGCGCAGCTGGTAATTGGCTTGATATATTTTTGATACCGCTCTCACAGAGCAATAAAATAGTATAACATGACGTTTAATGCAGTGGTGGGAAAATTCAGCAACAGTCAAACTACTCAGAAGTATCCAGACTGCCTATTTGTGGGATATCAACTCCATAATCTACCATAAAAGTAAATGAAATGTGACCCATGAGGTCCCGCACCCTCCCTGCACTTGAGGGATGTCTCAAAATATACACTTAAGTAAAGTGTAAAATTATTAACACATTTCCCATCCTTTGTAGAGGTTAGGATAGCAGTATGGGGCAGCGGTAGAGTTGCTGCCTTATAGCTCCAGAGACCCAGGTTCGATCCTGACCTTGGGTGCTGTCTGTACAGTTTGAATGTACTCCATGTGACCGCATGGGTTTCCTCATGGTGCTCCGATTTCCTCCCATACTGCAAAGACATGCAGGGTTGTAGGTTAATTGGCTTCTGTAATTTATCCCTTGGGTGTAAGTTCGAACTAGTGTAAGGGTGATTGATGGTGGCCGTGGACTCGGTGGGCCAAATGGTTTGTTTCCACGCTGTATCACTAAACTAAGTTCCGGTGATCTAACCCAGGCTAGTTTGTACATGGCCGGTAGTTTGTCATTGGGCACTATGCAGCCAGGAGTATTATATCCTAACACAGTATGGTACGTTGCTCCTTCTGACAGATGCTTGTTCCTGAGCAAGATCGGGAGAAAAGGCTCAAATTTACGCTTGTAGAAATGAAGAACTGTAGATGATGGTTTACAAAGAAAGACACAAAGTGGTGGAGTAACTCATCTCTGACCCACTTTAAAATGTTCCTTTATTTTGTCAAGACTCAGTCAAATTATGACAAATTCACTGCTTGAGTGCAATGATCTAATATAACACTGAATACATATTAAATCCCGGATCTCTCTGTCCTATATGGATCAGTATAATGACTATAATTCCTTCCGGAATGAGTACTCTTTCCATTTTTCCTCAGGCATTTTCCCTCAATAGAAATTAATTCCTAGGACATCTTCATCGATCTAGCAGAGTTGCACTTATAACAGAAGGGCTCGCACGGTGGTGCAGCGGTAGATACCCGGGTTCGATCCTGACAACGTGTGTTGTCTGTACGGAGTTTGTACGTTCTCCCCGTGACCACATGGGTTTTGTCCGGGTGCTCCAGTTTCCTCCCACACTCCAAAGATGAGCAGGATTGTAGGTTATTCGTCTTCAGTAAAAATTGTAAATTGTCTCTAGTATGTAGGATGGTGCTAGTGCACGGGAATCGCTGGTCGGCATGGACTCAGTGGGCCGAAGGGCCTGTTTCCTCGCTGTATCTCTAAACTAAAATCTAAACTAAACCAAACCCCATGTTGGGGGAGTGCAGAACCAGGGGGCCACAGTTTAAGAATAAGGGGTAAGCCATTTAGAACGGAGAGGAGTAAGCACATTTTCTCACAGAGAGTGGTGAGTCTGGAATTCTCTGCCTCAGAGGGCGATGGATGCTTTAAAGAGAGAGCTAGATAGGGCTCTTAAAAATAGCGCAGTCAGGGGAAATGGAGAGAAGGCAGGAACGGGGTACTGATTGGGGATGATCAGCCATGATCACATTGAATGGCGGTGCTGGCTCGAACGCCCGAATGGCCCACTCCCGCACCTAATGTCTATTGTCTAAACCTCAATGGTGGAACAGGTGGAGGATGGAGGCTGGCCCGTGTGTGGAACACCACAGCAGCTGAGAAGATTGAACAAGGTTGCAGCTAGGAGAGGTGGTGGAGTCCATGCCGTTGGAGCCGGGTTTGTCTCTGGCAAGGACCGTGTGGTGGCTGTCCGTGCACCAGTATCCCCACAGTAAAAGATGTCATGCACAGGCGTCCACCTGGAAGAACATAAAGTCTGTGGCAGATACACAAAAATGCTGGAGAAACTCAGCGGGTAGCAGCAGCATCTATGGAGCAAAGGAAATAGGCAACGTTTCGGGCTGAGACCCTTCTTCAGACTTCTAAAGTCTGTGGCTCCAGGATCTATCATCTGAAGACCCGCAGAAAGGACCCACCAGGAGGACAAACACACTAGACTTCGAGTGATCACCGACGGTGGTTTAGCAAGAGATTTGTAAAACATTTGGAACGAATGGGAAGGAGTAGGATGTTGGGCATTATAATAGGAGTGGAAAGTTGAAGTCAATGCCGAGAAGTCATGCGTTGCCCAAGCAGGATGTTGACAGAGCAGATAGAAAGCCAAGTGGTTTGGCTGTTGGCCCGGAAAGTAACCGGAGAGAAAAGAGAAATGGGTCTGGACGAGAGATCCTGGACTGCACTGATATTGCTTGCAGGGTTGTGCCGAAACGGAAACAAAAAAGAATAATGAGATGAATGAGGATGGCCAGCTTAATACAGAGAATGTCAGGGGGATCCCGACAGTGCTGACTCTGCAGGGAAGGAACGGCACTGCCTCAGCTGGAGTGTGTTGAATGGGAAGGCTGTCGGGATACGTATCCATATGGTTCTAAACCAAAACCAGTATTACAGGGTGGGAACGCAATAAAGTAGCCAAAGGAGCAAATGTAGCATTGCACAGTGGCGAGGTAAAGATTTTTAACAGCTGCACACATGCGGTACAACTGGAAAGAAATGTGAATGTGATTAATGAAGATGTGACTTCACACTTCTGTCTGAAGAAGGGTCTCGACCCGAAACGTTGCCTATTTCCTTCGCTCCATAGATGCTGCCTAACCCGCTGAGTTTCTCCAGCACTTTTGTCCACCTTCGCACTTCTGAGGTTCACTTTATACAAATTCATAAATAATGCAATCTTAGAGAGGAGAAGGCACAGCTTTAAGGTAAGAGGGACAAATTGTGTGGGACATGTCTTTTACACAGTGGATGGTTGGTGCCTGGAACCCACTACCAGGGGTGGAGATGGTGGCAGATACAATAATGGCATTAAAGAGGCTTTTAGAAAGACTTAGAATGTAGGGATATGGATCTCATCAGGCAGAGGGGATTAGTTTAACATGGAAGCATGTTCGGCACAGACATTGTGGCCAAAGGACCACTTCTTGTGCTGTTCTATGTTCTATTACTGTTCAGATTAGCATTGCACAGTACAGCTGGGCGCAGAGTCTGTGAATGGACACAAAAAGCTGGAGTAACGCAACTTGTCATGCAGCATCTCTGGAGAAAAGGAATAGGTGACATTTCAGATCGCAACCCTTCTTCAGACTGTCCTTCTCTCCAGGAATGCTGCCTGACCCGCTGAGTTACTCCTGCTTTTTGTGTCCATCTTCAGTATAAACCAGCATCTACAGTTCCTTCCTACCACACAGAGTTTCAAGTCAAGTCAAGTTTATTTGTCACATACGCATACGAGATGTGCAGTGAAATGAAAAGTGGCAATGCTTGCGGATTGTGCAAAAAAACTACAAAACAGAATGGGGAACAGAATCACATATTCACATATTACATATTTGTGTGAGGGAAAAAACAAGAAAAAAAACAGCAAGTATGAGGAGTTTAGTGCTCTCTGCTGGTTCTGCCATTGGAAAATCAGCCAGGCCTCCAGTTTCACTGCAGTCCATTGCAACATGTCTGAATTCTGGAGTTTAGTTTTATGGCATGTTATTCATTGAGGAGGACAGATGGTAACAGTTCAAGAGTACATCTGTGCAGATCCAAGAGTAAACCTTTGATTTAACGGACTTTTTCCATAACGGATTTCCACCCTGGCAGACCGACCTACCGACGTTGCCCACGCCATCCCCGGATCATGGCGCTTCCATGGACCTACTGCCGTCACCTCCAGCCTTCTCCCCATATCCCGTGATTCAGCTAGCCCTAACAGCTCTGTCTAACTCTATTTTGGATGCATCCAGTGATTTGGCCTCCACTGCCTTCTGAGGCAGAGAATTCCACAAATTCACAACTCTCTGGGTAAAAATGTTTTTCCTCGTCTCAGTTCTAAATGGCCTACCCCTTATTCTTAAATTGTGGCCCCTGGTTCTGGTCTCCCCCAACATCGGGAACATGTTTCCTGCATCTAGCGTGTCCAATCCCATAATAATGTTATATGTTTCTATAAGATCCCCCAACATCAGGAACATGTTTCCTGCATCTAGCGTGTCCAATCCCTTAATAATTTTATATGTTTCCATAAGATCCCCTCTCATCCTTCTAAATTCCAGTGAATACAAGCCCACTCATTCCTTTCTTTCATCATATGACAGTCCTGCCATCACCATCCTGGGGATTAACCTCGCGAACCTACACTGCACTCCTTCGATAGCAAGAATGTCCTTCCTCAAATTAGGAGACCAAAACTGCATACAATACTCCAGATGTAGTCTCACCAGAGCCCTTTACAATTGCAAAAGGACCTCTTTGCTCCAATACTCAAATCCTCTCGTTTTGCCATTAGCTTTCTTTACTGCCTGTTGTTGTCCCTGCATGCTTACTTTCAGTGACTGATGTACAAGGACCCCCAGGTCTCTTAATTGCACTTACCCTTTTCCTAATCTGACACCATTCAGATAATAATTTGCCTTCTTGTTTTTGCCACCAAAGTGGATAACCTAACATTTATCCACATTTTACTGCATCTGCCATGCATCATCCCTCTCACCCAACCTATCCAAGTCACCATGCATCCTCATAGCATCCTCTTCACAGTTCACACTGCCACCCAGCTTTGTGTCGACTGCAAATTTGCTAATGTTACTTTTAATTCCTTCATCCAAATCGTGAATATATATTGTAAATACTGTAGCTGCGGTCCAAGCACCGAGCCTTGCGGCATCCCACTAGTTACAACCTGCCATTCTGAAAGGGACGCGTTAATCCCTACTATTTGTTTCCTGTCTGCCAACCAATTTTCTATCCATGACAATACCCTACCCCCAATACCATTTGCTCTAATTTTGCCCGCTAATCTCCGGTGTGGGACTGTGCGATGAATGGAGAAACCTTTGGGCTGGAGAGCTGAGTCTGGGGAGTGGGTGGGTGAGCCAATTCTTTGTGAACCAGAGCACACAACGTTCCCTCACATCTCTTTGGTGAAACACTTTTGCTCTTTAGTGCTTAATCTTATTCTCTAGGGTCTGTGCATTAATTAAGAGGATGTAGAGTGTTGTGTTCAGTTTAGAGTATTGTGTTCAGTTCTGGGCACCATGTTAAAGGAAAGATGTTGTCAAGCTGGAAAGGGTACAGAGAAGATTTACAAGGATATTGCCGGGGCTAGAGGTTCTGAGCTATGGGGAGAGGTTGAGTAGGCTGGGACTCTGGTCCTGGGAGGGAAGGAAGATGATGGGTGCCCTTATAGGGGTGTATAAGATCATGAGAGGAATAAATCGGGTAGATGCACAGAGTCTCTTGCCCAGAGTAGGTGAATTGAGAACCAGAGGACATAGGTTTAAGGTGAAGGGGAAAAGATTTAATAGGAATCTGAGGGGTAACTTTTTCACTCTAAATGTGGTGGGTGTATGGAACAAGCAGTCAGAGGGGGTAGTTGAGGCAGGGACTATCGCAACATTTAAGAACCAGTCAGACAGGTACATGGATAGGACAGGTTTGGAGGGATGTGGACCAAACGGGGGTAGGTGGGACTAGTGTAGCTGGGACATGTTGGCTGTTGTGGGCAAGTTGGGCCGAAGTTGCCCATTTCCACACTGTATCATTCTATGACTCTCTTTGACTCCAATGTGAGGATGGGGAGTTCGGGGGGGGGGGGGGGTTGTAGTCTCTGATGCTTTGCTTTTGCAGGCTGCAATGTGGTCAACTGGATGCTATGGGAACCTCCCTAGTGTTTCCAGGTACTGTTCTTACAGTCTCTGCATGCCACATGGTCCACATGGGCTGTCTATGTTCTGAGCATTGATTAGTGTTGGGGTAAGAAAGAGATCTAATCTTTCACAGCTAGGCTTCACAGTTAGATTTCACAATTTAACACTTCCCACTCTCTGGTTACAGGGTAATGTCAAATTAGAATCTAAAACCAAGCTGTATATAGTCAGAATGAAACCAAAAAATTGGTATAAGTGGAGCCAGGTGCATATGGTAGTTGATGAGAATGTAGCGGTTTGTATCATGGACATCGAAACTGCTCTCTCTTTACTTAGCGTCATTCACTCTAATGCCCCTGTCCCACTTAGGAAACCTGAACGGAAACCTCTGAAGACTTTGCGTCCCACCCAAGGTTTCCGTGCGGTTCCCGGAGGTTTTTGTGCTCCGGCAACCACCTTCAACTAGCATCGCAACCGGCTTCCACTAAAGAATTACCGATTTTTAAAACGGAAACCACTTTTGACCATTAGGGAGACTGACAAAAACCTCCGGGAACCGCACGGAAACCTTGGGTGGGGCGCAAAATCTCCAGAGGTTTCCGATCAGGTTTCCTAAGTGGGACAGGGGCTTACATGCACTGTAATATTTTCCCACTTAATCATCTTCCACAGAGGTTTCTGTTTCTGCCTCAGTAACCTCAGAAACAATGCTCCCTACATTCTTATAACTTGTGTAGGTGGCAAGAATGTGTTTTGAAATGTCTCCCATTCTGTTTGAACCAAGTGTTAAAGAATTTTTTACATTTTTTACATTTGTCCCTTTACATGCAACCGCAAGAGATGCTACACTTGTCCCTTCACCTCCCCCATCCACTCCTTTCAGGGACCCAAGCAGTCCTTCTAGGTCTGACAGGGGTTCACCTGCACCTCCTCCAACCTCATCTACTGCATCCGCTGCTCTAGATGCCAGCTGATCTATATCGGAGACACCAAACGGAGGCTTGGCGATCGTTTCGCTGAACACCTCCGCTAGGTCTGCAATAACCAACCCGACCTCCCGGTGGCTCAGCACTTCTACTCCCCCTCTCATTCCGTATCCGACCTCTCTGTCCTGAGCCTCCTCCACGGCCAGAGTGAGCAACACCGCAAATTGGAGGAACAGCACCTCGTATTCCGCTTGGGGAGTCTGCATCCTCTGGGCTTGAACATTGAATTTTCTCAATTCTGTTAACCCTTGCTGTTTCCTCCCCTTCCCACTTCTCCCCCAGCCCTCAGGCTCCTCCTCCTCCTTTTTCCTATCTTCTCCCCGACCCCCCCCCCCCCCCCACCTCCCATCAGTCCAAAGAAGGGTTTTGGCCAGAAACGTTGCCTATCTCCTTCGCTCCTTAGATGCTGCTGCACCCGCTGAGTTTCTCCATCCTTTTGTGTACCCCCCTGTTTGAACCAAGGTTGTGTCCCTCCTGTTCTGGATCAGGTACATGGATCGAAAAGGTTTATTGGGATATGAGCCATATATGTTGGAGGTAGGACTAGTGTAGATCGGGCATTTTGGTCAGTACCGGCAAGTTGGGCTGAAGGACCTGTATTCGTGTTGTATGACTCTATGAAAGAGAAGAGAATCAAATAATAATTATATAGTCATACAGCATGGAAACAGGCCCTTCGGCCCAACTGGTCACCAAAGGAAGGAATTATTCTTTAAAAAGGACACCATGTTTTGGAGTAACTCAATTGGTCAGGCAGCATCTCTGGACCCTTCTTTTGAAGAGAGGAATTATTCTTGTCATTACTTTTAGCTTTTAGAGATAGATCGTGGAAACAGGCCATTCGGCCCTGAATCCGCACCGACCAATGATCCCCACGCATTAACACTATCTACACACACCCATGCGCCTTTGGAGTGTGAGAGGAACAACGATCTCGGAGAAAACCCACGCAGGTCACGGGGAGAACGTACAAACTCCATACAGACAAGCACCTGTCTGTAGTCAGGATCGAACCCAGGGCCCAGAGCTCTGGCGCTGTAAGGCAGTAACTCTACCGCTGTGCCACCATGATATGACGTTCCACTTATATCACCAGCTGAGTAAATGCCCACCCAGGTCCATAACACAATCCCACAGAAGTCTTGACATCCTCTACAACCTCCAACATTGAACTCAGCAACTCCCAGGAGTATTTAGAAAGAGGATGGTTTGGTTTTGTAGAATTTGAACTGAAGACAATGTTGACACATCCATGACTCCTACCTTTAATTTGTGCAACAGGAATTGCCATCATTTCCTGCTCATCTGCAGCCAGCTATTAGTGGCAATGCATTTTCTAATACCACGCTGCTTCACCACAACAACCCCACCCATAAACTGGACAATCATAGTTACATTTCCCCAGATACCAGCCTTTTTACTGTATCCTTTCTCCCACCACCTAGACAGGAGGTTGACTGCTTAAGCACAATTTGGGAAAATGGGGGCTCCTAAAATTTGGACAAAGAATGAACAAAAAACATTTATTTAAAAAGAAGAGGTTGCAAAATATTGTGGTACAAATGGACTTGGTGTTCCTCGTAAATGAAACACAAAAGGATAATAGATGCAATAGACAATAGGCCATTCGGCCCTTCAAGCCAACACCACCATTCACTGTGATCATGGCTGATCATCCACATTCAATACCCCGTTCCTGCCTTCTCACCATATCCCTTGACTACGCTATCTTGAAGAGCTCTATCTAACTCTCTCTTGAATGCATCCAGAGAATTGGCCTCCACTGACTTCTGAGGCAGAGAATTACACAGATTCACAACTCTCTGGGTGAAAAATGTTTTTCCTCATCTCCGTTCTAAATGGCCTACCCTTTATTCTTAATCTGTGACCCCTGGTTTTGGACTCCCCCAACATTGGGAACATGTTTCCTGCCTCGAGCATGTCCAATCACTTAATAATCTAATATGTTTCAATAAGATCCCCTCTCATCCTTCTAAATTCTAGAGTATACAAACCCAGCCGCTCCATTCTATCAACGTATGACAGAACCACCAACCCAGGAATTAACCTTGTGAACCTATGCTGCACTCCCTCAATAGTAAGAATGTCCTTCCTCAAATTTGGAGACCAAAACTGCACACAATACTCAGGTGTGGTCTCACTAGGGTCCTGTGTAACTGCAGAAGAACCTCTGTGCTCCCATACTCAACTCCTGTTGTTATGAAGGCCAACATGCCATTAGCTTTCTTCACTGCCTACCTGCATGCTTACTTTCAGTGACTGAGGAACTAGGACACCCAGATCTCGCAAGTTGGACGAAGGGCCTGTTTCCATGGTGTGTGACTATGACTATATCTTTGTACAACAACGTTCCTGCAAGTGAAACCAACGTCCTTCATGGAAAGAATTCTGAACATGGATGAATATTCCAACCAGTGGACTACTGACCCAACATGGAGTGTCACCCATTTCCAAATGGGAAGCACAAACCTATCAAACCAGGCCACCATTTCTAGCACCATCACCGACTTCATCAACTCCAGCTCCCTGCCCCTCCGAGCCTCCAACCTCATCGTTCCCCAGCCCCGCACGGCCCAACTTTACCTTCTCCCCAAAATCCACAAACCTGACTGCCCCAACAGACCCATTGTCTCTGCCTGTTTGTGCCCCACCGAACCCATTTCCACATACCTTGAGTCCATCCTATCCCCCTTGGTTAAATCCCTCCCCACCTATGTTCAAGACACCTCAGACACTCTCCGTCGTCTCCGCGCATTCCATTCCCAAGACCCCCATCCTCTCATCTTCACCATGGACGTCCAATCACTCTACACCTCCATCCCCCACCAGGATGGTCTCAAAGCCCTCCGGTACTTCCTCGACCAGAGGAGCAACCTATACCCGTCCACTGACACTCTCCTCCGCCTAGCGGAGTTGGTCCTTACACTCAATAACTTCTCTTTTGACTCCTCCCATTTCCTCCAAATACAGGGCGTAGCTATGGGCACACGCATGGGCTCTAGCTACGCCGGCCTCTTTGTCGGGTACGTCAAACAATCCTTGTTCGCGGCGTACCAGGGCCCCATCCCCGACCTCTACCTCCGTTACATCGACGACTGCTTTGGTGTCACCTCCTGCACCCACACACAACTGACTGACTTCATCCTTTTCATCACCAACTTCCATCCGGCACTCAAATACACTTGGACCATTTTTGACACTTCCCTCCCATTCCTTGACCTCACTATCTCCATCGCAGGGGATACACTCCTGACCGACATCCACTATAAACCCACTGACTCCCACGGCTACCTGGACTACTCTTCCTCCCACCCTGCTTCCTGTAAGGACTCCATCCCCTATTCCCAATTCCTCCGTCTACGCCGCATCTGCTCCCAGGATAAGGTGTTCCACACCAGGGCATCACAAATGTCCTCATTCTTCAAAGAATGGGGATTCCCCTCCCCCACTATAGATGAGGCTCGCACCAGGGTCTCCTCCGTACCCGTAACACCGCCCTCTCTCCCCATCCCCCCACTCACAACAAGGGCAGAGTCCCCCCGGTCCTCACCATTCACCCCACCAGCCGGCACATACAACACATAGTCCTCCGCCAGTTTCGCCACCTCCAACGTGACCCCTCCACTCGCCACATCTTCCCATCTCCCCCCCTGTCTGCCTTCCTTATTAATTCTTCCCTTCCCTCCCGCTCCACTGCTTCCCCGGGCACTTACCCTTGCAACCACAAGAGATGCTACACTTGTCCCTTCACCTCCCCCCTCCACTCCTTTCAGGGACCCAAGCAGTCCTTCCAGGTCCGACAGAGGTTCACCTGCACCTCCTCCAACCTCATCTACTGAATCCGCTGCTCTAGATGTCAACTAATCTATATCGGTGAGACCAAGCGGAGGCTTGGCGATCGTTTCGCCGAACACCTCCGCTCGGTCCGCAATAAACAACCCGACCTCCCGGTGGCTCAGCACTTCAACTCCCCCTCCCATTCTGTATCCGACCTCTCTGTCCTGGGCCTCCTCCACGGCCAGAGTGAGCAACACAGCAACACAGCAAATTGGAGGAACAGGAGCTCATATTCCACTTGGGGAGTCTGCATCCTCTGGGCTTGAACATCGAATTCTCTCAATTCTGTTGACCCTTGCTATCTCCTCCCCTTCCTACCTCTCCTTCAGCCCTCTGGCTCCTCCTCCTTTTTCCTTTCTTCCCCCCGCCTCCCCCCACCCCCCCATCAGTCTGAAGAGGGTTTCGGCCCGAAACATCGCCTATCTCCTTCGCTCCTTAGATGCTGCTGCACCCGCTGAGTTTCTCCAGCATTTTGTGTAGCACAAGCCTATCGGCTGGCTTCTAGATCAAATGACAATAACTTAAAATTTGTTGGCCCCTTTGATAGCTGAGAAACGGTGTGAACGACACATGGAATGACAAAAGCCAGGAGAAAACTGGAGCATCAAACTAGATGTGCATTGGAAAGAGAAAAAATGGACTTGCAAGAAAGGACAGGATAGTGGTACAACTGCATCTTTCAAAAAGCTAGCATGGACTTGACGGGCAAAAAAAAATCATGCTGCAATATGTGATTCCACAAGGTAATGCCTCAGTTCCATCCTGATCTCCAGTGCTGTCTGTGTGGACTTCTTGCTTTCTCAATGTGACGTTCAGATTGCCCCTGGTTGCTCCGATTTCCTCCAGCGACCTAAAGATGTGCAGGTTGATTGGTTAATGAAGGGTCGATAATCAAGGACTAATCTCACCTGGACACTCCCTCTTCTCCTCACTGCCATCAGGTAAGAGGTACTGAAGTGTGAAAACGCACACCTCCCGATTCAGGGACAGTTTCTTCTTGAATTTAGAGGGGATCTTATTGAAACATATAAAGGGCCTGTCCCTCCATCATGCGACTCCATGTGGTGAGCGCAACCTAATGTGCTCGCTTGAGCTGGCCGGCCTCGCGGGGCCGGTCCCACTTCGATCGCCGGAGCCATATGGAGTTGTGCGGAGCTGGTCCCGACATCGCGTGGGGCTCCGAAAAACTGACCCTGTTCAAAAAGTCCGCGCGGCAACGGCCTGTCGGCCCGCAGCCGCCTCGACGTCGTGCCTCCGTGACCCTCTCTGTGTGACCCTCTATGTGTGCCTCCGTGACCCTCTATGTGCCTCCGTGTCTCTCTCTGTGTGTCCCTCTCTGTCCTTGCAAACATACAGTGGACTTCGCTCCAACTTCGCACCACTTCGCGTCACTCACTCGACATCCGCGCGGCCCCCGCTGCCGGTTTGGTCGCGCCTGCCGAATGCAGGCACATGCTGGTGGGACAGGTCCTGTACGGGCATCACTCGACCTCCGCACGGCCCCCTGCTTCCAGTTTGGTCGCGCTTGCCGTATGCAGGCGCATGCTGTTGAGACCGGCCCTGTACAGGGGATCACTCGACCTCCACGCGGCCCCTGCTTCCAGTTGCAAGCAGGTCGCATGCTCGTTGGACGGGCCCTTTAGATTCAGGTGTTATCAGGCCGCTGAACCATCCTTCCAACATCTAGTCCTGAACTACTATCTACCTCAATGGAGACCCTTGTACTATATCTTTATTCAAACTTTACCTTGCACATGTGACATCAGCCTATACACAGACCGCTTATGGTCGAACCCTCGTCAGTAGGTATGAGGGCTGGCACGTGACGTCATGGGCTAGAGGGAGCGTCCTGCTACTTAAGGTTATCTCACCTCGACAGCTAAGGCAGTCCACCGGTAGCTGAGCCCGAGAGAACAACCTCACTCAGCTACAGCATCAATGATATTATAGTTAGCGGACCAACTTAACGTGCAGAACCTGAACAAACTACTGTTTGACCCTGCACCATGGACACTGGACAATTGGAACGAACCACTTTGCACGTGATTGCTCATTGTAGTTTGTGTTGTTTCTGTTCGTTTTGTTCACACTGCATCATCACGTCGGGACTGGCAGGAGTAGGGAGCTGTATGCGGAAGATTAAACATGTCTAGAGCACACACTTGTGTCCGACTAGTTCTTGGCTGGACTCCTGACAGTCCCCGCCACACACAACACTTTATCCCCTTTATCCTGTATTCTGTGCACTGTGGGCGGCTGGATTGTGATCATGTGCAGTCTTCCCGCTGACTAATTAGCACGCAGCAACAAAGCTTTTCACTGTGCCTCGGAACATGTGACAATAAACTAAACTGAACCAAAACTAAACTAAAGATAGACACAAAATGCTGGAGTAAATCAGCAGGTCAGGCCGCATGTCTGGGAGGAAGAGAATAGGTGACGTTTCAGGTTGAGGCCCTTCTTCAGACCCTTTAATACTAAACTAATTGGCTGCTATAAACTGCCCATGTGTGTAAGGTAGCATCTAGGGGGTGTTGCTGAGATAATTTTAAAAATAGGATGAATGTAGGCTTAAATATAAATAATGCAATTGGCAAGGGCCTGTTTGTGTACTCCATCTCCCGATGATCCCATGACATAATCTAAAATGAAATTGCTTGCTTCCTTGAATGTTTACTTTTGGACAGAAAGCTCTATTTAAAACGGGGCCGGGATTTTGGAGCTCTGGAAAAAGGCTTGTGCATTGGTTGCCGTGGATCCTGAAGGCTACGTCGTACGTTTGTTCCAGATGTGGCAATTTAGAGAGAGTCCCTAAGCCATCTCGGCATCGGCCGCTTGCAATAAGAATCGTTCAAAGTCAGAGCCGGAGGAGGATTTGACTGCGGCGCTGGGGAGTCAACTTTTAATGTAAGTCGTGGAAGTTTTAAAAGCACCGTTTGATTCGAAGCAAATTAATACGTGAATGTATCCAGATCTTTGCAATAACTTTAAGATGCGCTGTTGATATTAATCAGTTGAGCCTTTGATGTTTTGAGTGAACGTGGGATGTTTACAGTCAAAATCGGCTAGTTCCCTATAAACATTAAACGTTGTCTAAAGTGGCTCGCCGATCTGTTTGGAGTTTAAACGCCCTGCGTTAACTGGTTGGGGGATGAATGCTCTTTCTGGATATGATTTAGAGAGAGGGAGAGGATGCAGAGGGAAGTTTTGCAACAAGAAAAAGTGTTTTTGGACGGAAATTAGACTCCTCGTCCTCCCCCGACAGACGGGGACGCGAGCGATATTCCCAACCTGAATGCTCGGAAGTCGTTGGGACGCAGGGTCAGCCGGAATAACTGAACCCAACGCGGATGGAAATAGAAATCGCCAAAGGGCAGCAGAGCCCGAGCAAATCCCAGCCACCCCACCCAGGGCTGGGAGAAAAGACTCCACTTTTGTTTTCAAACCTGCCCTGAATTTTAGATTGGTTTTGGATGTCAGTTGGAACAATCGTGCTGCATTTGAGCAAAACTCTCTCCGGGGAGTTCACAGGAATTTGCCTTTGTTGTCCCCCTGTTTGTTTTCCAAAACAAATCGTTTGATATATTTTTTCATTTTATGTTTAACTCTCCGATCCCCTTTGGTCATAGAGTCACCGAGCTTTGCATCGTATAAAACAGGCCATTCGGCCCATCTTGTTCATGCCGACCAAATTGGCATAAGGGAATGTTTGCCTTTTGCATTTCACGTTGGCCCAAAACCCTCTAAACCCTTCCTATCCATGTGTAGGAAGGATCTTGCAGATGCTGGTTTAAACCGGAGATAGACTCAAAATGCTGGAGTAACTCAGCTGGACAGGCAGCATCTCTGGAGGGAAGGAATGGGTGACGTTTCGAATCGAAACGTCACCCATTCCTTCTCACCAGAGATGCTGCCTGTCCCGCTGAGTTACGCCAGCTTTCAGTGCCTTCCTATCCATGTACTTGTTCGAATGTCTTTTAAAAGTCTCAATTATGTCAACGTTATAGCTTGCTCTGGCAGCTGATTCCAGATACGGATTACCCTGTGGTTGAACAAGTTGCCTCTGGGGTCCCTCTTCAGTCTCTCCCCTCTCGCCTTTTAAGCCTATGCCCTCTAGTTGTAGAACTCTCTACTCTGGGGGAAAAAGACTGTGAGCGTTCACTTCATCCATGCCCATTATAATCTTGTGCACGTCAATAAGGTCACACCTCAGCCTCCTACACTCCAAAGAAAAAAGGTCCCAGCCTATCCAACGTCTCCCTACGACTCAAGCCCACAAACCCTGGTAACATCCAGGTGAATGTTTTCTGCATCCTTTCCAAATACTTCACCAGGTTAATTCCCAGGATGGCATGGCAGACATATGATGGAAGAATGGACCAACTGGGCTTATATTCACTGGAATTTACAAGGATGAGTGGGAATCTTATAGAAACTAATAAAATAGTTGTGAATCTGTGGAATTCTCAGCCAGTGGAGGCCAATTCACTAGATGTTTTCAAAAGAGAGTTAGATATAGCTCTCAGGGCTATTGGAATCAAGGAATATGGGGAAAAAGCAGGACCGGGGTACAGATTTAGGATGATCAGCCATGATCATATTGAATGGCGGTGCAGGCTCGAAGGGCCGAATGGCCTACTCCTGCACCTAATTTCTATGTTTCTATGTCAGCCATGATTATATTGAATGGCGGTACTGGCTCGAAGGGCTGAATGGCCTACTCCTGTAATTACCTTCTATGTTTTGTATCATATTTTCAGCTGAGAGTTCCTCTTTCATGTTCTCAGAGAACGAGGTTTTGCTCCTCACATTCTCCTCACAGCTCGTTCAACATGCCATAAATGACGAGTCAATTTGTTTGTTCATGTGGGGGTGGGCTGAATGTTAACCAGAGTATGAGGAACTCCCTTCGTATCTTCAGGCTGTTTAGATCGAACAACTATTGGCACACTGTGGCCGAGACTGTTTACTGAAGTCTTCTCATAACATCTGACTCCCCTCGCTCTGACACAATGATAGGAACGATACAAAACTGCCGAGCCATCACATTTCCAATGTCTCATTTACTCTAGTTTAATACTGTGGCCCACTGAGAACACAGAAGAAGGCCATGACACACACCAAGCACAAAGTTCTGCATAGAGTTACGGAGT
Source organism: Raja brachyura (assembly GCA_963514005.1). Next base: position 16,201,507 of record OY740816.1, read on the forward strand.
TAAACACCGTGGAGACAGGCTCTTTGGCCCAATTTGTCCACACCAGCCAACATGTCCCAACTACACTAGTCCCACCTGCCTGCGTTTGGCCCATATCCCTCCAAACCTGTCCTATCCATGTCCCTTGCAGATGCTGGTTCAGTCGGAACAAGGTTCTCGACCCGAAACATCACCTATTCCTTTTCTCCAGAGATGCCGCCTGACCCGCAGAGTTCCTCCAGCACTTTGTGTCTATCTTGGGCACAAAGTCCTTCTTTTCACTGCTTCCAATGCTGGAATAAATTCTCAGTGATCAGATCTGGTACAGTACGCAAGTTATCATTTGACCAGAGTAAAGTTGAGGCAGGGTTTTCCCAACACTTGCGCTGTAGTGAACGATCTGTGTCCAATTTGTGATGTTGATTGACTGGTTTAATTACCGTAGAACAGCAAACAACCATTCACTCCCACATCACATCACTGATTACTTGCTTGTAATCACGTATAGTCTTTCCGCTGACTGGATAGAACGCAACAAAAAGCTTTTCACTGTACCTCGGTACACGTAACAATTAATAATAAACTAAATCAGGTTCTCCCTGTGGTTTCCAAGACCATTTATGAAGTGCATATAAGTCAGGCATTTCAGTCCCTAGTACGATTCGGGAGGAACTGCAGATGCTGGTTTAAACCGAAGATGGACACAAAAGACTGGAGTACCTCAGCAGGTCACAGGCAGCATCTCTGGAGAGAAGGAGTAGGAGATGTTTCAGGTCAGGACCCTACCTCAGACTGCTTGCTACTATATTTAATTTTGTTTAATGTCACGTGTACCGAGGCACAGGGAAAAGCTACGCTGTTGGTGTCTCACCCACAGTGCACGCTGTCCTCGGGCCGGCTGCAGTGGAGATAAGAATCACTCCCCTTCTTTGCAGACTAAGGATTTGTGAGGAAAGTCTGGAGATTGGCGCAAGCGTCTTTGCCGAGGTTCATCCCTCTCTGATCTACGTGCTGTTTCCAGGGGAGCACATCGAGACCATCAGCCCAGTGAGAGACTGACTGCGGTCTACTCGAGACCTGTAGGTCCTCCTGTACGAGATGGCTGTAAGGGAATCCGTAAGTTCACAAGTGATAGGAACAGAATTAGGCCATTCGGCCCATCAAGTCTACTTCACTATTCCATCATGGTTGAGCGATCTTTCCCCCCTCAACCCCATCGTCCTGCCTTCTCCCCACAACCCCTGACACCCGTACTAATCAAAAATCTATCTATCTCCATCTTAAAAATATCCATCGACTTGGCCTCCACAGCCTTCTGTGCCAATGAATTCCACAGATTCACCACCCTCTGACTAAATAAATTCCTTCTCATCTCCTTCCTGAAGGTATGTCCTTTTATTCTGAGGCTGTGACCTCTGGTCCTAGACTCTCCCACTAGGGGAAACATCCTCTGTTTGAGGAATGTTGTTGTTTGCCATATCGCAGGCACAGGGAACATGCTTGGAGATACATTGCAGCTTGGAGCAGTCAAGGCAAAACCTTTGTTAAGAAGGACCACACTCTAAAGTGCTGTTGCCTCCAGCATTGAGGGATAAGCCCTGTGTAAAAAGCCTCTCAAACATTTGAACTGTGCATCGATGCCATGAGTTGCAATGGTGTCCCGTGCGTAGAGTGTGCTGACACTACAATTGTATCAACCTGATAATATAATGAATGAATGGACTGGAAGACACACAAAGTGTCAAGACAACAGCCTCTGTCTCAATGTCAGCAAGCAAGAAGGAACAGGTCAGGAAGATGGGTGGATTACACACACACACACACACACACACCGTCTGTATCAATGGGTTGAAGTGGAGATAGTTGAGAGGTTCAAGTTCCCAGGTCCAAATATCACCAACAATTTGTCATGTGGTCCAAGCACATTGACACTCATGGCTATGAAAGCTCTACTTTTTGCTTAGAGATACAGCGAGGAAACAGGCCCTTCGGCCCACCGGGTCGGTGCCGACCAGCGATCCCCGTACTAACACTATCCTACACACACTATGGACGATTTTTACATTTACCAAGTCAATTATCCAACACACATGTACTTCTTTGGAGTGTGGGAGGAAACCGAAGATCTCGGAGAAAGCCAACGCGGGTCACAGGGTGAAACGTACAAACTCCGTACAGACAGCACCCGTAGTCGGGATCGAACCCGGGTCTCCGGAGATGCAAATGTGGTAAGGCAACAACTCTGCCACCGCTCTTCTTTTCTAGATACAAAAAGCTTGAGTAACTCAGCAGGCCAGGCAGCATCTCTGGAGAGAAGGAATGGGTGACGTTTTGGATCGAGACACTTTTTCAGGCATTCTCCAGAGATGCGACCTGTCCCGCTGAGTTGCTCCAGCTTTTTCTGTCTATCTTCACTTCAAACCAGCATCTGCAGTTCCTTCCTGCACATCTCCACTATTCTACTTCTTCAGAAGGCTATGGAAATTCAGCATGTCTCCAATGACTTTCACCAATTTCCATAGATGCACCATAGAAAGCATCCTATCCAGATGCATCGGTGCATGATATGGCATTTGCTGCATCTAAAACCACAAGTAATTGCAGTTGAGAATGCAGCCAAGTCCCCCACACAAACCAGATTCCTCCCCATCCACTCCATCTTTGGGAAAACAGCCAACATAATCAAGGACCGCTCACACCCCAGCCATTCCCTCTTCTCCTCTCCCCTGTCGAGCAGTAGATACAAAAGACTGAAAACACAAGATTGAAGAATAGCTTCATCCCCAGCTTTAACAGACTCTTCAATGGAGCTTGCACATGCTGGGAATGGATTCCTCATCTTCCAATCTACCTCCTTACGAACCTCGTACTTTTTTACCTGCGATTTCTCTGCAGTTGTAACACCACAATCAGCAAAGAGAGACACAAAAAACTGGAGTAACTCAGCGGGACAGGCAGCATCTCTGGAGAGAAGGAATGGGTGATGTTTTGGGTCAAGACCCTTCTTCATAAATGTCACCCATTGCTTCTCTCTAGAGACGCTGCCTGTCCTGCTGAGTTACTTCAGCTTTTTGTGTCTATCTTTGGTTTAAACCAGCATCTGCAGTTCCTTCTTACACACTACAATCAGCAATTTGTTTGTTCCCTCTGTGGCACTTCCTGAGGCACTCAAATATATTATGAATTGTACCTTGGTACATGTGCCAATAATAAACCAATAGGAATACTAACTGAATGTAAAGATAGCCATGTACTGCTTTTGATTTTAGTTTATTTAAAAATACAGTGCGGAAATAGGCCCGTCAACCCACCATGTTCGCACCAACCTGCAATACCTGCGCACATACACTATCCTACACACTACGGATAATTTACAATTCTGCACAGTCAATTAACCTACAAACCTGCACATCTTTGGAGTGTGGGAGGAAACTGGAGCTCCCAGAGAAAACCCATACAGGACAATAGAAATAGGTACAGGAGTAGGCCATTCGGCCCTTCAAGCCAGCACCGCCATTCACTGTGATCACGGCTGATCATCCACAATCAGTACCCTGTTCCTGCCTTCTCCCCATATCCCTTGACTCCACTATCACCATGAGAACGTGCAAACTCCGTACAGACAGCAACTCCTCTGCTGTGCCACTATGCTGCCATATTTCGTACATTTTTTATGATAAAGTTTATTATTGAAATTAAATAATCTATGCCCATTGAATATTCCCAGAGATTTTTTTTCCCCGAGAATCTATTTTAATATCTGACCTTGCCCCCTTTCTTTCAGCTTTCCATTTTGGAATCATGTGCAGAATTTGAGAGAAGGGAGTCCTTTTGAAATGTAAAGCTCATTAAAATCAATTTTCCTCTTCAGAGCCTATTTACTCAATTGCATAGATCAATATCTCTCGATTATCTGACTAATGAGACAGGGTTTCTTTGATCAGCGATGCTGAAACCAACTTCAGTAGCTGCTGTGTTGTTGCTATCCTCTCTCTAGCTGCATTGTCACTGCATTGGCTGTCATTCCACCTCCCAAGTTATTCCACTGAATCGAACTACCAAATCATTGAGGAGTTTAAGGAAGATACTGTAATTTTAGAGTCATAGATCTGTTCAGCAACAAAACAGTCCCTTCGGCCCACCTTGTCCATGCTGGCATGTTGCTGGCTAAAGATAGACACAAAATGCTGGAGTAACTCAGCGGGCCAGACATCATCTCTGGAATGAATGCTGGAATGGATGACGTTTCGGGTCGAGACCCTTCTTCAGACTGCCCGACCTGAAACGTCACCCATTCCTCTCCAGAGATGCTGCCTGTCCTGCTGAGTTACTCCAGCATTTTGTGTCTATTTTTGGTGAACCCAGCATCTGTAATCCTTCCTGGCATTATTATTGGGTTATTTATATTTGGGGTCATATGCATCTGAACCCTTCCTATCCATACGTCTGCCCAAATGTCTTTTTGGACTATTGTAGCATTTGGTTTTAGTTTTAATTGGTTTAATTACATTCCAAGTAAATACCCTTGACTGTTACTTTTAATCAGAGTGTGTTTTGATTTGAGCGGTGAGGTCAGTTCTACAAAGGGTGCATTATAACAACATGCTATTTCCATCTATCAGTAACAACTCTGTGAAAGTGACATTCTCATAAGATACGGGATTGTTAGTGGCAACGGCCTGTTTGCTACGAGGCTACATATTCCGTGAGGGACTGAAATGTCAAGCCATGGTGTGTCAGTTAGGCTGTACCGTTGACCTGCTGTGACCACTGTGTGTGCTTTGCAGCTATTGTCACTGAATGTGAGACCCGCGTAGATCTTGGACTGTGATTTAAAACAGTGCTGGAGTCCATCATTTTGACAGCCACCCACTTGAGGCAAACAAACCTTTATCTCATCGGAATGTTCCATCCTTTCAGACGTGTGGCTCCACGAGTGTGATTTGGAATAAATGAATCATGACTTGTCCACTGTGCTCAACCCAAGTTCAACAAACAATGCTAGTGAACCTTTGTTTGATCCAGAGCCAGCTCAGATTGTCAATGTGTGTTGGAGTTCGCTGGGATGCTGGAGGTTGAGGGAGACTATGTAAGTAAGTAAATTAATTGGCCAAGTATTCACATACAAGGAATTTGCCATGGTGCTCCGCCCACAAGTAACAACATGATATAACTCTCAGCTTAAAACTATGTCCAATTGTTTTTCATACCCAATCATGAGAAAATGATTTTGAATACCTATCCCATCCATGTCTCGTATAACCTTATAAGTAAGTAAGTAAGTCTATTGGCCAAGTATTCACATACAAGGAATTTGCCTTGGCGCTCCGCCCACAAGTAACAACATGACATACAGTGACAGTTACGAATGATTCAGGAAGCACTAAACATTAATAATAATAAAACATTAATGATAAAACACCATTGATAAAGCACGTGAACCAACAAAATACCAGATCAAAGGGAGGCTACAGATTTTTGGCTGTTGAGTAGAGCAACTACTCGTGGATAAAAACTGTTTTTGTGTCTGGCTGTGGAAGCTTTGACAAACCGGAGTCGCCTTCCAGAGGGAAGTGATTCAAAGAGTTTGTGGCCAGGGTGAGAGGGGTCAGAGATGATCTTGCCCGCTCGCTTCCTGGCCCTTGCAGTGTATAGATAGACATATATAGAATTATGAGAGGCATAGATAGAGCAGAGAGACAGAAGTTTTCTCCCATGGTGGAATGTCAAAGACTAGAGGGCAGAGCTTTAAGGTGAGAGGGGCAAAGTTTAAAGGAGATATGTGGAGCATGTTTTCTTTTACACAGAGTGTGATGGGTGCCTAGAACGCACTGCCAGAGGTGGTGGTGCAGGCAGATGTGATAGTGAGATTTAAGACGCTATTAGATAGGCACATGGTTCTGCAGGAGATGGAGGGTTATGGATCTTGTGCTGGTAGAGGATATTACTTTAACTAGGGTAGACCCAAAATTGCTGGAGTAAATCAGCTGGACAGGCAGCATCTCTAGAGAGAAGGAATGGGTGATGTTTCGGGTCGAGACGTTTCGATCCGAAATGTCACCCATTCCTTCTCTCCAGAGATGCCGCCTGTCCCGCTGAGTTACTCCAGCACTTTGTGTCTCCCTTCGATTTAAACTAGCATCTGCAATTCTTTCTTACACAGACAATAGAAAATAGGTGCAGAAAATCGGCCCTTTGAGCCAGCACCGCCATTCAAAATGATCACGGCTGACCATCCAAAATCGGTACCCCGTTCCTGCTTTCTCTCCATATCCCTTGATTCAGTTAGCCCCAAGAGCTATATCTAACTCACTTTCGAAAACATCCAGTGAATTGGCCTCCACTGCCTTTGGTGGCAGAGAATTCCACAGATTCACAACTCTCTTATAAGTTTCTATAAGATCCCCTCTCATCCTTATAAATTCCAGTCAATATCAGCTCAGTTGATCCATTATTTCATCATATGTCAGTCCCCCCATCCCGGGAATTAACCTGGTGAACCTATGCTGCACTCCCTCAATAGCAAAAATGTCCTTCCTCAAATTAGGGGACCAAAACTGCACACAATACTCAAGGTGCGGTCATCTACTGTATGCCGGCTTTGATTTGTTCTGTACCATTTCATACATCTAGTTCCCCTATCCCCTTACTCTCTGAAGAAGGGTCTCGACTCGAAACATTACCTATTCCTTTTCCCCTGAAGATGCTGCCTGGCCCGCTGAGTTTCCCCCAGCATTTTGTGTCTATATTCAGTGGAAATGTTGATTTTGAGACCGAAGTGCATCAAGTGCGACCTTCCCAAACCAAATCCGCATCAGGCAATCAAGAGCGCGACGACCCTCTGCGATTTTAACAACATCCTTTTCCAGCCACCTAGTGAAATGTGCTCTCTCATTCCCGTTCAAAGCTGCACAAAATCCGGCAACTATTTTAACTTGGGCTTGAAAGTTGTTGAAACTTTTTTTTTAATGGGGATTCCTGAACAGCGATCACAAGCTTTAATGTTTGTGCAGTAATTTCCGCTGAGCTTTCTGTCCCAGTTGAAGGGCTGTGCTCACTCAGTGAGGGTTTGGAGCTGACTGCTGTTGTTTTGGACCTGGCAGATGTTCACTATTAGTCTAATTATTACTCCCCCCCCCCCCCCCCCCCCACCCCTCCCTTGGTTTGTGTTTCATCTGGGACTGATTCTGATTATTTTCTCTGTGTCGATCGAAGGCAGAGACGGCTTGGTGCCAGGAGTCTGGGAGCTAGCAAGGAGGGGAGAGAGAATGAGCCTGAACACAACGGAGAGGCAGGGGATGGTCAGAATGTGAAAGGAAGAGAGAGGAGAAGACTGGCTTGAGAGTTGGCTAATTCAGGGACCTCCCTTTTTAATCCCCTCCTCACACACATCCCATCCTCAGTAGATAGTTCTTCTCTCCAGAGATGCTGCCTATCCCGCTGAGTTACTCCAGCATTTTGTGTCTATCTTCGGTGTAAACCAGCATCTGCAGTTCCTTCCGACACACAGTGTGGTCTCAACCTGAAAAGGAATTGGTGACGTTCTCGAGTCTGAAGAAGGGTCCCAACCAAAACGTCACCCGTTCCTTCTCTCCAGAGATGCTGCCTGTCCCGTTGAGTTACTCCAGCAATTTATGTCTACCTTCGGTTTAAACCAGCATCTGCAGTTCTTTCCTACATGTTGTTATGTTCAGTTCTGTTCTGTTGGCCATGGGTGCGGTCTGACTGCTGTAGTCTGAGCACACAGGGTGCCAGGTTAGGATGGTGTTTTGTGCAGAAATGCCCAAAGGTGAGGAGTTTTAGGACATCTGCAGCCAGGTCACATGAGTAGCCACGTCCCAATATGTACCTCGGGCTCAGCGGGCAACAGGTCTGGATCTAACTGCACAAAGGATCTGCTGCCAAAGGAAGAGTTGACGTGATTGCCTTGTATGGTAACGACTGACTATAAACTGGCAGTGTTTAAGTCAGTGTAATGTCGAAAAGAGCCGAGTTTTATTTTTGGCAGGCTGCGTTTGTATGTTCGGGTCCAGTTGGCACCAACACCAGTTTGTGGGAATCATTTGCGGTTTGTCTTCAGATCAAAGACCCACCGAAGCGGCTCTGATCCAACCCACCCCTGGCACTGCCCTCCATCGCGGGCAACTCCTAGCACCCGCACTGTCCTCCTTGTACTGATCTGTCCTGTTAATGCGCGATGAGCGTTTGTCGGCACTGGGCCTCGACTCACTGCAGTTTAGAAGGTTGTGGAGGGACATCATTGAAACTTACTGAATAGTGAATGATCTGGATAGAGTTGATGTGGAGTGGAGGTTTCCACTCATGGGAGAGTCTAGGTCTAGGGGTCATAGCCTCGGGATAAAAGGACTTTTCTTTAGGAAAGAGGAGGAATTTTTTTAGTCAGAGGGTGGTGAATCTGTGGAATTCATTGCCACAGAAGCCTGTTGAGGCCAAGGGGATGGGTAGATAGATTCTTGATTAGTGTGACTGTCAGCGGTTATGGCCAGAAGGCAGGAGAATGGGGTTGAGAGGGGGAGGTAGGTCAGCCATGATTGCATGGTGGGATAGACACGATGGGCCGACTGGCCTAATTACATGGACATCACTTATAATTAATTGGTTATCAATGGTTTGGGTGCATCGATCTTGCTACTGGCACCCATACACAAAGTGCTCACCCCCCCCCCCCCCCCCCCCACATGTTATCCTCCCGTGGTCTCTGCACAACATGTTGCATGGGCCACCTCTGGGTGTCTGCTGGGTTCCATTAATTCCCCCCCCCCATGGATCCCTGCTTTATCCTCAAGCCCATTGGGAATAGTTGTGATAGCGGTGTAGACTCATTTTTATTTAACTAACTTCAGCAATGATGATCTTCGATGGGCTTTAGTTTAGAGAGAGAACACAGAAACAGGCCCTTCGGCCCACCGAGTCCAAGCCGGCCTGCAGTCACCCCGTACACTAGCACTATTCCACACACTAGGGACAATTTAGTCTTTAACAAAGCCAATTAATCTACAAACCTGTACGCCTTTGGAGTGTGGGAACAAACCAGAGCACCCGGACGAAGCCCACGCGGTCACGGGGAGAACGTACAAACTCCGCACAGATAGCACCCTTAGTCAGAATTGAATCCGGGTCTCTGGTGCTGTGAGGCAGCAACTCTACCGCTGCACCACCGTGCTGCCCTGTAGAACTCCACTTCTATGGAGTTTGAACTGTTCGACTCATCTCTACATCATCATGGAAGACATTTGACTCTGTCTGTGGAACTAATGCACCACGATGCTGAGAATTATATTCCCAACTCTGTATACTCCCCTTTGCTCTATCTTTTGTAGTTGAGTTTGAACTGAATGATCTGATATGGTATATCTGACCAGTTGGACAGTCCATAGATTTTTGGTTGTACCATGGACCTCGGTTTTTGACAACTAAACACTCTTCACTTGACTCTTGGCTTCCACAACTTGTCAGTCTTGAAAGCATGGAGTCTTAGAACACAGGACAGTACAGCACAGGAACAGGCCCTTCGGCCCACAATGTCCGTGCCAAACTTCATGCCACGACCAATCCTTATCTTGTCCGCACATAATCCAAAAGTCTCTAAAACACTACTGTCTTATCTGCCTCCATCCTCAGCAACGCATTCCTTGCGCCCACCACCCTCTGGATAAAAAAAACGTACATATAAACCAGCGTACTGTCCGATTCACCTCTTCCCCATTGAGGAAATTGGACTATGTCCAAGGAATTGATGCACTACAATGCTGAGAATTACATTTTGCACGCTGCATCTTCCCCTTTGCTCCACCTAATACAGGTGAGTTTGAACTGATTGTATCTATATATGGTATATCTGACCTGTTGGCTAGCAAGCAAAACAAGGCTCTTGTTATATGTGACAATAGTAAATGTAAACCTAATTTTGACCTGTACATCTCCTTTAAAATTTGCTCCTTGCACCTTAAAGCTGGACATCTTAAATTGGGAGATAGAGGGGGAGAAGGTCGAGGAGTGAATCGGGTTTGGTCTTCATCACACAGACTGAGGTAATGATGCTGGGTGGCCTGAAGCGGGGAATATGGAAAATATGCTTCTCCGGGTGTTGTTACTTGGTCTGCAGAGGCTCAGCTATTTCTGTAGTGGGGTTGCTGGGGTTAGACACTAATCTCTCACCTGGGAGGCCACATAACTCAGCACCATTCCTGGGAACCTGCCACACACCTCCGGGGACATCTGTAAGTTTCAAAAGGGGGAGAGAGGTGGAGAGAGGAATTAGTGCTCTGGGGCTGCGCAGCGTTAGAGTTGCTGCCTCACAGCGCCAGAGACTCGGGTTCAATCCTGACTACGGGTGCTGTCTGTACGGAGTTTGTACGTTTTCCCTGTGACCGCGTGGGTTTTCTCCGGGTGCTCCGGTTTCCTCCCACACTCCAAAGTGGGTTTGTAGGTTAATTGGCTTCGGTAAAAAAATTGTAAATTGTCACTAGTGTGTGGATTAGTGTTAGTGTAGAGGGATCGTTGGTCATCGTGGACCAAAGAGCCTGTTCCCGCACTGTATCTCGGAGGTCAAAAAGTCGTAGGAATTTCTAGAGCATGGTAAAATCCTCTATGTATAACTGACCATGGGGGGCGAATGGCAGAAATGGTGTCAACGATGGTTTTTGGATAGATGGAGATTCTGCATTTTTAACACACGGATTAAAATCTATAATTTGACCCAACAAACATTTTCAAGGATTGAACAGAAGGCTGTCCGGTGTCGGATGAGGAAAGTAGAAACAAGGAACTGCAGATGCTGGTTTACAAAAGAAGACGCAAAGTGCTGGAGTAACTCAGTGGGTCGTGCAGCATCTCTGGAGAACATGGATTGGTGACGTTTCAGGTCAGGATCTTTCTTCAGACTCTGAAGAGGGTTCCCGACCCAAAACGTCATCACTCCATGTTCTCCCGAGATGCTGGAGTAACTCATACTCCAGCACTTTGTGTCTTTTTACAATGCTCAGTGAAGGTTGAACTTGAAGGGTACTCTTGTATCCTGCCGCAGTGTAATCCACTAACCTTACACGGTACTTGAGTCTGATTGAGCCAATGTATAGTGTGATGTTTACTGAACTGTATGCAAGAAAGGAATCTCACTGAACATGTTCATATGTTCATATGATATAGGAGCGGAATTAAGTCATTTGGCCCATTAAGTCTACTACGCCATTCAATCATGGCTGATCTATCTTTCCCTCTCAACCCCATTCTCCTGCCTTCCCCCCAATCCCTGACGCCCATACTAATCAACTACATGTGAACTCAACCTGAAACGTCACCCATTCCTTCTCTCCAGAGATGCTGGCTGTCCCACTGAGTTGTGCCCCTGTTCCAATTGGGCGATTTTTTTTAAGGCGACTAGGATGTCGCCACATGGTCACCGGGGAGTCGCCTGTACGGTTGTGAGTAGTCACCTCATTCGCCCAAAGAATCGTAGAGTCTTTCTGGTCGCCGCTGGATTTTGAAATGTTTAAAACATTTTGGCGACAGTTGGCTTGACGCCAGTGAGAGTAGCTTGACTTCTCCTGACGTAGGGGCTGTCGTAGGCTGTCGCCAGGATGATGTAGGTTGTCGCCGGTGCTGACTTCTGTAAATTTCATTGGCGACTTCCTACATCAACCGGCGAATGAATTGTCTTACCTTGTCGCAGCTTGTCGCAGGTGGACGTAGGTTGTAGGTGTGGACGTCCTAATGGGTCACCGGTTGTCGGTAGCTGGACATCGACTAGGTGGTAGGTTGTTGTAGACATTGTCATAGACATTGTCGTAGGAGGGGTCCAGTCGCCGGTTTTTCGGCGACCTACTACGATTATTACAGTCGCCGAAAAAATCTCCTAAGTGGGACAGGCCCATAACTCCAGCTTTTTGTGTCTATCTTCAATGAACAGTGAAGTACCATTGAACCATTGAGGCACAGCTCTGAGCTTCAGGAGGGGTCATCTGGGAAGATGGTATGTGTGTTGATATTTGTGATTAATTGCAGGCGTGTGTCTCTGACAGCCCACCCTGGGAGCAGTGACAGGCTGGGAGTCATGTGTTTGCCTGTAAGCTGTAACAGCAACCCTACAAACCCAACCAGTACCTCCCTCTTGCTCTGATGCGGTTTCGAACAAACATTCCCACCCCTCGCCGCCACATTCCTCGGCAAGCTGTAGGATTGCAGACGCAGATAACGGATATAACCCGGGTACGAACTTAGCCTCTCAACTTGTAAGTGGTTCAACTCTCCCTGGTACTTAGACCAAGATCAATGCTGGAGTGCGCCCTTCTTTCTTAGCCTTTCATCTGGTTGGGAAACAGCATTTAAACGGAATGGGAGTTTCCAGTTTGATCTCGGGTATAGCTGACTCTTGTCACAATGCTTGTCGTGTGAGCTGCAAACTGTCTCTTCTCCCCTCTCCCATCAGCCAGGAGGTCCAGCAGTTTGAGTACAGAGGTTTGAGAGCGGCACGGTGGTGCAACGGTAGAGCTACTGCCTTCCAGCGCCAGAGACCTGGGTTCGATCCTGACAACGCATGCTTGTCTGTACGGAGTTTGTCCGTTCTCCCCGTAACCTGCGTGGGTTTTCTCCAAGATCTTTGGTTTCCTCTCAAAATCCAAAAATGTACAGGTTTGTAGGTTAATTGGCTTGGTATCCATGTAGAATTGTCCCTAGTGTGTGTAGGGTAGTGTTAATATGCGGGGATCGCTGGTCGGTGTGGACTCGGTGGGCCAAAGGGCCTGTTTCCGTGCTGTACAGTAAAACTTAAACTAAAAAGAGCATACCTCCAGATTCAGGGACAGTTCAAGCAACTGAACCATCCTCTCACCAACTAGAGTGCGGTCCTGACCTCCCATCTACCTTACTGGAAACATTTGAACTATCTTTAATCAAACTTTATCTTGCATTAAAGGTTTTTCCTTTGATCCTTTATCTGTGCACTGTGGACGGCTTGATTGTAATTCTTTGACTGCATAGCATGCAACAAAAAGCTTTTCACTGTACCGCGGTAAATGTGATAACAATACACTAGACTACACTAAACTAAGTTGCCCAGACTGGATAGCATGCAAAACCAAGCTTGCCACTGTCGCTCGGTACAATATTAAACCTTAACCTAAACCTGGCGGTAGAGCCACTCACTACCTCAACTCCAGCAACCCCGACTTCTAGTGCTGTCTGTGTGGAGTTTGCACGTCCCCCCTGTGATCATGTGGGTTTCCACCGAGTGCTCTGGTTTCCTCCCACACTCCAACGAAACTGGTGGTAGGAGGGTGGTGGTGGTGGGAGGGACTGGGCGAGATTGTGTGTGAGGGTACAGATTGAAGGGGGGAGGGGATTGAGAATTGGTGCAGAGTTGGAGGCTTCATCTTCAGGAAATATAAATGTAATCTGTCACCTGGGTGGCCCTATAATTCAGCACCATTCCTGGGTACCTGCCACATACCTCGGAGGGCATCTGTAAGGGGAGCGGGGTGGAGAGAGGAATTAGTGCTCTGGGGTGGCACAGTGGCATAGCAGCTGAGTTGCTGCCTCACAGCACCAGAGACCCAATTTTGATCTTGATCTTGGGTGCTGTCTGTGTGGAGTTTGCATGTTCTCCCTGTGACCTTGTTCATTTACTTCAGCTGCTCCAGTTTTGCCCCAATTCCAAAGACGTGCGGGTTTGTAGGGTAATTGGCCCTCTGTAAATAGCCCCTAGTGTGCAGGGAGTGGATGAGAAAGTGGGATAACATAGAACTAGTGTGAACGGGTGATCGATGGTCAGCATGGACGCAGTGGGCCGAAGGGCCTTTTTCTGTGCTGCATCTTCAATGTAAACAAAATAATTTGAATCTGATCTGAGAAATACATATCCTAATCGCACATTGCCCAGAGTTTTGTCCTGGCCCTAATCTTAGCAGACAAAATAGTGAAATGGGAATGGTGAATAGTGAAAGGCCTGGATAGAGTGGATGTGGAGAGGATGTTTCCACTGGTGGGAGAGTCTAGGACCTGAGTGGACAGCCTCAGAATAAAAGGACGTACTTTTAGAGAGGAGATGAGGATGAATTTCTCCAGTCAGATGGTGGTGAATCTGTGGAATTCATTGCCACTGACAGTTGAGGAGGCTATTTTGGCTATTTTTAAGGCAAAGGTTGACAGATTTTTTTAATAGTACTGGTTTCAGGGGTTATGGGGAGAAGCAGGTGAATGGGGTTGAGAGGGAAAGATAGATCAGCCATGATTGAACGGCAGAATTGACTTGATGGGCCGAATGGCCTAATTCCGCTCCTATGACTTATGAACCTATGAAATGCAGGTGTGTGGGCTTCTTACACCCACTCAGCACCTGGTTAGAGCTTACATTTGCAAAACCTGCCAGATATGTGGGAGGAATGGCCTGTTGCAGGGAACACGGTCCACTTTGGGTCAGTCCTTGTTCAGAACCTGTGGAGGAGCGAGATCAGAGAAGGAAGGAGGAGCATGGGAACGGAAAACGATGCAAATCTGTATATTAGCTCGATCACTGAACAGAAATGTTTCCAAATGCAGCATAATTCTGACATAACATGAATTTATGAATGGCCATCTCTGGTTTCATTTCTTTCCACTCCTCTGATGCTCAGGACATTCCAGTGAGCTGATGTGGGTGAGGCCGGCCACGCCCAATGGAATCGGCCGAGGCACGGATAGTGGCGGCTGCATTGATGACAAATGTGTGACCTTTTACTTTGGCTCCAAGTCTGTCCCCTGAGGTGGAAGCGGAGCGGAGATCCAGGCTCCTGACTCTCCAGCGCTGCTGGATCTGTAGAATCGCTCACTCAGGAAGGGCGGGTAGTCAGAGAGTGCGATGCTGTCTGCCATCTGTAGGCTATAGAGATTTAAAAGGGCCTAACCTAGACCTGAGAGGGCGGCACGGTGGCGCAGCGGTAGAGTTGCTGCCTTACAGCGACTCGGGTTCAATTCTGACCATGGGTGCTGTCTGTATGGAGTTTGTACGTTCTTCCTGTGACCTGCATGCGTTTTCTCCGGGTGCTCCGGTTTCCTCCCGCACACTCCGAAGACGCACAGGTTTGTCAGCTAATTGGCTTCAATAAAATTATAAATTGTCCCAAGGGTGTGTAGGATAGTGCTAGTGTGCGGAGATCGCTGGCCGGCGCGGACTCGGTGGTCCTAAGGGCCTGTTTCTGTGCTGTATCTCCAAACTAAACGAAGACACGGTGTGGAAACAAGTCTGCATCGGCCAGCAATCACCCAGGACTATCCTACACACACTAGGGACAATTCGCAATTTAGAGAAGCCACCAATTAACCTACAAATCTGTACATCTCTGGAGTGTGGGAGGAAACCGGAGCTCCTGGAGAAAACCCTCGCGAGTCACAGGGAGAACGTACAAACTCCGTGCGGGCAAGCGCCCGTAGTCAGGATTGAACCCGGGTCTCTGGCGCTGAGAGGCAGCAACTCTGTGCCGCTCTCATCCATGTGCCTCTGACCAAGAACAGAGTCTGCACCACACCCCTGTGTGGTCAGGGCCGAGAGCTGGATTCTCCACTCGTGATGTTTTGATTCATCTGAATGGAATGCATTTATAAACGAGCGTATCAAATGCCTCTTCAAATGCTGTGTCTCGCGGGGAGGCTGAGAACGGTGCGTGAAATGGAAATTGTGTGAATTTGCAGCAGAGTTAACAGTCCCCATCTGAGAGAAAACCTGAGCTCTCCTACCTTCTACCACCATGGCCAAATCCTTAAGCTGGAGAAACATGGAACTAGATGCTGGTCTACGAAAAAAGACAAGTGTAGACAAATGACTCTAATACTCTGGATCAAGCGGACGTCTCTGTGAGAGTGGCTGGTGACTATTTGCCAGTCAAGGGCTTCGCAGCACAACTAAAACATGTTTCCCTACATAGAATTCATCAACTTGCCAACATCCTTCCCCAGACTCCCACCGCACCCACCAGCCATTCCAAAGAACACTTGTCCATGTCTCTGTGCCAATGGCCATGACTGGGAATCCTTCCCAATTGCAAGGCTACACTGCACAACATCACAGTCGGCACTTTAAATCTTTAACTGCAGATGCTGGTCTACAAAATTGGGACCAGTGCAGGCGGGGCATGTTGGTCGACGTGGGCAAGTTGTGCCGAAGGGTCTGTTTCCATGCTGTATGACTCTAAGATTTTGGACACAAAAGACGAGGAGGAATTTCTTTAGTCAGAGGGCGGTGAATCTGTGGAATTCACTGTCACAGCCGGCTGTGGAGGCCAAGTCAATGGGTAATCTTAAAGCAGGGATCGGCAAATGCTTGATTAGTACGGGTGTCAGGGGTTATGGGGAGACGGCAGGAGAATGGGGTTGAGAGGGAAAAATAGACAATAGACAATAGGTGCAGGAGGAGGCCATTTGACCCTTCGAGCCAGCACTGCCATTCAATGTGATCATGGCTGATCATCCCCAACCAGTACCCCGTTCCTGCCTTCTCCCCATATTCCCTGACTCCGCTATTTTTAAGAGCCCTATCTAGCTCTCTCTTGAAAGTATCCAGAGAACCAGCCTCCACCGCCCTCTGAGGCAGAGAATTCCACAGACTCACCACTCTCTGTGAGAAAAAGTGTTTCCTCGTCTCCGTACTAAATGGCTTACTCCTTATTCTTAAACTGTGGCCCCTGGTTCTGGTCTTCCCCCAACATCGGGAACATGTTTCCTGCCTCTAGCGTGTCCAAGCCCTTAACAATCTAAGTATACCTAACAATCCAAGGAAAAAAAGATCAGCCATGATTGAATGGTGGATTAGACTGAGTGGGTGGAATGGCCTTATTCTGCTCCTGTGACTTATGAACGTGACACAGTTACAAAATAAGGGCTGGAAATTCGAAAACGAGGTGTAGAGATTTCTTCTTTCAGAGGGTGCCCGCTAGAAGGGTGGAGGGTGGAGGTTGGATCCTATTTAATGTGGAGAGAGATAACGATTGAGGGGTTGAGGGTGATGGGGAACTGGCACAGAGAGGAGTTGAGGCCAGTGTAGATCATCCATGATGCCGTTGAGCAGTGGGACAGGATAGAGGGGCCGAGTGGACTATTCCTGCTCCTGTTATCCTGTGGCCAGGGTTTGACCCAGTCTTGTCTTATTCAGCTGCTTGAATCTTAATATGTTTTAATGCAAGTTTGAAATTGATTGAATTCAGTGTAATCAAGGTGTATTCAAGAAAGAGTTGGATAGGGCCCTTAGTGCTAAAGGAATCAAGGGATATGGGGAGAAAGCAGGAACGGGGTACTGATTCTGGATGATCAGTCATGATCATATTGAATGGTGGTGCTGGCTCGAAGGGCCGAATGGCCTATTTTCTATGTTTCTATGAAATGATTGAAAGATACAGCATGGAAACACGCCCTTCGGCCCACCGATCACCCGTTCACACTCGTTCTGCTATCCCACTTTCTCGTCCACTTCCTACACACTAGGGGCTAATTAACGTATAAACCAGAATCTCTTTGGTATGTGGAAGGAAACCGGAGCACCCGGAGGAAACCCACGTAGTCATAGGTGACAGGAGTAGAATTAGGCCATTCAGCCCATCAAGTCTACTCCGCCATTCAATCATGGCTGATCTATCTCTCCCTCCTAACCCCATTCTCCTGCATTCTCCCCATAACATAGAAAATATAGAAAATAGGTGCAGGAGGAGGCCATTCGGCCCTTTGAGCCAGCACCACAATCTCTGACACGTGTACTAATCAAGAATCTGTCTATTTCTACCTTAAAAATATCCACTGCCTTGGCCTCACAGGGATAATGTGCGAACTCCACACAGACAGCACCTGAGGTTACTGTAGGATGGTTCCCGGGTCCCTGGTGCTGTGAGGCAGCGGTTCTACCCGCTGCGCCACTGTGCCGCCCTTGCTCCCGGGATGGCTAGCTGTTGCCTGTCCAGCCACACATAAAACCACTGAGACTTGTATGTGCAAGGGAGAGGGTCAGGGAGAGCAGCAGTTTCCACAGACATAATGAAAGATAGAGTGATTTATCCATCTGGAAAAGCTTCTGGCTCCGGCAGAAAAAATAAATGCTGTTTTTGGAAACTCACAGTTTGTTTTTACCATCGTTTTTTACTGTTTCCTTTCCGTGTCTGGTTTCCCAGCCCCTCTGTCCCTCCCCGTCTAACCCATATCACCCACTGCCTCACACAATCTCTATCAACCCATGCCCCACCCCAACTCTCTCACCCCCCTCCCTCCCCAGCTCTCCCTCCCTCCACTCTACCCCTCCCGCTCTATAGAACATAGCACAGTACAACACAGGAACAGGCCCTTTGGCCCTCAACGTCCGTGCCGAACATGATGCCGAGTTAACTTTTTTCTGGAGTCCAGAACCAGGGGCCACATTTTAGGAATAAGGGGTAAGCCATTTGGAACGGAGACGAGGAAACACTTATTCACACAGAGAGTTGTGAGTCTGTGGAATTCTCTGCCTCAGAGGGCGGTGGAGGCGGGTTCTCTGGCTAGGGCTCTTCAAGAGAGAACTAGATAGGGCTCTTAAAGATAGCGGAGTCAGGGGATATGGGGAGAAGGCAGGAACGGGGTACAGATTGGGGATGATCAGCCATGATTATATTGAATGGCGGTGCTGGCTCGAAGGGCCGAATGGCCTACTCCTGCACTTTTCTATTGACTATTGTCTATGGTCTATTAACTAATCTCCTCTGCCTGTAAGTGATCCATATCCCTCCATTCCCTACATATCCATGTGCCTATCTAAAAGCCTCTTAAATGCCACCTATCGTATCTGCGTCCATCGGCACCCCTGGCAGCGCGTTCCAGGCACCCACCACCCTCTCTGCCCCACGCTCCTTCCCTGACATCAATCTGCCCCCGCTTTCCATCTCCCCGCCCCTCCACCTTGGTCACTGTGTCTCCTTGCCCATCCTCAGCAAGCCCCGAAACATGGGCGTTAAAGAGTTATTTGGCGAATGCGCCTTGGCTTTTGCTCGTGTTATTGCGATTTAATAAAGTAAGTTCCGTCGCATGTTCCACTAACCCATCCCAGACTCTGCACATTCCCCTCAAGTAACAATGATCTCTCCGACTTGATGTTATCCAGGGATTTAGATTCAGTGATCAAGCTCATGTAAAGATGAGAAACAGATAACCACTGCATCGTTTTCCGTTCCCATGCTCCCCTTTATTGCTCTTCCTTTCTTCTCTGACCTCTCTCCTCCACAGGTTCTGAACAAGGACTGACCCAAAGTTGAACATAAGATAGGCACAAAAAGCTGGAGTTAAGGGCCTGTCCCACTTGGGTGTCATTTGCACATCACGCAGGTGGCACAAAAAGATTTTGTTAGTCCTAAAATCCTGGGGTGACCGCGCGTCACCATACACCATGCGCACGCCTTGCGCGCATCACGTGCACGTCATGACACGTGCATCGTGACGCGTAAATGACGTCGCGTAAATGACACGCAAATGATGCCCAAGTTCCTCTTTCCGTGTCCATCTTGTTACAAATGTTGGCCTCGCTGTCATCGTTCTTCCTGAAAAGGACGCAAGCTTCCGGCGACAATCAGTGGAAGCCATCACTTGTCGCAATAGATGCTGGTGCTGGCAAAATTAGCTCGGGATACTTCCAGTTTCCAGCCCCGCGGCGTGGACGCTTCTGCTATGGGGCCGATGCCCAAGTGGGACAGACCCTTAACTCAGCGGGTCAGGCAGCATCTCTGGAGAGAAGGAATAGGTGACGTTTCCGGTCTGGACCCTTCTTCAGACTGAGAGTCAGGGGAGAGGGAAACAAGAGATATAGACAGTGATGTGGAGAGATATAGAACAAATGAATGAAAGATGTACAAAGAAGTGATGATGATAAAGGCAACAGGCCATTGTTAGGTGTGGGCTGGGTGAAAACGAGTTACAGACAAGACAACTTTGAAACTAGCACACCGACTTGGGCGGGGGAGGGACGGAGAGAGAGTTGAAAGTGTTCCCTTCAATAGACAATCCTTCCCGCTTATCAGGCAGGTTTTAGAGATCTCCAGAGTAAGCTGTAACTAGGTGCTAGGTGGGTGTAAGATGCCCACACACATACCTGTATTTCATGTCATAGGAGCAGAATTAGGCCATTCGGCCCATCTACTCCGCTATTCACTCATGGCTGATTTATCTTTCCCTCTCAACCCCATTCTCCTGCCTTCCAAAAATAACCCTGACACCCTTACTAATCAAGAAACCTTTACTTTCATTTGCACTTGTAAACATCCAGAGGAAGTTTATTTTTAAAAATAAACCTTATTTAGAATAAAAACTACATACAAAAACAAAAACCCTAGACTGTGGTCCTCTCCCACCGAGCCTTGGCGTTGGCTGCACCGAGCTTCAGTGCGTCCCTCAGCACGTACTCCTGCAGCCTGCAGCGGGCCAGTCGGCAACATTCCCCGACGGACATCTCGCTCTGTCGGGAGACCAACAAGTTTCGTGCAGAACAAAGAGCGTCTTTCACCGAGTTGATGGTCTCACGCTCATCACCAAAAACCGGGATACTTTTGCCTCCAACCCCAGCGAAGTGGGTTTCCTCCGGGTGCTCCGGTTTCCTCCCACATCCCAAAGACGTACAGGTTTGTACGTCGTTTTCCCCCCTGTAAATTGCCCCTAGTGTGTAGGGAGTGGGGGAGAAAGTGGGATAACATAGAACTAGCATGAATGGACGATCGATGGTCGGTACGGACTCGGTGGGCCGAAGGGCCTGTTTCGGTGTTGTGTCTCTAAACTAAATTGATATTTGTGTGGACCTTTTTGCCTGTGGGAAATCACACAGATTTCAAGGCTAGCTACAGGGAGGGACATCGCGGGCAGGCGGGACTAGTGTAGAAGGGACATGTTGGCCGGTGTGAGCAAGTTGGGCCGAAGGGCTGTGCTACAGGTCAGCTTGGGTCCACATTTAGCTGAAACGTTTGGGTTAGTGTTGGTTTAGATAAAGGTCTGCTGTATATTAGTCAGCAGATGATGATTTTCTTTGCATGACTGCACCTCGATCAATATTTTGTAGTTCTGATTAATAGCACGTTTGAGATCATTATATTTTATGTTTTGTCTCAGTTCTGGATGAAATGAAGCGAACATGGTCTTGGCTGGAGTCTGGATTGGCCATGTTTGAGTTGGCTTGGCGTGAGCTCCTCATGTTATACACAAGCAGACTGCTGTTTAGTTTAGTTTAGTTTATAGACGCAGCGGGGAAACAGGCCCTTCGGCCCACCAAGGCCGCACCGACCAGCGATCCCCACACATTAACACACACTAGGGCCAATTTGACATGTTTTTATACCGAGCCAATTAACCCGCAAACCTGTACTTGTGGGAGTGTGGGAAGAAACTGAAGATCTTGGAGAAAACCCACACAGGCCATGGGGAGAACATACAAACTCCGTACAGACAGCACCTGTAGTCAGGAACGAACCTAGGTCTGTGGCGCTGTGAGGCAGCAACTCTACCGCTGCGCCACTGTGCCACCCTAACACTGTTGTGTTGGATAATGTTTGGCTGATTAAATAGACGGCTAATGTCAGAGTGTTGGCGGGAGGGATTCTGGTTCAGGGGGCATGAGGACAAGTCCCGAACCAGGAGAAACCCGTTCAAAACGCATCAAGTTGTACCTTTACAGGATCTGGACCTACATGGGTCGCTTGGTTTTGTAACAGGCGGCTGTGGAGGCCGAGTCAATGGATATTCTTAAGGCAGAGGAAGATAGATTGTTGATTAGTACGGGTGTCAGGGGTGATGGGGAGAAGGCAGGAGAATGGGGTTAGGAGGGAGAGATAGATCAGCCATGATTGAATGGTGGAGTAGACATGATGGGCCGAACGGCCTAATTCTGCTCCTATCACTTATCACTTAGACCCTCAGACCCTCATCTGCCCCCACGTTGGGTCTGGTCCACGTAATTTCCGACTCCGGGATTGACAGTGGCCACGGTTGAGTTTAGGTGTTACATCAGGGCCTGTCTACAGTGTGTGGGATCATAGTTGGTGCAAGGTATCTGCAATGTCCCAGCCTTGAAACCTGTGTGGAGAGCAGTGATTTCCCACTGGCCAAAATGTCCACACAAATGTTAGCTTGGAGATACAGCACTGAAACAGGCCCTTCGGCCCACCAAGTCCATGCTGACCATCGATCACCCGCTCTACCACCCACCAAATGGTGCTCAGGGCCTGGCAGACATTGACGCCAACAGAGACAACAACCTGGCTGCTCAACACCCGGCTTCAGATCTAACTATTCCTTTGGTTTATGTTTCATTCGCAAGAAGAAGAAGATCCGTTCACACTAGTTCCATGCTATCCCACTTTCTCATCCACTCCCTACACACTAGAGGGCCAATTAATCTGCAAACCCGCACGTCTTTGGGATGTGGGAGGAAACCCACGCGGTCACAAGGAGAAGGTGCAAACTTCACAAAGGCAGCACCCGAGGTCGGGATCGAACCCGGGTCTGTGAGGCAGCGGCTCCACCCTCTGCCCCACTGTTCCGCTCCCTTTCTTTCTAACTGCTTGGGTATAGACCTCATAACCAAACCCACCGCCTCTGCTGCCGCATCCCGGCCCCTGCGCTGGCCCCCATGTTTTCTCAGAATTACTGGCTCGCAAAGCTTTCCGACTTTAGGAGCAGGGAGATGTTATCCAGTTCCTGCAGAATTGGTGACGGGCCCTGGGAAAATGACAGAGCTGCAGACCGCAGCTTAAATTAATCAAAATCGCAGCAGCGAAAAAAGACAACTGCTGCAGAGTTCCCCCCTCTGCCGTTCCTCCCTCTGAACGATACAGACCGTTGCTGGTCGGGGGGTGTGGGGGGGGGGTGGTACAGGGGGGGGGAGGGGATGGCTGGCAGTCGAGAGCAGCAGACAGGGAAGAGCTCCTCACAGCGAGGACGTTATGGGCCCACACACGCACGTATGGCATTAATTAAGCCAGGTTTCGCGCCATCTGCAGTACATGTGGGCCGATCACTCTTGAGATGCCCATTGTGTGTTCCGCATACCACAAGTCTGCCAGGACAGGGGGGGAAGCCACTGACATCCAAATACAGGCTGAAAGACGTATCATTTTGTGCCAGATCTAGCCCTCTCGCGTTCTGCAAGTCACAATCTCAGTTCTGTTTATTGTCACGTGTCGGTGGAAAGACAATACATGATTACAATCGAGCCGTCCGCAGTGTATAAGATACATGTAAGGAAAGGGATTTTTGGGAAAGTTTCATTACAAAGTTCTTGTAACTTTGGAAAGGATAGATTTAGAGGGATAGGGGCCAAACGCAGGCAAATGGGAGTGGTGTAGATGGGACATGTTGACCGGTGTGGGCAAGTTGGGCCAAAAGGCCTGTTTCCACACTGTATCACCCTACGAGTACAACTTTCCAAGATGGCGTCCAAGTCAGGTGACTCCCTGTGTGCCGGATCTGCAGTCATCCATTATAATTGCTCCACTGTTTTAAATATCTTCCCCAACAGCAGCCTTTATCATGTATCTGTACACTGTGGATGGCTCGATTGTAATCATGTATTGTCTTTCCGCTGACTTGTTGGCAGACAACATGAGCTTTTCGTTGTACCTCGGTACACGTGACAATAAACTAAAATAAACGTGTAGGTGTAGGAAGGGACTGCAGATGCTGGTTTAAACCGAAGATAGACACAAAAAGCTGGAGTAACTCAGTGGGTCAGACAGCAACTCCACAGAAATGGAATAGGTGACGTTTTGGGTCGAGACAACTTCTTCAGACTGAACCGAGAGTCAAGGGAAAGGGTAACGAGAGATACAGATAGTTTAGAGATACTGCATGGAAACAGGCCCTTCGGCCCACTGAGTCTGCACTGACCCCCGCACATTAACACAATCCTAAATAAGATCAAATAGAACAAGTTGTCCTGCAACTTTAGGCAGTGCACACCATAGGCAAGAAGAAGAACACTATCCTACACACACAAGGGACAATTTACACTTATACCAAGTATACAAATGCAGACCAATTAACTGACAAACCTGTACATCTTTGAGTGTGGGAGGAAACTGAAGATCTCGGAGAAAACCCACGCAGTTACGGGGAGAACGTACAAACTCCATACAGACAGCATCCGGGTCTCCAATGCAGCAAGTGCTGTAATGGGCCTGTCCCACTTAAGGGGACTCTTTAGGCGACCACCAGGGACAGGTTTTAATGGAATTCATCTACGACCTAAGACAACACCTACGTCAACATATGATAGCAGAACATGTTGAAAATTTTGCGGCAGTAGCCTGTAGCCGCCCAAGTGGGACAGGCCCATGAGGCAGCAACCTTAGAGAGAGACAGAACAAATGAATGAATGAATAAACTTGCTCTGAATGAGAGCACACAGTACAGTCATTAACACAGGGGCCCAGGGGCTGAGTCGACCAGCGAACCTCTCAACATGTGGGTCACCAGCAACTCCTCAAAGGGAACCCTCACTCCAGACAGCGCTGGGTTCTCAGTGAAGGAAACCGGATCACCCGGAGAAAACCCACGTGGTCACGGGGAGAAGGTACAAACTGCGTACAGACAGCACCCGTAGTCGGGATGGAACCGCTGTGAGGCAGCAACTCTACCGCTACGCCACCGTGCCAGTTTCTTTGTAAATGTATCTTTGTAAACGTTTGTGAAATCTTCAGCTTGATTTGCTGAACCCCATTGCATACGGAACATTCCTCCGCTCTGCTCTAATCCTTCAACTAATTAACTTCAACCTGTGCCCCCTGGATATTGACCTCTCCACTAGTGGAAGGAGGCCATTCTTGCCTCCCTGACTGGGCCTCTTGAACTTCACTAAAGCTTCTCAGTCGCTTTCGCTTTGAAGTAAACAACTCCACCCAGCGGGTCTTTGCTCTTTGGTGTCAAAAACAGGAAGACAGATTACTATCTAAATGGCGTCAAGTTGGGAAAAGGGGAAGTGCAACGGGATCTGGGGGTCCTTGTTCATCAGTCTATGAAAGTAAGCATGCAGGTACAGCAGGCAGTGCAGAAAGCGAATGGCATGCTGGCCTTTATAACAAGAGGAGGCGAGTACAGGAGCAAAGAGGTCCTTCTGCAGTTGTACAGGGTCCTAGTGAGACCACACCTGGAGTATTGTGTGCTGTTTTTGTCCCTTAATTTGAAGAAGGACATTCCTGCTGTTGAGGGAGTGCAGCGCAGGTTTACAAGGTTAATTCTTGGGATGGCGGGGCTGCCATATGCTGAGAGAATGGAGTGCCTGGGCTCGTACACTCTGGAGTTTAGAAGGATGAGAGGGGATCTTATTGAAACAGATAACATTGTTAAGGCTTTGGACACACTAGAGGCAGGAAACATGTTCGCTATGTTGGGGGAGTCCAGAACCGGGGGCCACAGTTTAAAAATAAGGGGTAAGCCATTTAGAACGGAGACGAGGAAACACTTTTTCTCAGAGAGAGTTGTGAGTCTGTGGAATTCTCTGCCTCAGAGGGCGGTGGAGGCAGGTTCTCTGGATGCTTTCAAGAGAGAGCTAGATAGGGCTCTTAAAGATAGTGGATTCAGGGGATATGGGGAGAAGGCAGGAACGGGGTACTGATTGGGGATGATCTGCCATGATCACATTGATTGGCGGTGCTGGCATGAGGGCCGAATGGCCTACTCCTGCACTTATTGTCTATTGTCTATAAATGAGTTCCCTATCCTTGGCAACATTTGCCATGGTGGTGCAGCGGTAGAGTTATTGCCTCACAGTGCCAGTGACACAAGTTTGATCCTAACTGCGGTGCGTCTGTACAGAGTTTGTACGTTCTCCCCGTGACCTGCGTGGGTTTTCTCCGGGTGCTCTGGTTTCTTCCCACAACCCAAAGACGTGCAGGTTTGTAGGTTAATTGGCATTGTGAAAATTGTAAATTGTCCCAAGTGTATGTAGGATAACGCTAGTGTACTGGGATCAAGCATCGAGGCAATGATCATCAAAGCACAGCTCAGATGGACTGGGCACGTCATCAGGATGGATGAATACTGCTTGACTCAACAGGTCTTCTACGGAGTGCTCTCCTGAGGGCAAAGGAACCATGAGCATCCCGGGCAACGGTACAAAGATTGCGTCAAGGACCATCTTCGCTATTGCGGTCTTGCGCCCAAGCAACTGGAAGCCTGCGTCAGCGACACAACTCGCTGGCGCGCAGCAGTGCGAACAGCAGCCAGCAGCTTCGAGGAGCGCCGGATAGAGCGACTTACCAAAGCCAGGGGGAGGAGGGAGGCTGCCGTCCAGATCCCGCCAGCGATGACCTTCATCTGCCCCCACTGCCCTCGAGTGAGCGGCTCACAAATTGGACTCGTGACTGAGCCACGTCAGAACTCACCAGAACTGACACTGCCATTGTCGATATGCTGTGCCCCAACGGGCCACCACCACTGGGATTGCTGTTCAGTCTGGACTCGTTGGGCCGAAGGGCCTTTTTACCGCTCTCTACAACTAAACTAAACTAAACATTTACACAGTGGGCTGTGGTAATCAGAACTGTATTCACGTTGTGGCCCAACCGACCTCTCTAATGTGACCTCTCCACTCTTATTCTCATTGCCTTGGCCAGTAAAACTTTGCACATGCTTTCTTAACCAATGTGCCTACTTGACCTTCTGGGATCAGTCAACCTGCACGTGTAACAATGTTTGTCACTGTAACAAGGCCCTGTCCTAATCCTGCAGCTCCCTGACTCACGGCTCAGTCATAAACACTCCTGCTCTTGGTTTCCAGATGAGGTAACGCTGAAGTAAACAGAGGTCGCAGCTTGGAAACGGGCGATTCAGCACAAGGTTCGCCTGTTTTTCTGCTCAACATCACCCCAGCTACAACCCCACTTTGTCTCACTTTATTGTTGCTAACGGTGGCGCAACGGTAGAGTTGGTTCCTCACAGCGCCAGAGATCCGGGTTCGATCCTGACTGCGGGTGCTGTCTGTACGGAGTTTGTACGTTCTCCCTGTGACCTGCGTGGGTTTTCTCCAAAATCTTCAGTTTCCTCCCACACTCCAAAGACGTACAGGTTTGTAAGTTAAATGGCTTGGTATAAGGGTAAAAGCTGGCCCTAGTGTGTGTCGGGTACGGTTAATGTGCGGGAATCGCTGGCCGGCATGGGACAGCTGCGCCCGAGGGCTTTTTTCTGTGCTGTTTCTCTAAACTAAATTGTTGCTCGGTTTCCTTCTTCCTCATGGACCTTGAAAACATCTTGCATATTTTCATACATGCAACCTTATCCAACCTCCTATTTCTCATAGATAGACACAAAATGCTGGAGTAACTCTAGCAGGACAGGCAGCATCTCTGGAGAGATGGAATGGGTGACATTTCGGGTCGAGACCCTTATTGAGACTGAGCGGGTCAGGTAGCATCTCTGGAGAAAATGGATGGGTGACATTTCGGGTCTGGGCTCTTCTTCAGACTGAAAATAGGGGGTTGTGTGTGGAGTGAGTGGTCCCATTGTTGGATATGGAAGGTGTGATCCCAAGAGGGATACAATGTGGAGAACTGTGCTACTAGTTAAACGCCTAGGATGGAAGAAGTGGGTGAGGGAGGGGGGTGGTGAGAAACATCGAAACATAGAACATAGATGCAGGAGTAGGCCAACCAGCCCTTCGAGCCTGCACCGCCATTCAATATAATCATGGTTGATCACCCAACTCAGTATCCCACACCTGCCTTCTCTCCATACCCCCTGATCCCCTTAGCCACAAGGGCCACGTCTAACTCCCTCTTAAATATAGCCAATGAACTGGCCTCAACTGCCTTCTGTGACAGAGAATTCCAGAGATTCACCACTCTCTGTGTGTAAAATGTTTTTCTCATCTCGGTCCTAAAAGACTTCCCCCTTATCCTTAGACCATGACCCCTTGTTCTGGACTTCCCCAACATTGGGAATAATCTTCCTACATCCAGCCTGTCCAACCCCTTAAGAATTTTGTAAGTTTCTAAGATCCCCCTCAATCTTCTAAATTCTAGCAAGTACAAGCCGAGTCTATCCAGTCTTTCTTCATATCAAAGTCCCGACATCCCAGGAATCAGTCTATAGAACCTTCTCTGTACTCCCTCTATGGCAAGAATGTATTTCCTCAGATTAGGAGCCCAAAACTGTACACAATACTCCAGGTGTGGCCTCACCAAGACCCTGTGCAACTGCAGTGGAACCTATACTCAAATCCTTTTTGCTATGAATGCTAACATACCATTCGCTTTCTTCACAGCCTGCTGCACCTGCATGCCTACTTTCAATGACTTGTGTACCATGACACCCAGGTATCGTTGCATCTCCCCTTTTCCTAATTGGCCACCATTCAGATAATAGTCTACTTTCCTGTTTTTGCCACCAAAGTGGTTAACCTCACATTTATCCACATTATACTGCATCTACTATGCATTTGCCCACTCACCCAACCTATCCAAGTCACCTTGCAGCCTCCTATCATCCTCCTCACAGCTAACACTACCCCCCAGCTTCGTGTCATCCGCAAACTTGGAGATGTTGCATTCAATTCCCTTATCCAAATCATTAATATATATTGTAAATAGCTGGGGTCCCAGCACAGAGCCTTGCGGTACCCCATTAGTCACTGCCTGCCATTCTGAAAAGGACCCGTTTACTCCTACTCTTTGCTTCCTGTCTGCCAGCCAGTTCTCTATCCACATCAATACTGAACCCCGAATACCGTGTGCTTTAAGTTTATATACTAATCGCTAATTAGGGAGAGGAGTGTACATAGAATGACTTAAAATTAGAGAATGTTCATACCGCTGGGTTTTAAGCTACCCAAACAAAATAGCGTTCTTAAAGATGCTGCCTGTCCCGCTGAGTTATTCCAGCGCTTAAGTTCATGTGATCGGAGCAGAATTTGGCCATTCGGCCCATCATGTCTACTCCACCATTCAATCATGGCTAATCTATCTCTCCCTCCTAACCCCATTCCCCTGCCTTCTCCCCGTAACCCCTGACACCCGTACTAATCAAGAATCTATCTATCTATCTGTGCCTTTAAAATATCCATTGACTTGACCTCCACAGCCATCTGTGGCAATGAATGCCACAGATTCCCTTTGTGTCTTGTTTGTTCTTCTCCATATCTGGGTGTCCCCTGCGGGGTGAGTTTGTTCGTTCTCCCTGTGAACACGTGGGTTTTCTCCGGGTGCTCCGGTTTCCTCCCACATTCCAAACACGTCCAGGTTTGCAGGTCAATAGGCTTCATGAAAATTGTAAATTGTCCCTAGTGTGTAAGATAGTGTGAAAGCCCTCATTCCAAGAGCTCTCCCGAGTTTGCCCTGATTCGAACTCGGAGATTTACGGTAACGGCCACTCGTCGGTACTCGGGGCTCTCGTGGACATTTTTCAACGTGTTGAAAAATCTTCACCAGTCTTCCCGTGCTTACCTGCCGTTAGTGAGTCTTCCTGAGTACCTGCCGTTAGCGGTACAAGCCGCTAAGAGACGTCCCCGAGCTGCGACGTACCCGCTACGTTCATTCTCCGTGCTTACCACGAGTTTGATTTTTTTTTTAAACTCGGGAAAGCTCTTGGAATGAACTCGTACAGTGGGACAGGCTATTAGTGTGCAGGGTGATCACTGGTTGATGCAATCAGTGGGCTGAAGGGCCTGCTTCCACGCTGAAGTCTAAAGCTGTTCCACAGGAGCATTACCACTTAAATAATTGACACCAAGCCACACAAGGGTGTGTTGAACAGAGACAAGAGGCCTCGTCAAACTGGGGAGATAGGCACAAAGTTTCCATGCCTGTACGCTGTGAAGGGATCTCGGGACCCTCCCTCCGTTTATCTCCGTCTGGTCCCCCTCACCGCCCATCGGGTTCAGCTTTGACTGATCTCTGCCTGCTGTTTGTCACTGTCGCTTTCTGCAGTACAGCCTGTATCCAGAGACAAGGCGGCTAAACATAGTGGGGCCTCTGTGTGAGTTCTGCAGGTTACCAGCTGTTCTGCTGTCACGTACTACATGTGTGACTGTCAGGAGACACGGCAACTTTCTCTCTCCCTAACTCTCAACTCAACAAGCCGTCAGCTGCTCCTCCCACAGCCTTCTGCCTCGAGAAGCAAATCTCCTAGAAAACTCTGTGTACCAATGGTCAAATTTCCTCGTCTTAGAACGATCGATTTTTATTAGCAATAAAAATAAAACGTATGGTGGCACAGCGGTAGAGTTGCTGCCTTAAGGGCCTGTCCCACCAGCATGCGACTCCATGCGGTGAGCGCGAGCAAACTGGAAGCGGGGGCCGCGCAGAGGTCGGGTGATCCCCGTACAGGGCCGTTCCCACCAGCATGCGCCTGCATGCGGCAAGTGCGACCAAACCGGCAGCGAGGGCCGCGCGGAGGTCGGGTGAGTGGCGCGACGCGTTGTGAAGTTGGAGCGATGTCCGCGGTAAGTTCGCAAGGACAGAGAGGGACATGCGGAGAGGGACACAGAGGCACACAGAGAGGGGCACGGAGGCACACAGAGGGTCACGGAGGAACACAGAGAGAGGGACACGGAGGCACACAGAGAGAGGGTCACGGAGGCACATAGAGACAGGGACACGGAGGCACACAGAGAGAGGGACATGAAGGCACACAGAGAGAGGGACATGGAGGCACACAGAGAGAGGGACGCGGAGGCACGACGTCGAGGCGGTGCGTAATGCGTCGCAGTGGTTGCGGGCTGACAAGCCGTTGCTGCGCGGAATTTTTGAACACGGTCAGTCTTTCGGAGCCCCGCGCGATGTCGGGACCAGCTCCGCACAACTCCATACGGCTTCGGCGATCGAAGTGAGACCGGCCCCACGAGGCCGGACGGCTCAAGCAACCACGTTAGGTCGCGCTCACCGCATGGAGTTGCATGCTGGTGGGACAGGCCCTTTACAGCGTCAGAGACCCAGGTTCGATCCCGACTACGGGTGCTGTCTGTGCAGAGTTTGTGCGTTCTCCCTGTGACCGCGTGGGGCTTCTCCGAGTGCTCCAGTTTCCTTCCACCCTCCAAAGACGTGTAGGTTAATTGGCTTTCGTAATAATTAGAAATTGTCCCTAGTGTGTAGGATACTGCTAGTGTATGGGGCATGTACCGACAACAGAACCATATCCCTCCATTGCCTACATATCCATGTGTTTATTCAAAAACTTCTTAAACAGCACAATCCTATCTGCCACCACCACCCCTGGTAGCGAGTTCCAGGCACCCACCACCCTCTGTGAAAGGTCTAGCCTTGCATATCTTCTTTAAGCTTTGCCCCTCTCACCTTAAAGCTATGCCCTCTAGTCTTTGACATTTTTACCCTGGGAGAAAGGTTCTGACTGTCTACCCCATCTATGCCTCTCATAATTTTATAAATTTCTATCAGGTCTCCCCTCAAGCGTTCGACAACAATCCAAAACATTAAGCTTCGAATCCCGTCCCTAAAGCCCTCCATCCTCCTTCCTCCATTCAGAGCCCCATCAGCCAAGTTTCTAGTTACCCGCATAAAGAATGAATGCTCGATACATTGGCTGATATTTGTTCAACGATCCTTTCAGGGTAAATTCTCTGTAATTATCTGAGGAAAGATTTGCTGGAGCTGGAGAGGGTCCCAGAGGTTTACGAGAATGTTTAGTTTACAGATACAGCGCGGAAACAGACCCTTCAGCCCACCGGGTCCGCGCCGACCAGCGATCCCCGCACATTAACACTATCCTACACCCACTAGGGACAATTGTTACATTTACCAAGCCAATTAACCTACAAACCAGTCGTCTTTGGAGTGTGGGAGGAAACCGAAGATCTCGGAGAAAACCCACGCAGGTCACGGGGAGAACGTGCAAACTCCGTACAGACAGCACCCGTAGTCGGGATTGAACCTGGGTCTTCGGGCGCTGCATTCGGGCGGGACACCGCGACAATCCAGGAATAATCCCAGGAATGGTTGGGTTAACATATCATAAGCGTTTGGCAGCACTAAGCCTGCACTCGATGGAGTTTAGAATGATGTGGGGGGTGGGGGGGGGGGGGGATCTCACAGAAACCTACTGCATAATGACAGGTCTGATAGAGTGGATGTGGAGAGGGTATTTCCACTTGTGGGAGAGTCTGTGACCAGAGGTCATAGCCTCAGAACAAAAGACTGTACCTTTAGAAAGATGAGGAGGAATTTCTTTGGTCAGAGGGTGGTGAATCTGTGGAATTCTTTCCACAGACGGCTGTGGAGGCCAAGTCAGTGGATATTTTTAAGAGGGAAATTGACAGATCCTTGATTAGTACGGGTGTCAGGGGTTATGAGGAGAATGGGGTTGAGCGGGAAAGATGATTGAATGGTGGAGCAGACTTGATGGGCCGAATGGCCTAATTCTGCTCCTAGAACATATGAACTAATGAACTAATTGTGCTGACCTGTCAATGAAAGTCATTGCTACTGATGGGAATCTCGGCAGGAGGCAACATTGTACATGTGTGGGTTTTGACCAAAGGCATTTAAAATATTTTATTTTCTCCCACATAATGATTGCAAAACGGAGAGGCTTGTGAAACCTTGCGTCATGTCAAAGTCCGGCTGAATGCTGGCCTGGATGTGATGTTCTTTGCGACTCCCCCACAGCTGTGTTTGTGGTCTCTGCTTCCAGAGCCACTGGCCTGGGGGGGTGTCCCTGAATATTTACTGCACTCCCTATCCTATGGCACAGCTGGGGCACCACAGTCATTGCTACCAGGCTTTGCTAGAGTCAGGGCGGCACGGAGGCGCAGCGGTCGAGTTGCTGCCTCACAGCGCCAGAGACCCGAGTTCCATCCTGACCACGGGCGGTGTCTGTACGTTCTCCCCCTGATGTTCGTGGGCTTTCTACGGCTGCTCCAGTTTTCTCCCACACTCCATATACACACAGATTTGCCGATTAATTAATTGGCTTCGGTAAAATTGTAAATTGTCCCTAGTGTGAGTAGGATAGTTTTAGTGATCGGTGGGATGGGTCTGTGCTATCTCTCTAAACTAAACTAGAATCAACCCCATACAAACCATATATCAGGCATCAACACTGACTTCAGACTTCAGAAGCTTAGGGGGCCAAGTGGCCTGTGTACTTGTGTTTGATTTAGTTTAGAGAGGCTAATTTATTCTGAAACTATTCAAGCCTATCTGAGGGGCAGGTTACAGTGAGGGGTGTATCAGTGTTACAGTGAGGGGGCTGGAGTTGCAGAATGCACTTGAATGAGTTCCACATTGTGGTTTTCCACATGTGATACTGTCTGTCGGTTCATGACTAAGTGGTTCTTGGGGTCTGGGGATGTGCGGAACGAGGAATTAATTGCTGGAAGAGCACAAGTCATCTCAGACTTCCAGCCTAATTGCGTCTGGCATTCATCTTGTCTGTCTCAGACTGGGAACAGTTCCTTTGCTCTGCGCGGCCCAGAACTCTCAATGCATGAATCGTTTTCATCTGCCAGTGAGCAAAGAGTTGCTAAATGGGTGGTCTGCCTCCTGTGAAATTTGCCGTCTTGATTGTAAGATTCAGAGATTGCTTGGAGAACCGCACAATGGGACGTATGAGTTTACAGTTGAATTTCTGTGTCTGAAATGAACAAAATAATTAATAGTCACGGGGCAGGCTGGGTCTCCAGAGCAAGAAAGTGAATCCCTGCTCTGAGTCAAAAAAATGAACCTGGACCTTCGGCCCATCGAGTCTATACTGACCATCAAGCACCTACTTGCCTCGAACTGAAATATCACCTATTCATTCGCTCCATTGATGCTGCCTCACCTGCTCAGCTTCTCCAGCATTTTTGCCTACTTATCTTTATACTAATGTTACCCTACCCAATATTGTTCTCATATTTACTTTCCCAGGCCTCTCCTAGATTATACCACTCATCCACATAATTTACATGGATACCCCCCCTCACTGTAACAGATACCCCTCTCACTCTCACACTGATGTACTCACACTTCACTCCAACTTGTAGTGTGATCCTCACATATCTTGTTGGGTGTTACGTTGTGGTTGTATATAATTCTGCAGGAAGTTATGAGCTTACTCATTCCATCACACAAACCAGCCCCCTACCCTCCATCAACTCTCCATCTGCACCCTGTTTGGGGAAAGCAGCTATCATTATCCACCCCAGTCATTCCCTCTTCTCTCCACACCCCCACCGGGTGAAAGATGCAGAAGTTTGAAAGCACTTGGCACCAGACTCAGGAACAGCTTCTTCCCCGCTTTAATCAGAGAGTGTATTCTTGATCTTCCAACCTACCTAGTTGTGGCCCGTGCACTTTCCCTGTTGCTGAAGTGCTATCTTCTGCACTCTGTTTGTTTTCCCTGTTGTACTCATGTACAGAGTGGTCAGCCTGGTCAGCACATAATCCAAAGCTTCACCCAGCCTCGCTGTATCGAGGACGATATTAAACCAAGACCACCCGTCTGACCGCCGTTCACCTGCCAGGTGCGGGCCACAGTTTCAGAATAAAGGGGTAAGCCATTTAGAACGGAGACGAGAAAACACTTTTTCTCACAGAGAGTGGTGAGTCTGTGGAATTCTCTGCCTCAGAGGGCGGTGGAGGCCCGTTCTCTGGATGCTTTCAAGAGAGAGCTAGATAGGGCTCTTAAAGATAGCGGAGTCAGGGGATATGGGGGGGAAGGCAGGAACGGGGTACTGATTGGGGATGATCAGCCATGATCACATTGAATGGCGATGCTGGCTCGAAGGGCCGAATGGCCTACTCCTGCACCTATTGTCTATTGGTAATATTCCTTGTATGTATACATACTTGTCCGATAGTTTTTTAAGTTATTATTATTTATTAAAGACTGAACGTCGGAGGTGCTTTGGTGCTTTATTTGTGAGAAGGTTTGAGCTTAAAAGGGCTTGCTGTCAGTGCCCGAGTCAGTGGAAGGGTTACTGAGTCTGGCATTTCACACTGGTACTGTTGCCAGGGAATTTAAATCCACCCAGCAGGAGAGAGAGAGTGAGAGAGAGAGACTTTCCACACAAATTCCTTCATCCCCCGCTCTGATCTCTGCTCCCCGCCTGCGGATACGCCAACACCTCCACACTCGCTGCAATCTTGCTGCTCCCTTTCAGCCCAGTAACAGCGCTGCCTCTTCCCCCCCCCCCCCCCCGGCGATGGCCACAGCGGGGTAACACCGACATCCCGAGCCCAAACCCCCGCTCTACGCCCCACCAGTGAACGTGAAAGTTCCAGGTAGGACCAGAAAGAATATGTGCCAGGGACTTGGTCAGTCGCTTTTACCCCTGTCCCCTGCTGCTGAGTCCAGTCGCTGGTCACAAAGGGGATCAACGTTGGCTTTGGTTCGTAGACACGAAATGCTGGAGTAACTCAGCGGGACAGGCGGCATCACTGGAGAGAAGAAATGGGTGACCTTCAGAGCCGAGAGCCCTCTTCAGACTTTAGTACGTCAGCTTCCCACCCAGCCCTTGCCAAGCGCTGGCGATGTGGCTTGTGTGATGCCCTGCTCTTCTCCCCTCTATACATTTGGTATAATTACACCCTTCACAGCTCCGTAACCTCTTCCACTCTCAACCTCTCCACATCAATAATGATGTTCTCTCCGCGATCGCGTGGGTTTCCTCCCACATCCCAAAGATGTGTACGTTTGTAGGTTAAATGGCCCCCTCTTGTGTGGAGAATGGACGAGAGAGTGGGATAACGCAGAACTAGTGTGAACGGGTGATCGATGGTCGGCGCGGACTTGGTGGGCCGAAGGGCCTGTTTGCGTGCTGTATCTTTCAATCACTAACACTTGTTCCAACAAGTACCCTCATCTTCTTGACTTGTACCCACCATTGGCAACTGTTCTTCGGTCATTATTTGTTAATTAAGGAGTCTCAGAAATTATATTGGTGACGTTAACCTGGGTATTATTGATGCTGCTTCCCCTCTGGGTCTGGCTTTGCTGTGTGTGTGTGTGTGTGTGTGTGTGTGTGTGTGTGTGTGTGTGTGTGTGTGTGTGTGTGTGTGTGTGTGTGTGTGTGTGTGTGTGTGTGTGTGTGTGTGTGTGTGTGTGTGTGTGTGTGTGTGTGTGTGTGCGCGTGTATATGTATACAGGCATGGATGTTTAAGAGTGTGCTCGTATGTGTGTGTGTGTGGGTATGTGTGTGTTTAGAACATAGAAGATATGCTGAACATAGAAGCATCCTTACCAACTGCATCACAGTTTGGTATGGCAACTGCTCTGTCTCCGACCGGAAGGCATTGCAGAGGGTGGTGAAAATTGCCCAACGCATCACCGGTTCCTCGCTCCCCTCCATTGAGTCTGTCCAAAGCATGCGTTGTCTGCGGAGGGCGCTCAGCATCGCCAAGGACCTCTCTCACCCCAACCATGGACTGTTTACCCTCCTACCATCTGGGAGGCGCTACAGGTCTCTCCGTTGCCGAACCAGCAGGTCCAGGAACAGCTTCTTTCCGGCGGCTGTCACGCTACTCAACAACGTACCTCAGTGACTGCCAATCATCCCCCCCCCCCGGACACTTATTGTTATTTATTCAAATCATTTGCTGTGTCGCTCTTCCAGGGAGATGCTAAATGCATTTCGTTGTCTCTGTACTGTACACTGACAATGACAATTAAAATTGAATCTGAATCTGAATCTGAATCTGAATGCTGTACAGTACAGGAACAGGCCCTTCAGCTCACAGTGTCTACACGGAACATGATGCCAAGGCCAACTAATCTTCCTGCTCATAATCCATATCCAGGAGCCTATCCAAAAGTGTCATAAACAGCACTATCATATCTGCCTCCACCAACACCCCTGGCAGCGCATTCCAAACACTCAGCAGGCTCTGTGTAAAAACTTACACTCCTCATCTCCTTTATTAGTGCTTGTGTGTATGTGTGCGCGTGTGCTGTGTGTATGTGTGTCTTTGTCCGTTTTGGTAGCGTGCGTGTGTGTGTGCGTGTGCTGTGTGTATGTGTGTCTGTGTCTGTGTCCGTTTTGGTAGCGTTTGTGTGTGTGTGTGTGTGTGTGTGTGTATGTATGTGTGTGGTTGACAAAAATGCTGGAGAAACTCAACGGGTGAGGCAGCATCTATGGAGCGAAGGAAATAGGCAACGTTTTGTGTCGAGACCCTTCTTCAGACTCAGTATGTGTTTATGTGCGTTTGTGCATGTGCTGTGTGTGTCCCCCCGTGTGTGTGTGCGTGTGTGTGTGTCCGTGTCCGTGTTTGTGTGTCCGTGGGTGTGTGTGTGTGTGTTTGGGCACGTGCTGTTGGTGTGCACGTGTGCGCGCGTGTGTGCGTATGTGACCCAAGGACTCCTGTGTTGTGAATTGGTTACTGCCTCAACCCAGACCATCACCACACGTGACTGAGCTTTGCATCTTCTGATTGCAGCTGACATTTGTGTCTCTACACCATTGAACATTGCTCATACCTGATTTAGTTCCCTCGCTCCATGGTGGAGTGCGCGTGTGATGTGGGGGTCTGTGACACTGAGCAGCCTGATGATGCGTGTGATGTGGGGGTCTGTAACACTGGGCCGGCTGATGAAAGATCAGCTCTGCAGAGATGTGGAGTCAAACACTTACATTTTCCAGATCTCTCGCTGCAGATGTGTTGATTTTCGACCTGAGCCCGTTGTTGTGTAACCATGGGAACAAACTTGGACTATTTAGCCTCTCGAACCTGTTCTGCCATCCATTGAGATCACGGTTGGTCTGCGAGCCAACTCGAGTCATCTCCACAGTAAACCCTCAATTTAACAGACCTCCTTATTATGGATGTGCAGGAAAGAACTGCAGATGCTGGTATAATCCGAAAATAGACACAAGAATCTGTAGTAACTCAACGGGACAGGCTGCATCTCTGGAGAGATCCGAAACGTCACCCATTCCTTCTCTCCAGAAATGCAGCTTGTCCCACTGGGCTACTCCAGCTTTTTGTGTCTATCTTCGGTTTAAACCAGCATCTGCAGTTCCTTCCGACACCTCCTCAGTAGCAATACGTTTGTAGGTTAATTGGCTTCGTATAAATGTAAAATTGTCCCTAGTGTGCGTGGGGTAGTGTCCATCCTTATTATGGAGATAGCCACAAGATGCTGGAGTAACTCAGAGAGGTCAAGCGGCATCTCTGGAGATAAGTGATGGGCGATGTTTCGGGTCGAGATCCTTTCACTGCACATCTCGTATGTGTATGTGACAAATAAACTTGACTTGACTTGACTTCAGTCTCAAGAATCGCACTAGGTCCGAAGAAGGGTTCTGACCCGCACGTCTTTGGGAGATGGGAGGAAACCGGAGCACCCGGAGGAAACCCACGCAGTCACGGGGAAAACGTACAAACTCCATACGGACAGCACTGTTGTATGTCAGCTCCCAGAGCTGGTGTCATGGAGGATTACTCCCCCCCCCATTGATGCCGGCTGTCGGAACAAAATCCTCGACCCAAACTTTCACCGTCTCCACTCACCGCTTACTGCTGCTCCATAATTATCACCTTCTCCGACGCTGAAGTGCAAGTGCGTTCTGCACCTCCCCCTCACCGGCAGCCTCAGCACATCCAGCCTCTTGTTTACAGTCCAAATAACAGCACTCTCATTAAGTTGGCCACAGCACGACCTCTTGGTCCAGAGCTGCTCGCCACATCACAGGGGCAATGTGAATACACAGGGGAGGAGATTATTGGGATATTGGGAGCTCAGAGGAAAGATTGGGCAAGAGGGCCTTGTTTTCCTTGGGACAGAGGAGGCGAAGGGGATGCAATTGAGGTTTGCAGATTCAGCAGGGACCTAATCAACGTACATAGAACTGTACAGCAATGGAACAGGATCTTCAGACCACAGTCTGTGGCAAACATGCTGCCAACTAATCTCCTGTGTTTGCATGTGATCCATATCCCTCCATCCCCTGCATATCCATGTGCCTATCTAAAAGACTGTTCAACGCTACTACCATCTGCCTCCACCACCATCCCTGCCAGCGCGTACCATACCCCCACCTCTCACTGTAAAACAAAACATGTCCCACACATCTCCTTTTCCCCCTCTCACCTTAAAGCTTTGTCCTCTAGTCATTAACGTTTGCTTCTTGGGGAAAGGGTTCTGACTGACTAGCCGATCCATGCCTCTCATTACTTGATATACTTCTGCCTCTGACGCTCCAGAAAAGTGAACCCACGCTCGTCCACTCTGGAGTTTGGAAGGATGAGCGGGGATCTCATTGAAACGTATAAGATTGTTAAGGGTTTGGACACGCTAGGGGCAGGAAAGATGTTCCCGATGTTGGGGGAGTCCAGAACCGGGGGCCACAGTTTAAGAATAAGGAGTAAGCCATTGGAGACGAGGAAACACTTTTTCTCACAGAGAGTGGTGAGGCTGTGGAATTCTCTGCCTCAGAGGGCGGTGGAGGCAGGTTCTCTGGATGCTTTCAAGAGAGAGCTAGATAGGGCTCTTAAAAATAGTAGAGTCAGGGGATATGGGGAGAAGGCAGGAACGGGGTACTGATTGGGGATGATCAGCCATGATCACATTGAATGGCGGTGCTGGCTCGAAGGGTTAAATAGCCTACTCCTGCACCTATTGTCTATTGTCACTTGGAATATTTTCAAACATGTGAATAAGTCAGAGATATTTTCTCAGAGCAAGGAGACAGGGAGCAGTGTTTTCATAGAATTGCCGGATGAGAGATGATGAAAGCGGGTGGGGTCTGGAACCAAACACAAAGTGCTGGAGGAACACAGTGGGTCGGGCAGCATCTGTGGAGGGAATTGGATAGGTGACGTTTTGGGTTGGGGCCCATTCCTTTGCTATACTGTTCCACGTTCTATTCCCTCTAAACCTCCCACCTCTCACCTTACACTTATGCCTTCATGCCTTGGACACCCCATCATGGGAAAAATATTCTTCCCTGTCTGTCCACCCCTTAATGATGTTATCTCTAGCAGCTCCTCCCCCAGCCGCCTGAATTACAAGAAAACAAACACTCTGAGCGTCTCTGAAAGGAGACACAAGGAACTGCTGGTGCTGGTTTACTCATTCACTGTATTAGAGTTGCTGCCTCACAGCGCCAGAGACCCGGGTTCGATGCTGACTTTGGGTGCTGTCTGTAGGGAGTTTGCACGTTCTCCCCGTGACCTGCGTGGGTTCTCTCCAAGATCTTCGGTTTCCTCCCACACTCCGATGGCGTGCAGGTATTTACGTTAGGGGTAAATATAAAATTCTCCCTAATGTGCGTAGGGTAGTGTTAATGCACCGGTCGGTGCGGACTCGATGGGCTGAAGGGGCCTGTGTATCTGAAACTAAAACCAAAAAGAACTAAACACTGCCCAGTAAACACGCCCCACCCCCAGTCCCACATCCCCCTCCTCCCCTCATTCCTTTTCTCCTCCCCCCCCCTTTCCTCCCCCCCCCCCCCACCTGCGCTTCCCACACCCGCATCCCAGTAACCAGCCACCACACAGACCACTAGTGTCCATTCTCCAGCAAGTCCCATGTCTGCCCAGCTGCTGCCTGAGTTCATTCCTTCCAGCTGTTGGCCTCTGCTGCCATAATGGTCTTTCTGTTGCCTGGATGTGTGCGAGTGCCTGTCGGCAGGATATCCAGCGCTGGAGCCTGCTGTGCGCGACTCCCCGTTCCATCCCATCCAGGGTCGACACACACGAACAAAGCATTGCAGGGTCCCTGTGCGACTCTCGCTTTTGAGGGGAAGGACGAAATAATAAAGAACTTGGTCTTCAGGTTTATGTTAATGGAGTTTTGCTGCACTGTAATTGAGTTTAGTTTATTGTCACATACACCGGGGTACAGTGAAAAGCTTTTGTTGCATGCTAACCAGTCAGCGGAAAGACTATACATGATTACAATACAGCCCTTTACAGTGTACAGATACATGATAATGGAATAATGTTAGATATTCCTGTACAGATCTACTGTAGAGAGTATTATGACTGTTTGCAACTCGGCCTGGTACACCAATTCCAACATACAGGTACAGGTGGCTATAATACAATAAACTAAACTAGACTGATGTGTAGGAAGTAACTGCAGATGCTGGTTTACACCGAAGATAGACACAAAATGCTGGAGTAACTCGGCGGGTCAGGCAGCATCTCTGGAGAGAAGGAATGGGTCAACTAGACTGGTCGTAATGCAGAATCACAGTCCATTAGGAGACAGCGACGGAGACCCGGGTTTGATCCCGACTACGGGTGCTGTCTGTACGGAGTTTGTACGTTCTTCCCGTGACCTGCGTGGGTTTTCTTCGGTTTCTTCCCACCACTCCGAGGACGTACAGGTTTAGAATAGAATAGAATAGTTAGAATAGTTTCTTTATTGTCATTGTAACATGAACCATGTACAACGAAATTTAAAAATGTCAACCAGTCAGTGCAACATTCAAACCATAAAAGCTAACGATACATACAAGGTAAAATATTAAAAATAGATGATAAACAACTAAAATAAATATGAAATATAAAAACAGCACGCATAATCACCCAACCCTACATCCTTCTGTCGATTTCACAGTGTGCCAACCACAGTCCCTTAGTCCCCATGTTCCTTGGCGGCTACATTTAGTGCCTTTATAGCAGTGGGGTAAAAACTGTTTTTAAGTCTATTTGGCCTTGTCCTTGTAGATCTGTACCGTCTGCCTGACGGCAACAGTTCAAACAGGGAGTGTCCGGGGTGGGAAATGTCCTTTATAATATTCTGGGATTTTTTGATGCAGCGGGAACTGTGTAAGTCCTCCAAGGTAAGGAGAGGGCAGCCGACAATCCTCTGGGCGTTGTCAATGGCCCTCTGGAGCGCTTTCCTCTGAGCTGCTGTGCAGCTGGTGTACCACACGCATACACAGTATGTTAGGATGCTCTCTATGGAGCACCGATAAAAGGACAGCACCGATAAAAGGACAGTTTGTAGGTTAATTGGCTTGGTAAATGTAAAAATTATCCAGTATAAAATTGTCCAACTTCCAGTGTAGTCCCTGGTGGACTCTTCGGAAGTGATGACCACAAGGTACATGGTAGTGCGGACCGGAAGGAGAACCCGAAACGTCACCCATTCCATCTCTCCAGAGACGCTGCCTGACCCGCTGAGTTACTCCAGCATTTGATGTCTATCCACTGTGTTCCTACCCGATTCACACAGTGTGTATCCAGAGAACATAAAGGGAATCTAGATTGTCATATTTCTTCAGTCAGAGGGTGGTGAATCTGTCGAATTCTTTGCCACAGTCAGCTGTGGAGGCCAAGTCAATGGATATTTATAAGAAAGAGATAGATAGATTCTTGATCAGTACGGGTGTCGGGGGTTATGGGGAGATGGCAGGAGACTGGGGTTAGGATGGAGAGATAGATCATCCATGATTGAATGGCGGAGTAGACTTGATCATTTATGAACATATGTGTCAGTAACAGAACAATGAGATTCTTACTTGCTGCAGTTTTATAGTCCCATTAATGTAAAACAGGCGGTGAAGCGGTAGAGTTGCGTCCTCACAGCACCAGAGACCCGGGTTCGAACCTGACTACGGGTGCTGTCTGCACGGAGTTTGTACGTTCTCCCCATGACCTGCGTGGGTTTTCTCCGGGTGCTCCGGTTTCCTCCCACACTCTAAAATGTACAGGTTTGTAGGTTAATTGGGTTGGTAAACTTGTCCCCAGTGTGTGTAGGATAGTTAGTGTGCAGGGATCACCGGTCGATGCGGACTCGGTGGGCCGAAGGGCCTGTTTCTCTGCGCTGCATCTCTAAAGCTGATACTAGACAATAGGTGCAGGAGTCGGCCATTTTGCCCTTCGAGCCAGCTCCGCCATTCAATGTGATCATGGCTGATCATCCCCAATCAGTACCCCGTTCCTGCCTTCTCCCCATATCCCCTGACTCCGCTATCTTTAAGAGCCCTATCTAGCTCTCTCTTGAAAGCATCCAGAGAACCGGCCTCACCGCCCTCAGAGGCAGAGAATTCCACAGACTCACCACTCTCTGTGAGAAAAAGTGTTTCCTCGTCTCCGTTCTAAATGGCTTAATCCTTATTCTTAAACTGTGGCCCCTGGTTCTGGACGCCCCCAACTAACACGAATAAATGTGCAATAATCGAAATTACAATAAATTAATGATCAGTAATGTCAACTCGGCAGAACATAATGGTGCCATCAAAACGAAACCTTGGGAAGATCATAGTTGCTGAGGTTTAGTTTTTGTGCCGTGTTCAAGAGCCTGATGGTTGTTGGGAAGAACATGTTCTTGAACCTGGAGGTCACGGTTTTCAGGCTCCTGTACCTTATCCCGATGGTAGCAGCGAGATGAGGGCTTGCCCAGGGTGGTGTGGTTGTTTGAAGATGCTCGCTGCCTGTTTGAGGCAGTGTGTCCTGTAGACCCCTTCGACGGTGGGGAGGTCAGTACCCCCGCGATGGGCAGATTATGCACTCTTGTTTACTGGCTGGTGGAATAAAGTCCGTAACAGAATGACTGGGGCTGTCCCATACACTGTCAACAGCTAGCAACTTCATTTACATTTGATATCGCTTGTAATAATGCCCCTATTCTTTGAGGCGAAAGGTCGCATTTAAACATAGCTCCGCAGCTAAGCGGACACACAGTAGCTGCATGGTGCTTGAAGGGACCGTCGCGTGGGAATGAGGGGTTTCTCTGTCCAGTATGAACTCAACATTTCAGCGTCAAGAATGCCGGGCATTTCTTTAAAGGCACAGAGCAAGGCAGAATGGTGAGAGGATCTGGGGGGGAGGGGGGAGGCCCAAAGGGGGGGGGGGGGGGGAGGTCCCAAGAGGTTTGTCAGGTTGCTGACCCTGGTCTGACTTTGGTTGACTGTTAAGGGCCTGTCCCACCAGCATGCAACTCCATGCGATGAGCGTGACCTAACGTGGTCGCTTGAGCCATCCGGCATCGCGGGGCCGGTCCCACTTCGATCGCCAGAGCCGTGCGGAATTGTGCGGAGTTCGTCCCGACATCGCGCGGGGCTCCGAAAAACTGACTATGTTAAAAAATTCCGCGCGGCAACGGCTTGTCGGCTCGCAGTCACCTCGACGCATTACACACCGCCTCGACATTGTGCCTCCATGAACCTATCTGTAGGTGCCTCCGTGACCCTCTATGTGTGTGGCTCCGTGGCCCTCTGTGTGTGTGCCTCTGTGCCCCTCTCTGTGTGCCCCTCTCTGTCCTGGCGAACTTACCCTTAAGACTTCGCTCCAAGTTCGCCTCACTTTGCGCCGCGTTGCGCCACTCACCCGACCTCCGCACGGCCCTCGCTGCCGGTTTGGTCGCGCTTGCCGCATGCAGGCGCATGCTGGTGGGAACGGCCCTGTACAGGGGATCACCCGACCTCCGCGCGGCTCCCGCTTCTAGTTTGATCGCGCTCATCGCATGGAGTCGGATGCTGGTAGGACAGGCCCT
This sequence comes from Raja brachyura, assembly GCA_963514005.1. Next base: position 16,245,838 of record OY740816.1, read on the forward strand.
TTACTTAGATCTGGACAGTGATTAGTCAGATTGGATGATAAGGTCTTGTGTTGGTTGAAAAATTGCAATGAAAAGATGTTTGCTCCCTCTATGGGCAGTTTGTTTGAGAGAGGAATGTTGTCCTAGATGCCGTGAGCATTTTCTCTCTGTTCTTCTGTAAATCAACTTGGTGTTTGTCAGAGCAAACCTTTTCAACACTTTGATTCAACGTTTCAAATCTTCTTCTTATGAATGAAACACAAACCAAAGGAATAGTTAGATCTCAAGCCAGGTGTTGAGCAGCCAGGTTGTTGTCTCTGTCTCTGTGTCTGCCAATGTCCACCAGGCCCCGAGCTCCATTTGGTGGGTGGTAGAGCGGGCACCCAGAGATGACATGGTTGGCTGTCTGTTGTCCTGCTCCGCATTCACAGGCTGGGCTCAAACGAACATTAACATTTTGTGTAGAGATTCAGCACGGAAACAGGCCCTTCAGCCCACCGAGTCCACACTGACCATCGATCACTCGTTCACACGAGTTCTATGTTATCCCACTTTCCCATCCACTCCGTACACACGGGGGGGGGGGGGGGGGGGCAATTTACAGAGGGCCAGTTAACCTACAAATCCGCACATGTGTGGGATGTGGGATTGGGAGGAAACTTGAGCACCTGGAGAAAACCCACGCGGTCACAGCGCGAACGAGCAAACTCCACACGGACAGCGTCCGCAGTCAGGATTGAACATGGCGCTGTGAGGCAGTGGCTCCACCGGCTAAGCCAATGTAGCTCCCCATAGTGCAGCAGCAGGCAACCTGCCAGAGGAACTCGACGGTTCGAGGAGCATCTATGGGAGGTTTTGGAATTGTTAACACTCCAGATTGCGGAGGCTGCTGGCATGTGCGGCTGCAAGCAGTAGATAGGACTATTCAGCGAACTTTTGTAACTTTATGGGCACCAAAACGTGGCGACACTTATGTACTGCCTAGGTGAGGTCTGCTGTATGATTTTACCAGGTTGTACCGGCAAACCAAAGCTTTCACTCCACCGAGGTACATGTGACAATGAACTATAATTGAATCATTGGATCAGAATCCTTTCTCCCAAAGGATGCTGCTCGAATCGCTGAGTTCCTCCACCAGATTGTTTCTCCAGCAGCTTGGATCCTCCACTGCTGAGTTCTTCCAGCAGCTCGGATCGAAGCTTCTGCTGTCACTTGTGTCCCCGTTAGATCACACAAGATGTTGTCATATGCACAAGTGCAGAGAGGTGCGGGTACAGCATTATCTCAGGCACTTAGACGCAGGCAAACGCACCATAACGTAAGTTATACATAAATCATACACGACCTCCCAAAATTCAGCATCTCACACTTTCTCAGATGAAACTCCGTCTGCCAACTTAGAATCAGAAGATTGCAGATTCAAGTCTCACATGGACTGACCTGGCAGCAGTGTGGTTCTTCAGAACAGGCAAACAGCCTCATTGAGTTTGGTTTATTGTCACACGTACCGAGATGCTGTGAAAATCTTTTATTGCGTGCTAACCAGTCAGTGGAAAGACAATACATGATTACAATCGAGCCGTCCACAGTGTACATGATAAAGGGAATAACATGAATTACGTTTAGTGCAAGACAAAGTCCAGTAAGGTCCGATGAAAGATAGTCCGAGAGTCCCCAATGAGGTAGATAGAAGCTCAGGACTGCTCTATAGTTGTTAGTAAGATGGTTAGTAGCTGGGAAGACACTGTCCCTGAATCTGGAGGTGTGTGTTTTCACACTTCTGTATCTCTTGCCAGATGGGAGAGGGGAGAAGAGGGAGTGACCAGGGTGAGACTGGTCCTTGATTATGCTGCTGGCCTTGCTGAGGCAGCATGAGGTATAAATGGAGTCAATGGAAGGGAGGATGGTTCGAGTGATGGTCTGGGCTGCGTCCACAACTCTCTGCAATCCCTTGCAGTCTTGGATGGAGCTGTTCCCAAACCGTGCTGTGATGCATCCCGATAAAATGCTTTCAATGGCGCATGAAGTTATGTGTAACTTCATGATCTTCCAGCAACGTGGTTGAGTCCATGCTTGCCCCCCTCAGGTGAAGAATGCCGGTCAGAAATTATCAGTGGAATTGTCCACAATGTCCAGTCAGTCAGCATCGTTGAAACTATTCCCCCGGGATATTATTTCTGTTTCTGTTTAGATGCGGTAGACGTTCAGAACGTTTTCCAACAAATGAGTTACTCCAGCATTTTGTGTCTATCTACCGCTGCACCACCCTGACCACCCAAAGGAGCAGCGGAAGTTACAAGCTTGGGACTGAGTACAGCATTGTTTAAGAAAGAACTGCTGAAGAAGGGTCTCGACCTGAAATGTCACCTATTCCAGCGCTCCATAGATGCTGCCTCACTCGCTGAGTTTCTCCAGCATTGTTGTCCACAGAATTGTTTACGCGAGTTTGGGTTTGCATAAGTCGCCTATTCCGTAAGCCGGGGAGCGTGTGTACGATGTTCCATGCTTGTGGGAACTTGCCTTGCAGCAAGCGCAACAGAAGACTGTCTTTGTGTCAGTGAAATGTTTTGAGGTTGTGGAAGGCACTATATAAATGCACCTTCTTTGTCTCCTTCTTTAGGTGTGTGGAGTTGCTGACGTGTCTCCATCGTGGGTTCCCGTAGAACCACCACAGTCACCACCTTCATCTCACCCATGTTCCCCTGGACTCCAGACTGACGCAGCCCCTAACGTACGGTAAGAAGCTATCATTACGTATAGGGAAGAACTGCAGGTGCTAGTTGAAATCGGAGGTAGACACAAAATGCTAGAGTAACTCAACAGGACAGGCAGCATCTCTCGAAGGGCTGAATGGCCTACTCCTGTGCCTATTTTCTATGTTTCTTTGGTTCCAGATCGAACAGGCTAGATGCAGGAAAAATGTTCCCAATGTTGGGTGAGTCCAGAACCAGGGGCCACAGTTTGAGAATAAAGGGGAGGTCATTTAGGACTGAGGTGAAAAAAAACGTTTTCACCCAGAGAGTTGTAAATTTGTGGAATTCCCTGCCACAGATGTCAGTGGAGGCCAAATCACTGGATGGATTTAGGAGAGAGTTAGATAGAGCTCTAGGGGCTAGTGGAGTCAAGGGATATGGGGAGAAGGCAGGCACGGGTTATTGATTGGAGATGATCAGCCATGATCACAATGAATGGCGGTGCTGGCTCGAAGGGCCGAATGGCCTCCTCCTGCACCTATTTTCTATGTTTCTATGAGAGAAGGAATGGGTGACGTGATCTTCAGTTTCACCCCACACTCCAAAGATGTGCAGGTTTATAGGTTAATTGGCTTGGTGTATGGGTAAATTATCCCCAGTGTGTGTAGGATAGTGTTAGGTGCGGAATCTCTGGTCGGTGCAGACTTGGTGGGCCGAAGGGCCTGTCTCCTCACTGTATCTCTGAACTAAACTTCCATACTCAATACTCTGACAGACTGATGATGAATGTACCGTGACCCTCTGTGATTAAGTCGCCGAAAATATTGCCTCACTTTGAGGTTTCAAGTATGATTTTCTGTCTTTTATTTATTTTTGCTGGGGATGAACTATGCATCTTGGTGATTAAATGTTCGCATTCCTAACCTTTGACTGAGAATGTTTCTGTCTGGGTCAGAGTTCAATTTCCAAACTCTTAAGGAACACACTTAGTACAAAGGATTCCTTTTAATCGGTTTGTTTTCCTGGGCATCCCAGGTTGGTTCCATCTGTGCGGGAGCGAGGTTGATACATACTGACTGGGGCCTGTGGATTCTCAGCGTATACAGTTATTAACCGGGGAATCACAGTCGGGGCAGCACGGTGGAGCAGCAGTAGAGTTGCTGCCTGAAGCCCCTGTCCCACGATGCCAGTTTACCCAAGAGCTCTCCCGAGTTTAAACTCGTGGTACTTCATCACGAGTATTTTTTTACTCTTGGGAATTTTTCACACTGTTGAAAAAACTGCACGAGTTTCCAAGTTTCCCTAGTACCTGCATTACATGCTCGTTAGCATTACGAGCCGCTACGAGACATGCACGAGCTCCGATGCACCCGCTACGTACATTCTACGTACTTACCACAAGTTTTTTTTTTTTTTTATTTTTTTATTTTTTTAATTTAACAAAAAAAAAAGACCCTTCTTCAGACTGATGTTAGGGGGGTGGGGGGCAAGGGAACCCCCTAACATCAGTCTGAAGAAGGGTCTTGACCCGAAACGTTGCCCATTCCTTCTCTCCACAGATGCTGCCTCACCCGTTGAGTTACTCCAGCATTTTGTCTACCTTCGATTTTACCAACATCTGCAGTTCTTTCTTTCACATAACCCAGGATCACTCATACCTCAGGCATTCCCTCCACTTCCCTCTCCTGTCTGGCAGAATATACAAAAGCTTGAAAGCACCTGCCACCAGATTCAGGAACCATCTATGTATCAAAGGGTTCCATTTAGTTCAATGCCACCTGTACCCAGGTACAGGGAAAAGTTTTTGTTGCTCGCTAACCAGCCAGCGGAAAGACAATACATGATTACAATCAGGCCATTCACAGTGTATAGATACATGGTAAGGGAATAACATTTAGTGCAAGGAATGTCCGATCAAAGATTGTCCGTGGGTCCCCGATGAGGTTGATAGTAGTTGCCTGATAACAGCAGGGAAGAAACTGTCCCTGAATCTGGACGTGTGCATTTTTACACTTCTGTACCTTTTGCCCCCTCCCCTCACCTGTATTCACCTATTTCCCGCCACTCCACTCTTCCAGCTTTCTCCCCCCCCCCAACTTCAATTAGTTTGAAGAGGAATCCCAAGCCAAAATATCAGCCATCAATGTTCTCCAGAGATTATCCTGACTCGCTGAGTTACTCAAGCACTTTGTGTCTTTCTCTGCAAACCAGCATATGCGGTTCCCTGTGTCTACAGCTTCTTCCCCGCTGTTGTCAGACTCCTGAATGGACTTCTCATGTACTGGGGATGAATTCCTGATCTTCCCATCTACCCCACTGTGACCCTTGCAATTTTTTTAAATTGCAACTTCCTTTTTTTATTTTCTCTTTTGCACTAACCTATGTATGGTATGATTTGCCTTGGCAACACACTAAACTCTAGGGTTTTTACTGTAACTCAGTACACAGGACAATCACAAACCAATATCGAGTCACTCAACAGGAAACATTTTCTGGCAAAGTGTTGTCTGTGAGATAACTTCTTGTTTTTTTTTAAACATTTATCACAAGGTTTATGATTCATAATGTCCAGTCTATAAACGGCCACATGACTAGTTTGGTGATAAATTCACTTACGTTTGGATTAGTTTAGATTCACAGTGCAGAATCAGGCCATTCGGCCCAGCGAGTCCGCACCGACCAGCGATCACCTCGTACACTAGCAACAATTATCCAGGGGTAATTTCACAATTGCCAAATGTCCAAAGCCAATTAACCTGCAGGTCTTTGGAGTGTGGGAGGAAACTGGAGCACCCGGAGAAAACCCACGCAGGCACAGGGAGAACGTACAAACCCAGAGTCAGGATTGAACCAGGGTCTCTAGTGCTCTAAGGCAACAACTCTATTGCTGCGCCACTGTGCCACCCCAAACTATGAGAGAGCGGGTCAAATCCATTTGCCATTAGAGAAAGCAGGCTGCAAAGTGCCATAGCTGGAGAATGAATATTCAAAGATAATTGTCATTTAAAGTACAGACATAAAAGAAATTAGTGACAAGATTGAACCATAGTTATGCCCCTGTCCCACTTAGGAAACCTGAACAGAAACCTCTGGAGACTTTGCGCCCCACCCAAGGTTTCCGTGCGGTTCCCGGAGGTTTCTAGAGGTTCCCGGAGGTTTTTGTCAGTCTCCCTAATGGTCGAAAGTGGTTTCCGTTTTAAAAATCGGTAATGTTTTAGTCGAAGTTGGTTGCGATGCTAGTTGAAGGTGGTTGCCGGAGAACAAAAACCTCCGGGAGCCGCACGGAAACCTTGGGTGGGGCGCAAAGTCCCCAAAGGTTTCTGTATATGTTTCCTAAGTGGGACAGGGGCATAAGTCCTCGTCTTGGCGTGGCAAGTTTATGGTTTATTGTCCGAGTCATACAGTGTGGAAACAGAACTTTCAGCTCAACTTGCCCTCACTGACCAATCCGAATCCGAACAGGTAATAAGATAATACTCTCCGTGTGGGAACGAACTGCAGATGCTGGTTTACATCGGAGATAGGCACAGAATGCTGGAATAACTCAGCGGGCCAGGCAGCATCTACGGAGGAAAGGAATAGGTGACGTTTCGGGTCGGAACCCTTCTCCGGACTTAAAGATAGACAAGGCCAGAACAAAGCAGCGACCACAGATGACTCCAGGAAGGCTAGAGCCCATAATGGTCCATTGTTGGCTGGGGAAGTTGTGTTAACGAGAGGGACACAAGGATGCGAACAGTGGAACTAGTGTGAAGGGAGTGGAGCAGAAAGTGGGATAACATAGAACTACACGGGGGATGGATGGTCGGCATGGTGATGGACTCGACGGGCCGAAGAGCCTGTTTCCCTGCCGTATCTTTCAATCAATCAAAAACATGTCCGTTTACTGGGAACCCGAGAGGTAACATTTTTGTGCAAAGTAGTGAATGAGCTGCCAGAGGAGGTCGTTCAGTTGAGGCAGGGAAGACTGCAATATTTACGAAACGGATAGCACATGTTTAGAAGCATATGAGCCGAATGCAGGCAGGTGGGACGAGTGTAGATGTGACGTGTTGGGCAGTGTGGACAAGTTGGGCTGAAGGGCCTGTTTCCATGCTGTGTGATGCTATGATTTACTGAATTGTTTCATTAGCAGGGTTAATGCAGGTTTCGGGGCGTGGTCCGTGGGGGGGGGGGGGGGGTGGAGATGGGAGAGAGGTAGAGTGGGTAAGGAGGGGATTAGTTGGTGGGGGACATTTGTGTCCGGGGATGTTCCTGAGCCAGTGTCTAACCATCACTGCGGACCCTGCGTGCAGAGGAGAGAGCTCAGTCTGGGCCTCCCGTGCAGTGATTCCGTGAGGAAAAACACCCACCCTGCCGGCTCAGGAAAAATGTTCTGTTTGTTTTCTCTGAGAATGAATTCCATATACGGTGAGCTCGGGCGCTGCATATCCACCGGCCTCTGCCAGCTCCCTGCCTCTGCCAGCTCCCTGCCTCCCTCACCTCACACCAGAGCCATAGAACACAGAAAACAGAGAACATAGGAGGAGGCCATTCGGCCCTTCGATCCAGCACCACCATTCAATATGATCATGGCTGATCATCCAAAATCAGTACCCCGTTCCTGCTTTCTCCCCATATCTCTTGATTCTGTTTTATTCCTAAGAGCTAACCCTAACTCTCTCTTGAAAACATCCAGTGATTTGGCCTTCACTGCCTTCTGTGGCAGAGAATTCCACAGAATCACAACTCTCTGGGTGAGAAGGTTTTTCCTCATCTCAGTCCTAAATGGCCTAGCCCTTATTCTTACTATGTGTGGCCCCTGGTTCTAGACTCCCCCAACATCTGGAACATGTTTCCTGCATGCAGCCTGTCAAAATGGAAGCGTGCTTTTCTCCTGCTTTCCACCCAGCCCTGCTTCCTGTTGCCAGCTACGGAAACCTACTGCCAGCATCAGTGGGAGCGATCCCTCAGCACCGCAGACTCACACCCTCTTTTCCTCTTCTCAAGACCCTCTGGAACAGCACGATACAGGACCGGGGCCTTCAGCCCACAATCTCCAGGCCGAACATGATGCCAAGTTAAACTAATCCCTTCTGCCTACACTTGATCCAGATCCATCCCTTCCCTGCACATCCATCTGCCGTAAAAGCCACTATCAGCAGGATGGCGCAGCGGTAGAGCAACTGCCTTACAGCGCTGGAGAGCCAGGTTCGATCCTGACCATAGGTGCTGTCTGTACGGAGTTTGTACGTTCTCCCCATGACCTGCGTGGCTTTTCTCAGAGATCTTCGATTTCCTCCCACACTCCACAGTTTTGTAGGCTAATTGGCCTGGTATAAATGTAAATTGTCCCTAGTATGTTTGGGATAGTGTTAATGTGCGGGGATCGCTGGTTGGTGCAGACTCGGTGGGCCAAAAAGGGCCTGTTTCATCGCTGTATCTCTAAACTAAAACTAAACTACCGTATCTGCCTCCACCACTACCCTTGGCAGTGTGTTCCAGGCATCCACCACTTTCTGTGTAAAAAAAAAAATCTTGCCCTGCACAGGTCCTTTAAATCCTGCCCCTCTCTCCTGAAATCAACACCCTCTAGTCTTTGACATTTCCACCCTTTGCTAAAAGGTTCTGACTGTCCACTCTATTGATGCTTCTCATGATTTTAAACACTTCTATCGGGACATCTCCCAACTTCTGGCATCCAGCTTTCCAGAGAAAACATCCCAGGTCAGCCCAACATCTCCCAGCAGCTAATATCCTGCTAATCGAGGCATCGATCTGGTAAAATCAAATTCCCCCGCTCTATCTCACGCACCACCCTCCCATTTCTTGCCCCCACTGTCTCCATCACAGGATATAAACTATCGACTGTTAAGAAAATGACATAGAACTAGTTAGTGTGAATGGGTGATCGATGGTCGACGGGGGCTGGTTCCATGCTGTATCTCGCAATCAATTTCGATCAACCAAATCTGAGGATGTACTTGTGTAGGAAGGAACTGCAGATGCTTATTTAAACCGAAGATGGACTGAAGAAGGGTCTCGACCCGAAACGTCACCCATTCCTTCTCTCCAGAGATGCTGCCTGTCCCGCTGGGTTACTCCAGCTTGTTGTGTCTATTTGAGGATGTGCTTGAAGCATGTCCCTTGATCCATGTGGGATCTCCCTACAGATGGGACCTGTTGACATTCGCGGCCACCCCTCAATGTGTCTGCCGGCACTCCCGTCTCTGGGCAGTACAGAAGCTGCGGTGTGGGGGTGGGGGTTAAGTCTGCTCCGTGGCCCTATCCTGGACGGTCAGCTGGTCTGGCTCTTAGAGATACAGAGCGAAACAGGCCTTTTGGCCCACCTGCGCACTAGTGCTATCCTACAAACTAGGGACAATTTGCAATTTACAGAAGCCAATTAACCTCCAAACCTATAGTTCTTTGGAGTGTGGGAAGAAACCCGAGCACCTGGAGAAAACCCAGACAGTTCACGGGGAGAACGTACAAACAGCACCCGTGGTCAGGATCGAACCCAGGTCTCTGGCGCTGTAAGGCAGCAACTCTACCGCTGTGTCACAGTGCCGCTGGGCCATCATGAAATCTCCCCAAAATGTCACAAACTCTGGAGAGTGAGAAAGATGGAGGTTTTACAGAATATTTTGCATGCTTCATTTATGGTGGTAACTTGTTCTAAAAATATCTCAGATGGGAGAATAAAAATGCTCAGTGGGGCGGGATGGTGGGAGTGGGAGGAGCTCATGATTAGTTGAACCATCGGACTTGATACAGTCACGCCGGTGGAACGTGCTCAGCTCCTGGAACTCGTTGCAAGAACTTGCAACGAAAGCACGGGAATTAGTTTTAAAAATAACAATTTGGAAAGTTGCTCCTCTTGCTGTGAACCCGCTGGGATGCGAGGGTCCCAGGGGAGGATCTGATTCAGGAAATAACTCCTTGAGCAGCGGACCACGCCTTTCCTGTCCATTCTCCCGGCAGTTCCTCGGATTGCATTTTGTGGGTCCCACCAGGCAGAGGGAACACGTCAAACTAGTTACATTCACTGCAGCAAACCTGGCTTCAAATGCAGGAAGGGGGACTGACCGTAGGTACACGGTTGCCAGCGTGCCGTCCTTCTTCCTAAAACTACTTTCTGTAAAACAGACCGTGGCTCCCACTGAGCCAGATCAGGGTGGCACGGTGGTGCAGCGGTAGAGTTACTGCCTTACAGAGGAATATGGGCGGGTGGGACTAGTGTAGATCTTGGTTGGCATGAGAAAGTTGGGCCGAAGGGCCTGTTTCCGTGCTGTATTACTCTATGTCCCTTGACTGTTTCCGCTGTTTATAAACACCATTCAATTTTCACTGTACCTCGGTACACGTGACAATACACCAAACCAAACCTAACTATGTTAAAGAAGGAACTGCAGATGCTGGAAAAATCGAAGGTAGACAAAAATGCTGGAGAAACTCAGCAGGTGAGGCAGCATCTATGGAGCGAAGGATAGATGCCGCCTCACCCCCTGAGTTTCTCCAGCATTTTTGTCTAGCAAACCAAACTATGCCTTGGTTAAATAATTGTTAAAGAAGGAACTGCAGATGCTGGAGAATCGAGGGTCACAAAAAGCTGGAGAAACTCAGCGGGTGCAGCAGCATCTAAGGAGCGAAGGAGATAGGCGACGTTTCGGGTCGAGACCCTTCTTCAGACTGCTACCTCAAAATAACAATTTGGAAAGTTGCTCCTCTTGTTGTGAACCCGCTGGGATGCGAGGGTCCCGGGGGGGACTGCTACCAGTCTGAAGAAGGGTCTCGACCCGAAACGTCGCCTATCGCCTTCGCTCCTTAGATGCTGCTGCACCCGCTGAGTTTCTCCAGCTTTTTGTGTAACCCTTGGTTAAATAAGTTTGGTTGCATCATAACATTCCAATATTCAGCTAACACCCCTACATGTTACAATACAATACCATTTATTGTCATTTGAAACCTCATTGAGGTTCAAACAAAATTTTGTTTCTGCAGTCATACATACAAGAAGAAAAGAGCCAAGACACAACACATTTTACACAAACATCCATCACAGTGAATATCCCCCTCACTGTGATGGAAGGCAAAGTCTTATCTCTCCCCTGCACTCCCCATTCTTCTCCCGGTCAGAGTCAAAGCCCCCGGCGGGTGACAGTATATGTCCCGCGGCCATTCATGCCGCGCCGGGCGATGCAAGGCCCCGCTCCGGGTCTTGATGTTGGAGCCCCCGGCGGGCCCTAGCAAGTCCCGTGGCCATCAAAGCCGCGCCGGGTGATGTAAGGCCCCGCTCCAGGTCGTCTTCAACCCCGCAACTCGGGCGGGAGAAGTTGCTGCCGCGGGAGCTCCGAAAAGCGGTCTCCCACCAGAGACCCGCGAGCTCCCAGTGTTACCGTCCACCGGCCTGCAGCTGGAGCCTCCGAATCTCCGGGGTCGGGCAGCAGCAGCGCACCACCACAGCTCCTCCCGTTCCTAACACGGCCAGCTCCACGATGGTAAGTACCCGCAGCTCCGCGACTGGAGCCCCAGGTCCGGTTGGAGGCCGCTCCACGGTGCTAGGCCCCAACGACAGCGGAAACCCGACAGAGAAAAGGTCGGGTCCTCCGTACAGGAGGAGCCGACCTTCAACATCCAGAGGAGTCCACTTGCTTCATATGAGGTGGACCAAGCATCCAACTCCCAGACTAGGTCTGGGCTACTTAACAAAGACCCAAGTGCTGGAGTGCCTTAGCGGGTCGGGCTGCATCTCTGGAGAACATGGATAGGTGACGTTTCGGGCTCAAGAAGGGTGCGGACATGAAACATCACCTAGCCACGTCCTCCAGAGATGCTGCCTGACCCACTGAAGTACTCCAGCACTTTGTGTCTTTTTTCTTGATGTTTGTTATCGGTGTTTCTGTGAGGCCAGTTGGATTGGAGATTTTTGTACTCGTTCTGTGGGATGCCAAGAACACATCACAGGCATCAAAGAGGTTGAGCCTCAATGCTTGGCGGCGACACGTAGGCCATGTTTGACTGCCTAACCACAACACGTTAGGAATGTAAGCCTTTCACACCCCCTTCCAAGGGGAATCTGCAATCCTGATCATAGAGAATGAGAAATTAAAACCCATCGAACATGCTCTATGCAAAGCAGAGCAGACCATAGAGGGAGTGCAGCGAAGGTTCACCAGACTGATTCCTGGGATGTCAGGACTGTCTTATGAACAAAGACTGCATAGACTCGGTTTATACTCTCTAGAATTTAGGAGATTGAGAGGGGATCTTATAGAAACTTACAAGATTCTTAAGGGGTTGGACAGGCTAGATGTAGGAAGATTGTTCCCGATGTTGGGGAGGTCCAGGACAAGGGGTTACACCTTAAGCATAAGGGGGAAATCCTTTAGGACCGAGATGAGAAGGAATTTTTTCACACAGAGAGTGGTGGGTCTCTGGAACTCTCTGCCACAGAGGGTAGTTGAGGCCAGTTCATTGGCTATATTTAAGAGGGAGTTAGATGTGGCCCTTGTGGCTAAGGGGATCAGAGGGTATGGAGAGAAGGCAGGTACGGGATACTGAGTTGGATGATCAGCCATGATCATATTGAATGGCGGTGCAGGCTCGAAGGGCTGAATGGCCTACTCCTGCACCTAATTTCTATGTTTCTATGTTTCTATGACTAGACTTCAGACGTTAGATACAGCACGGAAACAGGCCCTTCGGCCCAACGAGTCCGCGCCGACCAACGATCACGCTAATCTACACACACCTAGGGACAAATTTACAACTTACTGAAGCCAATTAACCTACAAACCTGCACGTCTCTGGAATGTGGGAGGAAACCAGAGCACCCAGAGAAAACCCACGGGGTCACGGGGAGAATGTACAAACTCCGTACAGGCAGCACCCGCAGTCAGGATCGAACCCGGGTCTCCGGCGCTGTAATGGCGGCAACTCTACCGCTGCGCCACCGTGCCCCCCCCCCCCCCCCCACCCCCACAATAATGCAAAATCTTCACCCTGGGGCCTCTGAAAAAGAACTTCAATGTTTATTCTGATTAGTCTGAAGAAGGGTCTCGTCCCAAAACGTCACCTATTCCTTCGTTCCATAGATGCTGCCTCACCCGCTGAGTTTCTCCAGCATTTTTGTCTCCCTTCAGTTTTTCCAGCATCTGCAGTTCCTTCTTAAACATTCCAGCTTCAATGATCATCGTTGAGATTTGCTGCAGCGTGTAATCCTATTAGAGCGTTAATGATCCTTTTACAGTGTCTGTGGAAGGAAATGGACAGGAGGTGGTTCGCATTGGGACATTCTTCAGACCTGAATGTCTGAGTTCCTTTTTGGTCAAGATCCCAACATCTGCTGTCTCCAGATTCCTCTTACAGTGTCTAATCTTTCTTTAAGCCTTGGTTATTTTCGTACGTGTTTATAATGGGAGTAAACAAGATACACTTCTACACTTGAGATTCGGAACTACTACCCAAGCCAGTCAATTGGTATTACTTTTCCATGTCTCCTGAAAAAGAAATGAGCAGCTTAAATTCTTATAGAGGAACAAGGATCATAGGGGAACATAAGGGCGGTACGATAGCGCAGCGGTAGAGTTGCTGCCTTACAGCGCCAGAGACATGGATTTGATCCTGACTACGGGTGCCGTCTGTATGGAGTTTGCACATTCTCCCCGTGACCTGCGTGGGTTTTCTCCGGGATCTCCAAATTCCCTCCTCAATCCAAAGACGGACAGGTTTGTAGGTTAATTGACTTGGTATGATTGTAAATGGTCCCGAGTGTGTGTAGAATAGTGTTAGTGTGTGAGGATGGCTGGGTCTCAGTGGGTCCAAGTGCCTATTTCTGCACTGTATCTCAACACTAACCTATACTAAAAAACATGGGAGCTTGTCCACGATGACCAAGTTGGTACTCTGCCCTGATCCCATTTGCCATATCCCACAGACCCCTTCCTGCTCATATTTCATGCTCAGAAGTGGCGTGAGAGTCTTTGCGTGCAACAGTTTTTCAGAACATAGTGAGCAATCAATGTTGAATCCTTGGCCCAGTGCCTTGGCAGAGATAAGCCTGAGGGGTTACTTCAGAAGCTCAGCTGGTCTGGCGGTGTCATCTTTCGAGTGACGCATCGAGATAACAATTTTTTGTAAAGTGAGGCCTTCTCAAGGTAAATCCCAGGACACCTCACGGAAGCAAGGGGAGTCTCTCCTGGAGAGGATTTATCACTCATCGACAATTATATCAAGTGGCTCATTTGGCAGCCCTTCCGACAGCAGAAGGTTGTAAGTTCAAGTCCCACATCAGGAAGACCTGAGCACAAAACCTGAGACGAGAAAAAAAAATTTCACACAGAGAGTTGTGAGTGTAGAATTCTCTGCCTCAGAGGGCGGTGGAGGCCGGTTCTTTGGATACTTTCAAGAGAGAGCTAGATAGGGCTCTTAAAGAGAGCAGAGTCAGGGGGATATGGGGAGAAGGCAAGAACGGGGTACTGATTGGGGATGGTCAGCCATGATCACATTGAATGGCGGTGCTGGCTCGAAGGGCCGAATGGCCTACTCCTGCACCTATTGTCTATTGTCTATTCAGAGCCTCGTGGAGCAAGTGCCCTGATGCTGGAGACACATTTTGCTCTGATGGGACTTTAAAACAGGACACCAATTTCCCGATAGACGCGTATAAAATTCTGAGGGGCTTAGATGGGGTAGACAGTCAGAACCTTTTTACCCAGGATGGAAAAAACAAATACTGTAGGGCATACAGTAGTGCAAAGGTGAGAGGCGCACAATTTAAAGGTGGTCTTTTTTTTTACACAGAGGGTAGCTGGAGCACACTGCTGTGGGTCGTATTTGACGCAGATATGATAGTGGCATTGAAAAGATTTTGGAATAAGCATATGGATATGTAAAGAACAGAGGGATATTTTAGATTTAGGGGGAAACAGGCCATTCGGCCCACCGAGTCCGCACCGACCCACATTAACACCACCCGACACATACTAGGGACAATTTTACATTTTTAAACCAAGACAATTAACCGACAAATTGTCCGTCGTTAGAGGGTTGGAGGCTGCAGGGTGATTTGGATAGGCTGAGTGAATGGGCTGATGCATGGCAGATGCAGTACATTGTGGATAAATGTGAGGTTATCCACTTTGGTGGCAAAAACATGAGGGTAGACTATTATCTGAATGGTGGCAGATTAGGAAAAGGGGAGATGCAACGAGACCTGGGTGTCATGGTACACCAGTCATTGAAAGTAGGCATGCAGGTGCAGCAGGCAGTGAAGAAAGCAAATGGTATGTTAGCATTCATAGCGAAAGTATTTGAGTATAGGAGCAGGGAGGTTCTACTGCAGGGTTTTGGTGAGGCCACAGCTGGAGTATTGCGTACAGTTTTGGTCTCCAAATCTGAGGAAAGACATCCTTGCCATAGAGGGGGTACAGAGAAGATTCACCAGACTGATTCCTGGGATGTCAGGACTTTCATATGAGGAAAGATTGGATAGACTCGGCTTGTACTCGCTGGAATTTAGAAGATTGAGGGGGGATCTTATAGAAACTTACAAAATTCTTAAGGGGTTGGACAAGCTAGATGCTGGACGATTGTTCCCGATGTTGGGGGAGTCCAGAACAAGGGGTCACAGTCTAAGGATAAGGGGGAATTCCTTTAGGACCGAGATGAGGAAAACATTCTTTACACAGAGAGTGGTGAGTCTCTGGAATTCTCTGCCACAGAAGGTAGTTGAGGCCAGTTCATTGGCTATATTTAAGAGGGCGTTAGATGTGGCACGTGGCTAAAGGGATCAGGGGGTATGGAGAGAAGGCAGGTACGGAATACTGAGTTGGATGATCAGCCGTGATCACATTGAATGGCGGTGCAGGCTCGGAGGGCCGAATGGCCTACTCCTGCACCTATTTTTCTATGTTTCTATGTTTCTAAACCAAAGATCTCGGAGAAAACCCGCGCAGGTCAAGGGGAGAAGGTACAAATTCCGTACTGACAGCGGCCGCAGTCAGGATTGAACCCGGGTCCCTGGCGCTGTGAGGCAGCAGGTCCACCGCTGCGCCTGAGATGTGCCTTCCAGGATATGGGTCATGTACAGGTAGCAAGTGAGGGTCTTGACATCATGTTCAGCACAGACATTGTGGGCCGAAGGGCCTGTTCTTGTGCATCTCAGTTCGATGTTCTAATTCCCTCTCTGGAGCACATATCTGATGCATCCCCTCAGCAACATATCCTAAGGGCCTGGAAAAACACAGCAACTAACATTCACCCATCCGTTGACATTAATTAAAACATTGTTACATTTCTTTCATCAGAAATGGAGAAATCTGGGAAATTTTCGGATACTTCTGACTTTCATTACAGTGAAACCTTATCACTATTTTCCTTTCCAAACATGATTGACCTGCAGAGTATTTCCGGCGTTCTCTGTTTTTACAGTGTACAGTTTCACAGTGTACAGATACATGATAAGGGAATAACGTTTAGTGCAAGGTAAAGTCTGATCAAAGATAGTCCGAGGGTCACCAATGAGGAAGATGGTAGTTCAGGACTGCTCTCTGCCCTCCTGTCCCTGCGTATCCACGTGCCCGTCTAAACATCAGGAAGAGGTATATAGATAAATGATTGTTAAAGAAGGGACTGCAGATGCTGGAGAATCGAGAGTACACAAAAGGCTGGAGAAACTCAGCGGGTGCAGCAGCATCAAAGGAGCGAAGGAGATAGGCGACGTTTCGGGTCGAGACCCTTCTTCAGACTGGTTAGGGATCAGGGAAACAAGAGATATAGACAGTGATGTGGAGAGATAAAGAACAATGAATGAACAATGAATTTATATAAATAAATGAGTTGTCACTTTCCCCAAGCTCACAAAGATCTATTCTACAATTTCCTTGAGATCTGAACCCTTTGATGTCTGGTTTTCACACCTATATCTCTGTGTCTCCCGCTCCCCTGACTCTCAGTCTGAAGAACCAAAACGTCACCCAGCCCTTCTCTCCAGAGATGCTGCCCCGTCCTGCTGGATTACTCCAGCATTTTGTGTCTATCTTAGAATACTTTCCTCTCTGGTGTGGCTTAAAGCAAATGTGAGTCAGGCTCTCCAAAGGCGTGAGTCAGAGTTCGGAGAGGTCTGACACAAAGACATATTCTGAGATTGTCTGGGTCCATTAATCATCCAGAGAGGACGAGCTTCTGCAGAAATAACAAGGTAATGAGCAGCGCTTTTCTCCTACTTCATTGATTTATTACATACTGAACCACAGGCAGCATCCACTCCCCTCTGGGGCTGCAAGACATGTT
This sequence comes from Raja brachyura, assembly GCA_963514005.1. Next base: position 16,262,784 of record OY740816.1, read on the forward strand.
TACATCCAGAGAGTTGGACTCAAAGTGCTGGAGTAACTCAGCGGGCCAGGCAGCCTCCCTGGAGCGAAGGAATGGGTGACGTTTCGGGTCGAGACCAGACTGAGAGTCAGGGGAGAGGGAGACACGGAGATAAGGAAGGGTGAGGTGTGAAAGCGGGTTATCAAAGGGGATGAGGCTCAAGGAGAATGTGCAGTAGATAATTGTTCGCTGGGGGCGAGAATTTAAACGGGGACGGTCAGAGTTAGGACGGGGGAGAGAGGGAAAGCTAGGGTTAGAGAAATTAGAGAAGTCAATATTCATACGGCTGGGTTGTAAGCTGCCCACACAGGGAGGGGGAGGCTGTAAGACTCGGTGCCTGGTTAAGGTTGAACAGAGATGTGAGATGGTCTGTGTTTGCGAGGCATCGCGGCTGGCGTTGTGCACACATTACCAAGTGCCTGCGTTCCTCTCCTCCTACATTTCAAAGGAATTTTGTTTCTTGGGGATGGCTTTGTGCTTCTGTGGGTCGGAGCTTTCAACGCGGCTGCCTGTGTCTAGTTGCGTTCTTCACCGCTTCACCTTTGTGTTCTGAGGATGCTGAATTGCAGGAACTTTTATTTCTTAGGTGTGTGTGTATGTGAGAGTGAGAGTGTGGTGTGTGTGAGAGTGTTGTGTGTGTGGGTGTGCATGCGTGTGCATGTGTTCCCGTGTGCGTGTGTACGTGTGAGTGAGTGTACGTTTGTGTGTGTGGGCGTGCGTGTGAGTTTGTGCCTTTCTGAAGATCTGCACACTTTGTTGATGCAGCTTGCTTGCATCGCCGTGTTTGTTCGCATCGCCCTCCAGCCACGCCTTCTTACATAAAATGCTGGAGTAACTGGAGTAACGGGTCAGGCAGCATCTCTGGAGAACATGGATAGGTGCTGGCATTGATTTGTCCTTTTGCACACTTTTCATTCATTTGCTCCATGTGCCTTTTCATATCTCTGACTCTCAGTCCGAAGAAGGGTCTTGTCCCGAGACGTCGCCAATTCCTTTTCTCCAGAGATGCTGCCTGACTTGCTGTGTTACTCCAGCTGGTTGTGTCTGTCTATGGAAGGGTTGGAACCCTTCTTCAGACTGAAAGATGGAGGGAGAGGTGGAGGCGAGAATAGGCCGGAACAAAATAAAGAAAGCAGGCAGGGAAGAAAGCTAATGGCATTTCTCCAGCTTTTTGTGAAACCCTCGATTCTCCAGCATCTGCAGTTCCTTCTTTAAAGCTAATGGCATGTTGGCCTTCATTGCAAGAGGATTTGAGTTTTGGAGCAAGGAGGTCCTACTGCAGTTGTACAGGGCCCTGGTGAGACCGCTTCTGGAATTTTGTGTGCTGTTTTGGTCTCCTAATTTGAGGAAGGACATTATTGCTATTGAGGGAGTGCAGCGTAGGTTCACCAGGTTAATTCCCAGGATGGTGGGACTGACATATGATGAAAGAATGGGTCGACTGGGCTTGTATTCACTGGAATTTAGGATGAGAGGGGATCTTATAGAAACATTCTTAAAGGATTGGACAGGCTAGATGCAAGAAAAATATTCCCGATGTTGGGGGAGTCCAGAACCAGGGGTCACAGTTTAAGAATAAGGGGTAGGCCAGTTAGGACTAAGATGAGGAAAAACTTTTTCACCCGGTGAGTTGTGAATCTGTGGAATTGTCTGCCACAGAGGCAGTGGAGGCCTCTGGATGTTTGCAAGAGAGAGTTAAGGGCATGTCCCACTGTACGAGGTAATTCAAGAGTTCTCCCCAGATTCGAGCTTGTGTAATGCACCCACTTTCCTGCTTTCTCCCCATATCGCTTGATTCCTTTAGCCCCAAGAGCTAAATCCAACTCGCTCTTGTTGTGGGTGTTCGAGAGTCTAATGGGCCTGTCCTACAAGCATGCAACTCCATGCGATGAGCGCAACCTAACGTGGTCGCTTGAGCCGTCCGGCGTCGCGGGGCCGGTCCCACTTCAATCACCGGAGCCGTGCGGAATTGTGCGGAGTTCGTCCTGACATCGCGCGGGGCTCCGAAAAACTGACTATGTTCAAAAATTCCGCACGACAACGGCTTGTCGGCTCGCAGTCCCCTCGACGCATTACACACCGCCTCGACATCGTGCCTCCGTGAACCTATCTGTAGGTGCCTCCGTGACCCGCTATGTGTGTGGCTCCATGGCCCTCTGTGTGTGTGCCTCTGTACCCCTCTCTGTGTGTCCCTCTCTGTCCTGCCGAACTTACCTTAAGACTTCGCTCCAAGTACGCCTCACTTTGCACCGCGTTGCGCCACTCACCCGACTTCCGCGCGGCCCTCGCTGCCGGTTTGGTCGCGCTTGCCGCATGCAGGTGCATGCTGGTGGGAACGGCCCTGTACAGGGGATCACCCGACCCCCACGTGGCCCCCGCTTCCAGTTCGATCGTGCTCATCGCATGGAGTCGGACGCTGGTAGGACAGGCCCTTAATGGTTTGCTGGGAAGAAGCTGTTCTTGAACCTGGAGGTCATGGTTCTCAGGCTCCTGCACCTTCTTCCTGATGGTGGGAATTAAATGAGGGTGGGGGTTTATATAACAGGGAGGCTCGAAGGGCTGTAACACTCTCTGGTAAAGACTGGCGGTGTTATGGGTCACCACAGTGTTTGCTATATGCTGTGGGTGCGGCAGCAGAGTTTTTATATATATACAGACAGAGAGGGTGGGAGCGGGACTGGAAGATTCGAAGTCTGGTAACGATTTAACACAGCGGAGGGTCTCAGTTTGCGATGCGCTGTGTCTGACATCGACTCTCCCCTGATTTTCAGCCTGATGAAGGGTCCCAACCCGTTCCGGGTTGGGACCCTTCATCAGACTGAAAATCACCCATTCCCTCTCTCCAGAGATGCTGCCTTTCCCGCTGAGTTACTCCAGCTTTTAAACCAGGATCTGCAGTTCCTTCCTACACATTGTCTACACATTACCAAGTGCCTGCATATCTCAGCTTCTACATTTGTAAGGAATTTAGTTTCTTGGGCTTGGCTTGTGTTTCTGAGGGTCATTGACAGGACGGGGTTATCCTAGAATAACCAACACGGAGTACATCAAGGAGGCAGCTGGGGAGCTGTAGGGCTTCACTGCATCTTTGATGACAAGTGGACTGCAGGCAGTTCAACATGACAGACTGCCGAAATGTAGAAACAAGGAACGGCAGATTTGTCTTACCAAGGAACGACGCAAATCCTGCACGAAATAAAAGCAGCAATTGGCCGTGGATTAAAAGGAAAGACAACAATTGGGCTGCAAGATGAAGACGGGATGGTATGGAATTGAGGGGGGCATTAACTGGGATGCCTGGTATCACCGTTGAGCCTTCTGGAGTTGTTGTGGGTTTATCAATGAAACGTCAAAGAAGGTGGGTGCCCACCTGAAGACCCCGATGTTGTACCTGCCCTACCTTTCACCTCTCCAATCCCTCTGCAAATAGCAAGAGTGCCGACTTACGACAGGGATTGAAACATCAAGTCCTATTAGGTGCAGCAGCATCAAAGGAGTGAGGGAGATAGGCAACGTTTCGGGTCGAGACCCTTCTTCAGATATATGCAGATATATGTGTACATGCAGTATATGTGTGTATAGCTATATATAATAGAGAGAGAGAGAGAGTGAGAGATATGTTTACATCGAAGATAGACACAAACAACTGGAGTAACCTCAGCGGGTCAGACAGCATCTCTGGAGAAAAGAGATATGTGATGTTTCGGGTCGAGATCCTTCTTCAGGCCTATCTGTTTTGCTGCTACAAGCAAGAATTTCATTGTTGTGCCCGGGGCACTTGACAATAAAACACAATTGACTCTTGAAGTGCTGGAATAACTCAGTGGTTCAGGCAGCATCCCTGGTGAACGGGGATAGGTGACGTTTTGGGTCGCGACTCTTCTTCAGGCTGAAGGAAGTGACGATCACGTTAATATAACCGAGACTAATTCCCGCACCTCCCATCCTATACGATACAATGGAACTTTATTTATCCCAGGTGGGAAATTGATCTGCCAATAGTCATAAAACTCAAAATACATGAAACATTCATTTAAGGTGACGAAGGGGAAGGATTGGGGGGAGGGGGAGGCAGTCTACCCCACGACAGAAGGGAGAGGAGTTGTGCACTTTGGTAGCCAGAGGGAAGAAGGATCTCCTGTGGCGTTCTGTGCTGCATCTTGGTGGGACCAGTCTGTTGCTGAAGGGGCTCCTCAGGTTGACCAGTGTGTCATGGAGGGAGTGAGCTGTATTGTCCGGGATGCTCCGCAGTTTGAGGAACATCCTCCCCTCCAAGACCAACCTCCCGTGAATCCAAATCCAACTCCGCCAGAACGGAGCCAGCCTTCCTGATGAGTTTGTTGATGCTGTTGGCGTCCGTGGCCTTAGCCCTGTTGACCCAGAACACGGCAGTGAAGAAGATGGTACTGGCTACCACCGATTAGTAGGACATCTGCAGCATCTTTTTTTTTAAATTTCAAAATATACTTTATTAGAGAAATAATTATATACATTACAAGATTCGTACAAAACTTCATCCGACATTCTCGGAGGCTATACATACATCCAATACAGTTTACCCAAATCACAATATTACCCCACTCATGCGGAATCTCTTCCCTTATTTTTGAGGGGCGTCTCCACCACACCCTGCCCCCCCCCCCCCCATGTCCAGCAGCGAAGGACCCTAGACTGTGGCCCTCCCCCACCGAGCCTTGGCGTTGGCTGCACCGACCTTCAGTGCGTCCCTCAGCACGTAGACCTGCAGTCTGCAGCGGGCCAGTCGGCAACATTGCCCAACGGACATCAGGACGTTGAAGGAGCGGAGACTTCTCAACAAGTACAGGCGGCTCTGTGCCCCCTTCTTGTACCCCGGCTGATCAGAGACAGGGAAAGCACTGTCCTGTGAGCACTCTACAGAGCTCTAGTCAGACCGCACCTGGAGTATTGTGTGCAGTTTCAATCCCCTAAGATTCAAAGTTCAAGGTTCACATTTATTTGTCACATGCACCAATTAAGATACAGTGAAATGAGTTACCATACCACCGAAAGTCTCTTAAATGCCACTAATTTGAGGAAGGACATTCTTGCTATTGAGGGAGTGCAGCGTAGGTTTACAAGGTTAATTCCCGAGATGGCGGGACTGTCATATGCTGAGAGAATGGAGCAGCTGGGCTTGTACACTCTGGAGTTTAGAAGGATGAGAGGGAATCTCATTGAAACATATAAGATTGTTAAGGGCTTGGACACGCTAGAGGCAGGAAACATGTTCCCGATGTTAGGGGAGTCCAGAACCAGGGGCCACAGTTTAAGAATAAGGAGTAAGCCATTTAGAACAGAGACGAGGAAAAACTTTTTCTCACAGAGAGTTGTGAGTGTGTGGAATTCTCTGCCTCAGAGAGCGGTGGAGGCAGGTTCTCTGGATGCTTTCACGAGAGAGCTAGATAGGGCTCTTAAAGATAGTGGAGTCAGGGGATATGGGGAGAAGGCAGGAACGGGGTACTGTTTGGGGATGATCAGCCATGATTACATTGAATGGCGGTGCTGGCTCGAAGGGCCGAATGGCCTACTCCTGCGTCTATTGTCTATTGTCTTCAGCCACTCTTGTCGCGCTCCCTTCTCGGTTCTGTTTTGGGTTTTGCGACCTACCCCCTGATTGCCGTGGACGGTGAGCGTCCGTGAACTACGATGTCCCCCAGGGATACATTCCCTCACTTCCTCCTGACTGCACCAATCGCTGCTCGGTCATGAGTCATTTTTGGTTTAACTGGATTAAATGAGAAACATGTGCTGGGTTTAACGCTGGAAAGACTGACGTTTGTTTCTGCATCTCTGCTCTGTTTCTTGTTTGTTTGCCTCTGTAACTGTTGAGTTCGTTTCCCAGGCCGGCTGTTTAATCCAATCGTCACTTTGCTGAGATAGAATTACATGGTTTTAGTTTAACGAGGAACTGCAGATGCTGGAAAAATCGAAGGTAGACAAAAATGCTGGAGAAACTCAGCGGGTGAGGCAGCATTTATGGAGCGAAGGAATAGGTGACGTTTTGGGTCTCGACCATAGATGCTGCCTCACCCGCTGAGTGTCTCCAGCATTTTATCTACCTATGGTTTAAGTTTAGTTTAGTTTAGTTTTAGAGATACAGCGCGGAAACAGGCCCTTCGGCCCACCGAGTCCGCGCCGACCAGCGATCCCCATACGCTAGCACTATCCTACACACACTAGGGGCAACTAGGACATTTTTACAGAAACCAATTAGCTCTACTTCTTTGGAGTGTGGGGGGAAACCAGAGCACCCGGAGAAAACCCACACACCCGCAGTCAGGATTGAACCCGGGTCTCTGGCGCTGTAAAGCACGATCTCTACCGCTGCCGCACAAATATATACAGTGGAAGAAGGTCTGAAGAAGGGTCTCGACCCGAAACGTCACCTATCTCCTTCGCTCCTTAGATGCTGCTGCACCCGCTGAGTTTCTCCAGCTTTTTGTGTAACCCTCGATTCTCCAGCATCTGCAGTTCCTTCTTTAACACTATATACAGTGGACATTGGCCATTTGGGCCAATTTTAGCTGCAGTCTGCACTCCACACAAGCCATGCCATCAAGTTACAGCTTTATAAGGCGACTCCGGACTGTCAAAGCTGCCACAGCTAGACAAAAAAACAGTTTTAATCCACGAGTAGTTACTCTACACAACAGCCAAAAATCTGTGGCCTCCCTTTGATCTGGCATTTTGTTGGTTCACATGCTTGATCAATGGTGTTTTATCATTAATGTTTTATTATTATTAATGTTTAGTGTTTTCTGAGTCATTCGTAACTGTCACTGTATGTCATGTTGTTACTTGCGGGCGGAGCACCAAGGCAAATTCCTTGTATGTGAATACTTGGCCAATAAACTTACTTACTTACCTACTTACTTACAGCACGTTGGTCGGGCTAAAGTTGGAATATTTTGTGCAGTTCTGGTCGCCCCCGTTACTGCAGGATGTGGAGGCTTTAGAGAGGGTGCAGAGGAGGTTTACCAGAACACTGCCTGGATTAGTGGGTATTAACTATCAGGAAAGATTAAACAAGTTTGGATTGTTTTCTCTGGAGCGTCGGTGGCTGAAGGAAGATCTAATAGAGGTATATAAGATGATGAGAGGCGTAGATAGGGTTAAAAACTCATTCCTAGGTCGAAAGGGCATTGCTTTAAGGTGTGTAGAGGGGCAACGCTTAAAGTAGATATGTGGGGCAAGTTATTTTTACACAGAGAGAGATGAATACTTGGAGCATGCTGCAAGGGGTGGTGGAGGCAGAGAGAACAATACACAATAGGTGCAGGAGTCGGCCATTCAGCCCTTCGAGCCAGCACCGCCATTCAATGTGATCATCCCCAATCAGTACCCCGTTCCTGCCTTCTCCCCTGACTCCGCTCTCTTTAAGAGCCCTATCTAGCTCTCTCTTGAAAGCATCCAGAGAACCTGCCTCCACCGCCCTCTGAGGCAGAGAATTCCACAGACTTACCACTCTCTGTGAGAAAAAGTGTTTCCTCGTCTCTGTTCTAAATGGCTTACTCTTATTCTTAAACTGTGGCCCTCGGTTCTGGACCCCCAACATCGGGAACATGTTTCCTGTTTCTAGCGTGTCCAAACCCTTAACAATCTTATATGTTTCAATGAGATCTCCTCTCATCCTTCTAAACTCCAGAGTTTACAAGCCCAGCCGCTCCATTTTCTCAGCATATGACAGTCCTGCCATCCCGGGAATTAACCTTGTAAACCTACGCTGCACTCCCTCAATAACAAGAATGTCCTTCCTCAAATTAGTGGCATTTAAGAGACTTTCAGTCGTATGGTAACTCATTTCTCCAATTGTATCTTAATTGGTGCACGTGACAAATAAATGTGAACCTTGAACCTTAAATCTTGGATGCGTATATGTATCGGCAGGGAATGCAGGGATACTGTGTGTATGGAAAATCAAATTCCTTGCATGTTTTTACATACTTGGCTAATAAATTAATTACAGTTACAAATTATTTACAATATGGGTCACATGCAGGCAGAGGAGATTAGCCTGAGGAAGGGTCTCCATGAAGCGTCACCCATCCCTTCTCTCCAGAGATGCTGCCTGACCCAAATGAGTTACTCCAGCATTTTGTGTCTATCTTCGGTGTAAACCAGCATCTGAAGTTTCTTAAGTTCCAACACCTTTAAGTTGGCATCATGTTAGACACGGGCATTGTGGTCTGCTCCTTTGCTGTATGTTGTATGTTGTATGGGTCAAGCTCCGGCCCATGACACGCATGGTCTGGGCTCACACGTGACCAGTGGGCATCTGTAACATGATGCAGTCCTTCACTGAAGGTGAGGACAGTTTGCAAGTTCTAGTAGCAGAAGTAGGCCATTCGGCCCATCTACTACGCCATTCAATCACGGCTGATCTATCGTTGCCTCTCAACCCCATTCTCCTACTTTCTGCCCATAACCCCCGACATCCAGGGAACAGAGATGAGATAATGAGGCTCTATAAGGTGCTGGTCAGGCCGCATTTGGAGTACTGTGAGCACATTTGGGCCCCACATCTGAGGAAGGGTGTGTTGACTCTGGAGAGGTTCCAGAGCATTGATTGATTGATTTAAGATTGATTCCAGGAATGAGTGGGTTAACATATGATCAGCACTTAACAGCACTGGGCCTCTGCTCGCTGGAGTTTAGAAGGACCTCATTGAAACTTACAGAATAATGAAAGCCATAGACAGAGTGGATGTGGAAATGATATTTCCACTGGTGGGAGAGTCTAGGACCAGAGGTCACAGCCTCAGAATTAAAGGGCGCTCGTTTAGAAAGGAGGTGAGGAGGAACTTCTTCAGTGAGGGGGCAGTTAATCTGTGGAACTCATTGCCACAGAGGGCTGTGGAGGCCAAGTCAGTGGATGTTTTTAAGGCCGAGACGGACAAATTCTTGATTAGAACAAGGGTTATGGGGAGGTCAGGAAAATGGGATTGGGAGGCAGATTCCGGTCGTGTGGACTCGATGGGCCAAACGGCCTAATTCTACTATAACTCGTGAAATTCATCAGTCGAAAATGTGGAGAAAAGAACACAGCGGTGAAGGGGTTAATGAGACGAGAGTAAAGGGAGGTCAGCGATGTGTGAGGATGGGAATCTTCGGTTAACATTAAACCCAGGACTGTAAGCGCTATCACATGATGCAGAATGTCAGACACATTGGCTGTAGAGCCATCACCGCTGGCTGTGAGGATCAGATCACAGCTCCAGCCGGAGTCCCAGTCCCAGTCCCAGGATAACGGGCAGAGGGGCAGCCCAGCCCAGCCCAGCCCAGCCCAGCCCAGCCCAGCACTCAACCCCAAACCCACACGCCCTGAAGGTGAGGACAGCTTTAGTTACGTGTCCTGCTCTGTGACCCCGTTTCGATGCGTGTTTGTGCATGTATGTGTGTGCTCATACGTGTGTGTGTGTATGTATTCTTGTGTGTGTGTCTGTGCACTTGTCGTGTGTTTGTCTCTTTGTATCTGTGTCTGTATGAGTGCAGACAAGCGAGCATGCCTGTCTCTTTGTTATGGCGTGTGTGTGAGTGTGTCTGGCCCTGTGTCTGGAATAATGTGGCAATGCTCCTGTCAGATGTGGTTATCAGTGTGTGGGTGCACACGTATATGCGTGTGCGTGTGTTTGTTTACGTATGCCTGTGTGTATGTTTGCGCGTGCATATGTATGTGTGCATGTGTGTATGTGCATGTGTCTGTGTGTGAGACCAAACCATTGAATGGGCCGAATGGCCTAATTCCTTCACTATAACTTATAAGCTTATGAGATGGGCACGGGTGGTGAGGGTTGATAGAGGGTGGTGAGGGTTGATAGAGGGTGGTGAGATACATTGGGCAGGTTTAGTTATGAAATACAGCATGGAAACAGGCTGTTCGGCCCATCGAGTCCACACCGACCAGTGATCCCCGTACATGAACACTATCTCACACACACACACGCTAGGGACAATTTTACATTTACACCAAGCCAATTAATCTACAAACCTGTACATCTTTGGAGTGTGGGAGGAAATGTCTATTTCAGAGGGTGGTGGAGGCGGGTTCTCTGGATGCTTTCAAGAGAGAGCTAGATGGGGCTCTTAAATATAGCGGAGTCAGGGGATATGGGGAGAAGGCAGGAACGGGGTACTGATTGGGGATGATCAGCCATGATCACATTGAATGGCGGGCTGGCTCGAAGGGCCAAATGGCCTACTCCTGCACCTATTGTATCCTTCTTCTTGCGTATGGCGTGCACAGCCTAAAGTTGTAGGACAACTTGTTCTATTTCATCTTATATGATTGTGCACGCCGGGTTGATTGCATTAGTCGAAACAGGGCGGACCACATGAAGGTTGCAATCTCCCACCCTGCACCCATTGTCTATTGTCTGTAAACCGGAGATCCCGGAAAAAAAACACACCCAGATCACAAGGAGAACGTACAAACTCCATACAGACAGCACCAGAAGTCAGGATCGAACCCGGGTCTGTAAGAGATATAAGGCAGCAACTGTACCGCTGCTCCAGCGTGCCGCCCCCCAGCTGGAGTCCCTCTGCTCAGTAGTTGGGGAGGTGGGGGGGATGAAGAGGACTCCTGGTTTTCTCAGGCTAGTGTGGAGAAGCATAATCAGGTAGAGCATATGCAATAATTAGATTGTGGTAACCTGCCTTGAGTTTAGATATGGCTGGGCACAACTAATTTAATCAAATCTCTCCAACAAATTACACGGTGCACAAAGGAGATCTCACAGATTATGCAGCTTTCACAAGCATTCAATAAAATTCTTGTGAGTGGTGTCTCCGAGGGCTGAGAGGTTCAATCCTCTATAAGCCCACCACCTGATCTGTTGCAAGCATTGAAAAAGACAACATGGAAACAGGCCCTTCAGCCCACCGAGTACATGCCGACAATCGATCACCCATTCGCACTAATTCTATGCGTAAGAAAGAACTGCAGAAGTCTGAAGAAGGGTCTCGACCCGAAACATCGCCCATTCCTTCTCTCCATAGATGCTGCCTCACCCGCTGAGTTACTCCAGCATTTTGTGTCCCCCACACACTAATTCTGTGTTATCCCGTTTTCCCATCCACTTCCTGCGCATTCGGGGCAATTAGCCGCCTTCTCCGTTGACTTTTAACGGAGAACGCGATAGCTGTATGAAGAAAGGTCCGGACCTGAAACGTCGCCTATCCATGTCCTCCAGAGATACTGCCTGACCCGCTGAGTTACTCCAGCACTTTGTTGCGCTTTCTTTGTAAAGTGGAACCTGCAGTTCCTTGTGTTTCCAGCTAACTTTTAACTGTGGCTTGAAATAGCTGAGTTCAAGGGTAATTGAAAATGTTCAGTGATGCTGACTGCCACATTGACTAGAAGTCAATTTGTCCCTTCCCTGGCCAATTCGTCCCTTCCCACCCAAACCACCCCCTCCCCGGGTACTTTCCCTTGCAACCGCAGGAAATGCCACACTTGTCGCTTTACCTCCCCCATCGACTCCATCCAAGGACCCAAGCAGTCTTTCCAGGTGAGGCAGAGGTTCACCTGCACCTCCTCCAACCTCATCTACTGCATCCGCTGTTCCAGGTGTCAACTTCTCTTGGTTTGGTGATCACTTTGCCCAACACCGCCACTGTGTTCGCACTAACCAACCTGATCTCCCGGTGGCTCAGCACTTCAATTCCCCCTCCCATTCCGAATCCGTCCTTTCTGTCCTGGGCCTCCTCCAATGCCAGAGTGAGGCCCAGCGCAAATTGGAGGAAACAGCACCTCATATTTCGCTTGGGTAGTCTACATACACCCCAGCGGTATGAACATTGACTTCTCCAATTTCAGATAGTCCTTGCTTGTTATCTCATTCCCCTCCCCCTTCCCAGCTCTCCCACATAGCCTACTGTCTCCTACTTTCTTCCCAACCCATTGTTCAAGCGCTTTTGATTGCAACATGTGCCTTAATTTAGTTCAACAAAGAAACTGACAAGTTACTTAAGAACTTTTTCCCGGCTCCCTGACAACAGTCTGAAGATGGGTCTCGGCCCGAAATGTCGCCTATTCCTTCTCTCCATAGATACTGCCTCACCCGCTGAGTTACTCCAGCATTTTGGTCTAGCCACATTTCATGAGTTGAGTTGAGTTTATTGTCATGTGTACAGAGGTACAGTGAAAAGCTTTTGTTGCGTGCTATCCAGTCAGCAGAAAGACAACACATGATCACAATCGAGCCATCGACTGTGTACAAATACATGATGAAGGGAATAATATGAATAATATTTAGCGCATGAGTAAAGTCCAATCAAAGATAGGCCGAGAATCTCCAATGAGGTAGATCATAGATCAGGACCGCTCTCTAGTTGGTGATAGGATGGTTCAGTAGCCTGATAACAGCTGGGAAGAAACTGTCCCTGAATCTGGAGGTGTCCGTTTTCACACTTCTGTACCTCTTGCCAGATGGGAGAGGGGAGAAGAGGGAGTGGCCAGGGTGCGACTGGTCCTTGATGATGCTGCTGGCCTTGCCGGGGCAGCGTGAGGTGTAGATGGAGTCAAGGCAAGGGAGGTTGGTTTGTGTGATGGTCTGGGCTGAGTCGACACTTCTCCGCAATTTCTTGCGGTCTTGGTAAATGTCAGCCTCTGTTCCCCTGCTGCATCCTTCCTTCCCCCATTGAAGCAATCAAAGTATTCATCCCACTTACAAATACAGCTTTGATCCGGAAACTCATCCAACAGTTCAATCTCCCAGCGCTGTGTAACTGCAGCCCTCTGCTGGGGACACTTAGAACTGCAGATGCTGAGGCCACACTAACATTAGTGCAGTCACTGTGTGGCACAAACAAGGAACTGCGGGTGTTGGCTAATGCACAGAAGGACACCAAGTGCTGGAGTAACTCAGCGGGTCAGGCAGCATCTCTGGAGAACATGGATAAGTGACATTTCAAGTGGAGAACCCATCTCTGAACCCATCTTTGGTCTGAGGAAGGTTCCTGACCCAGAAAGGTCACCTATCCATGATTTCCAGAGATGCTGCCTGACCCGCTGAGTTATCCCAGCGCTTTCTGTCCATTCATGAGTATACCAGTATAATTGAGAAAAACACAAGAGTGCAGAATATGCTGAGAGAACGGAGCAGCTGGGCTTGTACACTCTGGAGTTTAGAAGGATGAGAGGAGATCTCATTGAAACATACAAGATTGTTAAGGGCTTGGACATGCTAGAGGCAGGAAACATGTTCCCGATGTTGGGGGAGTCCAGAACCAGGGGCCACAGTTTAAGACTACGGAGTAAGCCATTTAGAACAGACACGAGGAAACACTTTATCTCAAAGAGAGTTGTGAGTGTGGAATTCTCTGCCTCAGAGGGCGGTGGAGGCCAGTTGTCTGGATGCTTTCAAGAGAGAGCTGGATAGGGCTCTTAAAAAATAGCAGAGTCAGGGGGTATGGGGAGAAGGCAGGAACGGGGTACTGATTGGGGATGATCAGCCATGATCACATTGAATGGCGGTGCTGGCTCGAAGGGTCAAATGGCCTCCTCCTGCACTTATTGTCTATTGAATAATATAGTGTTATAGCGATAGTTACAGATGTAGTGGCCACATGAAAGAAAGAACCTCTAACAATGCACCATCCCCTCAGCACCTCTGTATGATAATGTTTAGTTCAAGTTAGTTTAGTTTAGCTTCAATCCAGTATCATTTAGAGAATCAACGCAGAAACAGGCCTTTTGGCCCATCGAGTCCGCGCCAACCAGCGATCCCTACACAGTAGCACAATCCTACACACACACGGGACATATTCCCAATTTTAACGAAGCCAATTAACCTTCAAGCCTTTGGAGTGTGGGAGGAAACCGGAATACCCGGAGAAAGTCCATGCGGTCACGGGGAGAATGTACAAGCCCTGTACAGACAGCACCCGTAGTCAGGATGGAACCCAGGTCTCTGGCGCTGTAAGGCAGCTACTCTATCACTGCGCCACCGTGCCGTCCTGATGAGGGTGTAATTTATTTTCAAAAAATAAACTTTTACTCAGAATCAAAGATAAACACAAAACACAAACTGTGCAAAAACTCTTCAGACATTCTCAGTGTCTGCACATTCAATAGTGTCGTACTCAGTAGTGTTCGCACGTATCTTTAAACCAAGCACTCTTGCCACCCTTGGGTGATCTTCCTGCCCCTGTTTGGGGGGGATGACCCCACCGGACTCGGCCCCTCAATGCCCAGAAGCGGAGGGACCCAAGACTGTGGCCCTCCCCCACCGAGCCTTGGCGTTGGATGCACCGAGCTTCAGTGCGTCCCTCAGCACCTACTCCTGCAGTCTGGAGCAGGCCAGTGGGCAACATTCCCCGACGGACATCCCGCTCTGCTGGGACACCAACAAGTCTCGCGCAGAACAAAGAGCGTCTTTCACCAGGTTTGTGGTCCAGTGTGTGTTGGACTCTCTCTGAAGAAACGGCGCCTATTCCTTCTCTCCAGAGATGCTGCCTGACCCGCTGAGTCACTCCAGCAGTTTGTGACTATCTTCGGCATAAACCAGCACCTGCAGTTCCATCCTACACACTCAGTGGGGGCCTCTGATGGTGCTGGCTCCCTTTTCGAGGCAGCGATTCCGGTAAATCCCTTCGATGGTGGGGAGGTCAGAGCCGGTGATGAACCGGGCAGCGTTCAAGTTGCCGAACCAGGCCGTGATGCAACCAGTCAATTTGCTCTCCACAGTACACCCGTAGAAGTTGAAGAGAATCCTCTCTGACGTCCTCGGTGAAACCCCGGTACATGTGACAATAATAAACTAAACTAAATTAACAACTAACCGTGCTGACTTGCTTTTCCTGTCCGCAGAATCGGTGTGTGATCCGCTGGTCTCGGAGTGTTGGTCGGAAGATCGGAGGTGAAGATGGCGGACGTCCTGCAGATGAAGACCAACTTCTCCGGTGAGTCTGATCCTTCGCGGTCACCGGCAGCCGACCCCTGGAATAGCCCAGGGAACGAGAGCACAGGCCTGGTGTTGCACTCCATCAGATCGGCTCAATGTCTCCAACTGTTAGCCATGTTGCTATGGTGTTGAACAGCATGGAAACGGGCCCTTGAGCACCAACTCATCCAATGCCTATACACAGTAATCACATTTCCGCCCTTCAGCATTATTCCTCTATTCCTTTCGGGTCGAGACCCTTCTTCGACTGACAGTCAGGGGAGAGGGAGTCACAGAGATATGGAAAGGTAAGTTGTGAATATGAGGCATCAAAGGGGATGAGGAACAAGGAAAATGCTTTCATTATTCTTAGCTAAGGGTAGCAATGTTACAAAATTTTGAAATTTTAAAAATCAAGTCTGCAATTTATCCCATCAGATAAAGCATAAAAGGAAGTTTAATTTGACACCTAATTCACTTTCATATCTTCAGTATTAAGAAAGTTATGGCCATTTTCATACTCGGAAATTAGCATCTTGTTCCCCATTGCCTTTCAATTGACTTAACTCAAAAGCTGTGATCTAGAACAGTTAAAAGCCCATAAGTTTCTTAAAAATTAAGAGAACTCAATGAAATTTTCAGTTATTATAGATTGAAGCATTCTGAAACAAATATAAAACAATCTTACTTGAATGACCTGAAATTAAAGCATATAATTAGTTAGTTATCTAATTGTAGCTAATTACAAAATTCAATGAGTAGATCTAAACATCTATCCATTTCTTAAGAAAAGATAAACTTTTTTTTAATTGCCTAAGTGTCCAAATAACATTCACACAATAATCCACAATATAACATAATTTTTAAATCTCATTTTCATGAATTTCTAGGCCAAATGGAAGGAATTTAGTGTTTAATGCTTGTAAATTAATGGCCATTTAAATCAACTAGCGAGTGGGTTTTAGTGGAATGCGGTGGATTGGAACGTTGTGGTTTGCGGTGAGGTCGGGAGGAAAAATACTGTTTGTTCATACATTTTTTTGGACCCCATTTCGCACCATGAAAATGTTATTTAAGCCTCCCGAAAAACCAAATTTAATATAAAAATAAACTACCTTTTTTTCTCCCCTACGCAAAATCCTTCCGGTTGTCGGCGCTCACGGCTTTTGAAGGTGATTTTAAATTACTCTAGTTAATAAATAATCTAGCGTAATTTAAAAATACCTTCATGAATGAAATGTTGGAGCGATTTTTCTTCCGCAACGAAATCGCCCGACATGGATCGATTTTCACTGCCTGTGGAAAAACGGCACTTTAAGCCTGCCCCCCTCTGAAAGGCGCCAAAGTCACGCACACGGGGAGCGGCAGAACTGCAGCGCTGTTCAAGGTAAGTTTTGTAACATACCTACTAAGGGAAGGCGACAATGAAACAGACAGAGTTAAAATGTAATCAGGAGGACATTCAGACTGTTCGAAGAACTAGGGTGGGGGAAGGATGGAGAGAGAGGGAAAGCAAAGGTTACTTGGTTAGAGAAGTCAATATTCATACCGTTGGGGTGTAACCTGTCCACGAGTCTGCCCTGCCTCTACCAAACAGTCACAGAGCACAGAACCAGGCCCTTCGGCCCACCGAGTCCATGCTGACCATCGATTACCCGTTCATGCACTAGTTCTGTTATCCCACTTTCTCATCCACTCCCTACACACTAGGGGCAATTTACAGAGGACACAGGTCACGGGGAGAACATACAAACTCCGTACAGACAGCACCTGCAGTCAAGATCGAACCCGGGTCTCTGGCGCTGTGAGGCAGCAACTCTACCGCTTCGCAACTGTGCCGCCTTAATTGCTTAGTTGGTTAATAGGTTCATCGGCTTTGCTAAAATCATTTTTTTTAATGGGCCCTAGTGTGTAGGATAGATCTAATGTACTGGTGATTGCTGGTCGGGGCAGGCTTGGTGGGTCAAAGGGCCTGTTTCTGCGCTGTATTTCTAAACTAAACTAAACTCATCCATGCCATCAGAATGCTTGTCCATATTAATGCAATTTCCTGCCTTTAGCCCTTATTCCTGCATTCCTTTGCTGTCCATGCACCTATCTCTACCATACAGTCACACCGCACGGAAACAGGCCATTCGGCCCGCATGCCCACACTGACCAGGTATACCGGTAACAAAACAATTAAATTAATTTCGTTTAGTTTAGAGATACAGCATGGAAACTGGCCCTTCGGCCCACCGAGGCCGTGCCGGCCATCGATCACCTGTTCACACTAGTTCTGTGTTATCCCACTTTCTCATGCATTCCCCGGGGTAATTTACAGAGGTCGATTAACCTACAAACCTGCACGTCGTTAAGATGTGGGTGGTAATCGGAGCAGCCGGGACAAAAACACACGCGGTCACTGGGAGAACGTGCAAACTCCACACTAACAGTACCTGAGGTCAGGATCGAACCCAGGTCTCTGGCATTGTGAGGCATTGGCTCTACCAGCTGTGCCACTGTGCCACACAATATTCTTACCTGCTGCAGCCTTATAGGCCTCCAGATGCAAAAACATCAATAAATATACAATGATCGATGATATAATAAATGAATAATATGAGGTAACCAGACCATAACAGT
Source organism: Raja brachyura (assembly GCA_963514005.1). The sequence goes on from OY740816.1 coordinate 16,280,330, forward strand.
GCAAATCCCGAGTTTGTAGTGGAACCAAAACAAACGCCACACTGGGCAGCACGGCGGCAGAGTTGCTGCCTCACAGCGCCAGAGACCCCGGCTGCATCCTGACTACAGGTGCTCTCTGTGTGGAGTTTGTCCGTTCTCCCTGTGACCACGTGGGTTTACCCCGGGTGCCCCAGTTTCCTCCCACACTCCAAAGACGTACAGGGCTTGTAGGTTAATTAGCTTTGGTAAAATTGTAAATTGTCCCTAGTGTGTAGGATAGTGTTCGTGTACGGGGTAATCGGTGGTCGGCGCAGACGCGGTGGGCCGAATGTCCTGTTTCCGCGCTGTATTTCTGAAGTCTAAAGTCCACAGTAAATCATTGCTGAGGTTAGAGTGCAGTGCTCACGCTCTCTGGGTGAGAAAGACCCCTTCCGATTCCTTCTGTATCAGTTCGCTCTTACCCTGTACGTATGTGATTTAATATTATCGACCTCTGATATGGCTTCCTGCATCTACCCTACCGCAGTCACGTCCCCTCTACACCTCCCCTGCTCCGTGGAGAACATATGTTCTCAGGAGACTTGGAACGAGCTGCTGGCGGAGGTAGTTGAGGCAGGGACTGTCACAACGTTTATGAAACAGTTAGGCATTACTATGAACAGACTTGGTCTTTCCTCATAACTGAAACACCCCGTCCCTGGCAACGTCCAGGCCACTCTCGTTAGCACCTCTGTACTGTTGCAGCATCCTAGCCATCGCATGGGGCCCACAACTTCACACAACTCTCCCGCTGAGTGCTGACCAAAGCGTTGCAAAATTCAAAGTCACAGAGACCCCAGAAGGATGTTCTCGTGCGTGCATGAGTTGTTCACTCACTGACACGGAAATAAACGGATTGGAGACACAAGGAACTGTGGATGCTGCTTTGCAGAGAAAGACATGGAGTGTTTCCAAATGGAGTGTATCCTAATGTTTACACAGGTACATGGATAGGGCAGGTTTGGAGGGATATGGGCCAAATGTGGGCAGGTGGGACTGGTGTATATTGGCTGGTGTGGGCAAGTTGGGCCAAAAGGCCTGTTTCCACGCTGCATAACTCTTATGTTTCGACATAACCAACGAAGAGGAGCGGGAGCCTCAGCAGCAGTGAGCCTCGGTGGTGACAGGAGCCTCGCCGGCAATGGGAGCCTCGGTGGAAACGGGAGCCTCGGCACCAACGGGGTCCTCAGCCGCAATGGGAACCTCGGTGGCGGTGGGGCCTCGCGGTCATTGAGCGAGAGGGGGGAGGGGAAGACATTGGGGGGACCACTGTGAGGGACGGTGGGCTAACAAAGCGGGACCCGGTGTGGGGAAGGAGGGGGCACTCTAATTTAGAATCCTCTGCCCAGGGGATAAGTCTATGTTTGTTTGTTCATTTGTTCCGGTGAAGGCAGCCAGCCCAACAGTCGCTGGTCTTTTCCTTTTTGTTTTCACTTTTAACTTCAAGTTTTCGTGTACCTTGAGTGTTGTGACTGTCGGCAGACCAATTTCCCTCCAGGGATGAATAAAGATTTATCGTTTCGTAGGAAGGCATGGAGCAACTCAGCGGGACAGGCAGCATCTCTGGAGAACACGGATAGGTGACGTTTCTGGCCGAGACCCTCCTTCTGCCCCGAAACGTCATCTATCCATGTATAGGAGCAGGGAGGTTCTACTTCAGTTGTATAGGGTCTTGGTGAGACCACACCTGGAGTATTGCGTACAGTTCTGGTCTCCAAATCTGAGGAAGGACATTATTGCCATAGAGGGAGTGCAGAGAAGGTTCACCAGACTGATTCCTGGGATGTCAGGACTGTCTTATGAACAAAGACTGCATAGACTCGGTTTATACTCTCTAGAATTTAGGAGATTGAGAGGGGATCTTATAGAAACTTACAAAATTCTTAAGGGGTTGGACAGGCTAGATGCAGGAAGATTGTTCCCGATGTTGGGGAGGTCCAGGACAAGGGGTCACAACTTAAGGATAAGGGGGAAATCCTTTAGGACCGAGATGAGAAGGACTTTTTTCACACAGAGAGTGGTGGGTCTCTGGAACTCTCTGCCACAGAGGGTAGTTGAGGCCAGTTCATTGGCTATATTTAAGAGGGAGTTAGATGTGGCCCTTGTGGCTAAGGGGATCAGAGGGTATGGAGAGAAGGCAGGTACGGGATACTGAGTTGGATGATCAGCCATGATCATATTGAATGGCAGTGCAGACTCGAAGGGCCAAATGGCCTACTCCTGTACCTAATTTCTATGTTTCTATGTTTCTCCAGAAATGCTACCTGAGTTACTCCAGCACTTCGTGCCTTTTTGTGCATTAATCAACATCTGTGGTTCCTTGTTTCCACAAACAAGCTGGTATATCTGGAACCCAAGTGACTGCCCATGGCTACACCTTTAGTTTAGTTTAGTTTAGGAATACGGCACGGAAACAGGCCCTTCGGCCCATCAAGTCCAGCGATCCCCGCACATTAATACTATCCTACACTAGGGACAATTTTTACATTTATACCAAGCCAATTAAATTACAAACCAGTACTCCTTTGGAGAGCGGGAGGAAACCAAAGTCCTCAGAGGAAACCCACGCAGGTCACAGGGAGAATGTACAAACTGTACAGACAGCGCCCGTAGCCAGGATCGAACCCGAGTCTCTGGCGCTGTAAGGCGGCAACTCTAGCTCCACCACGCAGCCCTTTAACTTTTTAACCATAAACTTGAAGAAAGTGAGTGGATTGTAAGAAGAATTATCATTTTCTTCTGCTCACCCTGCCAGTCTCTGACGCATGGGAATATATATTTAGGATACATATTTTCCCTGAATATATATTAAAGTACATGTTGTTCGGATGTGTTCTGGGGAGCTAACAATAGAGCAAGACTCTGAGTGAATAGTTCGACTTAATGCCAAGATAACAGTCTGATTTAAAATGCTGCTCAAACTAGTTTGCCTCCAAACATGAGTCCCACTTTCAATGACTAACCGTAACTTTATAAAGTTTTATGAAGGAAAGTGTTTTATAAAGGAAAGTGAACTAAGTCACTGAGTTGCACAGTACGGAAACAGGCCCTTTAGCTCAAGGCATCAGTGTCAACCAAGTTGCCTTGCTGAGCGAGTCTCATCTGCCTGCCTTCATGCCAAAGTGCAGAACATCCCAACAGTGAAGTGTTGTTAATGATAGGGTGGCTCGGTGGTTCAGCGGTAGAGTCACTGGCTTTGCAGTGCCAGAGACCCGGGTTCAATCCTGAGTACGGGAGTTGTCTGTATGGAGTTTGTACGTTCCCCCTGTGACCGCGTGGGTTTTCTCCGGGTGATCCGGTTTCCTCCCACACTCAAAAGACCTGCTGGTTAATTGGCTTTGGTAATTTGGTAATTGTGAAATTATCCCTGGATAATTGGTGCTAGTGTACGAGGTGATCGAGGGTTTTTAGGTTAATTGGCTTCGGTAAAATTGTAAATGATCCCTAGTTTGTGTGGAGTAGAGTTAATGTGCGGGATCGCTGGTTGGTGCGGACTGGGTGGGCCGAAGGGTCTGTTTCCACGCTGCATTTCTAAACTAAACAAGGCTAATCAAAGTTTTGCAGGATTGGAGTGTTACAATTCTGGAGAAAACGTCCAATGTTTGCAAGAGGTTGGTTGGGAGATCAGGACTAATCCCTAGTTTACGAAGGACCATTATTAGTCTGATAAGAATGGGGAAGAAGCTGGTCCTGAAACTGGTGGTACATGCTTTTCTGCCCAATGGAAGCAGGGAGAAGAGGGATTGACCCAGGAGTTGGGTGGTCCGTGATTATGTTGGCTGCTTTCCTGAGCTAGTGTGAAGTGCGGATAAAATTTAGTTTAATTTAGTTTAGTTTAACGTCACGTGTACCAAGGTACTTTGAAAAGCTTTTGTTGTTTGCTAACGAGTCAGCGGAAAGACAATACAAGATTGCAATCCACAGTATACAGTGACATGATAAAGGGAATAGCATTTAGAGCATGATAAAGTTCAGTAATGTCCAATTAAAGATAGTCCAAGGGTCTCCAATGAGGTAGATAGTAGCTCAGGGTCGCTCTCTAGTTGTTGGTAAGATGGTTTGGTAGTGTGATGACGGCTGGGAAGAAACTGTCCCTGAATCTGGAGGTGTGCGTTTTCACACTTCTGTGCCTTTCGCCCGATGGGAGAGGGGAGAAGAGGGAGTGGCCAGGGTGCGACTGGTCCTTGATTGTGCTGCTGGTCTTGCCGGGGCAGCGTGAGGTGTAGATGGAGTCAATGGAAGGGACTTGTGAGGGTCTGGGCTGCGTCCACAATTCTCTCCGGCTCCTCACAATCGCGAGGCTTTGGAGGCTCAATCCATCGCTAAATGTAGCTCAACTCTGCATGTCTCGCCGGGTTAACCTACAGCCCTGCCTGGACTGACAGGATACCAGCGCTGTTTCTCCGCGCTGACTGTAAGCCCGGGCGTGGGGGGGGTGGGGGCACTCGGGTGGGGACGGGACAGTGCCAGAGAGCCGGGATCGATCCTGGCTGCGGATGAGGCGCAGGTCTGTGCCACGCCTCCCTCCTCCAATCACCGCGCTGAATCATCATGTCCCGCGCCCATTGCCTGCTGACCGACGTCTCTCTCGTCCAATCACCGCCCTCGATCAGCAGCCCCACCCCCACTGTCTCGCGGAAAGCGGAGATTTCAACCGTTTTTAAAATCCGGATTACAAAAAATGGGGGGGGGGGGGGGTCTGTCCACCACCTCTCAAAATAGGGGAGGACGTGTCCCACCTGCCCCCTCGGGATTTCCGCCCCTGGTGGGTTCTATGACTTGCCGCAGATGGTAACCCGTCACCTCTTGCTGTTCCCTCAGGTAGTGCCGACCTCGCCGCTGCCACGGAGGCCAAGGGAGGCGACCCCAACCTGCCGTACTCGGTGGAGACGCCCTACGGCTTCCACCTGGACCTGGACTTTGTGAAGTACGTGGACGACATCGAGAAGGGCAACACCATCAAGAAGGTCCACATCCACCGTCGGCCCCGGGGCTGCAGCTACACGGGTTCATGGTGGACCTCCACCGAGTCGCTGTGCTCCAACGCCAGCAATGACAGCCGGTACTCCTCCTACTCGTCCTGCGCCCGCGGCAACTACACGCCCGGCTGCGGCTACGGCTACGGCCGCGGCCCGCCGGCGCCGCCCACCGCCTACAACTCCCGGGTGGAGAAGACCCTGCTGGAGACCCGCAGGCGGCTGGAGGAGGAGCCGCTAGCGGGTGGGGACGGGAGGAGGCCGCGCTACTCCAGCCTCAGCAGCCTGCATGGCTCCACCAGCTCGCTGGCCGGCGTTGGACAGTCCTGGTCCAGGTTGTCTGCGCCCCACAACGGGTCCCAGAGCGCCGCCCCCCAGGGCCAGTTCACCCCCCTGAGCTCGGGCCTGGCCACCCCCTCCACCCCCAGCCCCGGCCACCTCCACAACATCCGCGAGCAGATGGCGGCCGCCCTGCGCCGTCTACGTGAGCTTGAGGACCAGGTGAAGATGGTGCCCGTCCTGCAGGTGAAGATCTCCGTGCTGCAGGAGGAGAAGAGGCAGCTGAGCGTTCAGCTGAAGAGCCAGAAGTTCCTGGGGAACCTGGATGGATGGGGGACCCAGAGAGCCAGCAAGCCCAGAGGGGAGCTGTTCATCGACATGCCCGAGGAAGAGGACCATCGGGTGGGACAATCGCCCCTCTCCCCAGCTCTGAGGAAGTTGACCCAGGCCGAGCAGGGGGGTCCGGCCAACAGGGCGCCCCCCACCCTCAGGAGCGTTGGCATCTGGGTGAGGGAGACGGACCTGGGCATCACCCCGACCACCCTGCAGAGAGAGGCAGACCACCACCGCCACCTCTCCCAGCTCCTGGCCAGGAAGATCTCCGGGCTGGAGAGGCGGCTGAGAGAGGCCGGGCTGGAGCTGGAGGCCGCCCAGTGCCCGGGGAGGACGGAGACGGCGGACAAGGGGGGCCAGGCGGAGGTGCCCTGCCCAGCCCAGGCACCCAAGGGTGGCACGGCCGGGCAGAGGGGTGGCCAGGAAGGGAGGGTGGGGGAGCCACCACCGCCCCCGCCCCGGGGTGACCCCACCCCCGGGCCCCGACCCGCCACCGTGACGGGGCCCCCGCGGGACGGCGGAGATGCTGGGACCGCCCCGGAGGAGGGGACCTTCAAGGAGGTGCCGGCCAAGCTGGTCAGCTGCACCATCGTCACCACCCTGGCCTCCACCTGCGAGGAGCTGCCCTCCCTGATGACCAGCGCCATCACCGCGAGGCCCCACCGGCCCGGGCCCAGCCCCGCACTGCTGCGGCAGGCCGTGAGGCAGCTCACGTGTGGTACGGGGGGGTGGGGAGGGGGTGGATGGTGGGTTGGTTGGGGGCTGTGGGGGGATCGGGATGGAGGGAATTGGGGTGGGGGAGGAAGGGGTTACGGGAGTTGAGTTGGGATTAGGGTGGGTGGGTTGGGGGTCAGGGTGGGGGACAATTGGGGTGGGGGAGGAAGGGGTTACGGGAGTTGAGTTGGGATTAGGGTGGGTGGGTTGGGGGTCAGGGTGGGGGAGAATTGGGGTGGGGCAGGAAGGGGTTACGGGAGTTGAGTTGGGGTTAGGGTGGGTGGGTTGGGGGTCAGGGTGGGGGAGAATTGGGGTGGGGGAGGAAGGGGTTACGGGAGTTGAGTTGGGGGCATTGGGTGGGGGAAGGGAGGTATTGGGTGAGTTGAGTTGGGGGGTTTGGGTGGGGGGTGGTTGGTGAGCTGGGGGGGATTTGGGAGGGGACAGTCAGGTTTGGGAGCATTGGGGATGAGGGTTGGAGGAGGGGGTGGGGGAGGCTGGGTGGTGGGGGGTTGGGTGGGGTTTGGAGTCTCGGCGAGTGGTGTGGAGCTGGGGAGAGTGGGCTGAGGGGGGTTTTGAGGGGTTCACCGCGGGTTGGGGGGAAGAGTCAAGGGAGTGGTTGGGGAACCTCCTCCTGCTGGTTACCTTGTTCACGCACGTACTCATTCACTCTCACACTTGCTCGCACACACACATTCACACACACTATTACCCACCCACACTCACTCACTCACTCACACAAACAATATCACCCCTCGCACATTGTCACACTCGCGCACACTCACATTCACTCACGTCAATACTGTCACTCGTGCACTCTTTTGCATAATCGCACACACTCCCACACTCTCACTCGCTTACACTCGCTCACACACATACACACACTCCCACACACTCACACTTACTCACACTCACACTCACTCACACACACACTCCTACAGACTCACGCTCACTCCCACACACACTCCCACACTCCCACACACTCACACTCACTCACACACTCACTCACACACACACTCACAGACTCACACACACACACTCCCACACACTCACACTCTCACACTCACACACACTCACTCACTCCCACACACTCACTCACACACGCACTCATACACACTCACGCACTCCCAAACACTCACACACATACTCACACATACTCACACTCATTCACACACACACACTCACTCACTCCCAACCACTCACGCACATACTCACACATACTCGCACTCATTCACACACACGGTCGTGGCTGTGATGAGGAGGTGGGCTGGGCAGGTTCTACACTGGGCTCAGGGTTCTACACGGACTGAGTTTATCGGGACAGGAATGAAAGGGAATAGGAAGTGGTTTTATTTGTGTCGTTGCAAGTTTGGACTGAGATCGCAAGCATCCGAAGGCAATTACCAGCCGTTGCCACTAGACTGGGATAATGAGAGGGACTGTGCCACAGGGCTTCAGACTTTCAGTTTCCGTTCTCCAAATAACACTGACACCCATCCCAAACTAGTGGGTGAAAGTTCCTTGTCTCCCACTGAGAAATCCTGGATAAAACAAGTGGGGAGAACCAGACGAAATGTGTGGGAAGGAACTGCAGATGCTTGTTTACACCGAAGATAGACACAAAAAGCTGGAGTAACTCAGTGGGACAGGCAGCATCCCTGGACAGAAGGAATGGGTGACGTTTCAGCTCGAGACCCTTCTTCGGACTGATCCAGAAGAAGGGTCTCGACCCAAAACAATGCATGGCAGATCATAGGTAGACATAGGGAAGGAAGAGTTTTAGACAATAGGCAATAGGTGCAGGAGTAGAGGCCATTCAGCCCTTCAAGCCAGCACCACCATTCACTGCAATCATGGCTGATCAACACCAATCAGTACCCTGTTCCTGCCTTCTCCCCATATCCCCTGACTCCACTATCTTTAAGAGCCCTACCTAGCTCTCTCTTGAAAGTATCCAGAGAACCGGCCTCCACCGCCCTCTGAGGCAGAGAATTCCACAGAAGCACAACTCTCTGGGTGAAGAAGTGTTTCCTTGTCTCCGTTCTAAATGGCTTACTCCCTATTCTTAAACTGTGGCCCCTGTTTCTGGACTCCCCCAACATCGGGAACATGTTTCCTGCTCTCTAGCGTGTCCAAGCCCTTAACAATCTTGTATGTTTCAATAAGATATCCTCTCATCCTTCTAAACTCCAGAGTATACAAGCCCAGCTGCTCCATTCCCTCAGCATATGACAGTCCCGCCATCCCGGGAATTAACCCTGTAAACCTACGCTGCACTCCCTCAATGGCAAGAATGTCCTTCCTCAAATTAGGGGACCAAAACTGCACACAATACTCCAGGTTTTGAAAGGCATATGGTTGAAACAAAGGCCGGGAATTAAAACAGAAGGTGTGAGACAAAAGGATTGAAGAGTTACAAATCTTGATGCCGGAGGAAGGAATTGGGTGGAGAGGGGGAAGGGAAGATAAAGATCTGATGGGTCCATAGGTCGGGGTGATCGCTGGTCGATGGGCCGAAGGGCCTGTTTCCACCCTGTGTCTCTAAGTTCTAAAGTCTGAATACTTTTCAGTTCAGAAGGTTGTGGACCTCAGGCAATGGGACGGGGGTTCCTCACGTTGTGATGTTTCTGTTTCAAGATTCCCATGGGGACGACGAGACTGGGGCTCCAGTGCAGCCCCCTCGGGTCCCTGAGGTGCCTCGGGCAGTCTCAGCCTCCGGGGCGGAGACGGTGCACGAACTGGGCGCCTCAAGGCCAGGCCCGGCCCAGCACCAACACCCAGCGGAGGGCAGTCGGCATCTGGTGCGACTGAGGGGGCCAGACCTATCCTCAGATGACTCCACAAGGCCAGGTAACCCTCGATCGAGACGTGCTCATGTCCATGTGTTTTAGGAGAAGAATTAGGCCATTCGACCCATAAGTCTACTCCACCATTCAATCATGGCTGATCTATCTTTCCCTCTCAACCCCATTCTCCTGCCTTCTCCCCGTAACCCCTGACACCCAAACTAATCAAAAATGGCAATCTCTGCCTTAAAAATATCCATTGACTTGGCCTCTACAATCTTCTGTGGCATTGAATTCCACAGATTCACCACCCGTACGGAGTTTGTACGCTCTCCCTGTGACCTGCGTGGGTTTTCTCCGGGTGCTCTGGTCTCCTTCCACACTCCAAAGACGTACAGGTTTATGGGTTAATGGGCTTGGTAAAATTGTAAATTGTCCCTAGTCTGTGTCGGACCGTGTTAGTGTGTGGGGATCGTTGGTCGGTACGGACTCGGTGGGCCGAAGGGCCTGTTTCCACGCTGTATCTCTAACACTCAAACTAAAACAGTAACACAGGCACACAGTAAGATAACACACAAAATATAAAATATCCGTAAATCATACGATAGTGAAAAGAAGATTGTGCAAAAACAAGGTGTGTCGGAAGGAACTGCAGATGCTGGTTTAAACCGAAGATACACGCAAAATGCTGGAGTAACTCAGCGGGACAGGCAGCATCTCTGGAGAGAAGGAATGGGTGACGTTTCAGGTCGAGACCCTTCTTCTGGATCAGTCTGAAGAAAGGTCTCGAGCTGAAACGTCACCCATTCCTTCTCTCCAGAGATGCTGCCTGTCCCGCTGAGTTACTCCAGCATTTTGTGTCTATCTTCAGTGCAAGGCAAAAATATGGTTAGAGAACAAGTCCATGTTAGTGCAAGAGCGTTGCTGAGGTGGGATTAAGGTGACATGGGTTGATTCAAGATCCCCCCCACGGGCATTGTGGCCCATAGGATGGACTGTAGACATATTCTCCATGGTGAAGATTCCCCTTTTCTCCACAGTTTCTCCACATGGAGCGCAGCTGAAGTCCATCATGAAGAAAAAGGAGAATGGAGCAGTTCTTGACAGCCCTCCTACGAAGAAGAGCTTGCAATTTATCGGGGTCAATGGCGGGTGAGTGTCTGACCCCACTGTCTGCCTATACTCGCCCGCATCGCTGGCCAACGTTACACCTCTAGATCCCTCTGCGTTCAATAGAAATGGCCCACGGCCAAATCCTCACTGAGTTGAACTCTTTAAACTGGAGTGTGACAGATTGAGATGGGAGCAGGAGATCCACATGGATTTTTCCCGGGGTTCTTCCGGTTTCCTCCCACACACCAAAGTCGAGCAGGTTTGTAGGTTAATTGGCTTTGTTTTAAATTGTAAAATTGGTCCTAGTATGTGCGATAGTGTTAAGGGCCTGGTCCCACTTACGCGGGGCGAGGAGACGCCTGTATGGTTGTGAGTAGTCGCCCAAAGAATCGTACCTATTTCTGGATTTTCAACATGCCGCTGGATTTTCGACATGTTGAACATTTTTGGTGACCTGCTGTGACTATGACGGGTGCCGGCAAGCTGCCGAAATAAATTGCGTAAGTGGAACAGGCCCATTAGTGTGCGGGGAGGGCTGGTCGGCGTAGACTCGGTTGGGCCACAGGCCCCTACTTCTGCGCTGTATTTCTCAAGTCTGAAAATCAGTTTGGCTCGGCATTATAGAAAAACAAAAAGTACTAGAACAACTCAGTGGGTCAGGCAGCATTTCTGGGGAGAACTGATCGGAGACGTTTCGGGTCCTCAGACTGATTGTAAGTGAGGGGGTGGGTGGGAACTGGAAACAGGAAAAGGCCTTGGACAAATCAAGTCCAGCAACCGATGACCTCAGGCAGGGATATCCATCGACTTGGCCTCCACAGCCGTCTGTGGCAAAGAATTCACCACCCTCTGACTAAAGAAATTCCTCCTCATCTCCTTCCCAAAAGAACATCCTTTAATTCTGAGGCTGTGACCTCTAGTCCTAGACTCTCCCACCAGTTGAAACATCCTCTCCACATCCACTCTATCCAAGCCTTTCACTATTTTGAAATTCAGAACTTCCTCCATTTGGTCTCCCCTCGTTCTCTAGCTCTCCTCCCCCTTCTCCATAAATCTGAAGGAACATCATCTGTCCTTTCCCTGCACAGATGGTGAAACAAGGAACTGCAGGCGCTGCTTTACAAAAGAAGACACAAAGTGCTGGGGTAACTCAACAGATCAGGCAGCTTCTCTGGAGAACCTGGGCCAGGCGATGTTTTGGGTTGGGACCCTTCTTCTTTGATCCAAAGTTTCACCAATCCTCGTTTTTCAGAGATGCTGCCTGACCCACTGAGGTTCTTCAGCAATATGTGTCTTTTTTTCCCTCCACAGATGCTGCCTGACCTGCTCTATCCTTTCATAGCTCCAGATTGCAGCACCTTGTGCCTCTTGAGTTGCGGCATCATTTAGAATCATAGAGTGAGTGATACAGCGCGGAAACAGGCCCTTCGGCCCAACTTTCCCATGCCAACCAACATGCCCATCTACACTAGTCCCACCTACCTGCCTTTGGCCCATATCCCTCTAAACCTGTCCTATCCATGTACCTTTCTAATTGTTTCTTAATCCCTGCCTCAACTACCTCCTCCGGCAGCTCATTCCATACGCCCACCACCCATTGTGTGAAAAGGTTATTCCTCAGGTTCCTATGCAAGTTGGGCCGAAGGGCCTGTTTCCACACTGTACCACTCAATGACACTACTCTGGGTAAAAGACTGTTTTTCCCCCAGGTATAACCATATAACCATATAACAATTACAGCACGGAAACAGGCCTTCTTGGCCCTTCCAGTCTGTGCCAACTATTTATTTTCCCCTAGTCCCATCTCCCTGCACTCAGACCATACCCCTCCATTCCCTTCCCGTCGATATACCTATCCACTTTACTTTTAAATGTTAAAATCGATGCTGCCTCCACCACTTCTGCAGGAAGATCATTCCACACAGCCACCACTCTCTGAGTAAAGAAGTTCCCCCTCATGTTACCCCTAAACTTCTGTCCCTTAATTCTCATGTCATGCCCTCTTGTTTGAATCTTTCCTACCCTCAATGGGAAAAGCTTATCCACGTCAACTCTGTCTATCCCTTTCATCAGGTATTCCTCTTATGATTTTATACACCTCTGTAAGATCATCCGTCATCCTCCTGCGCTCCAAGGAATAATTTGAAGAAGGACATCCTTGCTATTGAGGCAGTGCAGCGTAGGTTCACGAGGTTAATCCCCGGGATGGCGGGACTGTCACATGAGGAAAGATTGGAAAGACTGGGCTTGTATTCACTGGAATTTAGAAGGATGTGAGGGGGGATCTTATAGAAATGTATAAAATTATAAAAGGACTGGACAAGCTAGTTGCAGGAAAAACATTCCCAATGATGGGGGAAGTCCAGAACCAGGGGCCACAGTCTTAGAATAAAGGAGAGGCAATTTAAAACTGAGATGAGAAAATACTTTTTCACTCAGAGAGTTGTGAATTTGTGGAATTCTCTGCCACGGAAGGCAGCGGAGGCCAATTCTCTGGATGAATTTAAAAGAGAGTTAGATAGAGCTCCAGGGGCTAGTGGAATTAATTGATATGGGGAGAAGGCAGGCACGGGTTACTGATTGTGGATGATCAGCCATGGTCACAATGAATGGCCAAATGGCCCCCTCCTGCACCTATTTTCTATGTTTCTGTTTTGATGAATAGTCCTATCCTGCTCAACCTTTCTCTACAGCTCCGGCACTTGAGTCTTGGCAACATCCTTGTAAATCTTCTCTGCATCCTTTCCAGGAGCCCATGAGCCAAGGAGGAGGGGGGAGAGGGGGAGCTCACTTGGGAAGATGTCTCTGAGAGTGAATTTTCTTTGCCGCAGGTACGAGTCGACGTCTTCGGAAGAGTCCGGTACTGAGAGTGTGCCGAGTGAGTCGGAGGGGGAGAGCACAGAGAGTGATTACCACGAGGCCAGCGAGAGGCTGCCCGGAGAGCAGGTGGAGAGAGCCGGGAGCGAGACTCCTGGGGCAGGTTCACCGCCGGAGACCCAGAGCCCACCGCCCGTCCCGGCCGAGCCCCAGCGGGAAACCGGGAGCTCGGGGAAGCCGCCGAAGACGGAGAGCGTGCGGGAATCAGCGGAGCAGAGCAGGAGCATGTCTGAGGGAGAGAAGCAAGTGCGGAATGTCACGGGCGAGGAACGTGTGAAGGAGGTGGTGGTGCCAGGAGGAGAAACAGAGGCAAGAGTCACGTCGTTGCCAGGCCAGCCAGAAACGATCGCTCAGCCTGAAGTACTGAGCCCGCAGCAGAAAACAGACAGCTGCACGTACGTGAATTCTCATTTTCCAACTTTTGCCCTGCCTTCACAGATCTTAAACTGTTAACTTTCTGGGAAAGGGCCTGCAAAATGGTGATTTTTTTGGCGACTGCCGGCGTCATATCAGGGTCGGCAAAAGATTTTGAACTTTTCAAAACCCAGCGGCGACAAAAAAAATGTTGCGGCACGTGAAAAAACACCGCGCGTTAATGTGTCATTACGCCGCATCACGCCACGATTTGTTTGGTGACCTGATACGTCAGTCAATTATGCCGGCAGTTGCCAAAAAAAAAGTCAAGTGGGACTACCCTTTACTTATTAAATGGCACATTGGCGCAGCAGGCAGAGCCACTGCCTGACAGCGGCAGAGATCCGGGTTCAATTCATGACCTCTACTGTGTAGCAATGTTACAAAAGTTTGAGATTTTAAAAATCAAGTCTGCAATTTATCCCATCAGATAAAGCATAAAAAGAAGTTTAATTTGACACCTAATTCACTTTCATATCTTCAGTATTAATAAAGTTATAGCCATTTTCATACTCGGCAATTAGCATCTTGTTCCCTATTGCTTTTCCATTGACTTCACACAAAAGCTGTGATCGAGGACAGTCAAAAGCCCATAACTTTCTTAAAAATTAAGAGAACTGAATGAAATTTTCAGTTATTATAGATTGAAGCATTCTGAAACAAATATGGAACAATCTTACTTGGATGATCTGAAATTAAAGCATATAATTAGTTAGTTACCTAATTGTAGCTAATTACAAAATTCAATTACCAGATCTAAACATCTATTCATTTCTTAAGAAAAGGTTAACATTTTGTAAAAGCCTAAGTGTCCAAATAACATTTACACAAGAATTCATAATATAACTTGATTTTTAAATCTCATTGTCATAAATTTATACCACCAAATGGAAGGAATTTAGTGTTTAATTCCCGTAAATTAATGGCCATTTTAATCATCTTGTGAGTGGGATTTTGTGGAACGCGATCGTTTGGAAGGTTGCGGTGGCGGTGAATTTAAACCCCCATATCGGCAGGAAAAATACTGCCGGTTCGTATGGGTCCTAAGTCACCTTTTCGCAACGTGGTTAAAGGCATCCTAAGAAGCAAGTTTATATGAAAAAATAAACGGTGTACCTTGCCTTGTCCCCTACGTGAGATCTGTCCCATTGTCGGTGTTGACGGCATTAGAAGATGATTTTAATTTTACTCCTGCTATTAAATTATCCAGCGCTAATTTTAATAAACTTAGTAAAACGACAGTCGAAGCGATTTTTCTTCAGCAACTAAACAGCCTGTTCAAAATCGATTTGAATAGTCGGAAGAAAAAACGCATTTAAAACCCGCCCCCCTCTCAAAGGCGCTAAAGTTGCGCACATGGCCAGTGACAGAACTGCAGCGCCCCTGAAGGTAAGTTTTGTAACATACCTACACTGTGTCTGTGTGTGGAGTTTGCACATTCTCCCTGTGACTGTCACATGCACCCCCTGTCCCTTGACCTACGAACCTGTACGTCTTTGCAGTGTGGGAGGAAACCTCAGCACCTGGAGAAAACCCACACAGTCACAGGAAAGACGTACAAACTCCATATAGACAGCACCTGTAGTCAGGATTGAACCTGGGTCTCGGGTGCTGTGATGCAGCAACTCTACCGCTGCGCCACCGTGCTGCACCCGTACATGCACTCACTCACTCACTCTCACACACTCACTCACTCACTCACTCACTCACTCACTCACTCACTCACTCACTCACTCACTCACTCTCACACACTCACTCTCACACACTCACTCATTCTCACACACTCACACACACACTTTCACTCATATGCACACTCACTCACACTCACTCACTCTCAAACATTCTCACACACTCACTCACATACACACACACTCTTACACACTTACTCGCTCACTCTCACACACACATGCACTCACACACACACTCACACACACACTCACTCACACACTCACTCTCACACACACACTCACACACTCACTCTCACACACACACACGCACAATGTGGGAGCCTGGGAATAAAAGCTGTTGTATGATGAGCAGGCTGTCCCTGTGTGTGTGCTGTGTTTGGGAAGGGGACGGCTGGGGTCTCTCCTCACTCACTCACCACTCTCTCACTTGCAGGTTTGAGCTGACAGAGGGCTTGGTCTCGGCATGTGTAACTCTGCAAAAACACCTGAATGATCCAGACGGCTTCACGAACAAGGACGTGGTATGGCTTCTCACTGTCTATCCCTCCTCCCTTCTGCTGAACGGAACAACTCCCCAGTAGATCTGTGCAGGAGATGCTGCTTTACATCAAAGATAGACACAAAATGGTGGAGTAACTCAGCGGGTCAGGCAGCATCTCTGGAGGAAAAGAATAGGTGACATTTTGGGTCGAGACCCCTGATGTTGGATCCTGACCCAAACCGCCACTTACATGTATTCTTTCTCTCCAGAGATGGTGCCTGACCCGCTGAGTTACTCCAGTATTTTATGTCTATCTTCTGCAGATCTCCAGTATTAAGGTTTAGGTTGATTATTGTCATGTGTACAGTGAAATGCTTTGTTTTGCAAATCCAAGCAGATCAGGTAATACCCTAGATACATACAATCAACCAAAACTCAAGTAAAACAGGTGGAGCAAAGGGGAAGATACAGAGTGCAGAATATAGTTCTCAGCATTGTAGCGCATCAGTTCCAGCGACAAAGTCCAATGTCCGCAACGGGGTAGAGGTGAATCGGACTGCACCCTGGCTTATGGAAGGACCGTTCAGAAGCCTGATAACAGAGGGGATGAAGCTGTTCCTGAGTCTGGTGGATAGACACTGGTGAAATGCGAAAGACAGCTGGTTGCCAGAATACCATTAAAGAAAAGTGGTCCAACTTTGAAAGAGAGACCCCATCATTCCAAAACTTCCTGTTTTTGGTGTCAATTTAATATTGTCACGTACGGCGAATACTTTGACTATCCGGTCAAATTTGACTATTGAGTCAAATCAAATCATACTATACATGGCACAATCAAGTGCACAAAGAGAAAAATACCAGACTGCAGAATATTGTGTTACAGTTTCAGTGAAAGTGCAGGTGAAAAAAGCGCAAGCTCCATAATGAAGTAGGTTGGAAGGTGGAGACTAGTCCCTAACTTATGGGAGGACCATTCAGTAGTCTGATAACAGCGGGAAATGCAAGCTTTCATACTCTTATATCTGCTGCCTGATGGGAGAGGGGGGAAGAGGGAATGACTGGTGTGCAGATAATTCTTGATTATATTGGCGGCAATCCGGGGGGGGGGGGGGGGGCACACGAGAGGGCTGCCCCCTCCCCCCACCCCCCCCATGTTTTAAAAGTGATTTCTGCCCATGTGGCTGCTTACCCCATATCATGCATATTTATATTGTTTGTCCATGTAATTAATTCAATTTTAACAGTTACTATTGAAGCAGGGCGTTCCTGATTGTTCCATCTCACTATGTTAACTAAACCCTTCCTCCCCACCCCATCACATTATCCCTTTTGATGGACACAAAATGCTGGAGTAACTCAACGGGACAGGCAGCATCTCTGGAGAGAAGTTTCGGATCGAGGTTGAGGTTTCGGGTGAGGTTTCGGGTCGAGACCCTTTTTCAGACTGGAGTAGCTGTAGTAGTCTCGGCCAGTTGGCCAAGGATTTACAGGGGAGAATTCAATAGTGTGTTGTGTGCAAGTTGCTGGCTGGAGTCTCTGCTAATTGTGGTGAGGTGGGTTTGGACCTGCTGGAGGGGGAGACTGTATGGGGTGGGGTGGAGCTGATGAAGGGCGGAGCCGTTACGTTGTAATATTTCTAATGATGTCTCCACCCTCCATTGTACAACAGAGGGTGAGCTACCTCACTGTGCAGCAGGAGTGGCTGCTGGTGTCCAGCCCCAAGGCAGCAGATGTGGAGATGGTGCGGCGATACCTGGCCGTGTTCAAGGCGATGTCCCCAAAACTCCTGGAGCTGATCGTCAACATGGCCGATGGCAACGGGAACACCACGCTCCACTACACTGTCTCACACTCCAACTTCCCCATTGTCAAGCTCCTGCTGGACACAGGTACACCCCTCACCTCCCTGTTGCTTCTCCACCGTCACCCTCCATTGGGAGCGTGGGAAGGGTGGGAATCAGCCTTTAGATGATGATGATGATGATGATGATGATCTTGATGATGGTGATGATGATCTTGATGATGATGATGATGATGATCTTGATGATGATGATGATGATGATCTTGATGATGATGATGATGATGATGTTGATGATGATGATGATCTTGATGATGATGATGATTTTGATGATGATGATGATGATGATCTTGATGATCATGATGATGATGATCTTGATGATGATGATGATGATGATGTTGATGATGTTGATCAAGATGATGATGATGATCAAGATGATGATGATCAAGATGATGATGATCATGATGATCACGATATTTTATTGTCATACGTATTTGACACGGTGAAAATTCTTTATTTTGCATACAATACACAAAGTATGTAAAGAGTCGCCATGTAAAGGGTGCAGACAAAGTTACAAAAATATTCAGTGTAGTCTCGATGGTTCCTCTTTGTTATCTTGGCGGACCCCCATGCCAGGTTCCTCTTTATTCTCTTGGCATCCTCCACCCCCACTCCAGGTCCCACTTCATTCCCAGCGGCCCACATCCCCTCATTGGGTTCCTCTTTGTTCTCGGTGGAACGTCCTCGCTGTACAATAAGGCAACTGACTCCAACTTGGTGACTCCAACTGGAACAAATCTCACGGTTTACTGACATTATAGAAGCGTACTACATGGAAACCACCACTTCGGCCATCTGAGTCCAGCTCAACCAGTGAACATACATTATTGACCTGATCACACACTAAACACGTTTTACTTTCGCCACAAACCCGTCATCTTCCTAAAGATTCCACTGAATATCACAACATTCAGTGCAGATTAATTTTTGTTTAGAGATACAGCATGGAAATAGGCCCTTCACCGCGCCCCCCCCCCCCCCCCAACATGCCGACCATCGATCACCCGTTCACACTAGTTCTATGTTATCCCAATTTCTCATCCACTCCCTGCACACAAGGAGACAATTTATAGAGGCCTATTGACCTACAAACCCACACCTCTTTATGATGTTGGGGGAAACCGGAGCACCCAGAGGAAACCCACGAGGCAACAGAGAGATCGCGCAAAATCCGCACACAGACAGCACACGTAGTCGGGATTGAGCCCGGGTCTCTGGCGCTGTCAGGCAGCAACTCTACCGCTGCGCCACCATGCCGCCCCGAATTAGTGACTGGCTCAGAGCGCCAGAGACCAGGGTTCGATCATGACCTCTGTCGCTATCTTTGTGGAGTTTGCACGTTTTCCCTGTGAGCGCGTGGGTTTTCTCCGGGTGGTCCGGTTTCCACCCCACATCCCAAAGGCACGTGGGTTTGTATGTAGGTGGTGACGTGTTGAAGCATGTTGTGCAGACGGTGGGTGGAGCGTTGTGCCCGCTGACCTGTGCCCGCTCTCCATCCCCAGGTGCCTGCAACCTGGACAAGCAGAACAAAGCGGGTTACACTGCCATCATGTTGGCATCGCTCGCTGCCCTGCAGACCGACAGCGACATGCAGACCGTCATGCAACTCTTCCGCCAGGGTAACGTCAACGCCAAGGCCAGCCAGGTGGGTCCCAGTGCCAGCCGAGCCCACCCGTGCCAGTCCTCCCCACCGCAGAGCGGTCAGTCTCCGGCAAACCTCGCAAACCTTTACTCTGCTCAGAAGTACACCAAGCGCTGGAGTAACTCAGCAGGCAAGGCAGCATCCCTGGAGAACATGGATAGGTGGCATTTTGGGCCGGGAAGGAGGGTCTTCTTTTCTTCTTCTTTTCTTTATTTTCTTCTTATCAGAGGTAAATAAATCATACGTTCTAGGAGCAGAATTATACCATTCGGCCCATCGAGTCCATTCAGCCCATTCTACTCCATTCAATTATGGCTGATCTATCTTTCCTGCTCAACCCCATTCTCTTCCCTTCTCCCCTTTACCCTTGACACCCAAACCAATTAAGTATCTGTTAATCTCTGCTTTAAAAATGCCCATTGGCCTGACCTCCTCAGCCATCTGAGGCAATGAATTCCACAAATTCACCTCCCTCTGACTAAAGAAATTCCTTCTCATGTATTTTCCAAAGGTAAATAGAGATGCTGCCTGGCCAGCTGAGTTACTCCAGCACTTTCTGTCCTTATGTGTATTAACCAGCATCTGCAGTTCATTGGTTCCACCTTTATTCTAATCAGTTGTGTAAAAGAATATACATTACAATAGTCCCGTCCACAGAGAAAGGATAATGGGTACAACATTTAGAAACATAGAAATTAGGTGCAGGAGTAGGCCATTCGGCCCTTCGAGTTTGCACCGCCATTCAATATGATCATGGCTGATCATCCAACTCAGTATCCCGTACCTGCCTTCTCTCCATACCCTCTGATCCCCTTAGCCACAAGGGCCACATCTAACTCCCTCTTAAATATAGCCAATGAACTGGCCTCAACTACCCTCTGTGGCAGAGAGTTCCAGAGACCCACCACTCTCTGTGTGAAAAACGTCCTTCTCATCTCGGTCCTAAAGGATTTCCCCCTTATCCTTAAGCTGTGACCCCCTTGTCCTGGACCTCCCCAACATCGGGAACAATCTTCCTGCATCTAGCCTGTCCAACCCCTTAAGAATTTTGTAAGTTTCTATGAGATCCCCTCTCAATCTCCTAAATTCTAGAGAGTATAAACCGAGTCTATGCAGTCTTTGTTCATAAGACAGTCCTGACATCCCAGGAATCAGTCTGGTGAACCTTCTCTGCACTCCCTCTATGGCAATAATGTCCTTCCTCAGATTTGGAGACCAGAACTGTACGCAATACTCCAGGTGTGGTCTCACCAAGACCCTATACAACTGAAGTAGAACCTCACTGCTCCTATACTCAAATCCTTTTGCTATGAAAGCTAACATACCATTCACTTTCTTCACTGCCTGCTGCACCTGCATGCCTACTTTCAATGACTGGTGTACCATGACACCCAGGTCGCGCTGCATCTCCCCTTTTCCTAATCGGCCTCCATTTAGATAATTTAGAACAAGATAAGGTGTAATAAGAGCCCTCTTCCTCCTGGGGCGGTGACAGGCGGATGGCCAACTTGGCCAGGCCAGAGATGGAGTTAATGGTGTCCGTGGGAGGCAATGACGTGCTGGACAATCTCCATGCCCACTGCCCGTCCAGTGTTGGGGGAACAGTGTTGGTGGTTCACCGACTCTGGGCAGGAGACTCAGACTAGACCCAATCTCTTCCTCTCATGATTTTGTACACCTCTATAAGATCACCCCTCATCCTCCTGCGCTGCAAGGAATAGAGTCCCATCCTGATCAACCTCTCCCGCCAGCTCGGACCCACCAGCCCTGGCAACCTCTCCGTAATACGGGTAATACAGTCTCCGTACCACTGCCCAGGCAGTGACGGGCTTAATGGTGTTGGTGGCAGTGAGATGTCGTGTGGTGTCCGTGGCCGCTGCCCGTGCGGTGAAGGGGTTAACAATGTCCGTGGGAGGGAGTGGGATGTTGTACGGTTCTCCATGCCCACTGCCGGTGTGGCGACGCTTTAACAGCGTCCGTGGAAGGGAGGGGGGCGATGTGTGGTCCTCCGCGGCCACTGCCCGTGCAGTAACAGGTTGAGCGGTGTTGGTGGGAGGCGGTGAGATGTTGTACCATCTCCATGCCCACTGCCCGTGCGGTGACGGGTTTAACGGTGCTGGTGCTTCTCCCCCGGGCAGGCGGGTCAGACGGCGCTGATGCTGGCGGTCAGCCACGGACGCACAGAGATGGTGAAGGCCCTGCTGGCGTGCGGGGCGGATGCCAGGGTCCAGGACGATGACGGCTCGACGGCACTGATGTGTGCCTGTGAACACGGCCACGCCGAGATCGTCGCGCTTTTGCTCGCCACGCCGGCCTGCAATGTAACACTGGCAGACAATGTGAGTGAGTGAGTGAGTGAGAGGTCCTACTGCCCAACACGGGCACCCCATGGATGGTGATACCCCCATCCTGATCAGCACCCACTGGGCAAGGGTCATTGTCACTGATAGACACAAAATGCTGGAATAACTCACGGGTCAGGCAGCATCTCTGGAGAGAAGGAATGGGTGACGTTTCCGAGTCTGAAGAAGTCTCGACCCAAAACGTCACCCATTCCTTCTCTCCAGAGATGCTGCCTGTCCCGCTGAGTTACTCCAGCACTGGGTTGGAGTGCAGGGTCGGCGAGGCCAGGGGATGCTGTCGATGTCCTCCATGCCGCTGTGGGCCACATCTGCTCGGGTCAGGCTGTTTTCCACATGCGGTGATGCTTTGACGTTTGCCCATGTGCAGGACGGGAGCACAGCGCTCTCCATTGCGGTGGAATCCGGACAGAAAGACATCGCTGCCATGCTCCACAAACATCTGAATCAGACAGCGGCTACAAGCACCTCCACTGTAAGTATCTCGTCACCTCGTAGCGGTAGAGTTGCTGCCTCACAGCGCCAGAGACAAAGGTTCGATCCCGACTACGGGTGCTGTCTGTACGGAGTTTGTACGTTCTCCCAGTGACCGGCGTGGGTTTTGGACAATGGACAATGGACAATGGACAATAGGTGCAGGAGTAGGAGTAGTCCACTAGGGGCGCTGCACTGACAGCAGCCTCTGCCTGCAGCACGTTTGTCTTTACTCTTTTTTTCATTTTTAGTTAGTTTAAAGTGTGTTTTTTTGGGGAAACTTTAACTTTTATATGTGGGGGAGGGGGGCAGGGTAAGGGGGAAACTAACTCCCAGTCGCTTCCTGGCGAGGACGCGACTATTTCTCCGAGTCGGTGGCGCTGGAGTCACCACAGAGCGGGCGATGCCTACCTGGGTCGCCGTTGGAGCTCCGGAGCGTTGGGCCGTTGCTCCAACATCGTGGAGCTGTGGTTCGCGGAGCTCCCAACGCGGGCGGCGCTGACCATCATCGTGGGATCCTGGGGCCCTTTGCCGGGGGCCTCCAGCGTTGAATCTCCACCCGGCGCAGCCAGCAGACTTTGGGAGCCGTAGACTCCGGTAGGAGGGGGCGACTCAGGGTCCAGGCCGCTGAGTACGTCCCCAAGCCCTGACGTCGGACTTACATCACCCCGGGGAGCGGGCCTGAACATCGGGCCTCCCGGAGCGGCGACAGCGGAGGGCTGGGAGAGGCCCCGACCATGGGTGAACATTGGGGAACATCGGGAAGAGACTGACTTTGGTGCCTTCCCTCACGGTGGGAAATTTTGATCCTGCTGTGAGGGGATGTTTTATGTTGAATTTCTGTCTATTCTCTGTTGTGTTCTTTATTTTTGGCTGTATGGTGACTTAATTTCACTGTGCCAATTGGCACATGTGACAAATAAAATCTATCTGTATCTGTATCTGTATCTGTGTTCGATGCACCGCCATTCAATGTGATCTCCGAGATCTTCAGTTTCCTCCCACACTCCAACACGTACAGGTTTGTAGATTAATTGGCTTGGTGTAAATGTTAAATTGTCCCTAGTGTGTGCGTGGGATAGTGTTCATGTGCGGGGATCACTGGTCGGTGTGGACTCGATGGGCCGAACAGCCTGTTTCCATGCTGTATCTCATAACTAAACCTGCCCAATGTATCTCACCACCCTCTATCAATCCTCACCACCCTCTATCAACCCTCACCACCCTCTATCAACCCTCACCACCCTCTATCAACCCTCACCACCCTCTACCAACCCTCACCACCCTCTATCAACCCTCACCACCCTCTACCAACCCTCACCACCCTCTATCAACCCTCACCACCCTCTACCAACCCTCACCACCCTCTATCAACCCTCACCACCCTCTATCAACCCTCACCACCCTCTGCCCAGCATCTCACCACCCTTGCCCAACCCTCGCCACCCGTGCCCATCTCACAAGCTCATAAGTTATAGGAGAGGAATTAGGCCATTCGGCCCATTCTACTCCACATTCAATCAGGGCTGTTCTACCTTTCCCTCTCAACCCCATTCTCCTGCCTTCTCCCCATAACCCATGACACCCCCTGCCAATATATCTCACCATCCCCTGCACAAAGTATGTCACTGCCCTTGACTCAACACTCACCACCCTTTACCCACCCTCATCACCCCCTGCCAAACATATCTCCCGATCATAGTCAAAGTCAAAGGACTGTCATATGAGGAAAGATTGAAAAGACTAGGCTTGTATCCACTGGAGTTTAGAAGGATGAGGGGAAAACTTATAGAAACATATAAAATTATAAAAGGACTGGACCAGCTAGATGCAGGAAAAATGTTCCCAATGTTGGATGAGTCCAGAACCAGGGGACCACAGTCTTAGAATAAAGGGGAGGCCATTTAAGACTGAGGTGAGAAAAAAAAAAATTTCACCCAGAGAGTTGGGAATTTGTGGAATTCCCTGCCACAGAGGGCAGTGGAGGCCAAATCACTGGATTGATTTAAGAGAGAGTTCGATAGAGCTCTAGTGGCTAGTGGAATCAAGGGATATGGGAGAAGGCAGGCATGGGTTATTGATAGGGGACGATCAGCCATGACCACAATAAATGGCGGTGCTGGCTCGAAGGACCCAAATGGCCTCCTCCTGCACCTATTTTCTATGTTTTCTATGTTTCAATTTTATTCGTAATTGTGACAAATAAAATTGACTTTGACTTTAACTTTTGACTTTGAATACTCTACCCAAAGTACCTCACCATCCCTGTCCACCCCTTGCCCAAAGTACCTTACCATCCCCTGTGCAAAATATGCCACCACACCCTGCTGGATGTGTCTCGCCACGCCTGCCCCAAACCATCAGCTGCAGCCACCAAGCGATGGCAAGACAGCAAACGCCTCTCCTGCATCTATTTCTGTTTCTTAATGTCCTCCCATTTGCAACTGGAGCGGCTGTGGTGACTCCTGCCGCTCACTCTTGTCAGTGATGCACGGTAATCAGGGTGCTGAAAACGCGTCCGCTCTGCGTCACCACTCTTCTCAGCCCACTTTTTTTGTTCATTTCCACCCCCGGAAAAGTCAACATTCGTACGTGTTCCCAACCAGTAATTTGTCTTTCCATGCGTTACATAACTTCCTTTCTCCAGCTCCCCCTGTTTCTCTGTCTCAGCCTCTCCCTCCCATCACTCTGGATCCCACTCTGTTGTTCCATCAATCTTTCGCGCTATGAGTTTTTAAGAGAGCAAAGAGTAGTAGTGAACGGGTCCTTTTCTGAATGGCAGGCAGTGGCGAGTGGAGTGCCACAAGGCTCGGTGTTGGGGCCGCAACTGTTTACCATATATATTAATGATTTGGAAGAGGGAATTAGGAGCAACACTAGCAAGTTTGCCGATGACGCAAAGCTGGGTGGCAGTGTGGACTGTGAAGAAGATGTTAGGAGGTTGCAGGATGACCTGGACAGGTTGAGTGAGTGGGCAGATGCGTGACCGATGCAGTATAATAAATGTGAGGTTATCCACTTTGGCGGCATGTTAAGACTTTTACTTCAGAGATACAGCGCGGAAACAGGCCCACCGAGTCCACGCTGACCAGCGATCACGCGTACACGAACACTGTCCTACACGCCAGTGACAATATACAATTTTTACTGAAGCCAATTAACCTACAAACCAGCTCGTCTTTGGAATGTGGGAGGAAACCGGAGCGTCCGGAGAAAACCCACACGGTCACAGGGAGAACGTGCAAAATCCATGCAGATAGCAGCCGTAGTCAGGATCGAACCGGGTTCCTGGCGCTGTCAGGCAGCAACTCCACCCACTGCACCACTGTGCCACCCAAGAGCTGTTGACTACAGTCAGGTTTTGTGGATTCAAGTCCCCCACCAGGTTGAGGGGACAAGTTTCGGAGACAGTCCCATCAGTCCTTTTTTTAAAATATAATACAAAATGTTTTTATTCAATGATACAAACATACAGAGTAGTAACAAAATCAAGACCCCCCCCCGCGGCAACCAGCGTTCACGGAAGGCAATAGACAACAGGTGCAGGAGTAGGCCATTTGGCCCTTCGAGCCAGCACCGTCATTCAATGTGATCATGGCTGATCATCCCCAATCAGTACCCCGTTCCTGCCTTCTCCCATATCCCCTGACTCCGCTATTTTTAAGAGCCCTATCTAGCTCTCTCTTGAAAGCATCCAGAGAACCGGCCTCCACCGCTCTCTGAGGCAGAGAATTCCACAGACTCACCACTCTCTGTGAGAAAAAGTGTTTCCTCGTCTCCATTATAAATGGCTTACTCCTTATTCTTAAACTGTGGCCCCCGGTTCTGGACTCCCCCAACATCGGGAACATGTTTCCTGCCTCTAGTGTGTCCAAGCCCTTAACAGTCTTATATGTTTCCAGGCCTCCAGAGTCACTGTGGACACCGCGTGCAGACGACCCGGGCAGAACCCCCGACTGCCCGCTGCCTGGACCCGCGAATAGCCATGTTGGCCAGGCCCAGGTGCAAACCGAAAGGGAGACCCAACTCCCTCCCGACCCTCCCACCTCTGTTCCATCACTCCTCTCTGGAGGATGAAGTTTCCGTTTGCAGGAAACTCTAAAGCAGCAGGGGCAATTAACAGATGGCCAATTAACCTACAAACCCGCACGTCTTTGGGGATGTGGGAGGAAACTGGGGCACCTGGAGAAAACCCACGCGGTCACGGGGAGAACTTGCAAACTCCACACAGGCTGCACCCGAGGTCAGGATCGAACCTGGGTCTCTGGCGCTGTGAGGCAGCGGATTAATGTTACTAACTGTGTTTTTCAGGGCACCACCGCCCCCGCCCAGCCTGCAACTCACCCCTGCCCACCTGAAGCCCAGGTGTAGGGCTACCTGTGGGTCATCGACCTGCCGGCCACGGGATGTGCTCGACGGCTCCCTCGCCTGGCGCTGCCGTGCCACTGCGGCACTCCGCACCGTTAACCCACGGAGGACCAGAACGCTGTGAACACACCAGCCCAGGAACGCCAGACCCGGACCAAGGGGCGAGCTCTTGCCACGCACTCTCTGGGTGCAATCCTGCTGCCAGAACCTGCATGAAAACCCACCGGCCAACCATCAGCTTTTTATATGAAGAAAGTATATCAGCTCTGTAAAGGACATTCGGCCCATCGAGGCCTCAGACTGGCCAGATTTAATTTTAACGTCAGCGGTCTCCCCTCTCTAACCTTCCTCCTTTCACATTCCCTCCCTCCACCTCCATCTCCCTAACCTCCGTTCCTCCCTTCCTTCCTTCCAACATTCTCAGTTGGCTTGCCATCTTGCCTGGTTTCTCAAGATGTCCGGATTCGGACTTGCCTCTGGTCCACGGCCTCTCCTCACGCCAGCAGGCAGTCAGCGAATTCCAGCCAGACCTTCCTGTCCAGATACATCAGTCGGCCGGTACCTTTATCTATTGTCTATCGTCTATTGTCTATTGCATTGACTCTCATTCTCTCTCTCCCTCTCTCTCCCTCAGGGGCAAACAATGGACCCCGGCACCTGTGGATCCTACTGAGATGTACAGGAGGGCCTGAGTGTGGAGTAACACTACCCTCCGATATCCTCCCTCTGTAGACTCTGAGACAGAGACACAAGAGACTGCAGATGCTGGAATCTTGAGCAAAGCCAGATTCATTCTAACTAAAGAAGGATCTCGACCCAAAACGTCACCCATTCCTTCTCTCCAGAGATACTGCCTGTCCTGCTGAGTTACTCCAGTATTTTGTGTCTCTCTTTACTCTTTCTATCGTCAGTTTACCCCTCTCTCCTCTTCCTCCTTTCACAGTCCCTCCCTCTATTTGCATCTCCCCAACTTCCCATAGAGTTGTGGTGATACAATGTGGAAACAGACCCTTCGGCCCAACGTGCCCACTCCGACCAACATGTCCCATCTACACCAGTCCCACCTGCCTGCATTTGGCCCTTATCCCTGTCTGATCCATGTACATATCTAATTGTTTCTTAAACCTTGCAGTAGTCCAGTCTACCTCCTCCAGCAGCTCATTCCATACACCCGCCACCCTCTGTATGACAAAGTGACCTCTCAGATTCCTATTAAATCTTACCCCCCCCCCTCATCTTAGACCTATGTCCTGTGATTCTCGATTCCCCCACTCTGGGCATCTACCCAGGTTTCCATGGAGTGAAATGGACAGACGACATTTTGGGTTGAGACCCTTCTTCAGCTGGGCCCGGAGCCTCGCTTGCCCATTCCTTCCACAGATGCTGCCTGACCCGCTGACTTTCTCCAGCACATTGTGTTTTGCTCAGGGTCCCAGCATCTGCAGTTGCTTGCATCTCCATGAAAGCTCTTGGGCTGCTGAGATCAGGAGGATGAGCTAACCGGGGATATGCCCAGACCCCCCTCAGCCAGGAACCACCAGGAATCAGGAAGGATATGCAGATATGGGGGTGGGGGGGGGGGGGGGAGGGGGGAGGAAGAAGTAACATCTCTGGATCAGACCCTTCATTGTGTGTTTGAGGGGGGAGGGAAGGACCCACACCCACCTCCTCATCTCCGTACTATGGAGATATTTGAAGGTGAAGGGGAAGAGTTTAGTTTGAAGAAGGGTCTCAACCCGAAATGTCACCCATTCACCAGTCTGAAGAAGGGTCTCGACCTGAGACGTCACCCATTCTTTCTCTCCAGAGATGCAGCCTGTCCCGCTGAGTTACTCCAGCATTTTGTGTCTATCTACAGTTTAGTTTAGTTTAGAGATACAGCACGGAAACAGGCCCTTCGGCCCACTGAGTCCGCGCCGACCAACAATAGCACTATCCTACACACATGAAGGACAATTTACAGTTTCACCAAGCCAATTAACCTGTACGTCTTCGGAGTGTGGGAGGAATCCGGAGCACCCGGAGAAAACCCACACGGCCAGGAGAAGAATGTGCAAACTCCATTCAGACAGCTCCTTTAGTCAGGATCAAACCCGGTTCTCTGGCGCTGTAAGGCAGCAGCTCTATCGCTGTGCCCCCGGTGCAGGTGAGGTTGGAATTAAATTTCTCTTGCGTTTTGCTTCGCGGGGGTTAGAACTGGGAAGCCAGTTTGCAAGCCCCATTCACCCCTGCGTTAATAGAGTCCAAGAGGCTTAATTTAAAAGCACCCTTTTGTTTTGCTGTAAGCGGGCGTGAGGAGGGTCTGGACTGGGATCAGTGCACTGAGTTGCCCCAGATTGTACACAGATTGTACACAGTGCACTGAGTTGCCCCAGATTGCACGATCACTGATATATAAACCAGCGCAGTGGCTGTATCCGTGTGTATGTTACTCTGCTGATATTTACAGGCACACACTCCTTTCCTGATGCTGTCTTCTATCTACTAGTTAGCAGTTGTGCTATCAATGTTTCCTGCCGAACATCAAGACCAGATCTACCCCTCAGTGTCTTTGTATTATCCTTTTTACAGAAATATCTATCAGAGTTTTGTAACCCACATATTGCAATACAGCAAAAATGAATCAGTCCTTGTTCGTGCTTTATTTCAATATAGTTGCCATTCAGCACTTGGACAGTTGCCATTGAAGAGTGTGAGAGTGGTAAGGGAGGGGAGGGTGGGCTAAGGTCCTCAGTTACAATCGCCTGACGGCTTGGGAGAAGTGTCATTACTTCCTTTGTAAACCAGCATGTGTGGCTTCCTGTTTCTCCAGTACGGTTGGCTGTTCTGTGAGTGACCAGCAGAGGGAGCAGAGCTCCACGGTGTGAGGTTGCTTCGACCCAGAGCTGGGGTGGAAGATTGCAACCTTCACGTGTTTCGACTAATGCAATCAACTCGACATGTACAAACGGAAGATCAAATAGAACAAGTTGTCCTACAACTTTAGGCTGTGCACGCCACACGAAAGAAGGAGAAGAAGAGCCAGAGCTGGGATCAGCAAAGGGCTGGGGCAGCATGAGTGGCTGCCATGTCCTACACTCAATGGCACAGGTTCAATCAAGGAATTTACAGCACAGAGCAGGCCATTCAGCCGGTCAAAAAACACCACTCTGGGCCCTGACTTCTCTTGGACAGGTACATGGACAGGAAAGGTTTAGAGGGAAGAAAGACACAAAATGCTGGAGGAACTCAGAAGGTCAGGCAGCATCTCTGGAGAAAAGGATTAGGTAATATTTTGGGTCGAGACCCTTCTTCAGACTGAAGACGAGTGTGAAGAAGGGTCTCGAACCGAAACGTCGCTGATTCCTTTTTTCCGGAGATGCTGCCTGACCCACTGAGTTACTCTACAGTAGTTTTTTGTGTCTACCTTCAGCATATATAGTTCCTTACAACACAAGGTTTAGAGGGATATTGGCCAACCAGCAGCAGGTGGGACTAGTGTAGATGGGGCATGTTGGTCGGCGTGGGCAAGAAGGACTGAAGTGCCAGTTTCTCTGTTGTATGGCTCTCAGTGGCTCTTGTAGGTTATAGATTGATCGGGTAAAGAAGCAGGCCCTTCGGCCCACTGTGTCCATGCCAACCTCCAAGCATCCATTGACATCAATCCTTCACCTAAACCCATTTACACAGGTTAATCTCTCACTGGGGAAACTCCACACAGACAGGCCTGAGGCCAGGGTCAAGGTCGGGTCACTGGAGCTCTGAGAGCAGCTGTTCCCACCACAAGTCAGGGGGATTTTGAGAGGGAATTTCAACCACTGGGAATTTAACAGTCACAGTCACACAGCACAGAAACAAACCCTTTGGCCCAACTTGCCCATGCAGACCAAGACACTAATCCCATCTGCCTGCGTTCGTGTCTACTTTCGATTTAAACCAGCATCTACAGTTCTTTCCTACACACTAATCCAGAAAGGATCTGGAACCAAGCGTGCCGAAAAATTGGTGGTGGACTTGTAGTACCCAACTCAACTACCTCATTGAGTGGTATGGAGCTCCCTCTCCTCTCATCTCCTCTCCTCTCCTCCCCTCCCCTCCCCTCTCCTCTCCTCTTCTCTTCTCTCCACTCCTCGCCTCTCCACTGCTTTCCTCTCCTCCCATCTCACCCCCATCTCTCCTCCTCTCCTCTCATCTCCTCTCCTCCCCTCTCCTCCCCTCCTCTCTCCTCCTCTCTCCTCTCCTCTCCTCTCCTCTCCTCTCCTCCCCTCTCCTCTCCTCTCCTCCCCTCTCCTCTCTCCTCTCCACTCCACTCCACTCCACTCCACTCCACTCCACCCTCCTCTCCTCTCCTCTCTCCACTCATCTCCCCCCTTCCCCTCTCCTCCGACTGAATAACCGATAGTTATTCAGTCGGTGATGAGATCTCAGACGGTTGCAGGAGGTGGGGGTGGGATTTGGATTTGTCAATAGGGATTATAATTTTAAATTGAAGGCATTGTGATGGGGGTTGGAGCCAGCGGGTGAGGGGTGAGGGGTGCACTGACCCTGAGACGGAGCAGGGGAGGAGGAGAAGGGGACTAGTTATGAATTGAGCTGCTCCCTTTATCACTGCCACCACGACGTCGTTGAATGCTATTGTTCGCACTGACCTCCCAGCAGAGTGATGTCCATCGGGGAATGTTGCCAACTGGCCCGCTGCAGGCTGCAGGAGTACGTGCTGAGGGACGCACTGAAGCTCGGTGCAGCCAACGCCAAGGCTCGGTGGGGGAGGACCACAGTCTAGGGCCCTTCGCTGCTGGACATTTGGGGGCAGAGTCTGGTGTGGAGACCCCACAAACAAGGGCAGGAAGATCACCCCACAGGGGGCCACATGAGTAGCAAGGGTGCTTGGTTTAAAGATAGATGCGAACACTATGGACTATTACACTATGTATGGTTTAGTTTAGTTTAGTTTACTTTACTTTAGAGATACAGTGTGGAAACAGGCCCTTCGGCCCACCGAGTCCGCAACGACCAGCGATCCCCACAAACTAGCGCCTGTCCCACTTAGGAGACCTAAACAGCAAACCCTGGTGACCTTGCCAACCACCCAAAAAAAATCAAGGTGGACGTGACCTGCAACCTTCTACCACCTCCCACGCACATGTTGAAAACCTTCCTCGACTATGAAGAAAACCGGCTTCGACTAGACCTGCGACTAAAACAATATCGATTTTTAAAACAGCAACATTTTTAGTCGAGGTCAGTTTTAAACATGATGAAAAAATAGCAGCAACCTAGATGAAGCCTCGGCCACGGGGAAACCACTTTCAACCATTAGGGAGAGTGACCAAAACTTCCGGTAACCTCATGGAAACCTTGGGTGGTGGGCAAGGTCACCAGAGGTTGCTGTTTAGGTCTCCTAAGTGGGACAGGGGCACACTAGGGACAATTTTACATTTATACCAAACCAATTAACCTACAAACGTATTGCTGCTGAGGATGCGTGGGAAGGAACTGCAGATGCTGGTTTAAGCCGAAGATCGACACCAAAAGCTGGAGTAACTCAGCGCGACAGGCAGCAACTCTGGAGAGAAGGAATGGGTGACGTTTCGGGTCGAGACCCAGTCTGAAGAAGGGTCTTTGGACAGTTTTATGTTTTGTAGATATTTTTTATTCTGTATAAAGTTTATTTTGGGGGAAATAAAATATTGTTTACACAGCCCACGATAGCGACCCGGTGAAAGGGGAGAATTCAATGGCATCAGAACTGCTTATCGGCAGTTGGTTTACATTGAGAAACGCTTGATTGGGACTCGGATAAGCCTCTGGAGAAGGGTCTCGACCCGAAACGTCACCCATTCCTCCTCTCCAGAGATACTGCCTGGCCCGCTGAGTTACTCCAGCTTTTTGTGTCTATCTTAA
The DNA here is from genome assembly GCA_963514005.1 of Raja brachyura. The sequence continues at coordinate 16,312,594 of OY740816.1, forward strand.
GCCTCTGATAAGATGGTTTCATCTCCATGGCGACATCTCCATGGAGAAGTCACCATCGATTCTGATTTCTCCATGGTGACGGTGAATCGTATCGTAATCGCTGTCAAATATGTCCCATGGAATTGGTTTGACCTTTGCGTTGGGGCAGCCTGTACTTTAGCTCTCAATATCTTGGATGAGCCCTTTGGTACCATGTTTAAGAAGGAACTGCGAATGCTGGAAAATCGAAGGTAGACAAAAGTGCTGGAGAAACTCAGCGGGTGAGGCAGCATCTATGGAGCGAAGGAAATAGGCAACGTTTCGGGCCTTCTTCTTTTGGTTTTGATTTATTTATTGCCACGTGTACAGGGGACCCGGGTTCGATCCTGACTAAAGGTGCTGCCTGTGTGGAGTTTGTACGTTCTCCCTGTGGCCGCGTGGGTTTTCTCCGTGTGCTCCGATTTTCTCCGACGCTCCAAAGACAAACGGGTTTGTAGGTTAATTGGCCCACTGTAAATTGTCCATTATGTGAAGGGTGTGGATGAGAAAGTGGGATTGCATAGAGCTAATGTGCACGGGTGATCGATGGTCAGCACGGAGCCGGTGGGCCGAATGGTCCGGTTTCTATGCTGTATCTCTAAACAACTGACCTCGGGTGCTGTCTGTGTGGAGTTTGCACGTTCGCCTTGTGACCGTGTGGCTTTCCTCTGGGTGTCATTAATAAACTCATGCCAATATAACTATTGGCACTACCACTCTCCCCACTACCATTACATGAAGGGCAAGGGTCCCGACCCAAACTGTCACCTATCCATGTTCTCCAGAAATGCTGCCGGACCTGCTGAGTTACTCCAGTACTTTGTCTTTTTTTTATATATATAAACTAGCATCTGCAGTTCTTTATTTCTACATCTTAATGACAACCTTCCTACAGCTAAGCGACTGGTACTGCACACAGTCTCCAAGTGTTGTCTTACCAACAACTTGCATTGTGTTGCTGGGTAACGGCACGGTGCCACAGCAGTAGAGTTACTGCCTTATTTACAGCGCCAGAGACCCGGGTTCAAACACGGAGTTTGTACGTTCTCCCTGTGACCTGCGTGGGATTTCTCCGAGATCTTCGGTTTCCTCCCACACTCCAAAGACGTGCAAGTTTGAAGGTTATTTGGCTTGGTGTAAGTGTAAAAGTGTCCCTAGTGTGTAAGTTAGTGTGCATGGTCGGCGTGGAATCGTTTCCCCAAGGGGCCCGTTTCCACGCTGTATCTCTAAACTAAATAATGAATGAACGAATGAATTAGTTTATTGGCCAAGGTAGACAAAATGCTGGAGAAACTCAGCGGGTGAGGCAGCATCCATGGAGTGAAGGAAATTTCCTTCGAAGAAAAATGAGCATTTTTGTCTACCTTCGATTGTCCAGCATCTGCAGTTCCTTCTTAAAGTAATTTGGACAAGTATATTCACATACAAGGAACAAGAGTGAAGAGTGTCTTATTGTCATGTGTCCCAGATAGAACAATGAAATTCTCACTTGCTGCAGCACAACACAATATGTAAACATAATACATATACATATAATAAACATAATAATGGGAGAAAAAAACGTTCAGTGTGTATATATATATATACAAATGCACATATATACACATGCACACATAATAAACACAATTATATCTTATGAATCTTCTGAATTTGTAGTCGGCAGGGCAGTACTCTGCATGTCACCAACTTGGATGTGTTGTGCACACTAATGTACTGTTAGTGCCCCCTTAAAACCTTCTAGTGACTATATTGTTGTCTAGTTTATTCCATTCCCTTAAGGTTCTTCCAAAGAATGAGTGCAATAATAATTATAGTCTATTGTAGTTCAGAGCTTTGAAACTAAACGTAGTTACTCCGGCACTTTGTATCTTGCTTCCCTCTCTCACAGCCGTGGTGGACCCGCACTCCGCTAAGCCCACCCTCTCCTCCCCTCCGACCGCAGCCCTGTCCCACTGCCCTTTGAAGAACCGAGCCAGAAAATGAATTCTTCTCCTTTGAGCCGTGAAGCAAAGCAGGCCCGGGGCTTGGCGGTTGCCAGGCAACGGCCGTTTGGCTGTGGAGGATCACAGCGAGACAGTTCCCAGAGACTCTGGCAAGGTCGCTGCTGGAGCCTCCTGACATCGTTCCTAGAGCTAGGCGACTGGCTCTGCTCACAGAACTCCAAGTGTGGTCCTATATTTGTGAGGGGCCGCCCCACGCTGGTGGGGTGATGTGATCTCCATTGTCCCCTCGGCCTGAGAGGAAGGGGTGTGGTGGTGGGGGTTAGATCTCCCTGATACCCACTGGGCCTGGCACATCTACCGGGCTCAGTAAAACGCCATGATCTCCAAAGTTAGTCAGCTTTGCAGGCAGCACCTCTGTTGGCTCCCTGTTTCCACTGCAACCCCCACCCCCATTACCCTGCCGCTTCACCCTCCTCTCTGCACTCATCGCCATTCCCCGAGACTCCCATATACCTTTTATCACCCACCCCTACAACCGATCGATCCAGGTTCGATCCTGACCACGGGTGCTGTCTGTACGGAGTTTGCACGTTCTCCCTGTGACCACGTGGGTTTCCTCCGGGTGCTCCGGTTTCCTCCCATATCCCAAAGACGTACGGGTGTGTAGGTTAATTGGCCCTCTGTAAATTGCCCCGAGTGTGTAGGAAGTGGATGAGAACGTGGGATAACATAGATCTAGTGTGAACAGGTGATCGCTGCTCAATGTGGACTCGGTGGACCGAAGGGCCCGTTTCCATGCTATATATATCTCTATAATATTAAACCTAAATAAACACTGGGGAGACAATATAATCTGGCTGGGGTTGTTGTTCCCATCTCACTCAACTGCTACACGGAAGGAATTTATTGTGACACTGGTGACATCCGCTTTGACTGTGGATCAGTGAAGCTTCCACAGTGAGACCAGCCACCATTCATTAAGAGCACTGTGCTCTGGAAGATTCAAGATTCAAGAGAGGTTATTGTCGTGTGTCCCTGATAGGACAATGAAATTCTTGCTTTGCTTCAGCACAACAGAACATAGTAGGCATTGACTACAGAACAGATCAGTGTGTCCATATACCATTATATAAATATATACACTCAATGAATAAATAAACTGATAAAGTGCAAATAAACAGATAATGGGCTATTAATGTTCAAGGTTTTGTCCGATCCAAGTTTAATAGCCGGATGGCTGTGGGGAAGTAGCTATTCCTGAACTTGGTTGTTGCAGTCTTCAGGCTCCTGTACCTTCTACCTGAAGGTAGCAGGGAGATGAATGTGTGGCCAGGATGGTATGGGTCCTTGACGTGTGAATGTTTAGGTTTAGGTTTATTATCGTCACCTGTACCGAGGTACTGTGAAAAGCTTTGTTTTGCAAGCTAGCCAAGCAGATCAGATATACCATACATAGATCCAATCAGTTCAAACTCAAGTATAATGGATAGAGCAAAGGGGAAGATACTGTGTGCAGAATATAGTTCTCAGTATTGTAGTGTATTAGCTCCAGAGACAATGTATAACGTCTGCATTGAGGTAGAGGTGATTGGACAGTACCCTAGCTTATGGAAGGAGCGTTCAGATGCCTGATAACAGAGCTGCTCCTGACTCTGGTGGTGCGCTCTTTCAAACTTCTGTACCTTTCAAACTTGCCAGACCTGATGGGGGTGAGGAGAAGGAATGACCGGGGCGGGACAAAACTTTGATGATGTTGGTTATTTTTCTGGGGCAGCGTGAAGTGTAGATGGAGTCATAGAAGCATAGAAAATAGGTGAAGGAGTAGGCCATTCGGCCCTTCGAGCCAGCGCCATCATTCAATATGATCATGGCTGATCGTACAAAAACAGTACCCCGTTCCGGCATTTTCCCCATATTTCCCTTGATTCCCTTAGCCCTACGAGCTAAATCCAACCCTCTTGAAAAAGTTTTTCCTCATCTCAGTCCTAAATGACCTACCCCTTATTCTTAAACTGTGACTCCTGGTTCTGGACTCCCCCAACATCGGGAACATTTTTCCTGCATCTACCCTCGAAGGAGACAACTCCTCGAAGAATTTCACATGTTTCTATAAGATTCCCTCTCATCGTTCTAAATTCCAGTGAATACAAGCCCAGTCGACCCATTCTTTCATCACACGTCAGTCCCTGGTGAACCTCAATAGCAATTCTGGAAACACTGAAGCAAGGGTTTCGAAGCAATGGTCTGAAGCGTTGCCTATTTCCTTCGCTCCATAGATGCTGCTGCACCTGCTGAGTTTCTCCAGCACTTTTGTCTACCTTCGATTTTCCAGCATCTGCAGTTCCTTCTTAAACCCAGAGCAATAAAGTCCTTCCTCATATTAGGAGACCAATATTGCCCACAATACTCCAGGTGTGGTGTCCTGCACAGCTGCAGTAAGACCTCCTTGCTCCTAATCTCAAATTATCTAGCACTGAAGGCCAACATGTCATTCGCTTTCCTCACTGCCTGCTGTACCTGCATGCTTACTTTCAGTGACTGATGTACAGGTCTCGTTGCACCTCCCCTTCTCCTAATATGACACCCTTCAGATAATAATCTGCCTCCCTGTTCTTGCCACCAAAGTGGATGACCTCACATTTATCCACATTATATAAGTATCTGCCATTATTCTGCCCACTCACCCAACCTATCCAAGTCACCCTGCATCCTCATAGCATCCTCCTCACAGCTCACACTGCCACCCAGCTGTGTGTCATCCGCAAACTTAGAGATGTTAGTGTTGGGTCAGAATTAAGCCTGGCTTCCTGAGTGTTTCCACATTTGCTGCCTTTATTACTAGTTTTGCAGAAGTCAGCTCTGCCAGCGAAAGCAGCCCTTGAGTTGTGAAACGTTGCTAAAAACTGCACAACTTTTCTCTGCACTCATATGAAGAGCAGTAGATGTGGCAAGGGATCAGAGGGCACTGGGGTGGGATAGGCTTGACGGACTGAATGGCCTACTCCAATGAACCCTTCTCCCAGCGACAGTTGAAGAAGGGTCCCAACCTATCCATGGTCACCAGAGATGCTGCCTGTCCCGCTGAGTTACTCCACCATTTTGAGTCTATCTTCGGTGTAAACCAGCATCTGCAGTTCCTTCCTGCGATGCTTTGTCTTTGTCACTCCCTCTCCTACTTCCAACGTGTCTGTTTTTAAGGGGATCAAAGGGAGGGATTGGAAAACATTTAGCCACTTTATCCTTTTTATATTTCAAAATAGACTTTATTCAAGTAATAAATATTTACAATACATCAACCGTGCGAAAAATCCATCCGACATTTTCGGAGGCTATACAAATTGTTCCATGCAGTCTATATACATTTTTCAGATTTCACTAATCGATCCCCCACCCGTGCCACTCATGTGGCCCCCCGGCATGGGATACCTTCCCTTATTTTGAGGGGCGTCTCCACCATACAGTGCCCCCCATGTCCAGCAGCGGAAGGACCTTAGACTGTGGCCCTCCCCCACCGAGCCTTGGCGTTGGCTGCACCGAGCTTCAGTGCGTCCCTTAGTACGTACTCCTGCAGTCTGCAGTGGGCCAGTCGGCAACATTCCCCGACGGACATCTCGCTCTGCTGGGTGGTGAACAAAGCTCGGGCAGACCAGAGAGCGTCTTTCACCGAGTTGATAACCTTCCAGCAGCACTTGATGTCAGTCTCTGAATGTGTCCCTGGGAACAGTCCGTAAATCACAGAGTCCTCTGTGACAGAGCTGTTTGGAATAAAGCGTACCAGGGACCCTTGCATTTTTCTCCAGACTATTTGGGCAAATCCACACTCTGCAAAGAGGTGGGCAACCGTCTCCACTCCATAGCAGCCGTCCCGAGGGCAGCGTGCGCTGGTAGTGAGGTTCCGATGGTGCAGGAAGGATCTGACTGGGAGGGCTCCCCTCACCGCCAGCCAAGCCAGGTCTTGGTGCTTGTTGGTGAGTTCTGGCGATGAGGCATTTTGCCAGACAAGCTGGGCAGTCTGCTCAGGGAACCACGCCACCGGGTCCATCGAGTCCTTTCCCTGCAGTACCTGCAGGACATTCTGTGCTGACCACTGCCCAATGGACATGTGGTCAAAGGTGTTGGTCCGGAAGAACCTTTCCACAGACGACAGATGGGGCGGCAGTGACCAGCTGACTGGCACATTGCGTGGCATCTGCGCCAGGCCCATCCTTCGCAACACCGGGGACAGGTAGAACCTCAGCAGGTAGTGACACTTGGTGCCCACGTGCCTTGGCTCTACACTCCGCCTGATGCAGCCACACACGAAGGTGGCCATCAGGATGAGGGCGACGTTGGGCACGCTTTTACCCCCGTTGTCTGCCGACTTGTACATTGTGGCCCGTCGCACCCGGTCCATCCTCGACCCCCAGATGAACTGGAAGACGGCCCGGGTGATCCCTGTGGCGTAGGAAGGAGGGACAGGCCACACCTGTGCCAAGTACAGCAGGCCCGAGAGCACCTCACACCTGATGACCAAATTCTTTCCCGTTATGGAGAGGGAGCGTTGCCTCCACAGCTCCAGCTTCTTCCCCACCCTGGCTATCCGCTCCAGCCAATTCTTGTTACACGCCTCAGCCCCCCCGAACCAGATCCCCAGCACCTTCAAGAAGTCAGGCTTGATGGTGAAGGGGACGGAAGATCTGTCGGGCCAGTTGCCAAAGAGCATGGCCTCGCTCTTCCTGCGGTTCACCCTGGCTCCCGTGGCCGACTCAAACTGGTCGCAGATACTAATCAATCTGCGGACCGATCCGAGCAGAAGACAGCGACATCGTCCATGTACAGGGAGGTCTTTACTTGAATGCCCCCACTGCCGGGCAGTGTCACTCCTCTAATGCTCGCATCCTTCCTGATGGATTCGGCAAAAGGTTCAATACAGCAGACAAACAAGACAGGAGAGAGAGGGCAACCCTGCCTGACTCCAGACTTTACAGGGAAACTGTCTGATTCCCACCCATTGATGTGGACTGCACTACGGATGTCGGTGTAGAGCAGATTGATCCAATTCCTGATTCCCTCCCCAAAACCCATTTTGGAGAGCACGTCCCTCATGTACGTGTGCGAAATCCTGTCAAAGGCCTTCTCCTGGTCCAAGCTGACTAGGCAGGCGTCCACCCGTCTGTCCTGCACGTAGGCGATGGTATCTCTCAGCAGCGCTAGGCTGTCTGAGATTTTCCTGCCAGGTACAGCACAAGTTTGGTCCGGGTGGATCACCTGTCCCAGAGCAGACTTGACCCGGTTGGCGATGGCCTTAGACACTTTATCCAAGTCTTTCCTCAACAATTGTCCAAATCAATGACACCTTTATGGAGCTAATCTCCCTCCTGAGTTATAACACAGAAGGAACTTCTGAGGCAGGATAGTTTCAGTAACACAAGCCAGTTATATAATCGTTGGGTATTAGATGCACAGTAAATAGCCAAATAATTACAGTCGATTAAGTCTCTGTTACAGCTAAGAATACCTTTGGAAGATTAATGCTTTATATGCCAGTATGTTGATTATACTACTAATGAATAGGCCTTAACTCATGTAACCATGGAAACGGTTCATGCCCGCTCTCAGTCGCAAAAGCTTTAGAGCATAGAACAGTACAGCACAGGAGCAGGCACTTCGGCCCACAATGTCATGTGCAGAACATGATACCAAGTTAAACTGATTACACCTGTTTCCACGTGATACATATCCCTCCATTCGCTGTGCATCCACGTACCTTTCTCTAAGCCTCTTAAACACCAATATCATATCTGCCTCCACCACCGGCACAGTGGCACAGCGGTAGAGTTGCTGCCAGGGACCCGGGTTCAATCCTGACTACGGGTGCTGTCTGCACGGAGTTTGCACGATCTCCCCGTGAACTGCGTGGGTTTTCCACGGGATCTCCGGTTTCCTCCCACGCTCTAAAGACAGACAGGTTTGTAGGCATATTGGCTTGGTATAATTGTAAATTGTCCCCTAATGTGTGTAGGATAGTGTGTGTGTGCGGGGATCACTGGTTAGCGTGGTCTCGGTGGGCCCAATGGCCTGTTTCCGCGCTGTATCTCTAAACTAAAATTAGGAGGAGTGTGACTGATGGGTTTCTGCTGGTTAAAGATCTACAAAACATGTAGAATTTGAGGTAGGTGTTTAGTTTAATTTAGTTTAGTTCAGTTTAATTTAGTTTAGTTCAGTTTAGTTTAGAGATATAGCGCGGAAACGGGCCCTTCGGCCCATCGATTCTGCACCGACCAGCGATCCCCTACACACTGGGGACAATTTACAATAATACCAAGCCAATTAACCTACAACCCTGCACCACTCTACCGGAAAAACCCCGCAGGTCACGGGGAGAACGTACAAACTCCGTACAGATAAGCACCCGAAGTCAGGATCGAACCCGGGTCTCTGGAGCCACACGGCAGCAACTCTACCGCTGCGCCACCGTGCTGCCCTTCCAGGTGTGTGGAGTTAGAGGTCAGGTCAACCACACTGGTTGGCAGCGGAGAAGATGTGGCTTGAAACCAATTCACCAAGACTGAGCACTAATGTTCACGGAAACACCCCCAACTAAAACACAAGCAAATCTCGACACAAATCTATCAGTACGCATTTATGTTTGAAACCTGCCAGTAGCTTGCTGTTTATATTACTGGATCTTCTGAAATATCTCACACCAGCATGCCAAAGGCTGTGGAATTCTAACATTCTGTTGACAAGTGCTTGAGAGATCCTTCAAAGATTATCGATCGATCTTTGCCAACCAGTGTTCAAAACAATGGCACAAACGCCAGAATCTTTGACAAAAGAGACCAGTGACAGTGACGAATGGTGCAATGGAGATATGTGCAGGAAGGAACTGCGGATGCTGGTCTTACACTGAAGATAGGCACAACATGCTGGAGTAACTCAGCGAGTCAGGCATCCTCTCTGGAGAGAAGGAACAGTTGACGTTTTGGGTCAAGACCCTTCTTCAGACTGGAGATTTGCATTAGGTTTTCTAGCTGTTATTTGGAAAGTTGTAAACTCCAAAATATTTGCAGTTGGGGGTGGGGAGGTGGTTGGTGCAGCGAGTTCACAGGTTTTGAACTAAAATAGTAAGATTAAACGAGAACTTACCAGTTCGAAGTTTGATCCTTATTTTATGAGGAGTTAGACCCCGCCAGCACACATGCGCGACATTCTTCAAAGCAGCGGTGTGAAATCACAGATAGTAGAGTTGACTGAAGATAGAAGATAGAATATAAGAGAATTAACATACTAGTTGACCTTATAATAGAGGGTTGGGAGCGAAGGGCACGTAATCCCTCATCGTAACTCCTCATAAAATAAGGATCAAACTTCGAACTGGTAAGTTCTCGTTTAATCTCACTATTTTACATCGGAGTCACGTGAGTGACTACGTGAAGACTTCAAAGCTCTGTGATTTCATGCCCTTCGAAAACGAGTCTATGCTCACACACTGCCATAATAACCAATGGAGGAACATGTTAACGTATTTCAGACTTGAAACAGTGCTGGGGAAAATTATAATACAGAACTTAAAATAGTATCTGTGAATATCTCAGGCATGGCCACAGGTTTGTCATAAAAACCACTGGAAAGTTGTTTCATTAGACCAGCCCGCCGTTGCAAGGATGTGGTCCATAGGAACTTCCATCATCCTCGCTGCCGATGTAGCTGCATCCCTGGTAGAATGAGATTTTAAAATATCAGTGTCCACCCCTGCTGCACCTAACACCACCCTGAGCCATCTTGAGATGGTCTGCACGGTTACTCTGTGATGAGGACATTTAAAAACATATCAATAGAGCCATTTCCGTTCCCCTGAGACTCTTGGTCACCTCCAGGTAATGTAGAAGGTGGGTCACTATGCATAGGCGTCTATCTACGGGATAAGACAGGAACCCCAATTTGAGACCAGATGACCCAGGCCTGTTTTTTTTAAGTAACTCGTAAATGTGAAAGGTTGCCTTATTTTGGGATGTTACCATGGCGTCCAGTCTTAGTTTATGCAGAGACTGGACCCGCTGCGCCGTTACAAGTGCCATCAGCATCACTATTTTGTACGTGAGTTTGGTTAGTGAGAGGGATGTGGCTGGTGCCCAATCTCTGAGTAGGGTCAGGACAATGCCAATACCCCAGGTCTGGGAGTATCAAGGCCTGGGGGGATTTGAGTTAAAAATACCCCTCATGGGTTTTGACACCAGAGAGTGAGATCCTACTCCATGGTGTTCTAACCCCAGTCTCAGGTATGAGGATAGGGACTTCTACCACAGTTGATAGCACTATAACTCAAGCCTTCATCGAAGTATAGACTTGCCAGGAATTCCAGCACATCCTTGATGGTGGCTGTGTTGTACGAAATGTCTGTCCTGGTACAAAATACCTCCCATTTTCTGATGAGGGTGAGGTACTGTTTCCTGGTGGACTCTCTGCATAATGCCGCGATGATATTCATGGTTCGGTCCGACAGCCCAAATTCCAGGAGAGGTCTTTTCAAATCTTGCAAACCAATAGGTTCATTCGGTCATGGCACGGATGACTCTCCCCTGTCACAGGATGTACCAGCAAACTCGGGTGCTTGGAGAACGGAATACATGGTTCTGAGACCATGTCGAGTACCACAGAGAACCATAGCTGAGTAGGCCAATCAGGTACTACCGAAATACCTGATGCGGAGTCTTGTTTAATTTTTTGCAAGAACCAACTGATGAGGCAGAAGGGGGGAAATGCATAGAAAAACAAATCTCCCCAGTGTAACGAGAAAGCATCCATCGCTACTGCCCCAGGGTCTGGTTCCCATGCAACATATCTTGGTATTTGGTGATTAAGTCTTGATGCAAAAAAGGTCGCTATCTGGCGTTCCATACTGAGCTACAATGTCAGCAAATACCTGATGGTCCAGCATCCATTCGGTGTTGTCATTGAATTTGCATGACCTGGTGTCCGCCACTGTATCGAGCTTACCCGGAAGGTAAGTAGCTGATATCCAAATGTTTCTTTCTATACACCAGTGTCAGATTGTATTGACCAATTCATCACAAGATATTGACTTAATTCCACCCATATGATTAAGGTATGCTACCACGGTGGTATTATCAATTTGTAGGCGAACATGCAGATGGTGCATGTCTGAACAGTAAGCCCGAAGTCCATGAAACACTTTAACGAAAACACAACAGAGTGCCCGGAAACAACCTCAGGTAGGTTTTAAACTTACCGGTGGAGGAGTGACCGTCCTCCACGCTTCGCAATGCGTTCCACAATATGTCGCGCATGTGTGCTGGCGGGGTCTTCACGTAGTCACTCACGTGACTCTGAAGTAAAATCAGAGGCTGCGACCTGCTGCATGGTTTTACCAGGCTGGATGTAAAATAAAGCATTTCACTGCACGTAGATGCATGTGACATTAAAGTATCATATAATCGCTGAGTCATTGAAGCTGGGCGACAGAGGGAAAAGATGGCTGAAGCATCGTACCAGAGGCTATGTGGCCATTAGTTCCAGGATAAGGCGACCAGTTCTGACATACAGAAGGTGCAGGGATCGTTGAGAGTATTTGGTACTTGCCATGTGGGAGTCCATCATTTAGGGTGGCGCGGTGGAGAAGCGTTAGAGCTATTGTGCGCCGTGACGCGTAAATGATGTCGCGTAAATGACGGCCATGTGGGACAGGCCCTTTACAGCGCCAGAGACCCAGTGCCATCCTGACCACTGGTGCTTGTCTGTACGTTCTCCCCATGACCTGCGTGGGGTTTTTTTCCCCCGAGATCTTCGGTTTCCTCCCACACTTCAAAGACGTACAGGTTTGTAGGTTAATTGGCTTGGTGTAAATGTGAAATTGTCCCAAGTGCGTGTAGGGTAGTGTTGGTGTGCGGGCATTGCTGGGCGGTGTTGACTCGGTGGGCTGTTTCCGCACTGTATCGCTAAACTAAACTAAAACCTCCAGCACAGTCTTTCTCTCCTTCCCCCTGCTCCCACTTGGCTGAAAATACAGGTGCCACAAAGTGGGCAGGAACAGCTTCTTCCCCTCTGTAATCAGGTATTCCGAACAGTCCATGCATAAACCATGGTACTGTCCAATTCAGACTGATCTGAAGACGGGTCTCGACCCGAATGGGTCACCCATTCCTTCTCTCCAGAGATGCTGCCTGAGTTGCTCCAGCATTTTGTGTCTATCTTCGATTTAAACCAGCATCTGCAGTTCCTTCCTTCACTACTGAAAGATTCACCTCTGCCCCACAGAGTACATGGGACCTCAGTAACAAATCTTTCACTCCCTGATGCGCTACAATAGTGAGAACTATACAGTATTCTGCACTCTGTATCATCCCCTTTGCTTTACCTATCGTACTTGAGTTTGAACTAATTGTATCTATGCATGGTTTATATCTGAGCTTTTTTGATATGGATCATGTACAGACATCATAATTGGTGCAAACATGTATAAGCTTAATGGCATCATAATTAGTCCAAACAATGTGGGCCAAAGGGCCATAGAAACATAGAAACATAGAAAATAGGTGCAGGAGTAGGCCATTCGGCCCTTCAAGCCTGCACCGCCATTCAATGTGATCATGGCTGATCATCCAACTCAGTATCCCGTACCTGCCTTCTCTCCATACCCCCTGATCCCTTTAGCCACAAGTGCCACATCTAACGCCCTCTTGAATATAGCCAATATATTCTGGCCTCAAGAATATGAACTGGCCTCAACTACCTTCTGTGGCAGAGAATTCCAGAGACTCACCACTCTCTGTGTAAAGAATGTTTTCCTCATTTCGGTCCTAAAGGAATTCCCCCTTATCCTTAGACTGTGACCCCTTGTTCTGGACTCCCCCAACATCGGGAACAATCTTCCAGCATTTAGCTTGTCCAACCCCTTAAGAATTTTGTAAGTTTCTATAAGATCCCCCCTCAATCTTCTAAATTCCAGCGAGTACAAGCCGAGTCTATCCAATCTTTCCTCATATGAAAGTCCTGACATCCCAGGAATCAGTCTGGCCACCCCTGTGCTGTGCTAGGCTGTGCTCTATGTTAAATCTCTCCCCTCTCACCTGAAGCCTGTGCCCTCTAGTTTTGCAATCCTCTGCCCTGAGCAAAATACTGTGAGCGTTCACTTTATCCATGTCCCTCATGATCTTGTACACCTCCATAAGGTCACCCCCTCGGCCCCCTACGCTCCATGGAAAAAAGTCCCAGCTTTTCCAACTACTCCCTCTTCCTCAAGCCCGGATAACCTCCTGATGAATCTCTGTTGCACCTTCCAACTTATAATTTGTTATTTATTGTAACAGCTGCCAAGTAGCATACTCAACATTTTATTTTCTATTTCCTACAAGATTGTCAGTCACCTACACATTAAATGGGGGTGGCAATTTATCTATTTTAATATATTGCTTATTGCTCAGCGATCTCCCTGTGATTCACTGAATATCCTAGTTTGCAACTTTTGTTCCGTGATTTTCCGAGGCAGAAAGACTGAGAGTAAACTGGTGTAACCCCAATGGAACAATGATCTAAATTGGAGGAGACATGGAACGCATTGGAGAAACAGGAGAACATTGCCCCCGAGTGTCCTTAGTTTAGTTTAGCGATAAAGCGTGGAAACAGGCCCTTCGGCACCGACCAGCGATCCCCGCACATTAACACTACCCTACATAAAAACATGCTAGAAACATAGAAACATAGAACTTAGGTACAGGAGTAGGCCATTCGGCCCTTCGAGCCTGCACCGCCATTCAATATGATCATGGCTGATCATCCAACTCAGTATCCCGTACCTGCCTTCTCTCCATACCCTCTGATCCCCTTAGCCACAAGGGCCACATCTAACTCCCTCTTAAATATAGCTAATGAACTGGCCTCAACTACCCTCTGTGGCAGAGAGTTCCAGAGACCCACCACTCTCTGTGTGAAAAAAGGATTTTTTAAGAACATTTATACCAAGCCAATACATCTTTGGACTGTGGGGGAAAACCGAAAATCTCAGAGCAAACCCACACAGGTCACGGGGAGAATGTACGAACTCCGTACAGACAAGCACCCGTAGCCACCGTGCCGGCCTTATTGGAAGGACTGACTGCCCTTCCTCCCACTCCCCCATCCCCAATCTTTGGACATCCCCAGTCCTTTCCACTCATCACTTCAATTTTATGTTTCATGTATTTTGTGTTTTTACGACTGCTGGCAGATCAATATCCCTGCTGGGATAAATAAAGTTCTATTGTATTGTATCGTATTGTATCGTATAATAAATGCATATCAGAATCAGGGGCAATTTCGTCCTACCCTTTATCAGGCAACTGAACCATCCTATCATCATCTACCTTATCGACGACCCTCGGACTAGCTTTAATCAGATTTTATTACCATAAATGTTTATCTTGCACTAAATGTTATTCCATTTATCGTGTATCTGTACGCTGAAGACCACTTGATTGTAATCATGTATAGTCTGTCTGCTGACTGGATATCACACAATAAAAAAAATATTTTCATTGTACCTCAGTACACGTGACAATGATAAACTAAACTTAACTTTCCTGGGATTTTTAGGCTCAAGGTTCCAAGGTTTTAACCACAATTTTCAGACTTTTTCCTTTACTTCACCCAGAGAGCTGTGAATTTGTGGAATTCTCCGCCACAGAAGGCAGTGGAGGCCAGTTCACTGGACGTTTTCAAGAGAGATCGAGCTCTTGGGGCTCGCGGAATCAAAGGGATTTGGGTAGAAAGCAGGAACGGGTTTACTGATTTTGGATGATCAGCCATGATCATATTGAATGGCGGTGCTGGCTCGAAGGGCTGAATGGCCTACTCCTGCACCTATGTTCTATGTTTCTATGTTTTCCCTCTCTACCACTAATGAGGGCGTTCCCAGAATTTGTTGTGCGACCACCAAAGGACAAGACAGAGCAGTCATATTTGGAGACATTTGGAACCTTCTCCAGGTCGTCTGCAGAACTACAGGAATAAGAATGGGAAACATGGGGCCCTCCAAGTGGAAGGAGAGAGAAGTTGAGGGGGTGAAAGTTTCTGGTGAGTAATTTATCTGTGATGTGATGTGTTATCAATAGAATTAGAATTTACATGGATACTTTTTGGTTCACTCCAGAGTTGTCTGTACCTGGTCTCTGACACTGTAAAGGGCCTGTCCTACAAGCATGCAACTCTATGCGATGAACGCGATCAAACTAGAAGCGGGGGCCGCGCGGAGATTGGGTGATCCTCTGCACAGGGCCGTTCCCACCAGCATGCGCCTGCATGCAGCAAGCGCAACCAAACCGGCAGCGGGGGCAGCGCGGAGGTCGGGTGAGTGGCGCAACGCGGCGCAAAGTGAGGCGAACTTGGAGCAAAGTCTAAGGTAAGTTCGCCAGGACAGAGAGGGGCACACAGAGAGGGGCACAGAGGCACACACACACAGAGGGCCACGGAGCCACACACATAGAGGGTCACGGAGGCACCTACAGATAGGTTCACGGAGGCACGACGTCGGAGCGGTGTGTAATGCGTCGAGGCGACTGCGAGCCGACAAGCCGTTGCCGCGCGGAATTTTTGAACATAGTCAGTTTTTCGGAGCCCCGCGCGATGTCCGGACGAACACCGCACAATTCCGCACGGCTCCGGCGATCGAAGTGGGACCGGCCCCGCGACGCCGGACGGCTCAAGCGACCACGTTAGGTTGCGCTCATCGCATAGAGTTGCATGCTTGTAGGACAGGCCCTTAAGGCAGCAACTCTACCGCTGCGCCACGTCCAGCCTTATATGCCTCCCTCTGGCTTTATTTTCTCCACTATTTTGTTTCCAAAGTCCATCTACACAATGTCTCCTTATAACTCAAACCCTATAGTCCTGGCAACAACACTCTGAATCATTTCTGCACCCTCTCTTGATTAATCCCATCCTTCCTACAGCATCATGTTGCAGCTGTGCCAATTGTCGGCCAGGCTGTATTACAGTAATGTTTGAGTTCTGGTTGCACGACACTTGTAAAGTGTAGCTACATTAAAATCCGTAATTATAATGGACACTAGAGGCTGCCGATGCTGGAATCTTGAAGGGGAAAAAAAACAAAGTGCTGGAGTAACTCAGCGGGTCAGGCAGCAGCTGTGGAGGGAATGAACAGATGATGTTCCAAGTCTGACCCTTCTTTTTGCCACCCTGCTTCCTTCCCCACTCCCGCAACCCACCACCCCCTTACACCTATATAGTTTAGTTTAGAGAAGCGCGGAAACAGGCCCTTCGGCCCACCAAGTCCGTGCCAACCAGCGGTCCCTGCACACTAACACTATCGTGCTCACATTAGGGACAATTAAAAAATTTACCAAGCCAATTAGCCTACAAACCTGAACATCTTTGGGGTGTGGGAGGAAACTCATATCCTGGAGAAACCCCATGGGGAGAACGTACAAACTCCGTACAGACAGCACCCGCAGTCAGGATCGAACCCGGGTCTCTGGCGCTGTAAGGCAGCAACTCTACCGCTGCGCCACGTCCTCCCTCTGGCTTCACATCTCATTCCTATTTCACTCTTTGTCTGATACCCTTTTGTCTGCTTTCCATCGCCAGCCTCTGCCCACCCATCTGTAAATCTAACACCCACACCTGTAAACACCTCTCACTCTCCAAGTTGTGTCCCACCCCCACCTCTTTACCAGATTTCTCCCCCCCTCCCCCCACACACACACACTTTAATCAGGTAGAAAAAGAATCCCGACATGAAACATCAGTCGTCGATTTTTCCACAGATGCTGCCTGACCCACTGCGTTATTCCAGTACTTTATGTTCTGTACAGGCATCTGCCAGCATCTGTAATTGCTTGCATCTTCAAACAGTCTGTTTGTCTTTTTTCTCAGTTAAAATTGCTGATTTGATACAGCATGGAAACAGGCCGTTCAGCTCAACTCATCTATGCCACCCAAGATGCCTATCTGAACGAGAAACAAGGAACTGCAGATGCTGGTTTACAAAGAATTTACAGAGTCTGGTTTACAGAGTATGAAAAAAGGTCCCGACCCCTAACCGCATCCATCCATATTCTTCAGGGATGCTTCCTGAACCGCCTGAGTT
Organism: Raja brachyura; assembly: GCA_963514005.1. Next base: position 16,329,637 of record OY740816.1, read on the forward strand.
ACTTCAGCGCTTTGTGCCTTATTTTCCTATCTAAGCTAATCCCATTTGTGCAGTGTTTGGCTCCATGTCCCTCCACATCTTTCCTATAAATGTACAAATGTATTTTAGATATGATAATTCTACTTGCCTCCAACATTACCCCTGGCAGCTCAATCCATATGCCCACCACCCTCTAGGTGAAAAAGTTGCACTTCAGGTCCGCTGTGAATCATTCCCCTCTCACTGTAAACTTATGACCTCCAGTCTCGATAACAACCTTGTGAAATCCTTTCTGTCCCCTCTCAAGATTAATCCCATTCTTCCAAAAGCATCATGTTACAGTTGTGCCAAATGTTGGCAAGGCTGCATAGCAGCACTGATTAGGTTTTGCCTGACCAATGTTTTGTAAAATTGCAACGTGATGCTTCACCTCTTGTGATCGCTCCATGCCACAACTAATTAATGCAAGCATGCCGCATGCCTTCGTTACCACCCTGTCTACGTGGTCACTTTCAGGGAACTATACTTTATTGATTTTATTACTTCAGAAATACAGCTTTGAAACAGGCCCTTCGGCCCACCGAGTTCGCACCAACCAGCGATCACCCCGTATACTAGCACCATCTGACACACTAGGGACAATTTACAATTTTCCGAAGCCAATTAAGCTACAAATCTATACATCTTTGGAGTGTGGAAGGAGACCGGAGCACCCGGAGAAAACCTACATGGTCACAGGGAGAGCGTGCAAACTCTGCACAGACAGAGCTGCAGTTGGTAGAGCTGCTGTCACCATATAATTTTGCAAGCAAATCCATTGTCCACATCTAATCACACAAGTCTGGTTGAAACTAGTCAGCAAGGAAATAACCTTGAGAACAAAAGCTCATATTACAAAGATCACTTTGTTCCATTGAAGTTTATTGCAAGAGCTGTTATCAAAAACCTATTAAATATACCAGCTGAAATCCTCCAGGATAATTTCTGGTTTTGGTTTACTCTGGATCACTTGCAAAAGCTTGATGTTTGGCAGGATTATATAGATAATTCATCTACATCACGTGAATGTCCGTCCTAGATTACAACCTCCTGACATGGATGCCCCAGAGTGAGTGCTTGGGAGACCAGCGGGATGGATTTGCCAGCTCCTGAAGGCATCTTAGTCATTCAGCACAGAAACAGGCTCTTTGGCCCAACTTGCCCATGCTAACCCAGATGCCCCATCTACACTAGTACCTGCCTGTGTTTGGCCCTTTATCCCTCTACACATATCCTATCCATGTACCTGGTGGGAACAAGGCACATTCACATGCTTTCTCTCCCCCATCCCTTGGACTCCCAGTATTCAAGGGCTGGGCCATGCTGAGCACAGCTAGTAGTGGTGAAAATACTCCCTCACTGAGCCAGTGAGACTGGCCAGCAGTCATAGAGTCACACAGCTTGGAAACAAGCCCCTTAAACCCAACTTGCCCACACTGGACAATATCTCCCATCTACACTAGTCTCACCTGCCATATCCCTCTAAACCTGCCCTCCATGTTTCTTATATGTTGCGATAGTACCTGCCTCAACTACTTCCTCTAGCAGCTCATTCCATACACTACCACCCTTTGCGTGAAAACGTTACCCCTTAGTCTACGATTAAATCTTTCCCCCTTCACCTTGAAACTGTGTTCTTTGGTTTTCGATTCCCCTACTCTGGGCATCTACCCGATCTATTCCATTCAAACTTCCCTTGTCACAGCAGGTCCTTGTTCATTTTCAGAACTTCAGAAAAGGGGTGGCGCTGTGGCATAGAGGTAGAGTTGATGCCTTACAGCGCCAGAGACGCAGGTTCGATCCTGACTACCGGTGCTGTCTGTACGGAGTTTGTACGTTGATGGGCCATAGGGCCTCTAGTCCCTCTAAAGTCTAGTTTCAGAATGGAACCCTGTCGTAACTGTGGAGTGATGGGACTATGTATATGTGCTGTGCTTGACTGGATTACTTAAACTGTGTGTGGCATGGCCAGGAGAACAATCACATGCCAGTTTTCACCAGTGGGCTGGCAGAGGACACTTTCAAAGTGCAGGCATTAATATCGCAGATGGCCTGCCCTGGGCACAGAACTAAGATGCAATCACAACGGTGCACAAACACCTCTACTTAAAAGTTTAGAGAGATTCTGCACTTCACCAAATACTCTTAAACTTTTTACATATGTACTGTGGAAATTATCCCAACAAGTTAGATCATGGCCTGGTACAGCAATGCCAAACACACAGCAAAAGGCTGCAGAGAGTTATGGACCATCACAGGCACGGCTCTCCCAAATCATCACAAGCACATTTGAGTCGCTGCCTTGGGAAGACAGTATCGATCACCAATGATCCCCACTATCCGGCCCATGCACTCTTCTCATTGATACCGGCAGGCAAGAGGTAGCAATAAGCTTTAAGTCCCCGCACCACCAGGTCCCAGATCAGCAGGTTCTTGAATCGACCTACGCAACCCTAATCCTACCTCAGCAATGAAACATTACACCACCTCTTGCAATACCACAAACTTGCTTTCTAGTTGTGTATTTGTTTTACATTCCTCTTAGAGGCTACAATATCATGAGGGGTAATCGATAAAGTATTTTACGTAAAGTAGGGAGGCCTGTCTGAAACAAAGGAGCCTCGGCAGCCTTGACGGCAACAGGAGCCTCGGCAGTGGCAACCTCGATGGCGGAGGAGTGGGGGTGGGGGGGGGGGGGGGGGCGGAGACAAGGGGAACCCACTGTCGGGTGTCTGAAGTGAAGAACAAAGGACCTGGCCTGGGGAGACTGCTGTGAGGGACAGCGGGAGAACAAAAGGGTACCTGGTTAGGGGGAGCACTGTAGTTTTAGAATCCTCTGCTCAGGTTTGTCCGTTCCGGTTTAGGCACCCGGCAGCCAGCCAAGTCGCTGGTCCTTTTCTGTTATTTTTTTTACTTCTAATTTCAAGTGCGTGTACCTTGTGTGTTGTGATTGTTGGCAGACTAATTTCCCTCTGGAGGATGAATAAAGTTTATCATATCATAAGCACAGGATACAAGTTCAAGGTAATAGGAACCCATGGCATCGTTTTTTCACTCTGAGGGTGGTGGGCATATGGAACAAGCTATCAGAAGAGGTAGTTGAAGCAGGTACTATAACATTTATAAAGACATTTGGTTAGGTACATGGTTAGGAAAGGTTTAGAGTGCTTTGGGCAAATGTATGCAGGTAAGACTAGCATAGATGGGGCAAGCAAGTTGGGCCAAGGAGCATTTAATGCTTCTTGCTGTCCTTTTAACTGTTGTATAATTAAAGTAATTGTTTTTGTGGTATCTGAGTCTATGTGCCTGTGATGCTGCTGTAAGCAAGATCTTCATTGAACCCCTACTTCACTGCTTTTGTACTGATGATCAAACTACTTGGTTTCATCCGGTGTACAATGCGTAAATAACTTTGCGTGGGAATGGTATGAAATAGATGTGGACACGGAAGCCAAAACGTTATTGGGCAAGATAGGATGGCTTCTGCAAATTGTCTCTAGTGTGGGACTTGCTGGGCTGATGGGGCCCATTTCCACACACTGTCTAAACCTAGTTGAAGATTTAATTATCAGTCAAATAGATGAAAATGTAATACAAATTTAAAGTACAGCAACAAAATCAATAGACTTTGAAATCATTTTATTTAGCCGATCGCTGGAAAAACAATGCAAGAAAGGAAATCTACGCTGTGATTTAGACAACATCACCTAGCCTGACATTCATGAGTTTGCTTTACACAAAGGTTCAGTTGCATCAAAGAAACATTATGGCAAGATGGACAACATTTAAATTGAACAGATTGCAACGAGATTGACCCAATAGCAGCTCCAGATTTATATACCCATTAACTCGTTTAAAAACTGCAATGAAAGTCCAAATTTACAGTGATATGGCAGCAGAGGTAGCAAGGTATTGCACAGAACATTGACAAAATAACTTTAAGATTAACCGATATATCCTGTAGGTTAATGAACTGCTTGACAACCTTGAAGTTAAGCACACCCTGGGCATTAGGATTCAGGGCAAGCTTGGCCTTGTTAACAAGGGCACCATGCTACCTTGCCAATAGAGCGAGAGTGCGAGACCCAGATTTGTTGCAAGCCCAACCACTCCCCTGGGTTCCTTGACGTTTTGTAGCAGGGGGAAATAGGTAGTGAATCTCATTCATAGTAGAAGCACAACACTGAAGTGTCCATGGAAGGTGGTCACAATTTAGCCAGTTACAAGACCAGCTCCGTGCAGGATCCTGTGCCAATTGGTACATGCATGCACCATCACTTTACACAACTTGACAAATCTCCTCACTATCCCTGCTTCTTAACCAACTGGGGGCCATGCTGCCTGCCAACGTGAACACATCCTGCAGTGGTTCAGTGGAATGGGTTCTGCTTTAGAGTCTAATTTTTTTTTAAACATTTTTATTTTGTAAATAAATATATGTTCTGCAAGTGTAAATTCAAGTAGAAAGACAAACCCATTTAGCAAAAATGCGCTGTCAGAAAGCAGCTATTGTAAATATTTACATTTTAAAACAGGAAAAGACAAAGTTAGGACAGGTATTGATTGAACCCAGCCCAGTGCTTCATGGAATCAACTCCATGTAGCACTGGGGAAGCTGCATGGAGTCAGTGGCTTCACAATAAACGGCTCCAGAAGACAGAAATAAATAAATAATTAAACATACATCAACACTGCAAATTATTAAACATTTCCTTCTGCAAAATCTTTGTACAATTTACAGTTATTTACAAATTAAAGAGCGAGCTGTGTTCAAACATGGGGCTGGCACCAACTCAAAACAGAGGGACAGCCCCAGTTGTGGAGGTACACTGGCAGTGTCCTGTGATTACAGCAGTGCTTGGCACGCATTGCCCGAGGATACCTCCAATGCTTTCTGGTCAATGTGGGATTGCACACAACCCAGGGAGTGAATTGTACAAACACTCAAGTAGAGCATTCTTTACGATAATGATACGATTATGTACAAAGTTGTACATGAACTTGCACTTGATCCAAATATAAACAAAATCCTCAAAGCCATCATTTGAACAGCAGCATATAGGAAACGGCCAGTGCCCATCTGTTGACCAGCCCCTAGTTATTTAATGTGTGAGTGAGGAAATCCAACTCCAGCTCGCTCCCACTAAACCTGGCTGTACACAATGTTATTTACAAAAACATGCAACTCAAGTCAGAATCTTGCTCTAATGTTATGTACAATCTAGTTCTGTAACAGTCTTCATATTTAAATCCCTTCTTTACATTCAGTAGATTAACCCACGATGATCAGTGTCCATTTCTGATCACATCAGATACGTGGCACTATTCGCAAGCGCCTTCATGAGTCCCAGAGAAAGTTTTTTGCATTCAGGAAGTCGTCATATCTGAAGTCGGGGTCTTTACAAAAACCATAATTAAAAATAACCACAGTAAATGGCACATTGATTGCAAAAAAAAACCCAAAATACATATTTGGAGTGGTTCTGCCGAGTTTGGGATAGGGCAGTAGAGAAACTAAAGGAGTGTGTGCAAGAGGGGTTGCACAGTATAGCGGACATTCCAATCCATGGGTTCTATGGCTCCAGTGAGGCACTTCGCAGTCGGCTCTTTGCATCAAGCACCATAGTCTTCCAAGCTTACGACTGCTCTCTGCAAAATAAAGACTTTTGTTTATTGTCATGCAATAGCAAAAACTGTCGTTTAAACCACAGTGGCACAGCAGTAGTGCTGCTGCCTTACTGCACCAGAGACACAGGCTTGATCCCGACTTTGGGTTTGTCTGTGGTCATGTGTGTTTTCTAGGGTGCTCCAGTTTCCTCTCACTCCAAAAATGTAGGTTAATTGATGTTGGTAACTAAAAAGTGTAAATTGTCCCTAGTGTGTAGGATAGTATTTTGTGTATGGGGTGATTGACCTACTGTGTCTGCGCAGAGCAGCAAAGGATCCGTTTCTGCACTGTCCATCTAAAGTATATGTCACCAGATAACAGTTCAAAAGAAATCCACCCCTCAACTCATTTGACATCAGTCTAGGTCAGTCACAACCCAGCCTGTCATTAATGGCCCACCTGGAAATTATTTATTCTGTGATGGTTTAAATTTTTATAATAGCCTATTTACAATTGGCACTTGGGAGGTTCCTCTTCAAATCCCCCCCCTCCCCCAACACTTTTCATGCCAAGTGAATTATGCAGTTGATAAGACATTTCACTGGGTGCCCTTCAAGCTAAAGGGGGTGGTATCAGGCAGCAGTTTCTCACCGTGGGATAGGTGTAGCCGACCTGGTTTCGGCTGATGTGGACCTCATCATCTTCTGTGGTCTTCTGGTACACAGGGTTATCAAAGTTAATGCTGTTGGTGTTCTTCAGCCTCCAGTTTTTCCATATGAAATACACAGCAGTGCTGAGCAGCGCCAGGATTGCTGGGGGAATAGAAGAGCAGTTTAATCAACCGTCCCAGATGCCAGTATATGGTCACAGAGTGTTGCTAAAATCTATGCTAGTTTGGAGCAGAAATTTCCTCAAGCACTTTGTAGAACACACACCATCTTGTTCCCTCAACTCAAATCCTAGACAAAGCCTCCCAATATGAAGCCGACAGCATCCATGGCCATCAAGTTCTAAAACAAATGTCACTTGCAATATTGTTGGCACTTCTAAGGTCAGATTCAACACAAATGTATTGCAGCTGCAATTTAATCTCCGCAGGTTGTCTGGACTGAACTTACCCAGTGGTAGAACAATCCACAATGCATTAGTTCCCCCGTGTTTTCTAACAGCTGCTTCGGCCGACACCTCACTTTTCACTGCTGCAGGAAACAAGAAGAGTCAGTGGCCCGAAAGAAAACTATAAAGTCAAAATTCATTCTCAAAAGCAATCAAGAGTCACACCTTTCTGTGAGGCGGTGAGCATTTCCTGGACTGTGGGAAGTGAGGTGGGATTGGTGCGAGCAGTGTTGGTGGCGAGGGTGGTGACTTTCCTGGCTGCAGTGGGGCTGGCTGTTGTGGTGGTCATCTGACGGTGACTCGGTGTTTTGACTGTGCTCGACTTCACGGGTACAACGTCAGCTAAAATTAAAAAAAAATGTCAGTGGTCAGTATGTTGTGATAATCTGACCTCCATGCACCATTTTAAAATGGAGGTGAGATATTGTGAATGATAATTCACTGGTAAACATTTCACTTTCAATCACACCCCTAACAAATACAAACTGCTACTCTATTTATAAACTTTCCTTCCAAGGGATAGCTAGATTTCCATACAACACCCCCACATCATTCACTTGCAGCTCATTTGGGCCTTTTAAAATCCACCCATGATAATTTGATCACCATAATTATGGACTCATTTTGATTTTGCACCTTTTCCCACACGTTTTGGGACTCTTCCCCCTCCCCAGCCCCACACAAACACAATTAAAAGGTGCTTTCCAATTGCAAGTCGTTAGAATTGATGTTCCTCAATTAAACTAAAATCAGCATCAAACAACCAACCACAATAGACCCAGTAAAGAATAAAAACAAACAAACCTGCAACACAGCGCTTCATGTCTGACCCCAGTTGCATGCCATCAGGACAAACGCACGTGTACTTTGGAGAATGCGAGGTGATCTGTGGCGCTGGAAGGCAGAGGTGCTCACACCCACCATTTACCTGCCCATTCTGCTCACACCAGTTAATACCTGGGAGGAACGAGATAGTGGTTACATACAAGACAACAGCAATTAGACTGTCACTTTTAGACTTTAATATAGTAAATCTAAATTTAGTCAGTAATGAGCCACATAAGATTAGGATGCTAACCAAATAGTTGGTCAAAAAACAAAGGGCCTTTGAAGATATTCCCTAATCTTTGGTGTTGGGGGGGGAGAGAAGAAAAAAAAAAGAGTTGTTGAAAGCATATTCAATGCAACAGCAATTAAAGTAGGGTCAATAAACTCATCCAGACAAACTGCATGAATAATTTGCTCACATGGGAACAGCAACATATTAAAATGGGGTTGCCTTCAAATACGTTGAAGAAAAGCACTGGAATTGGGGGTAGTGAAACTGCAGATAGTAATTGGATTTAAGATGCTAGAGGGTTGCAGCCTTTTGGCCACAAACCAGTTTTAATTGAGAGCAACTGGACCGCCAAAGAATCGTAGTTCTGTTTAGTTTGCACCAATGCTCCTGAATTTGCAACTAACCTTTGGGCTGCCGAAGATGGTGATAGAGGACAATGTCTTGGGGGCCGTCGAGGTTCTCAATGACCGTGAGAATGTCACCACCAGTGAGCCGGTTGGCACTGAAAATAGCCTCGTGCTCAACGTCCGTCCAGAAGACCGTATCCTGCAAACAAAAATAAACATTAGTACAGGCAATCGGCTCTGGAAAAGGTACAAAGATATTCAAAACTCCAGGTAAAAGAACAGGATATTTTTCAATGCAAGTTATAAATCCTTGGTTTGAAAAAAATCAGAAGCATTAGTCTGGCCCTCTGAGGTTACAGCAAAACTTCACTTGAAATAACCAGCCGTAAACAAGAGAGCTGGATTTCCCCCAAAAAAGACTTTTTCTTTTAATAGAGACACAAGGGTCTGCAGACACTGAAGGTTTGAGTAAAACACAAAGTGTTGGAGGAACTCAGCCAGTCAGGCAGCACCTGTTTTTGGAATGGACCAACCAAGTTTTAGGTTAGGACCCTTCAGATTTTTGTTTTGGAGCAATGGGAGCATTCCCACCACAGGTGCTGCCTGACCTGCTGGTTCCTCCACAACTTTATTTTGCTCACTTTTCCTTTTAATCTTGGCAGCAAGCTGAATCTGTCACTGCAGTGCCCCAGTAACTCACCTCAAATAGAGCCAGAGAAAAGGGATGAGCCAACTTGTCTTCTGAGATGATCAAGGTCTTCCTGTTGTCACCAGCAACACCAATACTGGACAAGGTGTGCAGTTTGGAGTCTACCCAATAGAGTCTCTGATTTTCCAAATCTGGAACGAAAACAGAACCATTAGACACAGCCCCAACACGCTTTTTCATATGCTCATGCAATTTCCAATCATAACTTTAAAACAAAAAACTGGAAATATTCCAGGGAATGAATACTGCAGTGAAGGGCAATGGAGCACTGGGGAAGATCCATGGTTAGCGGAAACCAGTCACCCAGTGTCAAATAAGACGAGTCTATGCAGAAGACCTGCACTCAAGGCAGCTCTCCTCAATACTGACTCGCTCAAAATGATAACCCATTTGGATAAGAAAAAAATAATACAAATCGAATTTGGGACGACAGTGACGCAGCGGTAGAGCTGCTGCCTTACAATGCCAGAAACCCAGGTTTGATCCAGACTATGGATGCTGTCTGTACGGAGTTTGTACGTTCTCCCATGACTGCCTTGGTTTTCTCTGGGTGCTTCAGTTTCCTCCCGCACGCCCAAAAAACAGGCTTGTAGCTTAATTGGCTTTGGCAAGTTGTCAAATTGTCCCTACTGTGTATGGGGTGATCTCTGGTCAGCATGGATTCAGTGGACCAAAGGGCCTGTTTCTGCGCTGTATCTCTAAAATCTAAAGTCAAGATATGAACACTCACCCAGGGTGATTCCATTTGGCCATTGAATCCCTTCACTGACTAGTGACATACGATCCACTCCATTCAAACCTCCTTTCTCAATCTTGGCAGGGGAGCCCCAATCACTCCAATACAGAAACCTGAGGGGGGGGTGCAAAGAATCAATTAGTTCAGTCACCATCCAAGCAGAAGAGATTCATTTAACTTGGCATTTTGTTCATCACATTTTGGGCCGAAGGCCCTGTTCCCACGCTGTACTGTTCTATGTTCACACTGCTAATCCACATCAAAAGGAAAAGGTCACCTAAACCCTCTTGCTTGTCATCCCTCACAACACTAGATGGTCAACTTACGAGTTGCTTGACAAATGAAAAAAAAATGCTCAGGTCATGTGACATTTGATGAAAGTGCTAGTTTCAGGCTCAAGATTTGTCAGGATTGGGAAGTAAAATATTTTACAGTCAGTCATACATCCTGAAAACAGACCCTTCAGTCCAATTCCACTATCCTGTCCAAACTAGTCCCATTTCACTGTGCATGGCCCATCTCCCTAAGCTTTCCTCTTCCTGTCCAAATCTCTTAAGATTGCTGTTCCTGCCTAAATTACTTATTTTCCAGTTTTGACAATGGACCTGCCTACATTCACTGCATCCCAATTTGCTGAGCTTCCAGCATCTGTGGTTTTCCAAATGTCCACTTTCTTTAGTTCAGTGCTTTGTAGCCATCAAAGCATCGCCCCACTTTATGCCAAGCTTCCTTAGAGTCTGCACCCCCCCCCCCCCTTCAAGTTATAGTTTAGTTTGTCATATGCAAGGTACAGTGAAAAGCTTTTTGTTGCATGCTAACCAGTCAGCGGAAAGATTTTAACCATCCATAGTGTACAGATATAGGATAAAAGGGAATAACGTTTAGTGTAAGATTAAGTCCAGTTAAAGATAGTCCAAGAGAAGCATAGTTAAAGTAAGAAATGCTGCAGTTGGAATAGAAGTTTAAGAGCGGGGTGATTACAGAACCACTTCTGTAACCTGCATACAGAGAGCAGCCTGGTCTGGGCACCAGCTTGGAATGAATTTAGACCATATATCTTAGAAATAACAAAGCTTATACGATTAATGTTCTACTCAATATGGGCCCCACTGGCAATTTATATCAACTCATGCTGAATTTTATGTCCAAAACAGCACGTACCCATGGACAGGATCCACAACAATGGCCCTGGGCTTTGAAACTGCTTCTTTGAAGAGCACTTTTCTTTTTGTTCCAGCAGTGTTAGCCACAGAGACAGTACTGGCACGGTAATCTGTCCAATAGATGTTCTGGTGAATCCAGTCAACAGCCAGACCATCTGGAGCTTCAATCTCAGTCTCAATCACTGTAGAATGATGAGAAGAGTTCTCAGCTTGGTCCATTAGAGAACTGGAGGAAAAGAGAAAAGGTAGGAGGGTTAGAGATCTAACTTGAATCCAAATATTTACACAAAAGATGGATTCACTGCACCATAAATATCAACAAAGCTGTCAGGAAATGTGACTGAATTCTAAATGCAAATCTCTCCGGTCAGCAGCCTGGCAGTATATTAGGATCATGCCGTTATCACCAGCCATGTATCACCAGCCACCAAAGGTGCCAATCACTGGTGAAAAACAAAATCTTTTCACTGCATCTGGGTACACTTCAGTGTGGCACGGTGGTAGAGTTGCTGCCATGCAGTGTCAGAGACCCAGGTTTGATCCCGACTACAGGTACTTGTCTGTACGTTCTCCCCGTGACCTGCATGGGTTTTCTCCAGGATCTCCGGTTTCCTCCCACACACCAAAGATGTACAGGTTCGTAGGCCAATTGGCTTGGCATAATTGTAAATTGTCCTGTGTGTGTAGGATAGTGTAAGCATGCTGGGATCGCTGGTTGGCACGGACTTGCTGGTTGGCACGGCCGTTTTCCCACGTGACAATAATAAACCAAACCCAACCCTGATTTCCCAAACTACTGACGTAATCACCTGAAGATTTTCTTCTGATCAATGTCAGCCCAATAGATCTTGTTTGTGGCCACCTCCATGTCGAGTGCCACAACGTGCTTCAGACTCGGGACCAGCTGGGTGTATTCACTCCGATCAAGAGTCAGTTTTCTGACAGCGTGCCGGCTGGTGAAGAACAAATATGCCACAGTCCCTGGAATTACATTCAGAGTGGGATACATCAGAAACAGCCAATTCAAACAAATTAATCGATTAAAATGAACAAACTCAGGTCAGGTCAACAAGACTACGTCACTAGCCTATCCAATGCATCACAAGTCTTGTCCTTATTGAAGGTTATACATTGTACACACACTGAAAGTGCTGATCTTTGATGAAGGAATCAAGTCATCACTTTTATTTCTATAGCACATTTAAAAAACAACTCTCGTTGACCAAAGTGCTTTACATTGGTGGAGGTACTAACGTTATGCAACAGTGGTTCATAGATTAAGTACGTACATATAGCCCACCCTCAGAGGACATCAAGAAAGGCTTGAGTGTAAAGATGAGTTTTAAGTCTCAACTTGAGTCGATACCCCTTTTTAGGGCGGGCACCTACAGAGGTCGAACTGGATGGCATCACCCTGCTGAAGCTGAATGCGGAAGATCTCACCAAGGTCACCATTGAACTGGCTACAGCATCTGGAGGACGTTACATAACCTCTGCTGCCTCAAATGCAAGATGATAACAAGTTATCTTATTATTCAGAAGAGAATCAGATCCTTTGAGGGTCAAAATGTCTACGACTAGAGGGCATTGCTTTAAGGTGCAAAGGGGCAAAGTTTAGCACGTGGCATTTTTTATTTTATTTTTAAGTACATGCCTGGTATGCATTGGTGGTGGAGGCAAACACAATGATGGTGTTTAAGAGGCTTTTGCATATGCAGAGAATGCTGGGATGTGGATCATGTGCAGGCACACAAGATTAGCTTATCTTGGCATTATGTAGGCCATAGACATTGCGGGCCAAAGGGTCCATTCAGGTGCTGTACTTTTCTAACCTCATGTTCTAGTAGCAATGTGAAATCCAATAAAGCTTGGGGCAAAAAAAAAGCAGCCAGCATAGGCCACCTCTTAACCAATATGACAATATTCTGTAGTCATCACTAGTTAAGTACCCCATGCAAACTGCTGTGCACTTGGAAATTAATGTTCGATTTAACTTAAAAGCAATCAAAACAAAGACAAGAGCAATTGAGAAGGTAGATGACTAAAATTTCAAATAAAACCTCATGCACAGTCTTCACGGTCCTTACCAATTGCTTTGCACTGCTGAGTCACTGGATCCATGTGATAGCCCTCGTTACACTCACACTTGAATCCACCATTCAGGTTCATGCAAATCTGACTGCATGTATCTGGGTTCTCACACTCATCAATATCTGGATAGGAAAAAAAAAAATCACAACGTGTTATCAGTTGCATCCTTTGAATAACATTTTGCAATAAAGGAATCATGTGAGGAATGTTGGGTGCTGGGAAGATAGCAATGCATACAAACCTTCACATTTGGCATTATCAACCAGCCAGAACCCTGGGCGACAGAGACACTCATAACCGACCTTCAGATCTTTACAGATGTGTGAACAGCCTCCATTTTCTTTCAGGCATTCATTATCACCTAAATCAGAATAATGAAAGCAAAGGCATTAACACCAGTTGAACCCATTCATCCATGTCCTGCTCAGTTACACCTCAGTTACATGACAGACCCCTCAATCCTCCCATTTGCCCTCACCACCAGCCCACTTCTAGAAAGGTAAGAGACAAAAAGAACATTAAAGTTGAACGTCTGACGTACCACACTCCTTCACGGGCTCATCGGACCAGTCCCGGCAATCACGCCGATTGTCACACACTTTGTCCAGGAGGATACACTCCCCACTCCTACATTTGAACTTGTGGGGCCCTTCACACTTGGTCACTGCGGGTAAAAAAAGGGAAATTTGAAGGACTAAATTCATTGCATTGTCTCAAATGGCTGCAACAACCACTGTTTGTCCCAATGCAATAAACAATGCAAAGATGAAGTTGTTTTTTGTATTGAAGCAGGACAGCACTTTAATTATCTTAACATCAGCTAGGTTTGCGTTTTACACCAAATGGTTGGGTCACATACACCAAGGCAGGGAATAGAACAGTGTTCCATTCTTGGAGTCTGATAACAAACACCACTAATAAAATAGTTCAATAATCTCCCAACATTCAGCAACAAGAGCTACCACCAAGTCAAACTTGGACAGCATCCAAGAAAAAAAATACAAGGGGTAAAGGAAAGAAAATATCAATTTTTACAATGTATTCCAATTAATTGGTGAATGGGATATTTCTTTACTCCAACTGCATAATTAGAGATGCCTGGATTACAGCAAGGGACCTAACCAGGCTAAAATCTGGGCAAGGCCAATAACATTCAGTATAGCAAATTGTTCATTAAGTCTCAAAGTACAAGCAGCTTTGGCTGAAGAAAAGTGCACCTTGTCCCATTAACACAATATTTCATAGAAAATTTTTTCTCATGTGAACTAAACAGATCTACAGTGACTGAATGAAATTTTAATTAAAAAATATGGTAATTTATGGAAATCAACGTACCATTTACACACCCAACTTCATCGCTGTGATCATGGCAGTCAAACTGTTTATTGCACTGAAGGCTTCCATGAATGCATGTCCCGTCTTCACACTGGAATTCATCAGGCTGGCAAGTTGTCACAGCTTAAGGAAATAAAAGCCTTTATGAATACACTGGAGATTATATCTGTTGATTGCATTTGTTTGGTAATGCTCATAACATTAAGGTGGTACTGTGGCACAGCTGCCGACTCAAAACGCAAGAGACCCGGGTTGGATCCCAACCTTGGGTGCTGTCTGCGTGGAGTTTGCACATTCTCCCTACGATGGCATAAATTTCCTCCAGGTGCTCCAGCTGCCCCCACCACATCCCCAAGACGTGCAGGTTTTGGAGGGTAAATAGCCTTTGTAAATTGCTGTGTGTAGCAGGTGGATGTGAAAATGGGATAACGGAGTTAGTGTGAACAGTTGATCGATGGCCGGCATGGAGGGCCTGTATCTCTCAATCAATCAATTATTTTTTCAGGGAGACCACTCCGATCATGAAATGAATCTGCCTCAGAGGGCAATGGAGGCAGGTTCTCTGGATGCTTTCAAGAGAGAGCTAGATAGGGCTCTTAAAAATAGCGGAGTCAGGGGATATGGGGAGAAGGCAGGAACGGGGTAATGTTTGGGGATGATCAGCCATGACCACATTGAAGAGCGGTGCTGGCTCGAAGGACCAAACGGCCTACTCCTGCACCTATTGTCTATTGAATCAGAGGCTTGCTTCCTTACTACCAAATACCATAGAAACTCAAGATTGCCAGACCTCTGGCAACCCCGGATTAGTTGCAACATTGGCTTTTGATTAGATATACAAGTACATCCTTGGGACAGGAAATCCTGCATCAGAGACTCCTCTAGCCTCGGGTCTACACATGGCCATAGGAGCGAGCGCTGTAAACACTCACCACAGCTCTCCTCGTCAGATTTATCCCTGCAGTCTGTGTTGCCATCGCAGCGCCATTTCACGTGGATGCACTCGCCACTGGTGGCACAATGGAATTCTAGGGCAGTGCAGGGATTGGGACGTTCAAATGTTGTTGGACGTCCGCAGTTCTGTGAGAATTCGTCAGATTTATCGGGGCAATCGGGATCACCATCGCAAGCCCACAATCTTGGGATGCACATGCCATTGTCACACTGGAACATTGCGGGTTCACAGGTCCGTTGTGGACAGTCTAGTTCGTCGCTGCCATCAGCACAGTCATCCTCTTCGTCACAGGTAAACTGCAGAGACACGCAGTTTCCATCATGGCACTGGAACTCATTGTCTTTGCAGATATGGGCAGCTGTGGAACAGGACAGCAAGGAATTGTAAGACAGGCTCTGACGTCAGAGTGGTTAAAAACGACTGAGTGAGCTGAAATACAAATTCAGGGCCACTTACGGCAATTCTCCTCGTCAGACTTGTTCTCACAGTCAGTCTCAGAGTCACAGCGCCAGGACGCTGGGATGCACTTGTTAACGCGTCCACCACAGCTGAACTCACGGGAGCCACAAGTCTTATTCTCTGAAACATTAAGAAAATTTCAAATGTGCAACACAAACTTTAAACTCTATAGGATTATGTTCATTTTTTTTCATATTTAAAATGAATCCCACATTCAAGCAGAGCTTTTCCCATTTAGGCAAGTCCAATGGATTCCCAAATAAGCAGACTGCAGAATGTATATTTGGATGGCAGAAGCTCAGCAAGTAGCTATCCTTTCCAAATACTTTCCTCCCTCACTTAATTATCCTCACACCATCACTATAACTCAGTTTTACAGGAGGTGGGAATCCAAACAAAAACTACAGCACAAGCAATTAATGCCCTGGAATGGCTAATTTAACAGGGATGAGGCATTTTGTGCAGTTTAACTGCCACTGAAAGAACAAAAGTTCCACTTACTGCACGTCTCCAGCGATTCATCTGAACCGTCTTCACATTCGGACGGTCCATCACATAGCCAGCGTGAAAGAATACATTTCCCATCACCACACTCGAAATGGTCCCGATCACACAGTCCAATAGCTGAAAAAGCAAAATAATGGTCACTTTCCTCATCACTATAAAGCCAAAGATTAAAATCTGAGTGAAACCTAAATATCAAAAGGGAAGACACCCTGGCAATGTTAGTTAGAAACTCAAGGATTCTTTCTGCAAACTGAAGTGCAATATGCAGATGTCAATTCCTCAGAATCCTCTCCCACTTCCTGCATTAAGTTGTATAGCGAGTTGCCACTCACTAACTATTGGGCTCGGATTGATTACCCACATGTCCTAAACAATGGTTTCTAACTACAGAAATTATTCCTTTGATTCTTTTAGCAGCAATTGACAATTGTGTTGCACATTGCACTCGAGACTATTTTGTTCGGATGCTGATAACCAGATTATTCTAAGTGTGATGGATCTGGTATGAGGAGACCAGGTTTGTACTCTGAGATTAGAATAAGGGATGATCACAGGAAAACATACAACACAGTTAAAGAGATGGATGCAAATACAATGTTTCCCCTGCCCGAGGATCAAACCAGTTGACAGACAATATGAGCAGTGGGCTAATCAGGCATGAAGAAAGAAAAACATTTATTCTTCAATAGGGGCAACCATTTGTCATTCTCTACCCAAGTGGACTGCAGCGGCACTGTGACCAAGAGTATTCAAAATCATGATCAATAATCTTTTGGCTATTAAGGGAAGCAAGGTATATGGGGAAATGAAGGAAAGAGGTACCAAGAAAAAAAATAACGAACGATTTCAATAGAGAAAAAAAGGCTTACTCCCGCACCCATTTTTGTGCGAACTCAATGGAAAAGCAGCACAACCTCACCACCATCCTGTCCATTGCCACAACTTTGTAAAACACAATGATTTGCCAATCACTGAAGGAGGAACTGGTAGGATTACTGCTAGCTCAGCCTTCTCACCAAGCTGTGTAAAAAAAACCTATCAAAGGCACACCTCTAAAATACCACAGCACACAGCCTATTCAGTAGATTGATTATCTGCCTGTCCATTTAAAAAAAGATTAAATGAAACCAGGCAATAATCAATCTACTGCACTACATAACCAATTGAGTTAACAGTAACTTTGTCAAAAAAACCAACAAGTTACATCTGCAGGAAGATTGCCGGGATTTGTTTAAAAGTCCCCTTTTTGTGCGGGGTGGTAAGAGAGTCAGAGCATTGCTTGAAAAGTCTTTCCCTTTGACGAAACAATTTCAAGCAGAAATTCCAATTGTGGTGGTTTCCCCAATACTAGTAAAACTTTACTCTGCCGATGACTCACGCAGAGGAACACAATCAACCTTTGGTTCACCTCCCTCATTTGCTGCTGAAAATGGGCCGATGGCCTCACGAGACATGATTGGTTTGTTGCTAGCTACACATTTCATGGCCCCACCCACGCCATTCTAGGGAGTGACTGATTGCACATTAACAGGATATTCAAAGCACCATGTTACGCCAGATACAACTCCTCCATAAATAAATAGAATCAAACAGAAAGATGACTCCCATTGCCTAGCTCTTAACCTCACATTCATACTTGGAAGTCGGAAGTATAAAAGTTTAAACGGAACAAGATTTAACCTTCTACACGAGAGTATTAATACTGATCACTCTGCCACCTACAGGAACATCAGCCTCTTGGCTGCAGTCAATAGCACACTAATCAATATCTTCCCCTGCATCTATACACCAGGAGTCAGGATTAAAGAACCCAATGAGGATCTGCATTGAATTCAGTGACACCAGTTACATCACAGACTGAGGATCCCAGATTTACTCAGAAATCTTTCTAGACTACAGAGACTAGGTGTACATTCAACTGGGGAATTAAGATTGAAATGTAATAAAGTTCTGCTTGAAAAGAGAACTGACAAAGTGTTAAAAATAATGGAGATAGAACAGAAATATCCAGTAAATTAGGAATGTCACTGATCCCACTGATTTATGAGATGTTGGCAAGGTGGTGGATGATATGCTGTTAGAAATCGAAAGAAAGAAAGAAATCGAAAGCAAAATGTTTCAAAGGGGGAAATAAAAGGGAGAACAGTAAAAACATTTTAAACCCGAACAGTGAAAGGGGGACTTTTTTGAAAGCATGGGCCAACTGAACCAGACAGTCAAACCTTAATAAATGAAGTTTCCAGAGGTTGCACTGCAATTTATCAAAGATCAGCAACTCAGATAGAAATTTACGCTTTTTATAAACCTCTTGCACATAGTCTTGGATCTATATCCACTCATTCTACAGTTTACAATTTATTTTGTCCTATCCCTTTTTGCATTCTTAAAAGTCAAGAGGGTTCTAGCCGGGGAGCGCATTTCAGCTACAGCTTGGGCGTCAACAGGGTGTCTGCATGGCATTAAATGGGAGACTGCGTAGATTTACATTCATTGGAATTAACCTGCTGAAGTTACACCTTTAGCTGAAATATGTATGCCTCTCACCAATGTTTCTGAAATGTAACATATTCAATAAGAGGCATTGGTTATTAGTTTCTAATAATGGCTCCAATTTATTATACCCACACTTTTAAAAACATCAGTTTTCCTAACAACTAGTGTGAAGCCATCAATTCCATGTGCTGCAGTAAGAGGTGGTGAAATGCCCATCAATTTTTGGGATCGACTCCAAAAGGGTGGGCATTAAAAAGTATCAACCGAGAGCTGCCATCAGGCAAGTTTAACTACATGATCTAATGAGACATTCAATACACTATCTATATTTAAACATAATATTTAACACTAACCCCCCCTCCAATGCCCAGGACTGAACATTTAATCTCATTCAAAATTAATTCTGCAGCGTTCAGCAATAATCTGCTGTTGCCCGACAGAAAGAGTAACACTTAGCTGCTCTCTCTTGGAACAGAGAATGATTCCTAAACACCACAGCGCAGAACTCCACCCTGTGACCACTCCCCAACATAAAAAGGCACTTAACACAGAGACACTGACTGAATATAATAACTGCACATTTCTACCAAGAAAGTACTAGGCATTTTGCCACAAGTGAATCCCAGGTTATATTTACAAGCCCAAACGGCATGCCAAGCTCAATTAAGTGCAAGCAACAACTGTCTGAAAAGCATCCTAGAAAGCTATCACACTGCTTCACAGATGACACCTCGATTCAACCAGTGCCTAGCAGGCTCATGTGTATCACAGACATAACTCAAAACTGCAGCAGAGGCAGAAACAGACTGCAACTGCATCATTACTGGAACCAGTGCCAAGGACTTAAAAGCCTGCTCGCAGAGAATTATTGCAGTATGACTTTAAAAAGACTCATTTCTCATGAGACGCGCAACTCAGTTTGTGTGCTTGGGATAACAAGCTTTTTTGTTGCCATCTCATCAATACCTAAAGGCAGCTGAGACCATCAACAGTAACTTAGTCAACAAGACAGCTTGATCGTACCATGCCAGCCAGCCAATCAGAGGCCACTTTGCACAAGCTGTTGTCATATGTTTGCAACAAGGAGTGGCTTGGTCAATTTGAACCTTTCAATTGTTGTACGTGTAAGCAGGCGGTGCACTAGCCAACAAATCAAACACAACCCAGAAATCCATGGAGATAAAGGGGCCAAGAGGAAACAAATCTCAAAACAGTGACAGTGCAGCTAGTCCTACCGTTTCAGCTCCAGCAAATACATTCATTTCTGACCTCAACTGCTGACTGTGTAGGATTTGCATGCTTTTCCAGTGACAGTGCAGGTTTCATGAATTAAGAGCATTTTGTCCCAAAGCACGACAATGAAATCTTTACTTGCAGCAGCACATATGCATTGTACATGCAATTAATTGGTACATGTGACAATAAACTGACCGTGAAACCTTGCAGATACTAATTCCCCAGGTGCTCCAGTCTCTTCCACATCCCAAAAATATGCTGGACTAGTTAATCAGACATTAAATTACCCATAGGTTGTTCATGGGAGGGTCAGGGTACATGTTCACGTGTTAGAGGGTTAGCTGCAGGGAAAATTGTGGAATGGGATTGATCTAAAAAGTAGCAATATGTTGGGTGGAATGAATTACCACCTTATCACATATAAAATTGTAAACTGGAATAAGTCATTCAGCTCTTGATCTCATCAAATGGTGGTTTGTGCGTGTACAAAACCGAATATCTATGTCAGTGTGTTATTTTCCTGTACAGGTACTAACCCGATAGCTAGATGTCCTTGATCTCAGGGAGTGAACCTTGAAACAATCATTCATTTTTAACCTGGTGGAATGTTCCACTCCTTTGTTCACTACAGAAGCTGTACATGAATCACTTCCTTTCATTTCCAACAGCAAATCATTCTAATAAGTTATCGTAATGGTTCACACCTCAAGAACCAACAAGTCAAAGTAAATGAGAGATATTCACTCTTCACCCTCCAAAGGAAATTGAAAACAAGATCTCTCCAGCACCTTGCTCAACTGACTATTTAAATAGTATTCAATCATCCCACTTTCCCCAATGCAAATCCATCTTTCAGTGTTCGAACAGTGTGCGTTTCCCTTTCCAAACATTGGGCAACAATAATTTCAGAAACAATTCATCACAGCACACAAACCGGGGAATATCTATTATAAGGCTATATACTCCTTGAACATCAGTTTATGGAACTTTGCCATGGTAGTACAGTATCATAATACTGTACCGTGGAAAAGTAGCAAACAAGGAGTGGAAATTGTCTAATAACTTGTTTTAATGAACTGGCTCAGGATTAAGAGTCTGCAGCAAACTTACGGGGCAGTCCTTAACATCTCACCCCAAATATCCCTGCAATATTAACACCTTCAAACTGGAGTGGCATACAAGTTATGATTGCATCATGCAAACCTACTAATCAGACACAGGGACAGACAGCGAAATACCATATTATCTCACCCCAAAGATCCCTGCAAAAGTAGCACCTTCAAACTGGAAGGACATAAAATCAGGAGGGGCAGGCTGCAGTGCCAAATCATTTTTAGATTTAGTAAATTCACATTTGATAGGCTTTAAAACAGCAACAGTGCACTCTTTGCCTTAATAGGTGCAATACTTTGCTTTTGAAGAGCAAATAGTGACCCTTTTACATCTCCACAATATTAGATGGGCGTTCCTTTTCTAAAATAATGGTAATGGTCTGACTCTGGATTGCCCCACGAGGAAACATCTGCCCCGATCCCCTGCCCTCCCCTTCCCCCCACAACTTAGTCACCAGCCTTCTGAAACCAGAAACTGACTCCACCAATTGGAACCTGCCCACGGAACACCAACTAAGGATAGACATAAAGTGCTGGATTAACTCAGCGGGACAGGCAGCACCTCTGGAGAGAAGTCCCTGAGTTACTCCAGTATTTTGTGTCTAACTTCAGTGTAAACCAGCACCAGCAGTTCCTTCCAACGCGTAAGGAATTAAAAACATGGGTTAAATTTAACACGCCGGAAGGGTCGGGTGCAATGTATAGGAAGAAACTACAGATGCTGGTTTAGACCAAAGATAGGCACAAAATGCTGGAGTAACTCAGTGGGACAGGCAGCATCTCTGGAGAGATGGAATGGGTAAGGACTTCACCGGCCCCCCAACCGGTCTGAATAAGGGTCTCGACCCAAAAGGTCACACATTCCTTCTCGCCAGAGATGCCTGCTGAGTTCCTCCAGCTTTGAGTAAATTTTCGGTTTAAACCAGCATCTGCAGCTCCTTCCTACACATTAAATTTAACCTGCCTGGAGGGTCGGGTGGAGCGTGTAGGAAGGAACTGCAGGCGCTGGATTAAACCGAAGATAGACACTAAAGGCTGGAGTAACTCAGCGGCACAGGCAGCATCTCTGGAGACGTTTCGGGTCGAGACCCAGTCTGAAAAGTCACCCACTCCTTCTCTCATATAACCATATAACAATTACAGCACGGAAACAGGCCAGAGACGTTGCCTGCCCCCACTAAGTTACCCCAGCTTTTTGTGCCCATGTTCGGACCACCGGCTGCCTACAACTCCCAGGCTCCTCCACGCGGACCACTGCCCCACCCCACCGCCCATAGGCGCGGCCGTGGGACCGGCCCCAGAGAGCGGCGCGCTGATTGGTCCCGGGAAGAACAGGAGATCGAGAGACCAATCATCAGGCGGCTTTTTGAACCTGCCCCCTCCCCGTACACACACACGGCGTCCCATTGATGGTCGAGACCCCCGGAGCGGCGGACAGCTGCGGTAGGGCGGGGACCGGACGGGATGAGGGGACAGGTCGCTCCTTCACCCACACCCACCCAGGCTCCGCAACCACTGCCACACGCGTCCTCACCCTCAGCCTCACCCACCCGGTCTGAAGAAGGGTCTCGACCCCCCCCCCCCAAGAGATGCTTCCTGTCCCGCTGAGTTACTCCAGCATTTTGTGTCTGTCTTCGGTGTAAACCAGCATCCGCAGCCCCTTCCTACTTCACGCTTGTCCACCGAGCTCTCAGCCGCTGTGCTCGACGCAGCCCTCGCTTCACCTCAGACTCACCTGAAGCATGGCGCTCCCCCCCCCCCTCACACAAACCTCCTTCATTCAAACTCCCCTCAGACAAATTCCCTTCATTCAAACTCCCCTCGGACAAGTCAAACCCCTTTTCTGCTCTCTTCGTTCAAACTCCCCTCAACTCTCCTCACAAACCCTCCCTCCTCAGCTCTCATACAAATCCCCTCAGACAAACCGCCCTCCACCTCTCCCCGGCGTGTGCGCGCACACACACATATATATATATATATATATATGTATATAGACTCACCGTCAGCCACGGCTATGAGCAGCAGTAGAGCAGCGAGCGGCTTCAGTGGTCTCGTCATGTCGGCGGCCGGCACAGTGAATGGGAGCCGGCTCCCGCCCATCCGGGTATTTGACAGGCGGGCGCCCGCGGCCGGTGGGGTGATCCGTTAGCCCCGCCCCCAGCCCACATTTAAATGTCCATGTCCCGCCCACCGCGCGCTCGCGCGCTCACACACACGGGGCGCGTCCCCGCCTCAGGCGGCTGTTGCTGCGGGAACCGTGCTCCTCGCAATCATCCCCTTCCGACAGCAATCACCGTCAAACACGCTCAAATCCGATAAAACATCCCACATAAAGACGCCTAAATCCCATATATCGCCAAACAATACGCACGAATACCATAAAATACTCAAAAACAGCAAATACGTACTCATAAAACTACTCAAAAACAGCAAATACATACTCAAAAAACAGCAATACATAAAATACATACTCATAAAATACTCAAAAACAGCAAATACGTACTCATAAAACTACTCAAAAAACAGCAAATACATACTCTAAAACAGCAAAAACATACATAAAATACATACTCATAAAATACTCAAAAACAGCAAATACGTACTCATAAAACTACTCAAAAACAACAAATACATACTCTAAAACAGCAAAAACATACATAAAATACATACTCATAAAATACTCAAAACCAGCAATTACGTACTCATAAAACTACTCAAAAAACAGCAAATACATACTCAAAAACAGCAAATACATACTCTAAAACAGCAAATACATACATAAAATACATACTCATAAACTACTCAAAAACAGTAAATACATATAAAAAATACTCAAATACATAAAATATCACCAAAAATGCTTCAATTGACATAAAACACAAAAAAACTTAAATCACTAAAAAATGCTTAAATCCCATATATCACCAACCAAAACGCATGTATCCCATAAAATACACAACTGAAATGCTATATATCACCAAAAATGCTTTGTGACAGAAACATCGAAAATAGGTGCAGGAGGAGACCATTCGGCCCTTCGAGCCAGCACCGCCATTCATTGTGATCATGGCTGATTGTCCCTTGTCAATAACCCGTGCCTGCCTTCTCCCCATATCCCTTGACTCCACTAGCCCCATAAAACACAAAACAAACTTAAATCCTGTATACCACTAAAAAATGCTTAAATCCCATACATCACCAAACAAAACACATGAATCCCATAAAATACCCCAAAACTGAAATGCTATATATCACCAAAAATGCTTCAATTTACATAAAACACAAAAAAGACATAAATCCCTTTTATCACTAAAAAATGCTTTAATCCCATACATCACCAAAATTCATGCTCAAATATTACAAAACACGTCCCATATACCACTAAAAACGCTTCAATCCCCCAGAGAGCCAAGAATAGCTTAAATCCCATAAAACACCAAAAAATACCTAAATCCCATAAAACATCAATAACATAAAACACAAAGGAAACTTAAAAAATGTTGCAGCCTGGTCTAAATCCAAATTTGGATAAAATGTGTTGCTATTTCCTCTTTGCTGGGAATAATTTGTTTATTATATTAATTTTCCATCTCGTGATTCACTTAGAGAGGTTTATGAAGTGTGGCTGGGAGGAGGAAGGCTGCTGTGGGACGTTTAGCAGTGGGCATCAAACATTGACCCGATGGGCCGAAGGGCCAAAGCCTTTGCTGTACAGTTAATATCATTCACTGGTCATCATGCGTGGGATGCACATTGAGCAGAATTAATCTGCTGAAGTAACAGCCTGATATTCAAATAGAACGAGGAGAGGCTCTTAATGTTTAAAGGTAATTTTGAAATCGATGTGCTCATTGCTGCAGATTTTGCAGCATTTCAAAATTAGTTTTGAACTAATTCACCCTTACTTTTGTTAGACCAATATTCCAGATTAAACCAATACTTGCATTGCTTTGCTCCATACGTTCTAAGTAACCCCTACTGTGTATATGCCACATACTGCAGTAGGGTGAAAGGTAAAAGAGAGGGGCCAGTAAACACTGAAATCTCCTTGCTAATTGCTGGACTGACATTTTTGGTTTACGTTAAAACTGCAGCAGCTTGAAGAAGTCACGATGATTATCTGAGAACTTGCCAATCTCACCCACAAAAGAGACGGTGCAAGCACAGCGTAATGCCTCTGATTATAAAGAATAGAGAGCACTGAAATAACACTTCATCACATCTCAAAGCCGGTCAAATTAAATGAAAGGACTTTGAAATAGAACGTTTCTTTTGTGGGCAGGAGCGTAGCTATTTTGGCCTCAGTAAGATCCCGCAAACAGCTGGATTTGCAGTTTGGCCAGAGTGATGGTGTGACATCAACCACTGGAACAGTCAAACAGATGTTTAGTTTAATGTTTCATTTCAAGAGTGGCAGCTCTGACAACACTGTGTTCAGCTTGCAGATCAGATTGTATAAATTCTGGCAAAGGACTTCATCTTATAACTTTCGACTTTAGACATACGGCATGGAAACATGCACTACGATCCACCGAATCCGCTCCACCCAGCCCGTACACTAGCACTATCCTATACACTAGGGACAAATTACAATTTTACCCAAGTCTTTTAACCTAGAAACCTGTACGTCTTTGGAGTGTGGGAGGAAACTGGTGAACCTGGAGAGAACCCACACGATCGCAAGGAGAACGTACAAATTAAGTACAGACAGCACCAATAGTCAGGATTGAACCCGGGTCTCTGGCGCTGTAAGGCAGCAACTCCTCCGCTGTGTCACCGTGCCGCCCTTGAATTTCTGACAAAGAAAGGAGAGGCATTATCTGGTCAAACTGCCAGTTTCATAGAGTACATAGTTCACTTATTTTTGAATTAATTGCACAATACAAATGCAAATTGTAGTTGTAAAATCTCACTCGGATTGAGATTGGATAGATTGTGTTTCCTATTTTTCTTTGAAGGATATTTTTCACAAGTAAGAGACAGAACCAGAAGCACCATTTATATCTATGGATGATCATGACCTTGAGACCACCTCTCTATCCGATCTGTTGAGTCCCTTAATATCTAAAACTCAAGTGATCTCAGTCTTTGAATATAGTCTGCAACGGAGCATCCACAGTCTGTGGGGGCAGAGAATTGGAAAGATTCACAGTCCTCTGTGTAAAACTAATTCATCACCAGTATAAGTGGCTGATCCTTGAATCAATTACGCTCCCACATTCTACACATTGAGGCAGTAGCATCTTGTCATCAATCCTGTCAATGCTGTCAACCCCTCTCAGTGTCTTACATATGAGACCATCTCTCCTTGTAAAACTCCCATCAGCATCAGATAATCTTCTTTCTGCGCTGACAGAATGAATCCATCCTCTTAGGACTGATTCCTACTCAATAACTTCATGAAATTGAGGCCGGAACTTATTTCATTTGGTGAGTGTGGTTGGAAGCACTTGGCGTGAGAAGGGCAAAGTAACCCAGGGAGGCTCTTTCCAGAGCGAGATATTTTGTATGTGGTGAGAACCTTTTAAGCTCTTGTGTACAGAACCATCTGGGTTTACTTGCTGAGGAAACATAGAAAATAAACAGACAAATATCGTGAGCAATTAGAGGGTTAGTTGAAAGCTCACTTTACTGCAAGGGTTTAAGAAAGAACTGCAGATGCTGGAAAAAACATTGGTAGACAAAAATGCTGGAGAAACTCAGCGGGTGAGGTAGCATCTATGGAGTGAAGGAATAGGTGACGTTTCGGGTCGAAGTCTGAAGAAGGGTCTCGATCCGAAACGTCGCCTATTCCTTCGCTCCATAGATGCTGCCTCACCCGCTGAGTTTCTCTTTGCTGCAAGAGTGGTGGAAGTAAGTCTTGCTATGATTGTACAGGACTGAGATGTACAGAGATACAGTGGAAAGCTTGTTCTGCGTACCATCCAGTCAACTGATGAGTACAATGGATCTTCTTCTGGGACATCACACAGAGAGACATCAATCACGTTCCGGCACCACCTTATAACTTTCAATTCTCCGAAAGGTTTGATCTTGGCTCAAGGAGGTACACAATTCCTTATATTCTCACTTTGAGGTCTGATGCCTTGACAGCACTGGATTGATGAAGTAGGGGTTGGCTTGGCCCAGGGCGATGCCCCCGGCTCCTTCCACTGCAGGCTGCCCTCGATCCACTCACTCACCCGGCTGCTGCAGGGCCTCCACCAACACCATGACTCCTGCCATCCGTTACCTCCAGCTGCATCCCCTCCACCTCTGTGGGCTGAGGCCACCATTCTGGATTCAGTTTTCCGTATCTGAGGAAGGGCACACAGGTATGTACTGATCTTGGAGACGAATCCAGCGTTCGAAATGCAAAGTTTACAACCATCTCTTCCCAGGGTGAGGCGATTGTTCCACCTGAGATCGGAGATCGAGGAGACAAGATCACTCGCTGGAGCTCACACAAATGAGGGGCGATCCAACTGGAACATACATGTTACTGGTCGACAGAGAAGATGTTAATTGTCTGGGTGCTAAGATGCTGTTTCTCCTCAGCAGACTGTGGGGAAGGAGCAGCCATTTAGGAACAAGGTGAGGAATTTCTTCATACCGTGAGCTGTAAATCTTTTGAATCCTCAGAGGGATGTGGATACCTAGTCACTGGGTGCGCTCAAGGTTGGATAGATTCTTTGGAAGCAAAGGGAATCGAGCGGGAAAATAGATATGATAAGACATTATGCAATAAATTGTATAGCCTGGTCCTGTTCCAAATTCATGTTCCTAAATAAGAACGAGAGCATTCTATCATTGCTTCCAATTCATTCCAAATACCCATCACTCGCCCCTGGTGCTTCACTGAAGGTCAAGTCAACTGATGGAGATGGCCACTATTCCTGGGCTTTGTCACGGGAATGATTCACCACACCCAGCGTCATGGTCAAGTAAACAAGTGCTGAAACTAAGGAGGGGACTGCTTCTTTCCTGGAGCTCGGCAATGGTTAAATACATACGGGAGAAGGTGTCCATGGCAAACCTACACAACGGTGAAACGATGGCGTATTACTTAGTAACCACACAGAAATCCATTCTCCTTTTAGTGAGGCATTCGTGCATGCTGGAAAACAGCAACAAAGCAATCTCTTGAATATTATGATGAGTGCTAATGTGTTTGCACTTAAATGCCTGAACCTGCAGAGAGTGGTGAACACAGCCCAGGCCATCACAAGCTCGTCACTTCCTTCCATCCAGTTAATCTCAACGATGTGTCGCATCAGGAAGGCTCAAAATATCATTAAGCATGCAGAATTCTTTTTTCCTCTCCTACTTTCTGGGAGAAGATATAGAAACTTCAAAGTCCAGATGACCAGACTTAAGTTTAGTTCAGTTTAGTTTAGAGATATCAGACCCTTCCACCCACCGAGTCTGCGCTGGCCATCGATCCCCGCACACTAACACTATCCTTCACACAATAGGGACAATCTACAATTTTATTCAAGCCAATTAACCTACAAACCTGTACGTCTTTGGAGTATGGGAGGAAACCGGAGCACCTGGTGAAAACTTGCAGTTAAGAACCTCATTAACCTAGTTACGTGTACCGAGGTACAGTGAAAAGCTTTTGTTGTGTGCTATCCAGTCAGCAGAAAGACAAATACATGATTACAATCGAACAGCTTCTTCACCCTGCCATCAGGCTCCCAAATCATTTACCGCTTTCGGGGTGTTGTCACCTACTTACTTTTAATAGTACCTTTATTTAAGAAGGAACTGCAGATGCTGGAAAATCGAACGTAAATAAAAATGTTGGAGAAACTCAGCGGGTGAGGCAGCATCTTTGGAGCGAAGGAATATAACAGCCGATTGCATTTCATCAGTTTATTGATGTGTGTATAGATATATATTCTATGGTATATGGACACACTGACCCCTCTGATCTGATCTGTATTTATGACTACAACATCCTGTTGTGCTGCAGTAAGCAAGAATTTCATTGTCCTATCTGGGACACATGACAATAAACTCTCTTGAATCCTGACTTGACTCTTGAATAGGTGACGTTTCGGATTGAGACCCTTCTTCAGACCGTACCTTATTCAGTTATGACATTATTACACTTCGGTATGTTTCGCACTACTTCAGATTATTGTATCATTACGTTATGTATCATTAACATGTATATGGGCTTCTCTACGAGTTTAATGGAATTATTAATGCATCTGGTGTAGATGACAATAAACTAATCTGAATCTGAATTACTACCACATCAAAGCCAAAGCTGTTGTATAAGTGCAGTTTCTTTTGTTGGTGAACATTCGTTAAAACACTGGCTCATGTCCCAGGCGATAGGGGTAAATATTATTAAACAACAGATGATCGCACATACACCAATCCACCCAACCAGTTCCCCAGCCCACCCCACTCTCCCGCCACAAACGGACATCTATCTACAAGGTAGACAAAAATGCTGGAGGAACTCAGCAGGTGAAGCAGCATTTATGGAGAGAAGGAATTGGTGACATTTCGGGTCGAGACCCTTCTTTAGACTGATGTGGGTGGGGGGGCGGGGGAAGAAAGGAAGAGGCGGAGACAGTAGGCTTGCGGGAGAGCTGGGAAGGGGAGGGGAAGGAGGGAGAAAGCAAGGACTATCTGAAATTAGAGAAGTTAATATTCGTAACACTGGGGTGTAAACTACCCAAGCGAAATATGAGGTGCTGTTCCTCCAATTTGCGCTGGGCCTCTGGCATTGGAGGAGGTTCAGGACAGAACGGTCAGATTCAGAATGGGAGGGGGAGTTGAAGTGCTGAGCCACCGGGAGATCAGGTTGGTTAGTGCGAACTGAGCAGAGATGTTGGGCAAAGCGATCACCGAGCCTGCTCTTGGTCTCCCAAGGTGTATTTTCCGCCTTTCACGACGGCTAGGATAGGACCTGCATTCACTTTCACAGGATTGCTGTGTAATGAGGCTCCTCCTCTCTGTTCAAAGAGGAAGGTTAAATGGAGCTGGCCATATGGGCTCATCCAATAGGCTTTCAATATGTAATCTCATATACACAAGGCTATGTACTTGGTGGTTTATGTGACTACACAAGTCATACGATATTTCCCGACCTTCCTACTTAAAGGACCTTGGACTTAAATCAAGGATTTTTTTTCACCCTTTCCTTCCCTCTTGTTTATCTGTCTGACTAGTAATCAACAGTGTGTTGTGAGGTTGCTGTCAAACCGGGCAAGGTTCTAAGACCAGTTTTAAGCACATCAGCTGACTGGAAAAATGCAGTCTTACAGGTGCATGTATTGTCTAGAAACAGCTTACAATGGCCTGCTTTCCTTATCACCAATACTTTTTTGCATATCTTTCACTCATTGTTCTTGCTTTATCTCTCCATATCACTGTTTATATCTCTCGTTTCCCTGATCCCTGACCAGTCTGAAGAAGGGTCTCGACCCGAAACGTCGCCTATCTCCTTCACTCCTTAGATGCTGCTGCACCCGCTGAGTTTCTCCAGCTTTTTGTGTAACCCCCCCTTCTACACAGCTCTGTCCACCTTCCCCTTACTGATAAGACTTGCTAAAACAGACACCTGCAATGGATTGAGTGTGAAGAAGTGTCCCAACCTGAAACGTCACAATAGACAATAGATTGTCTATTCGGCCCTTCAACCATTCAATGTGATCATGGCTGATCATCCACAATTGGTACCCCGTTCCTGCCTTCTCCCCATATCCCCTGACTCCGCTATTTTCAAGAGCCCTATCTAGCTCTCTCTTGAAAGTATCCAGAGAACCGCCCTCCGGCAGAGAATTCCACAGACTCACAACTCTGTGAAATAAACTCTGCGTCACCTATCCACATTCCCCACAGATGCTGCCTGACTTGTTCAGTGACAGCATTTCAGTACTTTGTGTCTTTTGTTTACAGGAATGGTTAGACGGGTTAAATACTTGGAAACGTTATTCAAAGATTCACTGATTTGGTTGGTGGATTTTTATTTTCATACTGCAAGTTTTCAACACTGTTTAGGTTTGGACTAGGTCAAGGGCATAGAAATCGAAATCTGGTGTGAATGGAGGGGCAAAGTTTGCTTTTGGCGGCACGCAAAAAGGCATTTCAGGCTTGCCTTTACAAACAAACACTCTCAGGGCCACAGGAGATATCAGAGAGAACCTAGGGACAGAGCTGGAGACATCCACAGCATAAACACCACAGATTTACCATTGGGTCAGTCAGGCCACGTACAGTGGGGAGGGTGTGGTGTTTAAAAAGGGGTGCATGGCCTCTTGTTATTTTTGATTTAATGCCACGGGTGCTTGCTCGATTTCCAGGATTTCATGTTAAATTTTAAGATTTTCAACATCCAAAGTACTTTGCTCTAACTTATTTACTCAATTGTTTCGCAAAGCCTCGCCACAAACTTGCTTTTAGACCCCCTTTGCATCATCCTTCCCGTCTAAAATGCCAAAGGAATGCAAATTCTTGGCATTCTTGGCTGCACAAGGGCTTACTCTTCGAGTTGGTGGGGTTTGTAATGTGGGCGTTCCGTTGTGATTCACTCCATCAGGCCACTTTTTTAGCCCGGCCTACTCCTTCAAGATTTGCATAGATTTCCAAAAGTTGTAATCCGAGACTGCTGAACCGATGCAGAGGAAGTGGCTTTCTCTCTGCTCCACTACTGAAGTGGTTTCAACAGAGATGGATCGTTTCGAGGTTTCTCAAACATCTGGTCAAATTTTAGGAACTTTATGACGTCTCTAACTAAAGATAACAAATCAGTCCCGAGTCCCACACGGCCAAGAAAATATCGTTAAAATATTAGATAAGTGACCAATTGCATAAATAGGTCACGAGGAGTATAAAATAAAGAGAAAAGGGAGCTGAGAGGATATCAATCTGAAGAAGGGTCTCGACCCGAAACGTCGCCTATCTCCTTCGCTCCTTAGATGCTGCTGCACCCGCTGAGTTTCTCCAGCTTTTTGTGTAACCCTCAATAACTTCTATATATGTAGCTCCTTCAATATGCTTTAAGGTACTTTGCAAGGCGTTTTATTTCAACAAAACATAATACGTAATTGCTTAAGGGCAAGCAGCCTAAAAGGTAATCGATGAGACAGGTCATAAGGGGCTCATTATTTCTATCTATATTCATACTGAGGACAATTAACCTACAAACCTGCACGTCTTTGGAATGTGGAAGGAAAGCATAGCAAAACCCACGCGGTCACAAACTCCGTACAGAAAGGACCCGTGGTCAGGATTGACCTCATGTCTCTGGCGCTGTGAGGCAGCAACTCTACCGTGCCACTGCGCTACCCTAAAGGAAGCAAGAAAAGGGAGAAGCAGAGGGGGTTTACCGTGTTGACTTCATAGCTTAAAACCTTGGCAGCTGATAGTAGCCAAGCCACTAATGGTGGGGAAACTAAACTTGGGCTTGAGGCCTTGAGCAAGTGGGCTGAAATACAGGAATATTGGAATCTCAGAGGAATGGTGCGGGTTACTGAGAGAAGGAAGGAACACCTATGAGAATTTCATGAGTCTGAAGAAGGGTCTCGACCCGAAACGTCGCCTATCTCCTTCGCTCCTTAGATGCTGCTTCACCCGCTGAGTTTCTCCAGCTTTTTGTGTAACCCCAGAATTTCATGAACCATGGGTCGATATAGGTCAGTGAACACAAGGTTATCAAGGTGGCGAAATTAGGATACAAGCCCAGAATTTTGGATGAATTCACCCTTAAGTTGAGTGTAAAAACAAGGAGCTGTGGTGTTGGGTGTGTCCAACATCTAATGTAGTCCTGAAGATAGACATTAAAAGCTGGAGTGACTCAGTGGGTCAGGCAGCATCTTTGGAGAAAAGGGATAGGTGACGTTTCAGGTCAAGACCATTCTTCAAGCCGAGAAACACACTTCAGACTCTCAGACTCTCAGTCTGAAGAAGGGTCTCAACCCAAAACGTCTTTCTCCAGAGATGCTGCCTGACCCGCTGAGTTACTCCAGCAATTTTTGCCTATCTTCGGTGTACACCAGCATCCGCAGTTCCTTCCTACACATAATATAGTCCTGAGATTATTTCCAATTACTCTACATGCGTCTGCTAGATTAAACTAATACATTTGTTAATTTTTTTTAGTTTGAAGACTACACAATGTCTCATTATTGTGCAATTAAAACTGTAGAAAAAAGCTGCAGGAAATGACTGGCTGCTTGCCATCTATTTGTACTTTTGCTCGATATAAAAAAAACCCAATGATTCAGGAATGATTTGCTGTATTTTATGCTCCGTGACGTGTGGAGCTCTCAAACATTCACATAAATAGATCTCTGTTAAAAGTAGAATGTGATGATTTAATTAGCAAGATATCGTCTTTTGAACAATGCAGGGCGCTGTGCCATTTTACAGGCGGCGGGAAAGGTTCAGGAGAGCTGTCGTACCTGCTGCCTTTCCACGGAGAGCAGCAGGTGGGAAGTCACTACCTATTCTGAAATTCTAATGCCATCTGTGGCCACCATCTTTAAAATTGAGTACTGCACACACAAACCTGCTCGGGAAGTGGAAGGACAATATTTCTCTCCTGTTATTTTCCTTTGTTTGTTCGTGTTGGAAGCATTCAAGTCTTTTTGTGCAAAATGTTGCATCTGTGCCAGGGGCGGGCTGGGGTGGCAAGGAATTAAGCAATGACTCAAGAGATGCAATGACCAAACCAAGAGGGAACATTCCTCCTCCCCATATACCTCCACCTTAGCATCGGATCTTTGATCCCACTGAAGTCAGACATGAAATGCAGGGAGGGGCAGCTCCACCTACACTGTTTGGAAAGGGATTATAGTAAGTGTCTGTAACTATTGGTTACGTAATGCCAGCATGCTACAGACAACCACAGCTCTTCCGGCTCATTTCAGACCAATCTCAGTGTAAATGAAGCTTTTAACTCTGCTGAAATACAAAATGCACTTAAATTGCTGAAGTATAAAAGGCTACAAAGCAAGTGCTGGCAAATGATGTAGGAAGGAACTGCAGATGCTGGTTTATATCGAAGATAGACACAAAATGTTGGGAGTAACAAAATGCTGAGTGGGTCAGGCAGCATCTCTGGAGAAAACGAATAGGTGGCGCTTTGGGCTGGAACCGTTCTTCAGATTCTTGAGTCTGAAGAGGGTTCTGGCCTAAAACGGCATCTATTTTTTTTCTCCAGAGATGTTACCTGACCCACTGAATTACTCCAGCATTTTGTGTCTATTTGCAGGTAAATGATATTCGTGTTGGTAGAAACGTGATGGTCAGCATGAACATGGTGGGCTGAAGGGCCTGTATTGTTTGACTCTATTTCTCCGATTGCAAACTCAGGCGTTTGGTCTGATCGGTATGAACAAAGGCAGACAGGAAACACAGGAACTGCAGATGCTAGAATAGGCAGCACTGTCCTGTATGGTATGGCTGCCCAGCCTGCAGCTGTTTGTTTATCACTCTTTTCTTTATTTTTGTTTTGTTTGGAGTCTATTCTTTTTTATGTGAGGGGTGGGGGGGTGGGGAAGGGGGAAACTACTTTTCAGTGTCCCTACCTGGTCTGAGAGGCAGCTTTTTTCCGGGTTGCACCTTCGACCCGTCCTCGCGGTCTACCAGCAGGCTTGGAGCGGCGTTTCCCGAGGGGACCGCCCAGAACCTCGGCTTCGGTGGTGGCGCAGCGCTGGAGCGCTTTCGCGGAGCGGAGCGGGCGATGCCTTGCCTGGGTCGCAGCGCTGGAACTCCGGTGAGCTGAAGACCGCCGACATAAACATCGCGGAGCTGCGGGTGGCGGCGCTGACTTTAACATCGGGAGTCAGAGGGGGAGCTCCATTCAGCGCGGCCTTGTTGGCTTCGGAAGCCGCGAACTCCAGTAAGGAGGCGGCCGTTTCAGGTGCCCCAAGCCGCTGAGAGGATTCTCCCGACGCCGGAGCACCATCACCCGGCGAGAACGGCCTGGAACATCGGCCCTCCATGAAGGCGACTGCGGAGGCCTCAATTGGCCTGACTATGGGAGGACATGGGGATGGGGACTGGACATTGTGCCTTCCCTCATAATGGGAACCATTGTGGGGGGATGTTTTTTATGTTTAAAATCTCTTTATTATTGTGGTGTCTGTATTCTTTTTTATGTGCTGCATTGGCAAGAAACATTTCATTACACCAATTGGTGTATGTGACCAATAAAATAATCTTTGAACCTTTGAGAATCTTGAGCAAAACACAAAGTGCTGGAGTAACTCAGCCGGTCAGGCAGCATGTTGATGGTGGAGCAGTATAGTTGCTGCTTGACACACTACCAGCCACATCTTCCCATCTCCATTCCTTCCGCAACTCCCTGGTCAACCCCTCCCTTCCCACCCAAACCACCCACTCTCCAGGTACTTTCCCCAGGTGTTTTGCTGAACACCTCCGCTAAGTCCGCTTAAACCTACCTGATCTCCTGGTTTCTCAACACTTTAACTCCCCCTCCCATTCCCACACTGACCTTTCTGTCCTGGGCCTCCTCCATTGTCAGAGTGAGGCCCAGCGCAAATTGGAGGAACACCACCTCATATTTCGCTTAGGCAGTTTACACCCCAGCGGTATGAACATTGCCTTTTCTAACTTCAAGTAGCCCTTGCTTTCCTCTCTTTCCATCCCCTCCCCCTTCCCAGTTCTCCTACCAGTCTTACATTTTATCTCTGTTCCGCCCACTCCGCTGACATCAGTCTGAAGAAGGGTCTCGACCCGAAATGTCACCCATTCCTTCTCTCCAGTGAAGCTGCCTGTCCAGCTGAGTTACTCCAGCATTTTGTGTCTACCTTCGATTTAAACCAGCATCTGCAGTTCTTTCCTACAGAGATTAGCTTAGTTTGACATCATGTTTGGCACAGCAATTACGGGTCGAAAGACCTGTTCCTCAGCTGTACTGTTCTATGTTTGAAAATCTTGCTCCAAAAATGAGAGCAAATAGAGGGAGAGGAGAAAAAATGTAAGGACCTCAAAATATGTAAGTTTAGTTTAGTTTACTGTATATATACAGTGTGGAATCAGGCCCTTTGGCCCTCCGAGTCCATGCCGAGGAACAATCACCCCGTACACTCGTTCTATCCTACACACTAGGGACAATTTCTAGAGGCCAATTAGCCAACAAACAACCGGCTCATCTTTGAAGTGTGGGAGGAAACCAGAGCACCCGGAGAAAACCCATGTGGTCACAGGGAGGACGTGCAAACTTCGTCCAGACAGCACCCGTGGTCAGGATTGAACCCGGGTCTCTGCCGCTGTAAGGCAGCTACCCATTGCGCCACTGTGTCACTTGCAAAATTCAGAGATATGATTTTGTGTGTGATTAATTCTCAAGAAAACCAAGGAAAGACTGGAAAACTCTAAGAACAAATACACCTATTTGCACAGAGGTAGACAAAAGTGCTGGAGAAACTCAGCGGGTGCAGCAGCATCTATGGAGCGAAGGAAAGAGGCAACATTTCGGGCCGAAACCCTTCTTCAGACTGAGACATACACCTATTTGCACACCCTCTTTTCATCAGGAGAAATACCTATCCGAAGAAACCTTGCTAGATTGTTTAAACATTGCGAGCCTCAACTGCCTGTTAGAAACCTGTCCTCTTAATTCCTGCTCCTATTCAATTCCACACTTTGACTTAGATTTAGGCTTCTGCTCGCTAAAGTCTGGTGCAATCGTTGCCATAACAACAGAAAGTTGGTATCTTCACTTCATTTGATGCAGACAGACAAATGCATTTGGAGAAAACAAAATTGCAACTCAGACTCTCAGGAAGATTGTGGCAGAGATTATTTCCTGGAACAGTTTTATCAGGAAGACCCCAGGAGAATGCTCTCTCTCCCTCTTACATACAACTGATAACATCATGCTAAATGCTAAATGCTTGTGATAATTAGAAATGAGACTACAGATAAAACTTCACAATGTAGCTAAAATTAAGGCACAAACATAGTCATAGAGTGACACAGTGTGGAAACAGGCCCTTCAGCCCAACTCGCCCACAACAGCCAACAATGTCCCAGCTACCCTAGTCCCACTTGTCTGCGCTTGGTCCATAACATTCCAAACTTGTCCTATCCATGTTCCTGTCCAACTGTTTCTTAATCGATGGGATAATCCCAGCCTCAACTACCTCCTCTGGCAGCTCGTTCCAAACATCCAGCACCCTTTGTGTGAAAAGGTTACTCCTCGGATTCCTATTAAATATTTTCCCCTTCACCTTCAATCTATGTCCTCTGATCCTCGACTCCCCTACTCTGGGTGAAAGACTGTGCACCTACCCGATCTATTCCTCTCAGCATAATGTATACCTCTATAAGATCTCCCCTCATCTGCGCTCCATGGAAAAGTGGCCCAGCCTACTCAACCTCTCCCCATAGCTCACACCCTCTAGTCCTGGCAACATCCTCGTAAATCTTTTCTGAACCCTTTCAAGCTTGACAATATCTTTCCTATAACATGGTGCCCAGAGCTGAACACAATATTCTAAATGCGGTCTCACCAACGTCTTATAGAACTGCAATATGACCTCCCAGCTTCAATACTCAGTACTCTGAGCACCAAAAGCCTTCTTGACCACCTTATCTACCTGCAACTCGACCGTCAAGGAACCATGCACCTGTACTCCTAGATCCCTCTGCTCTACAACACTACCCAGAGGCCTACCATTTCCTGTGTAGGTCCTGCCCTTGTTCGACGTCCCAAAATACAACACCTCACACTTCTCTGTATTAAATTCCATCAACCATTCCTCCGCCCACCTGGCCAATCGATCCAGATCCTGCTGTAATCATTCACAACCATCTTCACTATCTGTAAAACCACTAACTTTGGTATCATCAGCAAACTTGCTAATCTTACCCTGTATGTTCTCATCCAAATCATTGATGTAGATGACAGTAATGGGCCCAGCACCGAACCCTGTGGCACACCACTAGTCATGGGCCTCCATTCTGAGAAGCAACCTTCCACCATCACCCTCTGCTTCCTTCCACGGAGCCAATTTGCTCTTCATTAGAAACATAGAAACATAGAAATTAGGTGCAGGAGTAGGCCATTCGGCCCTTCGAGCCTGCACCGCCATTCAATATGATCATGGCTGATCATCCAACTCAGTATCCCGTACCTGCCTTCTCTCCATACCCTCTGATCCCCTTAGCCACAAGGGCCACATCTAACTCTCTCTTAAATATATTCAGCTATCTCTCCTTGGATCCCATGAGATTTAACCTTCCAGAGCAGCCTACCAGGTGGCACCTTGTCGAACACCTTACTAAAGTCCATGTACACGACATCTACCGCTCTGCCTTCATCAACCTTTTTGCTAATTTCTTCAAAAAAGGGTCTTGACCTGAAGCATTCCTTGTCTGTGGCCTAACAGCGTGGAGCTGGAGGCTTTGCTCGGGACTGACTTTGAGCCCCACCGCAGGGCCATGGACTTACCATTGGAGCCGATTCCTCGCCTCGGATCGATGCTCCAACTGCGGCCTGCGGACTTCACCATCGGGAGCTCACAGTCTCGGGTTGAGACCGTCGTTGGGAAGCTCCAAAAGTGGCATAACGTTCGACTAGTGCCGACCTAGTGTAGATCGCACAGCGAGGGGGAGCTGTGATTCCCCCCCGATGCAGGAGCTTGATGCCCCGACGAGGATGTCCCCGCCGCCGGCTACGGGAGCCAAGATCTCTCGTCAACGGAAGGTCAGAGGACCCCGACCGCAGGAGAACAAAGAAGGGAAGAGATTGAACTTTTTTTCGCCGTCCATCACAGTGAGGAATGTGGAGGAGTCACTGTGGTGGATGTTTATGTTGTGTTGCCTGACATAAAAGGCACAAAGTTCTGGAGTAACTCACCAGGTCAGGTAGCATTACTGCAGAACTTGGACCAGCAATATGGATCATCCATGTTCTCCAGTGATGCTGCCTGACATGCTGAGTTACTCCAGTACATAGTGTCTTATTTTGTAAACCAGCACTTGCAGGTCCTTCTTTCTACATCGTGACTGTCTTACATTTATGGACCCTAATGTGGATTGCCCACAATTAGAATCATCTTCTCTATGTCCAGTATGTCTATACCTACTTGTAATCCAAAGTGCTGTGCATCTGTCATAAAAACAGAATGCTGGACATGGCAGGCCAGGCAGAGACACATGCACTGAGCCATTGCCCTGCACCGAGTCACCGCATCAGGAGATTCCAGGGACAACCTCTGTGCTCTGCACTGGAGCCGGTCTTGGACTTGGGCACACCCGTGGTCAAACGGTAGAGAGGTACGAGACAATCTGGAGGACAAGACACCTCCCCTGGGCTTCTGGGCACTAAGATGAATATCAATCAGCTGAGGCCAGTGGCTTGAGGCTCTTTGCATCTGACCCCTCACCGACCATGAACCAAAGAGTGTTTTATTGTCATGTGGCCCGAACAACGCCGTTCTTACTTGCAGCATCATAACAGATATGTAAACATCTTACTCTGTAATACCTATAGTGGTGCGCAGTGGCACAGCAGGGCAGCACAATGATGCAATCGTAGTTGCTGCCTTACATCGCCAGAGACCCGGCTTCAATCCTGATTACGATTGCTGTCTGCACATTATTTGTACGTTCTTCCTGTGACCACGTGGGTTTTCTCCGGGAGCTCTGGTTTCCTCCCACACTCCAAAGACGTACAGGTTTGTAGGTTAATTGGCTTCAGTAAGTTGTAAAATTGTCCCTAGTGTGTAGGACAGTGTTAGTGTTTGGGATGATATCTGGTCAGTTCAGACTCAGTGCGCAAAAATGGTCTGTTTCCACATAGTATCTCTCCCTATAGCTCAGGCCCTCGAGTTCTGGCAACATCCTCATAAATCTTCTCTGTACCCTTTCCACATTAATAATATCTTTCCTATAAAATAAATAACCATAAAAGTCAAGTCACTTTTATTTCTATAGCACATTTAAAAAACAACTCTCGTTGACCAAAGTGCTTTACATTGGTGGAGGTACTAACGT
This sequence comes from Raja brachyura, assembly GCA_963514005.1. The sequence continues at coordinate 16,369,554 of OY740816.1, forward strand.
TATACAACAGTGGTTCATAGATTAAGTACAATTACATAAATACATCATATAGCCCTCCCTCAGAGGACGTCAAGAAAGGCATGAGAGTAAAGATGAGTTTTAAGTCTCTACTTCCTGAGAAGATTACGGAGAGTCTGTCTGTCAAGGAGGACTCCCTCCAACTTCTACAGGTGCACAGTAGAGAGCTTGCTGACCAGTTGCATCGTGGCTTGGTTCGGCAACTTGAACGCCCTGGAGAGGAAAAGACTACAAAAAGTAATAAGCACTGCCCAGTCCATCATCAGATCTGACCTTCCTTCCATCGAGGGGATTTACCACAGTCGCTGCCTCAAAAAATCTGGCAGTATCATCAAGGACCCACACCACCCTGGCCACACACTCATCACTCTGCTACCTTCAGGTAGAAGATACAGGAGCCTGAAGACTGCAACGTCCAGGTTCATATTTACTTCCCCACAGCCATCAGGCTATTAAACCTGGCTCGGACAAAACTCTGATAACTAATAACCCATTATCTGTTATTTGCACTTTATTAGTTTATTTATTCATGTGTGTATATATTTATATATGGGATATGGAGACACTGATCTGTTCTGTAGTAAATGCCTTCAATGTTCTGTGTGCTGATGCAAAGCAAGAATTTCATTGTCCTATCAGGGACACATGACAATAAACTCACTTAAACTTGAACTTGACTTAAAAGAGTCGATGGAGGGGGCAGTTCTGATGGGAAGAGGGATGCTGTTCCACAGTCTAGGAGCTGCAACTGCAAAGGCGTGGTCGCCCCTGAGCTTATGCCTGGACCGCGGGATGTTCAGTAACCCCAAGTCGGCCGACCTGAGAGACCTGGAGGTGGTGTGGTGGGTGAGCAGACTTTTGAGTCTGAGAATAAAGAGACCCATTGGTCCCATTGTCTCATGAGAGAAAAGTTCCCTAGCCTCCTAATCCTCCTTGATATATATATATATATATAGAACCTCCTGGCTCTGGTATTATCCTTGTAAATCAGTTTTGCACCTTCTACCTGTCTCAATAACTTTGTTTGTAATATCAAGAGAACTGTAGACAGCGCTCCAAGTGTGAACATATGGCCACACATCAAAAAAGTAAACTCTGCTATTTTAGCTTAGCCTCAGCTACAAATAGGCGCTGGAGTCATCCATAGACTCGGTGTGCGAGGATCAGCCAGTGAAATGTTTTTGAAGTGTGGTAACTATTGTAATGTAGAAATCACAGTGGCCAATGTGCACACAGCAAGATCCCAGAAACAGATGGTATGTGATGCTGCTGTATGTTTTCCAGAATTTTCTGGCTTCACAGGTTATTCCGAGTTTACGGCCGTCCAACATATGTGGGGCCCATACGTACATGAACGCCTGGGAGACGTGGGATGGGCTTGTGGGGGCTACTGGTGACCGTACCTGACACCAGCTGGAATTTTGCCGCATCAAACCCAGGAAAATTACATGTGTGGGAAGGAACTGCAGATGCTGGCTTCAACCGAACATAGACACAACAAGCCGTGTCCTTTGAAAAACCGTCAAAATCTCGACTGCAGTGAAATCTTTTAAAATAGCATCATTAGCCTTTAGTCTCAGGCTGGCGAGGGAGATTGCAACACTCACTGTTTCAACGAATGCAATCAACCTGGCGTGCACAATCAAATAGAACAAGTAGTCCGACAACTTTAGGCTGTGCGCGACGCAAGAAGTCTCAGGCTAACATTATTAGAAACATAGAAAATAGATGCAGGAGGAGGCCATTCGGCCCTTCAAGCCAGCACAGTCATTCATTGTGATCATGGCTGATCGTCCCCAATAACCCGTGCCTGCCTTCTCCCCATAGACCTTGACTCTACTAGCCCCTAGAGCTCTATCTAACTCTCTTTTAAATCCATCCAGTGCTTTGGCCTCCACTACCCTCTGTGACAGGGAATTCCATAAATTTACAACTCTCTGGGTGAAATCAGACCTCCCCTTTATTCTAAGACTGCGGCCCCTGGTTCTGGACTCGCCTAACATTGGGAACATTTTTCCTGCATCTAGCTTGTCCAGTCCTTTTATAATTTTATATGTTTCTATAAGATACCCCCTCATCCTTCTAAACTCTAGTGAATACAAGCCCAGTCTTTTCAGTCTTTCCTCATATGACAGTCCTGCCATCCCAGGGATCAATCTCGTGAATGTACGCTGCACTGCCTCAATCACAAGGATGTCCCTCCTCAAATTAGGAGACCAAAACTGTACACAATACTCCAGATGTGGTCTCACCAGAGCCCTATACAACTGCAGAAGAACCTCTTTACTCCTATACTGAAATCCTCTTGTTATGAAGGCCAACATTCCATGAGCTTTCTTCACTGCCTGCTGTACCTGCACGCCAACTTTCAGTGACTGGTGTACAAGGACACCCATGTCTCACTGTACCTCCCCCTTACCTAACCCCATTGAGATAATAATCTGCCCCCTTGTTTTTGCCGCGAAAGTGGATAACCTCACATTTATCTATATTATACTGCATCTGCCATGCATCTGCCCACACACTCAACCTGTCCAGGTCACCCTGCAGCCTCCTAACATCCTCTTCACAGTTCACACTGCCACCCAGCTTCGTGTCATCCGCAAACTTGCTAGTGTTGCTCCTAATTCCCGCTTCCAAATCATTAACATATATGGTAAATTAATTGTGAATCTGTGGAATTCATCACCACAGACGGCTGTGGAGGCCAAGTCAATTGATATTTTTAGGGCAGAGATGAATAGATTCTTGATTAATACAGGTGTCAGGAGTTATGGGGAGAAGGCAGGAGAATGGGGTTAGGATGGAGATAGATCAGCCATGATTAAATGATGGAGTAGACGTGATGGGCCTAATGGCTAAATCCTGCTTTCTATCACTTCTGAATATCAGCTTTATTATTAAGAATGGGAAAATGAGATTTAAAATGCTTCTGCGGACTGTCTCTACCTCTGGGTAAAAAAATCTCAGCTCAGCAGCATCTCCCACCGCGTGGAAACTCGGTTTGCGCTGGGTTTGATTTAGAATTTTATTGGGTTACGAACAGTTCTCTGGAATGCCAACTTGCTGAACTGAAGGAATGACGGCCTTTCTGAATGCCAACACCTTCCAGCTCCTTGAGACTCCTTCCCTTTGACATTCGCACACCGAGGAGATTGGCCTTCTGCTGGATGGTAGAGAGGTACTGGGAGAGCAAATCTCCATCTCAGAGGTCTCACGTTGAAGAGGTTGCACCTTTAAATTAAGGCAATTACCTTGTTTTATCTGCTTATCCCCCACATTTTTTTCCAGGAAAGTGGTCTCATACAGAAGTCTGCCCCTTGAATCCTACCCTGCACAGAGTCTCTCTGTGGCATCCACCCCGACCCACAGCTTGAAATTCTCATCCGAGTTTGAATCTCTCTATGGTCTCTTCCCAATCGCATTATCTCCTGCCCTACCACCCTCCAGAATCTCTGTGCTCCTCCATTTCTGTCCCTTTGCACTTTAATGATGTTAGTTTTATTCTGAGATTAATAACCCCACCATCATGTGCTCTAGAATTCTACATAACTCTGCCTCTAACTTGAGGACAAAACTCTTCTAAACAAAGTGTTTGGCCATCTGCCATAATGGCTCAATGTTAATCTTAGTTTTTATCACTTCTGTTAAGTGCATTGAGATATTCTACATCAAAGCTGCAAGTCGATGTTACTGAATGATAAATCCTGCACATGCACGTACACACACACGTGCACAGGCAGGCGCGCACACTAGCGTGTGCACAGGCAGACGCACACATCTGCATGCATGCACGCACACACACATGCAGTCAGACACACGCGTGTACACACATGCAGGCACACACACAACATACTCGTGCACGCATACACATATGCAGTCACACATACATGCAGGCAGACACAAGCTAGCACGCACACAAACACTAACACACACACACACACAAATGCATGCGGTCAGAGACACACATGCGTGGACGTGCATGCACAGGCAGACACACTCACATGCGGGCACACGCACACACACCAACCATTGCACAAACAGACACACGCATGGACATAGGTATAGATTTATCAGACACAGTCAAGTATTTATTTTATTGTAGTCCAGTGATAATGACAGTACAGAATTCCCTCGGGCTCTGCAGAGATGTGTGGGATTGACCTGTTTAAAATACAGTACAGTGATGGCAATGAATTCCTACACACATGCTTACACATGTCACCATACAATGAGGCTAGGACTGCATGTGACCGACTGCGCTCGCACGGAGAGAAGAAACAAAAATAAACCTCTAAAAAAAAATCAAGTATTCCCAAATTCATGAGTTTTTGTTCTTTTCCTGGCCAGCCTTTTTCACGTTGTCATTTCTTGTGCATCAACCAGCGATGAGTTAACTGTGAGTTAGTGTCAAGCTCCCAGATTCAACCCAATCTGGTTAATTTAATTAATATAATAATTAACCAGATGGACTATGTATTACACAGTGCGGGGAAACTCGGTGGGAAACAAAAAGGAAGGAGGAGGGAGGATTTAGATGCTTGGAGTTAGCAGCTGTGTCGAAGAGTTAACGCATCCTGCACAATGAATGGCAACTTGGAAAAGACTGTGCCATTAATGCCATTGTGAACACGACCAGCCTCAAGACAGCGAGACACTAAGTTGATAATCCTACATGCCTTCTGCTCTGCTGTTATAAATATGCAAGATTACATCGTATACTAAGAACGTACACTACACTGCTAGCTGGACACGGGTACGAGAACATCGCACAGTCACTCTCAGAAGGATGGACAAGCCCCAGTGTAGATCCCAACACGGAATGTTATCCTGAGATTAATCTTCATCTGTACCAGTTCCGGACCGTTCCTGAAAAGGCAGAGAAACAAACAAACAAAATAAATAAATTCCATCCAAGATAATCCTGGTAACTTTGGCACCTCCGGCCCTCGTTCCTTCGTGAAGCCCTGCACTGTTTTTTATTAGTGGGAGCGCAACAAGGAAACCCCGGAGCAGAGTTCCCTGGAAATAGTGAGTCAGCTACACAGTATGGTGAAGGCGGCCTTTTTTATGAGTAATGAATAGTTAAGAGGGTGATGAGAACAAAGGGTGAGGTGTCATGATGCAACTGTACAAGTTGTTGGTGAGACCACACTTGGAGGACTGTAGGTGGAGTCCCAGTCACCTAGCTAGAGGGAGGATGTCATTAAGATGCAGAAACAAAGAACTGCAGATGCTGATTTATTAAAAAAAAGACAAAGTGATGGAGTAACTCAGCGGGTCAGGCAGCACCTCTGGAGAACATGAATAGGTGACGTTTAAGAAGGAACTGCAGATGCTGGAAATCCTGGGATGTCAGGACTTTCATATGAGGAAAGATTGGATAGACTCGGCTTGTACTCGCTGGAATTTAGAAGATTGAGGGGGGATCTTATAGAAACTTACAAAATTCTTAAGGGGTTGGACAAGCTAGATGCTGGAAGATTGTTGCCGATGTTGGGGGAGTCCAGAACAATGGGTCACAGTCTAAGGATAAGGGGGAATTCCTTTAGGACCGAGATGAGGAAAACATTCTTTACACAGAGAGTGGTGAGTCTCTGGAATTCTCTGCCACAGAAGGTAGTTGAGGCCAGTTCATTGGCTATATTTAAGAGGGCGTTAGATGTGGCACTTGTGGCTAAAGGGATCAGGGGGTATGGAGAGAAGGCAGGTATGGGATACTGAGTTGGATGATCAGCCATGATCACATTGAATGGCGGTGCAGGCTCGAAGGGCCGAATGGCCTACTCCTGCACCTATTTTTCTATGTTTCTATGAAGGTAGACAAAAATGCTGGAGAAACTCAGCGGGTGAGGCAGCACCTATGGAACGAAGGAAATAGGCAATGTTTCGGGTCGAGACCCTTCTTCAGACTGATGATGAAAAGGTGATGTTTTGGGATCAAACCCTTCTTCAGACTGATGTCGTTGTTGGAAAAGGTGCAAAAGAGTTTCACCGGAATAAAAAAGAGACTCGCGGACTTGAGTTTGGAGGAGTTTGGATATGCAGTGACATTTTAAGTTGGAGCGTAGGATGATCTTATTAAGGTGTACAAGATCATGAGGGGCATGGATAAACTGATTGCTCACAGTCTTTTGAGGTAGACGATTCTAAAACTAAAGGGCATGGGTTTAAGATGAGAGGGGAGAGCTTTAAGTGGGCATTTTTTTTTCACTTGGAGGGTAGTCTGTATTCTCGAATTAACTGCAATTGGAAGCCACAGAAGCGGATACAATTATGACTTAAAGATATTTGGACAGATATATAGATAAGAAGGGTTTTCAGGGATATGGGCCAAATACAGGGACAGGGGACTAGCTCAAGGAAGAGCAGAGGGGTTACAAAATTTCTGTCACGATTAACGTCAATGTAACAATTATCTGACCATTGTGTGAAACACAAAGTGCTGGAGTAACTCAGCGGGTCAGACAGCATCCATGGAAGGAATGGATAGACGACAGTTTGGGTCGGGGCCCTTCAGTGCTGGACTAACACAGATGCTCCCCGACCCGTTGACTTCCTCCAGCTCTTTGTGTTTCACTCAAGAGCCCGGTATCTGCAATTCCTTGTGTCGCCATCCGATCTTTGTCCTTCATTTACAAGCAGTTTGGTCCTTACGAAGTCTGATCTTACTCATTGCAGCGCGTCTCCAAGTACATTTAAGCCACCTGTTAATCAGAGCTGGTGAATTAAATGACATTACTCAAAGCTACAAGCTTAGGTCCACATGGAGAGGTTGAAGACCACCGAATACTGGAGTTCCCGTATCACTGTCTCAAACTCAACTTTGTATAATGGAAACGGCAATAACGGGCTCAGGTACCGGGTCCCACCTCATCCACTTCCTCCTCCGTGTCATCATCGCTTACAATAGGTTTGGACTTCGATGCGCGACTGGAGCGTTTCCGCCCCTTCACTCGATCCTGGCTCTTTTCCTTCCGGCCCAGCCTAATCTTCACTTTCACCGATCGAGCTGTGAGAGGAAGAGAGCAAGAAATGGGGATAACAAACGATTGTCCTAAAGGGGTGGCACGGTGGTGCAATGGTAGAGGTGACAATAGACAATAGGTGCAGGAGTAGGCCATTTGGCCCTTCCAGCCAGCACCACCATTCATTGTGATCATGGCTGATCATCCCCAATCAGTACCCCGTTCCTGCCTTCTCCCCATATCCCCCGACTCCCCTATCTTTAAGAGCCCTATCTAGCTCTCTCTTGAAAATATCCAGAGAACCGGCCTCTGCCGCCTTCTGAGGCAAAGAATTTCACAGACCCACACCTCTCTGTGAGAAAAGAGGTGCTACCTCACAGTGCCAGAGATCGGGGTTCGATCCTAGCTACTGGTGCTGATAGTACTGGATTTGGACGATCTCCCCGTGACCATGTGGAATTTCTCCGGGATCTCCGGTTTCCTCCCACACTCCAAAGACACACAGATTTGTAGGCAACTTGGCTTGGTAAAATTGTAAATTGTCCCTAGTGTGTGTAGGATAGTGTTAGTGTGCGGGGATTGCTGGTCGATGTGCACCCGGTGGGCTGAAGGGCCAGTTTCCATGCAGTATCTCTAAACTAAACTTAATCTGTGTATTCTCAGCACAGTCGGGATGCACAAAGAGCGATTGGAGCGAGAGCCTTTTCCCTGAACCTGGATCTCTTCATTTTGTAAGCCAGAAGAATCAAGAATGTGTCCTTTAGCCCCGTGCATTCCCCGACTCTGAACATGCTCATTCCTTAATCTATTACCCAAGGTCAGAATGTGTTCCATCAATCCAGCTCTGTGCCCTTGACACTGATAGATGATCTTGGCTATCCCTATTTCCTAAACTGTCCATCAACCAGAATTTAGTTCAGTTTAGACACAAAGTGCCGGAGCAACTCAGTGGGTCAGGCAGCATCTCTGGAGGAAAAGGATGGGATGACGTTTCAGGTTGGAACCCTTCTTGAAAATAACTTGGGTATCAACCAGAATCCCCACTTCCTTTCTACACAATTTAGTTTAGTTTAGTTTATTGTCACGTGTCCGAGGTACAGTGAAAAGATTTTTTGTTATGCTCTACCCAGTCAGCAGAAAGACTATATTACAATCAAGCCGTCCGCAGTGTACAGATACAGGATAAAGGCGAATAACGTTTAGTGCAAAATAAAGTCCAGTGAAGTCTGATTAAAGATAGCCCAAAGGTCTCCAATTCAGGTAGGTGGCAGGTCAGGATGGCTCTCTAGTTGGAGATAGGATGGTTCAGATGCCTGTTAACAACTGCCCCTGAATCAGGAAGTATGTGAATACACTCCTTCACTGGTGGGTAAATGGAACGAGCTGCCAGAGGTGGTAGTTGAGACAGGTACCACGGCAACATGTAAAAGACATTTGGATGGGCCCCATGGATAGGAAAGGTTTAGAGGGATATGGGGTAAACGCAACACAAGTGTAGATGGGGCATCTTGGACTGCGTGGGCAAGTTGTGCCGAAGGGCCTGTTTCTGTGCTGTATGTTCTGTATGTTCCGTGTGTTCTTTCAACCCAAGACCTCTCGCTCAACATTGAATCAGTTCAGTTCCCAATTGCTGTGTAAAGCAGCAGCTCTGGGCGCTGTATGGTGTACAGACCACTGGCTGGGTATCTGTTCAGCTTTAAATCCTGTATACCTATCTCCGTCTACTGAGCAGCGGGCGGCAAATTTCCTTGGTCCTGCTCAGCATCCGTGAGTCATCTTTCTGTTGACTAAACCGGGCTTTAACCCCAGTCCATTCTCAGAGAGCCTCCAGTCCAGAAGGCTTTGTGTCCAGGACTTTGTGTGAATGTGGCAGGGATGGTGCTTGCAAAGAGCTAGGAGCAGTAAATCTAACCCAGAATCTCTCAAGATAAAAGAGGAAACCAAACTCTTTGCAGTACTTACATTCTGACTCGGATCCTTCTTCTTCATCCTCCTCTCCTTCCTCACTATCATCCTCGCTGTCTTCTTCCTTTTCAATTTTTTGCCGTACGCTGGTAAACACGGATTGCAGCACAATGGAATCTTCATAGATCTGGGAGAGACAGGGAGGTGATATTATCACTGTGAATAACATGTGGGACACACACACACACACTCAATCAGAAACATACAGTAGAATCATAGAATGGTCATGGAGCATAGGAGGAGGCCATTCATTCCGTCATGTCCATGCTGGTCTCTATCAGGGCCATCTATCACTATCATGTGTAGGAAAGAACTGCAGATGCTGGTTTGAATCGAAGGTAGTCACAAAATGCTGGTGCAACTCAGAGGGTCAGGCAACATCTCTGGAGAGAAGGAATGGGTGACGTTTCGTGTCGAGACCCTTCTTCATTCCTTCTCTCCAAAGATGCTGTCTGTCCCGCTGAGTTACTCTGGCATTTTGTGCAGGATATCATCCTGGGCAATGGGAGCTTTGTTAAAGGAGCTCGAGTCAGGAGGTTTAATGTGGGGTCAGGCTAATTTGTCCAGCTTCTCCGGATGTGTTGAACAGCTCTGCTCTCTCACTGCTTGTGTAGGTGGTCTTGATTAATATCTCTCTGGGAGAAGCAGGCTTGGGTGTTAAGTGGGTCAAAAAGTCAACATCATTCAGAAAACCAGCTTCATCTGAAACTGCACCCAGTTCTACAAACAGAACACAGTTGTGGTAAACCTCTATGAAGTGGGGCTGGGGTCTCAGCTAGAGCATTCGTTCCACTTCTGACAACAGCACATTAGGAAGCAGTTCAAGGTTGTGGAGATATTGGAATGGTGCCAGAGTCAGGTAAAAAAAAATTCTGACTTGACCTCGGACAATCTAAAGCTATCCTGAGCCTGAGACCGACCGGCAAGTCTTCTATGCCCAAACCAAAGCAAACCAGATGCATAAAACACACAGCAGTCAGTACTCTGAGCCTGTGTCACAGTGCCCCGCCACTTGAAACCTGCTCCCCATGTTAACTTTCAGCATAAAAGGACACAATCAGTCAGAAAAAGGATCCCGACCAGAAACATCAGCCATCCTTTTCCTCCAGAGATGCTGCTGTACGTAGTTACTCCAGATGAGTTACTCCAGCACTTTGTATCTAAATGACATAAAAGTTCCATCGAGTTGGCCATGCAACTCAGTTGGCCATGCAACAACTCTCTAGAACGTGAATAGGTGACCCTTCTTCGGACTGATTGGGGGGAAGGGGGAAGGGGGACGGGGGGGGATGGAAAACTGGGAGAGAGGCGAGGCAGGACAAAGCGTGGCAGGTAATTGGTGGACACAGGTGAGGCGTGTTTATCACAGGCAGATGGATGGAACGAAGGCCAGAGATAAAAGGAAGGCATGAGACTGGATTGAAGAGTTGTGAAGCCAGAGGAAGGAATGTAGGGGGAGGGCGAGCGGGGGAAATTATTCATTTGTAGACCGCCAGCACAGCTTGGTCTGGACCTGAGCCCGAGGGTTAAACATTCTTTTCAAAGCCAAACCGAACTTGACGGGTACAGCTCTCAGGCCCAGATCAGGTACCCGGCCTCCAGGAGTAGAGAAGGCTAAGAGAAAATTACGTGGAAATGTTTATGATGGGATGGAAAGGGAGCCAACTGTTGCCTATGGGATGAGAGGACAGGCTTAGAAAGAAATTAACAGCAAAGCCATTGGAGAGGGGAAGCCAACTATCTATCACCCGGTGAGTTGCTATGACCTGGAACGCAATGCCTGCATCGATGATACAAGTAAATTTAATTATAATTTTAAAAGAGAATTAGATAAATATATGATAAAAAATTGTTGGGCTGTGGGGAAAAAGCAGAGAGGTCAGTGTGGTTAATTTGCTCGGCTGGTTGAAGGTTGAGCAGCCATTTTGCTTGTAGCTGCCAGCGGTCCAAGTCTACCGTTACCCACCAGCGAACCCTCCAGGTTGTAGGTCTGTGCGTTCTGACACAACAGCATCACGTCTCTCTCCAGGTCGTTGAGGCTGCGGTACTTGTGGTTACGGATCCGCTCCTACTGGGGGAAAGGAGGCAGTCAGCTCGGAGGCAGTCAGCACCTTCCACAAATCCACACCTCCCTTCCAGGAATGTACAGTGACCCTGCTCCTTCCCCCCCCTCGCTGCCCTCGCCCCTTCCCGTTGCAGCGCAGAGTGGTTCATAGCTCACTCCTAAACCGGGCAGGCTTCACCGGATAGTCATTCAGCCATGCCCAAAGGAAGGAAGAGTTGCCCAGATCAGTGCCTCGCTACAGAGTGCCCATCACGCCACCCAAGCATCAAGTAGTTCCGCTTAGAGATACAGCGCGGAAACAGGCCCTTCGGCCCGCCGAGTCCACACTGACCAGCGATCCACACAGGCTCGCACTATCCTACCCTCTAGGGACAATTTACAATCTTTACTGAAGCCAACCAACCTACAAACCTGGAATGTTCTGGGAAAATGTGGAAAACGGGGAGAATGTACAAACTCTGTACATACAGCACCTTTAGCCAGGATCCAACCCGGGTCTCTGGCGCTGTAAGGCAGCAACTCTACCACTGTGTCACCCCTAACGTTTATTGTCACGTATACAAAGGTGCAGTGAAAAGTTTTATGTTGTGCACTATCCAGTCAGCAGTAGGACTATACATGATTACAATCAAGCCATCCAAAGTGTACAGATGCAGGATAAAGGGGATAACGTTTAGTGCAAGATAAAGTGTGATTAGAGATAGTTCGAGGGTCTCCAATGAGGTACAGTGGCTTGCAAAAGTTTTCATACCCCTTGAACTTTTCCACATTTTGTCACTTTATTGGTCTATCACATTTTATGTGATAGACCAACACAAAGTGGCGCATAATTGTAAAGTGGAAGGAAAATTATACATGGTTTCCAAATTTTATTACAAATAAAAAACTGAAAAGTGTGGCGTGCAAAAGTATTCAGCCCCCCTGAGTCAATACTTTGTAGAACCACCTTTCGCTGCATTACAGCTGCAAGACTTTTGGGGTATGTCTCTACCAGCTTTGCACATCTAGAGACTGAAATTTTTGTCCATTCTTCTTTGCAAAATAGCTCAAGCTCAGTCAGATTGGATGGAGAGCGTCTGTAAACAGCAATTTTCAAGTCTTGCCAGAGATTCTCAATTGGATTTAGGTCTGGACTTTGACTGGGCCATTCTAACACATGAATATGCTTTGATCTAAACCATTCCATTGTAGCTCTGGCTGTATGTTTAGGGTCGTTGTCCTGCTGGAAGGTGAACCTCCGCCCCAGTCTCAAGTCTTTTGCAGTTTCTAACAGATTTTCTTCCAAGGTTGCCCTGTATTTGGCTCCATCCATCTTCCCATCAACTCTGACCAGCTTCCCTGTCCCTGTTGAAGAAAAGCATCCCCAAAGCATGATGCTGCCACCACCATGTTTCACAGTGGGGATGGTGTGTTCAGGGTGATGTGCAGTGTTAGTTTTCCGCCACACATAGAGTTTTGCATTTAGGCCAAAAACTTCAATTTTGGTCTCATCAGACCAGGTCACCTTCCTCCACATGTTTGCTGTGTCCCCCACATGGCTTGTGGCAAACTGCAAACGGGACTTCTTATGGCTTTGTTTCAACAATGGCTTTCTTCTTGCCACTCTTCCATAAAGGCCCGATTTGTGGAGTGCATGACTAATAGTTGTCCTGTGGACAGATTCTCCCACCTGAGCTGTGGATCTCTGCAGCTCCTCCAGAGTTACCATGGGCCTCTTGGCTGCTTCTCTGATCAATGCTCTCCTTGCCCGGCCTGTCAGTTTAGGTGGACGGTCATGTCTTGGTAGGTTTGCAGTTGTGCCATACTCTTTCCATTTTTGGATGATGGATTGAACAGTGCTCCATGAGATGTTCAAAGCTTGGGATTTTTTTTTATAACCTAACCCTGCTTTAAACATCTCCACAACTTTATCCCTGACCTGTCCGGTGTGTTCCTTGGGCTTCATGATGCTGTTTGTTCATTAATGTTCTCTAACAAACCTCTGAGGCCATTATGGAACAGCTGTATTTATACTGAGATTAGATTACACACAAGTGGACTCTATTTACTAATTAGGTGACTTCTGAAGGCAATTGGTTGCACTGGATTTTATTTAGGGGTATCAGAGTAAAGGGGGCTGAACATTTTGCACGCCACACTTTTCAGTTTTTTAATTTGTAAAAAAATTTGAAAAACATGTATCATTTTCCTTCCACTTCACAATTATGCGCCACTTTGTGTTGGTCTATCACATAAAATCCCAATAAAATACATTTACGTTTGTGGTTGTAACGTGACAAAATGTTGAAAAGTTCAAGGGATATGAAAACTTTTGCAAGCCACTGTAGATGGTAGCTCACGATCGCTCACTAGTTGGTGACAGGATGGTTCAGTTGCCTGATAATAGCTGGGAAGAAACTGTCCTTAAATCTGGAGGTGTGCGTTTTCACACTTCTGTACCTCTTGCCTGATGGGAGGGGGGAGAAGAGGGAGTGTCCAGGGTGCGACTGGCCCTTGATTGTGCTGCTGGCTTTGCCGAAGCAGCGTGAAGTGTAGATGGAGTCAATGGAAGGGAGGTTGGTCGTGTGATGGTCTGGATTGCGTCCACAAAGGCTCAGAGTAGCAGCAGGACTCTGGGCTGAATGTGAATGGCCGTGGGACATCAAATACCTGGTAATCTAAGTCGCAAAATGGGGATAGGCAAATACCTTCCTACTAGTGGGTCACTCATTCACAACACGTCCGATGACTTTGGGGACACCAGAGCCACTAAAATGCTGGAGGAACTCAGCGGGTCAGGTAGCATCTATGGAGGGAATGGGCAGGCAGCGTTTACGATCGGGACCCTTCTTTGGCCCGATCAGTCAATCTATATAAGGGTCTCAAGCCAAAACGTCGCCAGTCCATTCCCTCCACAGATGATGCCTGACCAGCTGAGTTCCTCCAGCACTTCATGTCGAAGACCAATACGTTTGGCAGGTACGGTATTACTGGTACCTGTGCCTGGTACCAATACCAATAGGGTGGCATGGTGGAGCAGTGGTGGGGCTACTGCCTTACAGCACCGGGGATGTGGGTTCGATTCTGACTACAGGTGCTGCCTGTGTAAAGTTTCCACATTCTCCCTGTGACCATGTGGGTTTCCTCCGGGTGCTCCGGTTTCCTCCCACATTTCAAAGGTGTGTGGATTTGTAGGTTAAATGACCTTTGTAAATTGTCCCGAGAATGTCGGGTTGAACTAGTGTACAGTTGGTCAGTGTGCCGAAGGGCCTATTTCCACACTAAATCTCCAAACTAAACGAAACTAGTAGACTATGGCAGATATAATTGGCCTGAACAATATGCCTCTGCATTTGGCAATGTACTGTAGACTTTTATCGTGAACATTGGCACCTGCTATTTGTGTATGCTAGCCATCAATAGATCGATAATTTTGGCCCAAGGGCCTGTCTCCACACTGTATCAAAATGTGTGCTGTGGGCCTGTGCAGTTACACCAGTAACTGGGCATTGGGCATGCACTGATGGCATCAGTCTGGGCAGAAGTTCTCAGCACCATCCCTGGTCTAGAGAGGCTGACCCTGTGCTCACTTCACCAGTGCCATTGCCACAGGCTCCCAGCACCTTACAGAAGAGGAGACACTTTCATAAGTGATAGGGGAAGAATTGGACTATTCGGCCCATCTAGTCTACTCCACCATTCAACCATGGCTGACCTACCACTCCCTCTCGACCCCACTCTCCTGTATCCTGAGAGCTGTGAGTCTGTGGAATTCTCTGCCTCAGAGGGCGGTGGAGGCCGGTTCTCTGGATACATTCAAGAGAGAGCTAGATAGGGCTCTTATAGATAGTGGAGTCAGGACTATGGGGAGAAGGCAGGGACGGGGTACTGATTGTGGATGATCAGCCATGATCACATTGAATGGCGGTGCTGGCTCGAAGGGCCGAATGGCGTACTCCTGCACCTATTGTCTTGACATCGACTTTCTGATACGCTGGCATGCGTGGCATGTTCAGAGGCTGCATTACGTCGGGCATACACGCATGTGCATCGCCGGCATTTAAAGGAGGCCGACGCGACATTCCCACAGCACGAGGGGGCCCGGAGCGTACCTTGATCTTCCGGAAGTCGACCGGTTTGCGGATGAGTTCGTAATACTCTGGGAGCTCCTTGCGGGATGGGAGTTGAATAAAAACTTCACTTAGCTGTCGGCCAGTACTACTTTAAAAAAGAAAAGAAGAGTCAATTATTAGCGGCTCCCTGCGAGGGAGGAGCGGGGCAAGATGTGAGGATCGCGTGTCTGCTGGCGCTCTATCATTATAGAGGCAGGACGGTGCAGCCCCACCCACCCACAGCACAACACTCACCACACGTGCCGGCACACAACAGCAGTTGACTTAATAAGGTGTAGACATATTGCTATCTACACTAATTACAGCTTGCAGTGAACCACCAAGATGCAACGGAGCAGAGAATCACAAAAATGTCACAAACAGAGACCGTTCACCCTTCACGATTGTGCTAGCCCTGATAAAGTTGAGTTTAGTTTAGAGAAACAGCATGGAAACAGGCCCTTCCACCTAGCGACTCCACGCCGACCAGCAATCAATAGACAATAGGTGCAGGAGTAGGCCATTCGGCCCTTCGAGCCAGCACCGCCATTCATGGCTGATCATCCCCAATCAGTACCCAATCCCTGTACACTGGCACTATCCGACACACCAGACAATTTACAATGTATTTAAAACTTAAGCCAATTAACCTGCAAACCTGCACGTCTTTGGAGTGTGGGAGGAAACCGGCGCACTCGGATAAAACCCACGTGGTCACGGGGTGAACGTAAAACTCTGTACAGACAGCACCCGTGGTCAGGATCGAACCCCGGTCTCTAGCGCTGTACCAGCAACTCTACCGTTGTGTATTCGTGCCGACTTAGATAAATGAAAGCTTTTTATGGCAAGCTCTTTCCCTTTGCTATGAAATCTCCGCCCATTTCGAGTCATTTAGTTGAGTTTAGAGATATAGCCCTTCGGCCCATCGAATCTTTGCCAACCATCGATCACCTACTCACACTAGCTTTACGTTATCCCACTTTCTCATCCACACCAGGGCAAATTTCAAGAGACCAATGAACCTACAACGCCGCGGTGCTGCCTGTGTGAAGTTTGCCTGCTCTTCCTGTGGTCGTGTCGGTGAGCGGGCCGGAGACGACAGGACAATGAAACCTTTGACTCTCTCACCTCTGCTTCCCATCACCCGGCCCCTCCATGACCCTTAGCCCCGCCACACAGGTGGCACGGTGGCGCAGCGGTAGAGTTGCTGCCTTGCAGTGCCAGAGACCCGGGTACCACCCCGACTACGGATGCTGTCTGTACGGAGTTTGTACGTACTCCCTGTGAACTGCGTGCGTTTTCTCTGAGGTCTTTGGTTTCCTTCCAAGCTCCAAAGACGTACAAGTTTGTAGGTTAATTGGCTTGGTGTAAGTGTATTGTCCCTGGTGTGTGTGTGTGTGTGTGTGTGTGTAGGGTAGTGTTAGTGTGCGGGGATTGCTGGTCGGTGCGGACTCGGTGGGCCGAAGGGCCTGTTTCCGCGCTGCATCGCTAAACTAAAGTAAAGGCCTGGCTGCCACTAACCTGTCCTTGTATTTGATGACGGCCTCCACGGTTTTCTTCATCTTCTTGGTGAGGTGGGGCGGGTTTGGGGACAACTTCTCGGCTGGCGGACGGCCCCGCTTCTTCTTCTTCTTGTCGTCGTCATCCTTGTCCCGGCTGCGCGTGCTGGTGGTCGCCATGACCACCGGGGGGTCGACGTCCCGCTTGCGCTTGCGGGCCTTCTTCTGCCGCACCTCCTCCTCAATCTCCTCCAGGTTGCCCTCTTCTATGGCCTGTGGGAGAGAACAGGACAATGAAACCCATCCTTGGTCAACCTTATTCAGCTCCGGGAATGTGGGAGGCAAGCGTAAGCCTATCTGTCCTGTGTGTGTGTGTGTGTGCACCTGCGTGTGTGTGCACGTATACATGTATGCGCTTGTGTGTGTGCATGCAAGTGTGTGTTTTGTGTGTAGGTGTGTACATGTTTGCGTGACTTATTCAGTTGTTATATGCCTGTGTGTGTATATGTCTCTATACGTGCTTTTGTGCCTTTATGTACATGTTTCTTGTATGTTTGTGTACATACCAGTGTGGGTGTGTGCGTAAGTCTGTTCTGTCCACTTGTCTTTTGTGATTCTATGAGTGTCTGTGTCTTTGTGTTTCCTTGTGTGTGTGTATATGTATGTCTGTGTGTTTTTGTGTGTGTGCGTATGCATGCATGTGTATGTGTGCATATGCTTATGCCAGTGTGTGCATGTGTATGCGAGTCCATCCTTGTGTGTGTGCGTGTGAGTCCGTCTGTGTGTGTGTGTGTGCGCGCGTGCCTGTGTCTGTGCGTGGGTGTCTGCGCGTGGGTGTCTGTGTGCCTCCATGAGCCTACCTGTGCAGTGTGCCAGTGTGGTGCCACCACAGACACGTTACCCCTGACTGTAGGCTGACCTCGCTCCTGCCTGGCCCCACACAGGCTCTGGCAGTGGTGTGCATGCGTGGCTGGTGCTGCAAGTGTGTACGGAGGCCTGCTGGGCAGGCTGCATTCCCACGCACTCACACTCCTACCTTGAGCCACTGTTTCTCGGTTAAAGAGTCGCTGTAGTCCACCTCCTTGCGCTGCCGCGAGCCTCGGCCAAACATCTTCTCCTCCTCCTCCTCACAGGTCAGACGCTCCACCTCCGCATCATCCTTCAGGATCCAGTTGGGCAGCTCCTCCTCCTCCATCAGCCGCGGCTTCCGCTTCGGGTTGCGGGCGTCCTCCCGCCTCCGGTCCAGGTCCATCCGCTGGGGACAGGAGTAGTGGAGTGAGAGAGGAAAGGGAGAGAGCACAGGGAAAGAGAAGGACAGAGAGAGAGAGGGAGAGAGGGGTGAGAGGGAGGGAGAAGGGGCAAGAGAGGTAGAGAGAGAGGGCAGGGGGCAAGAGGGAGAGAGAGAAAGAGTGAGGGAGGGAGGGGGAGAGAGAGAGGGAGGGAGGGGGAGAGAGAGAGGGAGAGAGAGAGAGAGAGAGGAGGGTCACAATGGAGGCAAAGAAAGATATAGACGGAGGGAAGGAGGAAGAAAGAGGTCATGAGGGAGGGAGGAGATTAGAGGAGGGGATAGAGAGAGCGAGAGAGAGAAAGAGAGAGCGCAGAGGGGGGAGAGAGAGGGGTGGGAAAAAGGGAAGGAGAAAGATAGGGGGGGAGAGAGCGTGGAGAGACAGAGGGAGAAAGAAGGGAGATGGGGAAAGAGATGAAAAGATGCAAACGTCCGTCACAGATGTGCTTTGGTTTCAGGGTGTGTAACGTTACATATCCAGCTGTCGATACCGTCTCCCCACTCCCCTCAGCGCCTCCCCAGTGCAGGATGCCCCCAGCCCGTGATGCAAGCCCCACCCTGGAGCGCGGGAAGCCCATGTGGAGGTTCAAGCTAACAATGAAGCCCAACAGGGTCAAGGGACGTAAACTTATGGCACAATCCCAAGCAGCCCTATAGCACCTCGCTGGTGTTATGGTGCGATAATGTCGGAAGGAAGACGGGTACCGTGCACAGGGAACTCCCACGGACAGATCATGTCTCAGTGACGCAGAGGGCAGGGGAGACAACAGTGGGACCAAAGTGAAGAAATGACAGGAGTTTATTGGCATTGTGTCAGTGTAAGCTGGGCATGTGCAGCAGCAGCCTGCCTCTACATCCCTAGCTGCAACACTGTGTGGGAGTTTACTTCAGAGTAAACAGTCCATAACTCAGAGGAGCAGAAGTCACAGAAGCCATTCGGCCCATCGAGTCACAGAGGGCGGTGGAACGTGCTGCCAAGGGTGGTGGTGGTGGTGGGAGGCACATACAATATTTGTGCTTGTGTTTAAGATGCTTTTCACAAGTTCATAGGTTATGGGAGCAGAATTAGGCCATTCGGCCCATCACATCTACTCCACCATTCAATCTATCTGAATCTATCTTTCCCTCTCAACCCCATTCTCCTGCCTTCTGCCCAAAACCGCTGACATCCGTACCAATCAAGTATCTCCACTTTAAAAACACCTAATAACTTGGCCTCCACAGCCTTCTGTGGCAATGAATTCCACAGATTCACCATTCTCTGACTAAAGAAACCCAGTCTCATCTCCTTTCTAAAGGTACGTCCTTTTATTCTGAGGCTGTGCCCTTTAGTTTTTGACTCTCCCAATAGTGGAAACATCCTCTCCACATCCGCTCTATCCAGGCCTTTCACTTTTCGGTAATTTTCAATGAAGTTACCCCTCAGTTTCGCTTGGGTAGTTTACACCCCAGCTGTATGAACATTGACTTCTCCAATTTCAGGTAGTCCTTGCTTTCCCCCTCATTCCCAGACAGGGGCGTGCGCGCACACACACACAACCACACACACAAAGGGCACGCACACAGACAGTCAGGGGCACATACACACACACACACAGACAGGGGCTCACACACAGACACACACACAAACAAACACACATAGACAGCGGCGCACACACACAGACAGGGGCACACACACACACACACACAGAGGGGCACACAGGCGCATACAGAGGTGTGCATACGCACACACACACACAGGCGCACACACACATACACACGCACACAGATGTGCACACACACACTCAGGCAAACACACACAGAGGGAAACACACACAGAGGGAAACACACGCAAAGGCAAACACACGCGCACACACACACCGGCCCCCGGTACACACACACCAGCCCCGGCCGTTCCCATGCTGCTCACCATGAACAGTTCGAACTCCTCCTCGTGCCTGGCTATCATCTGGTTCACCGTCTCATCATCAGGAACCTCGTCTTCTTCCTGCAAGGAAACAAGCTCATGGTTGCGAGCGGCGCTAGAGTTGGGGGCGTGAGAGCAGAGGGTGCGGATCCCCCAATCCCCCCACCCGTGCCACCTGAACGCTCTGAACTGCATGTCTGCACCTGCTGTGATAGAGGCAGCGAGGTGGGGCGGGGAGGGAAGGGACGGGCCTTGCGTTTTGTGCACTGTACCCCAGGGTGAGAGTTCGATACCCTGTGCCCCTTGGTGAGTGGCCAACGTGGGAGGCACAGTGGGTGCCAGGACTGAGCCCTGCACGGAGCTGGTTGGTGATGGGCGAGACTGGCACAGTCCGTCACCAGAGTGTAACGCACAGCAATCCCCTTCTCCTGTCGGGAAAAGAAAATGGGCAACGACTTATAAAACGATTACCCTACAAATCCGCACGTCTTTGCAATGTGGGAGGAATCCGGAGAACCCGGAGAAAAGCCAAGTGGTCACAGGGAGAACGTGCAAACTCCACACAGACACAGCACCCGAGGGCAGGATGGAACCCGGGGCATGTCAGTGACTACATCCAGCGACTTCCCACCGTGCTTCTCCTTTTGTCAACCGTGGCTGGGATTAAACAAGTCATCAGAGCAGCTCCACAAGGCAGAGATGGTCGGGGGAGTCAGGTTCAATGTCTCTCTGGTACCTAGTTTCAGAGGCTGCAGTGTAAAATCACCGCAAGATGCTGCCTTTACATGACAGTCCACACAACACAAACATCCAATGGTCCATATCCCAGCCTCTCAACCACCTGACCAAAGAAATGTGTCGGACGGAACTGATGCTGGTTTACACGGAAGTGCCGGAGTAACTCAGCGGATCAGGCAGCATCTCCGGAGGACAAGAATAGGTGACGTTCCGTGTCATGACCCTTCTTCACACTGAGAGTCCCAGTCTGAAGAAGGGTCTCGACCCGAAATGTCACCTATTGCTTTTCTCCAGCCTGACCCTCGATGCTGCCTGACCCGCTGAGTTACTGCAGCATTTTGTGTCTATCTTTGGCCAAACAAATGCCCGTATTCCCCACCCATTCGACCCAGAGAGGCTCTAAATTGGGCGCACAGGAAGCCAAAAAAAAAAAACATGAACAAAATTATGAACACAAAAAAAATCAAAGCAAACTGCTGCTGCCCAGAGAATGTTCGTTCACACATGGATGGGCACCGTGCAGAACAGATGTTTAGTAGAAGCGGCCGTGAACTTGACACTGAGATGGTATCGCAAAGGCACTCATTCCACACAAGGCTGGCTTCTGCCTCCCATTTCCGGCCTGACTTTGCACTGAAGTGCAGCCGGCTGTGCAGCAACTCAGCCAGCTCTGGATTGAGTGTTGACCCTTCACACTGCAAGAGGATGCGTACGCAGGACTCGGGGGTGACGCATAACGAGGGGAGCTAGTACTACAGCTAAGGGAGGGAAGGGCAAGGATGTGAAAAGTTCCAAAAACAGGACAGAGAGTGTTGCAGCTGGGATACTGAGTGTGGGTTGAGGCAGTCAGAGATGGCACTGCGAGCCTCAGACTGAGAGTGAGGTAGGAGAAAATGCTTCTTTGGAAGCTGTTTAATATAGGTGGGACATTCTATATGACTTCATGTTGCTGTGATGATTTAAGCAGTGACACATCAGGAAGAAATGAACACCGATGAAAATAAGGATAAGGGGTAAGCCATTTAGAACGGAGACGAGGAAACACTTTTCACACAGAGTTGTGAGTCTGTGGAATTCTCTGCCTCAGAGGGCAGTGGAGGCCGGTTCTCTGGATACTTTCAAGAGAGTTAGATAGGGGGCAAAATCATCGCTTTATTGGCATTCTCTACAGGCTCAGCAGTTTCTCCCTGTTAGTCTCAGAACTAATCTCGGGCTGGGACATGGGAGGTGAGAGGGAGAGAGAGAACCCTCCTGGTCACGGGAGCTGAGATTGGAATGGAGGACCTCTACCCTCAGGTAATTCCCTGGCTGAGCTACTGAATCCCTGTCCTGAGAGTCTGTGAGGAGAGAGGGGAATATATTGGAAAGGGATGAGTGGAGTGGAAAAGAAGGGTCCTGAACTGAAACGTCGCCGATGCATGTACTGCCTGACCTATTGTGTTACTCCAGCACTTTGTGTCTTTTTTCCCTGGGTGCTCTTGGTACAGGTCTGGCTGGCCAGTCTAGTGGAGGTTCGACAGATGAGGAACTATCTTCAGTTACTGAGTTGCCTCTCATAGAAACATACAAAATAGGTGCAAGAGGAGGCCATTCGGCCCTTCGAGCCAGCACCGCCATTCATTGTGATCATGGCTGATCGTCCCCAATCAATAACCCGTGCTTGCCTTCTCCCCATATCCCTTGACACCACTAGCCCCTAGAGCTCTATCTAACTCTCACTTAAAACCATCCAGTAACTTGGCCTCCACTGCCCTCTGTGGCAGGGAATTCCATAAATTCACAACACTGGGTGAAAAAGTTTTTTCTCACCTCAGTCTTAAATTACCTCCCCTTTATTCTAAGACTGTGGCCCCTGGTTCTGGACTCGCCCAACATTGGGAACATTTTTCCTGCATCTAGCTTGTCCAGTCCTCTCAGCAGAGGTATCCCTGTATCCGGCCTGCACTGCCACCTGCTGCTCCAAAGGTGGGCTGTGGAGCTGTTCTTCCCTCTGTTCCTGCAGCCCTTCCCAGATCGACCTTGCTGGCAAGGGGGATCCGTCCCTGCCCTTGAGCCCAGATCTCGGCACCTTGGAGTCACATAGTGATGCAGCACAGAAACTAGTCCCACCTGCCCGCGTTTGCCCCGTGTCACTGTAAACATGTCCTATCCATGTACCTGTCCAAATGTCTTTTAAATATTGTTATTATTGTACCGGCCTCAACTCTCTCGTCTGGCAGCTCCTTCCAGATACCCACCACCCTCTGTGTGAAAAAGAGGCAGGGTTGGGGTCTGGAACACCAGGGGCGGATTCGCTGATGGATCCGGATCCGTAATGCCTTCATATTTCTCACTCCTTTTAAATGGGGTTCACTGCAAAATGTGTTGCACGATTTGGGGTGGCTCCGTGACGCAACAGTAGAATTACTGCCTGACAGCACCAGAGACATGGGTTTGATCCTGTCTGTACAGAGAATGTGCGTTTTCCCTGTGACTGGAGTTTAGAAGGATGAGAGGGGATCTCCTTGAAACATATAAGATTGTTAGGGGCTTGGACACACTAGAGGCAGGAAACATGTTGCCGATGTTGGGGGAGTCCAGAACCAGGGGCCACAGTTTAAGAATAAGGAGTAAGCCATTTAGAACGGAGACAAGGAAATATTCTTTCTCACACAGAGTGGTGAGTCTGTGGAATCTCTGCCTCAGAGGGCAGTGGAGGCAGGTTCTCTGGATGCTTTCAAGAGAGAGCTAGATAGGGTTCTTAAAAATAGGCAGGGGATATGGGGAAAAGGCAGGAACAGGGTACTGATTGGGGATGATCAGCCATGATCACATTGAATGGCGGTGCTGGCTCGAAGGGCCAAATGGCCTACTCCTGCACCTATTGTCTATTACCACGCATGTTTTCTCTGTGTGCTCTGGTTTCCTCCCACACTCCAAAGACATTAAGGTTTCCAGGTTAATTGGTTTTTGTTAAGTTGTAAAATGCCCCTAGTGTGTGTAGGTTAGTGCATGGGGTGATCGCTGTTCGGCACGGACTCGGTGGGCTGAAGGGCCTGTTTCCTCGCCGTATCTCTAAAGATTGTGTGACGTGTTTGGATATTAACATCCAATAATCTGGAAATTCTGCTAGTGTAGCATCAAAGCACCAGGGTTCAGGTTTAATATTGTCATGGGTGCAGTGAAAAGCTTTGCATGTTATCCAGTCAGATCTGGTAATACTGTACATAAATAAAATCAAGTCAAGCGCACTGAAATAGGAAGAGCTAAGGTGCAGAATATAGTTGTGAGTGTTGCAGCATAATAATTCCATGGACAAAGTGCAGTGGCGTCGAGTGGACAATCGGACAGTACCCTAGATTGTGGAAGGGCCATTCAGAAGCCTGATAACAGAGGGGAAGAAGCTGTTCCTGTGTCTGGTCGTGCGAGTTATCAAACTTCTGTATCTACTGCCAGATGGGAGCAGGGAGAAGGAATGGCCGGGGTGGGACTAGTCTTTAATTACGTTGGCTGCTTTTGTGAGTGTGGAGTGTAGATGGAGTTGATGGTGGGGAGACTGGTCTGTCTGATGGACTAGGCTACATCCACAACTCCCTGCAGTTTCTTGTGGTCTTGTGCAGAGAACTCACAGCTCCCCCGACCTGTATCCAAAAATCAATGTAAAAATAGGCAATAAATGTGTCCCGTCTGTGACAGGAGGCTCCTGGGTCTTCCGACACACACACATTTGTGAAAAAAACGTTTGGCAACAGCTCACGTCGAACACGGAGCGCTCCTCAGGCATCATCGCAGCTCCTCAGTAACGGCCGAGGGATGAGTGAGGTTTTGCCAAAGTTGCAGAGACACAAAGAGAGCCCTGGCACAGTGCGACGGTGAGAAGATGTGCATGTACAGGTCGGGCTACAAACTAGTCTACTTACAGCTTGTCCTTCCGATCCTTTCACCTCCGCTGACACAACCTCGGACTATATTTATTGGGGGGGGGCAAGAAAAACAACAAATATCCAATTACTTCATTTTATTAGGAACTAATGATCACATGGAAAACTTGAAACAAAACTGCACTTAATAGAAGACCTGTACCAGCTATGGCCAAGGCCAGTGGGACTTTGTGGTGAATTTATGGTTAAACCTGAGGTGGTTAAGTGGGAAGGGTGTGGGGCGGGGACCGGTGACATTTTTAAGACGATTTTGCCCTGTTTTCAGAACAATGATCGAACGTTAAAATGCTGGGAGTGCTCAGCTGGCCAGTCAGCATCTGCGGAGAGAGATACAGAGTTAACCGTTCCATGCCACTGCCCTTACAACAGAACCGGAGAAAGGGATGATTTTGGCTTTAAGCGAAATCAGAGGGTGGAAACATGTGAGGATAGAATAAAAGGGAAGAGATAGGAGAGGGAGGAAGGCAGGAGAGATTAAACTAAGGAAGAGGTGACTATGCAAGTTAGAGAGGGTAAGAAATATCATACAGGATCAGAGGAGGTATAAATAACAACAGATGAACCATTACCAAAAGCTCCTATCTTAAAAGAATTGAGGCAGTGGTTATGATTATGAATGAGTCCCAAAGGCTGCAACGTGCCTGTGAACTGGATTGGGGTTTGTCAAGTTTGGTTTGTGTTCCATTAGAACAGTGGAGGAGACTCGGATCCCAGGGGTCAGAGTGCGAGTGGGATGGAGAATTGAAGTGACAGGCAACTGGAAGCCTTGAGGACTGAGCGGAGAAGTTGTACAAAGCAGATCAGTGCAATGTAGAGGAGACCGCACCCCGAGTAGCTGCTGCAGTCAATAAACTGAAAGCTGTGCGGGTACGTCATTGTTTTAGCTTGAAGGAGATTTATCCGTTGGATCTCCTGCACGTTCTCAAGATAGGCCCTCGGGAAGGACTTGCTGAGAGGGGATTGAGAAGCAGACCAGAGGTGTACAAGGGAACAAAGGAACAAGAAGATGACGGGGGTAGGAAGGAACTGCAGATGCTGGTTTATGCCGAGATTAACACAAAGTGCTGCAGTAACCCAGCAGGTCAGGCAACATCACTGGGGAACCTGGATAGGTAGGAGACCCTTCTTCAGTCTGAAACGTCATCTATCCATGTTCTCCACAGATGCTGCCTGATTTGGTAAGTTGCTCAGCACCTTGCATCTTTTTATGGTACTTTAAATATATATCCACTCTCAGCTCTGTATTACTACCGCGGATGTAATGCAGCCCAACGTAAGCCCCACAAAGCACTGTTTGGGATCCAGGTTGGTTTCAGTTGTTTTAGATCATAACCACATTTCCCCGTTTGTGTGGAAAGCTGCTTTTGGTATTATTTTGCTGTTTCTACATTCGCCAGACACAACTTTGCCTTGCACAGTCTCTCCCTTCCTCTATAATCTCCCTATCTCTCATCACTATCCCTTGGTTTAGTTTAGTTTAGTTTAATTTAGCCTAGTTTAGTTTACAGCCCTGTTCCACGGTACGAGTTCATTCAAGAGCTCTCCTGAGTTTAAAAAAAAATCAAACTGGTGGGAAGCATGGAGAATGAAGGTAGCAGGCACGTCGGAGCTCGGGGACATCTCTCAGTGGCTCGTTACTCTAACGGTAGGTACTCGGGAAGACTCGCTAACGGCAGGTAAGCACGGGAAGACTTTTCAACGTAAATTTCCCAGTTCAAATCAGGGCAAACTCGGGAGAACTCTTGGAATGAGCTCGTAACGTGGGACAGGGCCTTAAGTTTAGTTTAGAGATACGGCGCGGATACATGCCCTTTGGCCCACGCCGACCAGCGATCCCCGCACATTAGCACCATCCTACACACAAGGTACAATTTACAATCATTACCGAAGACAATTAACCTACAAACCTGTACGTCTTTGGAGTGTGGGAGGAAACAGGAGCACTCATGGGAAAACCCACGCGGTCACAGGGAGAACGTACAAACTCCGTACAGACAGCACCCGTAGTCAGTATCGAACCCAGGTCTCTGACGCTGCAAGGCAAAAACTCTACTGCTGCTGTGCCACCGTATTGTCCTGTACCTTTGTTCTTTCCTCTCTCCCCTGCCTCTGGACGTATAGATTTTTGGTTAAAAGCTTCTGCATCTCCAAATTCTCCCCGTTCTGATGCGCTGTACGCTGAACAATTAGCTCTCTCTCGCTCTCTCTTTCTCCCCGGACGCTGCCTAAACCACTGAGAATTTCCTGCACTTGCCGTTGGCCTCTGTCAAGAGAAATTCATGTATCAGAGTTTGATACCTACTGTGGAGACAGGTTAATCATGAAGCTGGGTGGGGATATTATTGACAGTGAAGTTATCTGTTGTTTTGAGAATGAAACATTATCATTTAGTTTGGGGAAAATTGAAAAAGAAAATGCCTCAAACAAGCAGGGTTAAAGAGATGGCCTAGTTATCTTTGACCAAACCTCCTGGTTACTTGGCCTTGTGTTTCCTTCTTGCTGTCGCTGTCAGTTGTTTTACGTATCATCACACTTGCATTGGTAAATGCCTTTCATGAATCAGGAACAATCCTCATTTTGTTCCTGATATGTAATCAGTGTCTCAGTGCACGAAGTTGCCGATCTGTGCACAGCAAGTGCCACACAAACAACTTGGTAACAGCATGATAATGCTGAATGCTAACAGTTTCATAACGTTTCACTCAATATTCTGCTTCTTTGAAATCGCCCCCAACTCTGGTTCCTTGAGGCTACTTTAGAATGAGTTAAATGGTCATTACATCCACTCTGCTTCTTTGAGGCTATTTGAGTTCAGTTTATTGTCACAAGTACCGAGGTACAGTGAAAAGCTTTTGTTGCGCGAGTCAAGAGTGGATGATGAAGAAGTAGAGGGGATGTCTTTAACCTGTTCACTGCCAAGTTTTCTTTTTACACTACCGGCCATATTCAGGGGTGGCACTGAACAGTTTAATAACCGTCTACACATTGGGGCTACCCCAGTGCTGTACCCGAGGATGCTACATTCACTGGAGTGGAGGTTTCAGAAGGTGAGAGTTATAGGCACCAAGCTACAAGTAATGTCTTAAGTTTAGTTTAGTTTAGCGATATAGTGCAGAAACAGGCCCTTAGGTCCACCGAGCGCACCGACCAGCAATCACCCATACACTAGCTCTATCCTTCACATTGGGGACAATTTCTAATTTTACCGAAGCCAATTAACCTACAAATCTGAAGATAGACACAAAAAGCTGGAGTAGCTCAGCGGGACAGGAGCATCT
Organism: Raja brachyura; assembly: GCA_963514005.1. The sequence continues at coordinate 16,397,287 of OY740816.1, forward strand.
CTGGAGCGAAGGAATGGGTGACAAGCGATCACCCTGTACTCTAGCACTATCCTACACACACACACACACACACACACGAGACAATTTGTAATTCATGAAAGCTAATTAATCTACAAACCTGCACATCTTTGGAATATGGGAATAAACCGGAGCACCCGGAAAAAACCCTCGGGGAGAACATGGAAAATCTGTACAGACAGCACTCATGGTCAGGATTGAACCTGGTGGGTCTCTGGCGCTGTTAGGCAGCAACTCTACCGTTGCGTCACCGTGCCGCTCTGTAGGTCTTCGAAGGTGAGAGTAATAGTTGACACACGAGTGAGAGTTATAGTCACTATGTTATCTCACTTTCTCATCCAGAGGACAATTAACCTACAAACCTACACTCCTTTGGGATGTGGGAGGAAACCCACACGATCAGAGAATGTGCGAACTCCACACAGACAGCACTAGAGGTCAGGATTGAACCCCAGGTCTCTGGCTCTGTGAGGCCGCGGCTCTACCAGCTGCGCCATCGTGCAATCTAATGGTGGGACAGGCTCAATGGACGAAACAGCTACTCCTGTTGTGTCCGCTTCCTTGTTGACACGTTTCCCCTCTCCTCCAGAGGCTACCCGTCACTTTGCCACGTCCCTCGCGATCTGCCCGCACTGTGTGTCGGTCAGCGGCACAGAGGAATGTGACTGTGCCTCTCACTGGCGGACTCACACGCAATCAAACAGCAACTTATTACGGAGCACTGTCAATGCCACCACAATCCCGTACGGTGCTACGCAGCGGTGTCATCTGATGGAGTTTGACTCTGAGCCACCAAGAGTAGGCAAGTGATCTATAGATTGGTCCAAGTGGTCCAGGAGCGGGCAGGTGGAGAGGTGCGGTGGTTTGTGGCAGGGAATTCCAGAGCAGTGCTCAAGCAGCCAAAGGCACGGCTAACAAGAATGGAGTGATTAAAGTCAGGAATGCACAAGGGGCCAGAGCTGGGGAAGCAAGATTTCAGTTGGAAGAAACAGAGATAGGGAGCAGTAGAGGTCTGGATATGAGAGTGAAACCATGCATACGCACCCATGTACATACACAGTCACATACAAGTACAAGTACAAGTACATACACACATACATGCACACAAGTATACATACACGTACACGCACATACACAGTTCACACACGCACAAGTACACACACGCGAACAAGTACACATACGTACACACACACACACACACACACACACACACACACACACACACACACACACACACACACACACACACACACACACACACACACACACACACACACACACACACACACACACACACACACACACACACACACACACACACACACACAGGTATGCGTAAATAGAAAATTAAATATTGCAGAAAATCAACCAGGAATAGCAAGCCAGGCAATTTTGGCTCAAAGCAGAATTAACCCCGTGAGGATCAGATGCAAAGGTTTCTAACAATCCATACATTTAATTTGCTATTTGCAAAACTAGCAGGAACAAGAACATCTATTACCCAGTTATAGAAGGACAGATCAGCTCCACGGGAGAACACTAGCCTGGGCAAACCTCATAGAGACAAAATATAGTTTCCTTTTTACGCTGGTGCTAAGGTTAAGCTGAGGTACCACAAGCACTCACAGCAAGGTTGTGCCCGGCAGCCTGGACACTACAGCACCGAGGGTTCACTACACAGGGTTATAATCCCATTCCCGTCAGCAGGCAAAAAACAGTGTGATCTTGAAATGATGAGCAGAGGGAGGTTGTGATCCATGTATACAAAGATGGCAGAACAAGATGATAAGGTGCACGTGCGTTGCCGGGGTTTGGGAACAGAATGTAAAAGCAGAGAGTGCAGGAAGGTGGTTTACACTGAAAATAGACGGGGTGCTAGGACCCCGTTGTCGTTGGGGCCTAGCACCGTGGAGCGGCCTCCGACTGGGACAACCTGGGGGCTCCAGTCACAGAGCCTGCAGAGCTGCGGACTTACCATCGTGGGGCTGGCCGGCCGGCCTAGGAGTGTGTGGAGCGGTGGTAGCTCGCTGCTGCAGCCCGACTCCGGAGCTCCAGCTGTAGATTACTGCTGGTGGACTGTTGGGAGCTCGCGGGTCCGGGTGGGAGACCGCTTCCCGGAGCTGCGCAACACAACTTCTCACACCCGTGTCGCGGGATTGGAACGACCTGGAGTGGGGCCGTACATCGCTCGGCGCGGCTTTAAATGGCTGCAGGACATTCCAGCGCCCGCCGGGGGCTCCAACTTTGTGACTTTTGGGCCTAGAGCGTGGCCGTACATCGCCCGGCGCGGCCTCAATGGCCGTGGGACTTAACATCGCCCTTGATTTAACATTGCCGTCTAGTGACTGAGAGGGAGAATACTCTCACGCAGAACGTTGTAAAAAATTGCAACACTCAACAGGTAAAGGTGAAAGCTGAATTATTGAGCAAATTGAAATTTGGGCAAGGATGAAGATAAGGAAGTTAGAGGTATGAGAGAAAGGGGTTTTGGATTAAATGCTGTTGCTGCTCCATTAGACAACATGGTTTAGGCATTGCTCTGTGTTATCTGTGCTCTACATACTCTCATACACTGCCCTGGAATATTTGCTCTTCTTCATAATACTTCATCATTCATTCACTAGTTGCTTGAATGATTAGTCATACAGCATGATTAGCCATGCAGCGTGGAAACAGGCCCTTCAGCCCAACTTGCCCATGCTCACTCAAAAGCACACTGGATAGCCACCAAGTGGCCACAGAGGTGGAAGGCAATCTCATCGCCATTACACAGCTACATCTCTTCATCAGGTAAAAGCTGTCCAGGGTGTGACCTCCCCAGAGGAGCATGGGTGAAGCTCAACAGACTTGGTACTGGAGTTGGGCGTTTCAACGCCAGAGTGTGAAGATGGGGACTCCCTCCGCCAGAGCCCAGCCTGTGAATGCGGAGCAGGACAACAGACAGCCAACCATGTCATCTCTGGGTGCCCGCTCTACCACCCACCAAATGGAGCTCAGGGCCTGGCAGACATTGATGCCAACAGAGACAAAAACCTGGCTGCTCAACACCCGGCTTGAGATCTAACTATTCCTTTGGTTTATGTTTCATTCGCAAGAAGATGAAGGAAGCCCATGCCGACCAACATGCAGCATCTACACTAATCCTACCTTTAGTTTAGTGATACAGCGCAGAAACAGGCCCCTCGGCCCACCGGGTCCACGCCGACCAGCGATCTCCGCACACTAACACCATCCCACACACACTCGGGACAATTTACAGGTTTGTATGGAATATCTGCATGATATTAAAGATATTTCCTCATTCTATTCACACTTTTTGTGGAATATTTACACACACACACAGAAAACTTCTCAACTTTTTGCTTTAGTTTAATAGTTTAGAGATACAGCGTGGAAACAGGCCTTTCGGCCCATCGAGTCTGTGCCGACCAGCGATCACCTGTACATTAACACTATCCTACACACTAGGGACAATTTTTGCCAAAGCCAAATTAAGCTACAAACTGATAAGTCTTTGGAATGTGGGAGGGAACTGGAGCACCCGGGGAAAGCCCACGAGGTCACGAGGAGAATGTGCAAACTCCGTACAGACAGCACCCATAGTCAGGATCGAGCCTGGGTCTCTGGCGCTGTAAGGTAGCAACTCTACCGCTGCACCACTGTGCCACTCTATTCCAATGTATGAAATATTCGCATACTGAATGGAAATTTCCATAACCGCATGCTTGGAGTGTTTGCAGGTCATATGATACAGCTGCATATTGTGTGTTGCACTTTGGCATTTTATAATATATAGCGTGCATACGGAACAATGCGCATGAATCATTAAATTATTGCACTTGGTGTGAAAGGTCTGCATACTGTGATAACAATACATAGTTATGTAATCCATCTAACAAAGTAAAACATCGCAAACATCTTCATGGGGTGGTTACCAAAACATGTCATACAAGGTCGAGACAAAATACCGGAGTAACTCAGCAGGTCAGGCGGCATCTCTGGGGGAAATGAATAGGTAGACACAAAATGCTGGAGTAACTCAGCAGGTGAGGCAGCATCTCTGGAGAGAAGGAATGGGCGACGTTTCGGGTCGATACCCTTCCTCAGGCTGATGTCAGGGGAGGGGGCGGGACAAAGATGGAATGTAGTCGGAGACAGTAAGACTAGTGGGAGAACTGGGAAGGGGCAGGGGAAGGGAAAGGAATAGGTGACGTTTTGGGTGGAGACAAGGAGACGTCGGAACAGAAGACCCAGGATGTTTTAAGGAGGACTTTTTTTTTTAAAGACACGGAGAGGTTGAGGAGGGAAGATTCCGGAGCCAGCAGGCATTGGATGACCGGGATTAAAGGGGTGCAGGATCTCCAGAGGAAGGGGGGGTCGAGTGCATGCAATGATTTGGAAGCAATAGGTGAACCTTTCAAACTTGAGGTGTGGCTTAACAGAGAGGCAACAACACTCAGCAGGCACAGGGTGATGAATCGACCGCATTTGGTGAAACTTAGGACACTGGCACGAAGTTTACAGACAGAGAATGAGGAAAGACAGCCAGGAATATGCTGGCAAGCTCACAGTTTGTGTGGAATATGCATATTGTATGGAATACTTGAAATTTAAATGGCGGGTGTGCATGAATTGCTGTATTGATGGTGTATGTACACTTTGTATGGAATATTTTCACATTTTATGCGGAGAGTATAGAACATTTACATGTTGTTTAGTTCGGTTTACAAACACAGCATGGAAACAGGCCCTTCGGCCCACCACGTCCATGCCGACCATTGATCGCTCATTCCCACTAGACTACTTTAGTGATACAGCGTGGAAACAGGCCCTCTGGCCCACCGAGTCCGCGCCGACCAGCGATCACCCCGTACACTAAACACTATCCTACAAATGGTGGACAATTTTCATTTTTACCAAAGCCAATTAGCCCACATATCTGCACGTCTTTGGGATGTGGGAGGAAACCGGAGCACCCGGAGGAAGCCCACGCGGTGACAGGGAGAACGTGCAAACTCCACACTCACAGGCAGCACCCGAGGTCAGGATTGAACCCGGGTCTCCGGCGCTGCGAGGCAGTGGCTCTACCCGCTGTGCCGGCGTGCCGCCTTGATGTGGGTGGAGTGCACAGACGAGTAAGGACTCGGGCGGTTTATGGCGACGCGGGGCCAGACTCACTTCATCCTGCTCCTCGTGTTCCAGGATGGCCTGCAGGAAGGCTCGCCGCTCGTGGCTGGACGACTTCTGGTCGAACATGCCCGCCTGGATGACCTTCTGGTCCACGTTGAGCTTGTACTTGGCCGCGGCCAGGATCTTCTCCTCCACGCTGTTGACGGTACAGAGCCTCAGCACACGCACCTCGTTCTGCTGCCCGATGCGGTGAGCACGATCCTGAGCTTGCAGATCCTGAAACAATCAAGAAACCACCAGGGCAGAGCGATGAGAGTTCCCTCCAGCTCCAGCTTCACCCCCTCTCAGAACCGTCAAACTAGCTCCAGTTAAGGTTTGTAGGAAGGCACTGCAGTTGCTGGTTTAAACCAAAGATAGACTCAAAATGCTGGAGTAACTCAGCGAGACAGGCAGCATCTCTGGATGACATTTCGGGTCGAGACCCTTCTTCACACTCAAGTCTGAATCTGGAGAAGGGTACCGACCCAGAACATCACTCATTCCTTCCATCCAGAGATGCTGCCTCTCCCGCTGAATTACTCCAGCAGTTTGAGTCCAATCGAAGTTTACTGGACTTTACCTTGCACTAAACGTGATTCCTATTATCCTGTATCTGTACACTGTGGACAGCCTGATTGTAATCGGGTATATTCTTTCCGCTGACTGGATAGCATGTACCTCGGTGTGTGTGACTATAATAAGTAAATGAAACTAAATTGGATACGTTGAACAATTCTGGGGGTATCGTGTGAAGGGGAGACCATTGCCAAGATACTGAGCTGAACCTTCCCTTCCTGAGTAGGCACCAGGCACGACCAAAACTTGAAGGGTAGTCAGTCCCAATCAGGCAATGGTAGCAGAGGCCCTAGATCCGCTCTCCAGTACATCATCAGGTGGGGGGGGGGGGGGGGGGGGTGCTTTGGTCTATAGAGCTTCTTATCGAGTCCACATCACAAGCTTTTTGTTCAGCCAGAGCCGAACACACCTCTCGGCATCTTCATCGTAGGCAGTGGGATGGGCAGCTGTGCATTGGTTTTCTAGTTGAGGGCGTTTCAGCAGGTGTTCCACTGTTTGTGGTTCAAGACCACATTAGCAGGTGACATTGATGAAGTTATATCCACACTTGTTTAGAGGCACCTTGGCTCTGCCAACACCAGTTCTCAGTCGATGGAGGCATTTCCATCTGACCCAGGAGGGAGCTGCTCAGTTGCCCCCAGTCCCATGGTAGTTGAGGGAACTGATGCGCTACAATGCCGAGAACTATATTCTGCACTCTGTTTCTTCCCCTTTGCTCTGCCTATTGTAGTTGAGTCTGACTTAGTTGTATTTATGCATGGTATTATCTGATCTGAGTTTGAGTTTAGTTTATTGTGCCGAGGTACAGTGAAAAGCACTGTTTTGTTTTCAATCCAGTCATGTCTAGTCTTTCTGCTGATTGCTTGGCATGCAACGTAAATGTTTCTCTGCATTGCTGCAACTGCCCCCAGAATTGTCCAACGTATGTACTTTATCCAATGTATGTACAGAGAACGCTAGGGCGCAGGACTGGGGCCCTTCCATAATGTTTGTGCTGAACATTGGGTTGGGTTTTGACTTTTATATCAAGTAGGGCCCTTTCCCCCGCCTCTCGCATAGCGGCTCTGCAGCTGAGCAGCGGAATGGGCAAAGCTGCACCCTGAGCAAGACAGTGGACTTGGCCAAGAACCGGGAAATCAATCGTCCAAAACGCCTCTCCCATTAGTATCTCTGGGCTTGCATCTCTTTGGACTGGCTGGTCCCTGCGGTTGACTGAAGATACACACAAAGTCATGGAGTAATGGGCCTGTCCCATTTACGCGATTTTTTCGGCGACTTGCCAGCACCCGTCATAGTCGCAGCAGGTCGCCGAAAATGTTCAACATGTTGAAAATCCAGCGGCGACCAGAACAAGGTACGACTCTTTGGGCGGCCACTCACGACCATACAGGCTTCACCTCGCGACATCTCGCTACGGTGTCGCCTGTAAGGTCGTGAGTCGTTTCCTCAGTCGCCCAAAGACTTCTGGTTGCCGCTAAATGTTCAATGTGTTGACCTGCAACGACCTATGACGGGTGCTGGCAGTCGCCGAAAAAGTCACGCGAGTAGGACCGGCCCATTACTCAGCAGGTAGACACAAAATGCTGGAGTAACTCCGCGTGACAGGCAGCATCTCTGGAGAGCAGGAATGGGTGACGTTTCGGGTCGAGATCCTTCTTCAGACTTCAGACAACAGTTATTATGGAGAAATTTATGATAGGTGTCCGACTGAAGAAGGGACCCTACCCCTAACGTCGGCTATCCATGATCTCCAGGGATGCTTTGTGACCTGCTGAGTTACTCCAGCATTTTGTGTATCACTAAAGGAAGAATGTTCCGCATCACTGTTCCAAGGAAGGGAAAGGCGACGAGGCGGTTAATTCTCAGAGGTTGTAATTATAGACGTTGACAGCAGTGAAGGTGTCAATGGTTCTGAGAACAATCACTTCCAACACCAGCCCTGTTACCTGCGGAGTCTGGTTTCACCGTCAGGCTCAAACACAGAAGGCAGCAGTCAGGGGTTTGCCCATTTTTATCCAATGCCGCTAGGAGGGATCTGAGTCGATCAGTAGTGCCCGGGCAACCATGGGAAGATTGTGCTGCCTACCTGGCCTTGTGTTCACCTTGCCTGCTACAGTCACAGAGACACAAAGCACCAAGCCAGGCCCTTCGGCCCAACACATCCATGCCGACCACCAATCCCATTTGCCTGCATTTGGCCCATATCCCACGAAATTCCCGGGATGGCGGGACTGTCATATGCTGAGAGAATGGAGCAGCTGGGCTTGTACACTCTGGAGTTTAGAAGGATGAGAGGGGATCTCATTGAAACATATAAGATTGTTAAGGGTTTGTAGGCAGGAAACATGTTCCCGATGTTGGGGGAGTCCAGAACCAGGGGCCACAGTTTAAGAATAAGGAGTAAGCCATTTAGAACAGAGACGAGGAAACACTTTTTCTCACAGAGAGTGGTGAGTCTGTGGAATTCTCTGCCTCAGAGGGCGGTGGAGGCAGGTTCTCTGGATGCTTTCAAGAGAGAGCTAGACAGGGCTCTTAAAAATAGTGGTCAGGGGATATGGGGGCGAGAAGGCAGGAACGGGGTACTGATTGGGGATGATCAGCCATGATCACATTGAATGGCGGTGCTGGCTTGAAGGGCCAAATGGCCTACTCCTGCACCTATTGTCTATTGAAACATTTCCTATCCATGTACCTATCCAAATGTCTTTCAAATATTGTTATAGTGCCTGTCTCAACTATCTCCTCCGAAAGCTTGTTCCATATAACTACCATCCTCTGTGTGAAAAAGTTCCCTCTCGGGTTCCTATTAAACTGATGTTCTTGGGAAAAAGACTCTGTGTATTTACCCTTACATTTAAGGCAGAGATAGATAAGATTCTCGATTAGTACAGGTGTCAGGGGTTATGGGGAGAAGGCAGGAGAATGAGGTTAGGAGGGAGCGAAAGATCAGCCATGATTGACTGGCGGAGTAGACTTGATGGGCCGAATGGCCTAATTCTACTTTTATCACTTATGATCATGTGATTTTATGTACGTCTATGAGATCAAATACATGGAGATGATGAGAAAGTCAGGAATAGTTAGTTTTGTATCATTTATCTCATTTTTTCACCCTAGATTTTGCCCCAGATCTCATCATGGTAATTAAACACAGTTTTAGATAGGATCTCCAGAGAATCTTTCCAGCCTCTAGATCCTCGGCCCAACAATATCAAGAATGACAGCAGGCTTTTGATCGGTTGGCTACATGGGCAGAGGAATGGCAAGTGGAGTTTAATTTAAATAAGTGCGAGGTGTTGCATTGCGGAAGGTCAAACCAGGTCAGGAATATCACAGTGACTGGTAGGGCCCTGGTCAGTGTGGTAGAGCAGAAGCATCTAGGAGTGCAGGACACAGTTCCCGCTGAAAGTGACGTCACAGGTGGACAGAAAGGCCTGAGCTGTAGGGAGAGGTTGGGCAGGCTGGGACTTTATTCCTTTGGAGTGCAGGATGCCGAGGGGAGATCCTGGGAGAGGAGCGTTCATGAAGGGACTGGAAAGGGTGAAAGCACACAGTGTTTATTTCTTGGAATGGTTGGGGCACTTTGCTTGAGGCATGGGGGGGGGGGATGGGCACAGTTGGAGTTGGGATGAAGGGCATGTTTCCGTGCTGTATGACTCTAATGTGGTTGACTCCAGGTTGCAAAGGTACGGCCGGTGGTGTGAGAGGTCTCCTGGTGCTGCAGAGCTGCTGCTGGGGACACGGTGGCCCAGTCTCCACACAGAGGGAGGTGGACTCTCCACAGAGGGAGGGCAGGTTAGGGCAGTGCAGGCCTTACCTGGTGAGGGTTCCAGTCGCTGTCGAAGATGACGACGGTGTCAGCCGCCTGCAGGTTCAAGCCCAGGCCCCCCGCCCGCGTACTCAGCAGGAAGATGAAGTAGTGTGAGTTGGGCTCATTGAAGGTCTTCAGGAGCATCCCACGGTCCTCAGACTTGGTCGTCCCTGGAAACGGCCGAGAACAGCAGGTTAGACGGCGCGGTGGAGAATCCCCACACGGACAGCACCCGAGGTCCGGATGGAAACAGGCCCTTCGGCCCACCGAGTACATGCCGACCATTGATCACCAGTTCACACACTCATTTTGTTTCAGTTTAGTTTTAGTTTAAGATTCAGTTTAGTTTAAGTTTAGTTTTAGTCTAAGTTTAGTTTGTTTAATAGTTTTAGTCCAAGTTTAGTTTATTTTATTTAATTTTAGTGTAATAGTTTAGTTTAAGTTTAGTTTTTGTTTAGCTTTTAATCATGCGCACCGAGGTACAGTGAAAAGCTTTTGTTGTGTGCTAACCAGTCAGCGGAAAGTCTATACCCACTTTCTCATCCACTCCCTACTCACTCAGGGCAATTTCACCTAGGGCCGATTAACCCACAAACCCGCACGTCTTTGGGATATAGACAATAGACAATAGGTGCAGGAGTAGGCCTTTCGAGCCAGCATCGCCATTCAATATGATCATGGCTGATCATCCCCAATCAGTACCCCTATCCTACCTTCTCCCCATATCCCCTGACTCCACTATCTTTAAGAGCCCTATCTAGCTCTCTCTTGAAAGCATCCAAAGAACCGGCCTCCACCGCCCTCTGAGGCAGAGAATTCCACAGACTCACAACTCTCTATGAGAACAAGTGTTTCCTCGTCTCCGTTCTAATGGCTTACCCCTTATTCTTAAACTGTGGCCCCCTGGTTCTGGACTCCTCCAACATTGGGAACATGTTACCTGCCTCCTCTAAAATCCTCAAACACCACTATCGTATTTGCCTCCACCACTACCCCGGTAGCGTATACCATTTTCACCCTCTGTTCGAAAACAACGTGCCTCGCACATCTCCTTTCCACTTTGCCCCTCTCAACTTAAACCTATGGTACCGAACTAGATCCAGAATACTGCACTCAAAGAAACATAGAGGCTATTTACAAATAAAGACATCAAGTGCTGGAGTAATTCTGCAGGTCAGGCTGTATCTCTGGAGAACGAGGACATCTCTTTGACTCTCTGAATTAAGGGCCGGTCCCACTGTACAAGGTAATTCAAGAGCTCTCCCGAGTTTAAAAAAAAATCAAACTTGTGGTAAGTACGTAGCGGGTACGTCGGAGCTCGGGACGTCTCTTAGCGGCTCGTAACGCTAATGGCAGGACTCGGGAAATGCGGTAAGCTCGTGAAGATTTTTCAACATGTTGAAAAATGTCCACGAGAGCCCCGAGTACCTACGAGCGGCTATTACCGTCATTCTCCGAGTTCGAATCTGGGGAAACTTGGGAGAGCTCTTGAATTACCTCGTGCAGTGGGACAGCCCCTTTACTCCAGCACTGTTGTCTTTAGATTCAGCATACACGTGTTCAGATCTCATTTTGGGAGATATGATTTGAATCCTGTTTCAACACTTGTGTACCATTTACGTGACGACTCTTGCATATGTGTGCACTGCAAGCAAAGAATCTCACTGTACCAAGTACACCTGGCACTAACGTATCAATCTATAAATCAATCAATGATAAAGTGTGTATATGAAGTTAAAAAGTGGCTTCATAAAAATCCCAGTCAAAATGTAGAAAAAAGGGACTGCAGTTGGTGGTTTACAAAACAGGACACAAAGTGCTGGAGTAACTCAGCGGGTCAGGCAGCATCTCTGGAGAAGGTGGATAGATGACGTTTCAGGTCGGGATCCTTCAGAAAACCCAACTGTTCAGCTTTGGGAAGAAGTGCTACCTTATACATCCTGAGCCGATACTTTCAAGAGCGACTGGGGTTGGGCAGTTTACATAAGCCTTGCCAATGAAGCCTCGATCTTGAAAAAGGTATAGAAAGTAAAGTCTCTCGTGTCCAGGAAGGTAACTCAGGCTGCGGTAGTGATGGCAGGCAGCACCACCCAGTGGCAGATTGGCTCTATTGCAGGTGCAGAGGAATTAGTGATGGCAGACAAGAGACCCAGAACATGAGTGTAAGAAAGAACTGCAGATGCTGGTAAAATCAAAGGTAGACACAAAATGCTGGAGTAACTCAGCGGGTGAGGCAGCATCTATGGAGAGAAGGAATGGCCGACGCTTCGGGTCGAGACCCTTCTTCAGATGAATGGCGGAGCAGATTTGATGGGCTGAATGGCCTAATTCTGCTCCCAGAACGCAAGACCATAACAGCATCTCAATCATATCTGCCTCCACCACTGCCCCTGGCAGCGTGTTCCAGGCAACCAGAGCCCTCTATGTAAAAAAAAACTTGCCCCGCACATCCCCTTTAAACTTTACCCCTCTAACCTTAAAGCTATGGACACTAATAGTTGATTTTTTCCATCTGGGATGAAAGATCTGACTGACTACATCTATGTACCTCATATTTGTACATATATTTATTTCTAACTAGACCAAGTGGGATCCGTTCTGTCCCTGTCACACGGGAGGCCTGGTCCCCCAACGCAACCCATTCCCCCAACGCAATATTCCACTGATACCATGACCAAGGTGCTATACAGAACTCCACCCCCTCCCCCCCCCCCCCACTCCCACACCCACCTCCGACTTCATCTCAAGGCTTTTTTGGCACAACAGGGAGAGGGAGTTCAGAGATATGGAAGGGTCGGGTGTGAAAACAACAGATTAAAGCAGATGACACTTTACCCTTCCATATCTCCACACTCCCTCTCCCCTGACTCTCAGTCTGAAGAAGGGTCTTGACCCAAAACGTCACCCGTTCCTTCTCTCCAGAGATGCTGCCTGTCCCGCCGAGTTACTCCAGCTTTTTGTGTCTATCTTCAGTGTAAACCAGCCTCTGCGATTCCTCCCTACACATTTTGTCTGCCCCTGTAAACCTGTTGAGCCCAGTTCAGCATCATCTATGCCCCCCCCCCTCCGCACCAATGAGTCGGGATGGGGTCAGAGTGAATGGACTGCCGCTGGAAGTGTGGCTAGGATTCGGGAATGTTTTGGATCCAAACTCTGCCACGGAGAGGCTTGGAGCTCCCCCTACTGCCCAACTGCGGAATTCCCACATTGGTGGTGAAATTCTAAAGACTGTCCCAAAGTGCTGGAGTAACTCAGCGGGTCAGGCAGCATCTCTGGGGGAAATGGATCTATATGGCGTTTTCAGATCAGGACCCTTCTTCATACCCTTAGGGTCTCGACTCGAAACATCCTCTGTCCTGTTCCTCCAGAGATGCTGCCTGTCCCACTGACAAACGGGTGCTGTCTGCACAGAGTTTGTACCTTCTACCTGTGACGGTGTGGGGTTTTCTCCGGGTGCTCCGGATTCCTCCCACACTCCAAAGACGTACAGGTTTGTCGGTTAATTGGGCTCCGTAAATTGTCCCGACTGTGTAGGATAGAGCTAGTGTAGTGTGATCAATGGATGACGTGGACTCGGTGTTTCCACACTGTATCTCTAAACTAAACTTCATAACTTCTAGGAGCAGAATTAGGCCATTCAGCCTATCAAATCTACTCTGCTATTTAATCGTGGCTGATCTATCTTTCCATCTCAACCTCATTCTCCTGCCTTCTGACACTGGTACCAATCAAGAATCTGGCAATCTCCGCCTTAAAAATATCCATTGACTTGGCCTCCACAGCCGTCTGTAGGAATAAATTCCACAGATTCACCACCCTCTGACTAAACTATCAGACTAGGGGTGGTACAATGGTGCAGTGTTAGAGTTGCTGCCATACACTGCTAGAGACCCGGGTTCGATCCTGATTACAGGCACTGTCTGTACGGAGTTTGCACATTCTCCCCGTGACCTGCGTGGGTTTCCTCCCGCAGTCCAAAGGCGTGCAGGTTTGTAATTGGCTTGGTGTCATTGTAAATGGTCCCTACTGTGCGTAGGATAGCGTTAGTGTGCGGGGATCGCTGGTCGGTGCGGACTCAATGGGCCAAAGGGCCCGATTCTGTGCTGTATCTCCGAGACTAAAAATCGGTGGGAGGTTGAAGCAGAAGGGGTGCCTAGTCGGGGGTGGGAAGAGTTAGATGTGCCACTCACCATCCAGCCGGAGATACTTGAAGCTGCGGTAGGCGAAGTAGTCTTCCATGATGGTCATGAGCGAGGTCATCTGGCAGAAGAGCAGCACCCTGTGGTTCGTGGCCCGCAGTTTGGGGAGGATCCGGTCCAGCAGCTCAAACTTCCCCGAGGCCCGGTACAGGTCGGCCCTGCCAGCGAACAGCGACATCCCGACTCAACACCCGACACCACATCCACCGCCCCACACACACACACAGTGTTCCCAAAGCCATTTGGGAAAACCCATCACCATCTACGTCTCAAATAAAAACAAGATCCCGCAAACACTCCACAGGGCGGGCAGCATCTGTGGAGACAAGTCCGCGATCCTTCGGACCTGAAACATTAACATAGTTTCTCTTACCGCAGATGCTGCCTGACCCGCTGAGTGTTTCCAGCACTTTTATAGTTTAAGATTTACAGCACCCACAGTTTGTTTTTTAAACTTTCATTTACTATTGCTTTTTCTTGTCTGGCAGCAGCTTGGTTTGAAATTCAACACACATTTGCCGTGTGTGGCTAAGCCTAGTCGGGGAAATATGGTTCACGCGCGACTGATGAAACTCATTCACTTGTTTCAATTCATTAAACACTTAGCCCACTCATCCCAAGTGGTTAGTTAGGCTGTTGGAGACGTGTCTGACTTACCCTTGCACAATGCCTCCTGTGAATCCCAGGTGTTCTGAGAAGGATTCCTAGTCAATAAAGACAAAGTGTCGGGAAATGAAATGGAAAGGACATGAATAATCATGGCAATGTCCTCAATTCCCAGAGGAATCTTATCCATGTGTTAACAAAGCAAACTTAACCGAGAAACACCATATCCAGCCTATCACGCAGTTCTAGGAGTAGAATGAAGCCATTCAGCCCATCAAGTGGAGGCCAAGTCATTGGGTATTTTTCAAGCGGAGACTGACTGATCTTGATTAGTAAGGGCGTCAATAGTTACGGGGAGAAGGTTGAGAGGGAAAAATTTGAGTCTAATGAGCCATGATCATATGGCAGAGTAGACTCGATGGGCCAAATGGTCTAATTCAGCTCCTATGCCGTATAATCATTTGCCCCAAGCTCAGGAGTCACGGCTTCTCCCTTCTACCCGTGCATCCTCCCCTTTCACCTCCGCTCTGCATCGCTCTGCCTGATGTCCTACCCGCTCCGGGGACAAACACGCACTCGAGCAGAAGTTGTAAAATGAGGATAGACACAGAGTGCTGGAGTAACTCAGCGGGTCAGGCAGCATCCTGGAGAACATGGATAGGTGACGTCTCGGGTCGGGACCCTTCTTCCCTCCGAGGTAAAACATCAGTCTGAAGAAGGGTCCTGACCCAAAACGTCACCCATCACCTATCCGTGTTCTTCAGGGATACTGCCTGACTCGCTGGGGATGGGATTGAGGGGGGGGGGGGGGGGGGGTGCTTGAGGAGAAGAATCGAGTCCCTTGTTGCACCAACCCACCCTCCGGACACACGGCCCCTGGGCAGGGCTGCCTACCTCAATCTGCTGGAACATGTACGGGTGGTTGCAAATCTTCCTCAGCTGCATAATGGTGTTCATCAGAGTCTTGGTGCCTCCTTTGCCCTGTAGAGGAGTGGGCAGAGAGTTCACGGTTAAAAGTCAAAGCCTGAACTCAACAGAAAAGGTTTGTAATACACGATCAAGGGAAATGCATTTCTCCTGGAGGCCTGCTTAGAAGGTCAGAAGCTTCTCTGCCCCCACACCCCACCCGAGGCAGATGGTCTTTGGAGTGTGGGAGGAAACTGGAGCGCCCCTTGGTCACGGGGAAAACGTAGAAACTCTGTACAGACAGCACTGGTGGTCAGGATGGAACCCAGGATGTGATGCAGCAACTCTACCCCTGCGCCACTGTGCTGCCACAAGTCGTAGCTGCACCCAGGGGGTTAGACTGACACACACACACACACCAGAGAGGGGTGAATGAAGACCTGTCGCTGCCGGTGAGCAGGCGGCAACGGCAACACCGTGAGACGGCCGTGCAGGTGACGTGCGGGGGAGTCACTCCGGGGTCAACAACCGCTGCTCCAGCTCCAGCCACGGCGGTAACGATCGGCCGAACCAACTTGCTTGTCGTCCTCTCGGCCGATGCTGCGAGCCTGGGTGGACGGTGCCCCGTGGACAGAGCCTTCTTCTACGGTGTGGAGGCGTCAGGAGCAGACCCGTTGGCGATCAACAAAGAGTCGGTGCGGTGGTCGTTGAGGGTGCTGGCGATCGAGGACGTGCTACCTGGCAGCTGGAGGATGCACCACCAGGAACCTAGGCCCGGGAAGGAGGACCCGGCGTGGTGGAACCACCGTGAGGACGGGCGCCCTTTATGTGCTGGCTCTTTGCATACCTTGGCTATGCAAAACAAAGAATATCACTGAGACAATAAAGTGTTCAGTATTCAGGGTATCCAGAGTGCGGTGGATCCGCATCGCCCGCCCACCGTGGACTTTGAACTTTAGTTTTTTTTGGTTTAGTTTAGTGATACAGCACGGAAACAGGCCCTTCGGCCCACCAGGTCCGCACAGACCAGAGATCCTCACACACTAACGCTATCCTACACCCACTAGGGACAATTTTTTACATTTACCAAGCCAATTAACCTACAAACCTGTCCGTCTTTGGAGTGTGGGACGAAACCGAAGATCTTGGAGAAAACCCACGCAGGTCATGGGGAGCGCGTACAAACTCCGTACAGACAGCACACGTAGTCGGGATGGAACCCGGGTCTTGCGTTCGCTGTATGGCAGGAACTCTACCGTGACGGCCCAACTCTGCCTCGAGCCACAAACATGGACGGTTCGCTGCAGCGGAGAACGAGGTGGGCTGCCGATACCGAAGGGGGACCGGCAGTGGCAGGCGGAAGATATGGCTGTTCGGCAAACTTGCGACCCTTGTGTACTCTCTGGGTGAGTACTCATACTCTCATGATGTATGATTTGACCGGGTTGTGTACAAAGCATAGCATTCCACTGTATCTAGGTATACAATAACGTATCATTGCATTGAATTTAATTGTTGCTGCCAAACCTTCTTGTCCTTCTCCGAGCCGTCAGTGAGCAGCACTCCCTTGGCCTGCATGTGTCGGTACAGCACCCTCTGCAATGCCGACATGTCGCATTTAATGACGTACTCCACCTGCGCAAGGGACAGGGCAGCATGTTAGATGGGGCGGCTGCACATTGCACCAGGGATCTGCTGGAGGTCGCTCTGCTCCGATCCAGCCCCTCGTGCCCCCCACCCCTCCGCCTCCCCTCCTCGGGCAACTGCGCCCTCAGTCACCCAAGTCCCAACAGTGACAATGCCAGAAAAAGACACAAAGTGCTGGAGTAACTCAGCGGGTCAGGCAGCATCTCAGAAGAACATGGATAGGTGAAGTTTCGGGTCGGGACTCTTCTTCAGTGATTGTAGGGGGTGTGGGGGAAATCGGAGAAGGGGAGAAGGTGGAAGAAACCTGGGATAAAGAGGCGGGATAAAGAGGCAGGATAAAGTGTGGCAGGTCATAGGTCGACAGACTGATTATGGTGAGGGGGTTGGAGGGAGCATGGAAAGCTGGAAGAGAGGATTTCTTTGAGTCTTTAAAAAAAAACAAAAAAACAACTTAGTTTAGTTTAGACATACAGCGTGGGAACAGGCCCTTCAGCCCACCGGGTCCGCGCCGACCAGCGATCCCCGCACATTAACACTATCCTACACCCACTCAGGACAATTTTTACATTTACTAAGCTAATTATCTTCAAACCTGTACGTCTTTGGGGTGCGGGAGGAAACCGAAGATCTCGGAGAAAACCCATGCAGGTCACGGGGAGAACGTCCAAACTCTGTACAGACAGCACCCGTATTGGGGATGGAACCCGGGTTTCCGGCACTGCATTCGCTGTCAGACAGCAACTCTACCGCTGCACCACCGCGACCGCCCCAGTCACTTATTTCTGTGCCAGTAAAAGCATCATGGACAGTCTATAAAGACACGGCCATGTGCCCCTGCTTCCACACCAGCAAACTGGTGTCAGTCTGGAAACTACTGGCCCTCCACTCCGCACCGCAGACTGGCTCGTTACCTTCTCGGGAAGCTGTGCTTCCACCTCCTTTTTCAATCGCCTCAACAGAAAGGGCCGGAGGACCTTGTGCAAGCGCCGGATGATCAGGATCGTCTCCTCTTCATTCAAATCGACCTGCGTTACGCCAAGAGAAAGTGAGACGTCAGACGCCAAAATGGCACAAAGTGCTGGAGTAACTCAGCGGGTCAGCCAGCATCTCTGGAGAGAAGGAATGGGTGACGTTTTGGGTCGAGACTCCTCTTCAGACCTGAATGTCACCCATTCCTACTCTCCAGAGATACTGCCTGATCCGCTGAATTACTCCAGCTTTTTGTGTCTATCTTCGGTTTAAACCAGCACCTGCAGTTCCTTCCTATGCATTGAAGATCACCCCTCAGCCTCTGGCGCTCAAAGGAATAAAGTCCTAGCGTCCAACCTTTCCCTATCGTTCTGGCCCTCGAGTTTAGTTTAGAGAGACAGCGCCCACCAAGTCCGCACCGACCAGCGCCCACCGAGTCCGCATCGACCAACGATCCCAGCACACTAACACTATCCTATACAGATTAGGGTCAATTTACAATGAAACCAAGCCAATTAACCTACAAACCTGTACGTCTTTGGAGTGTGGGAGGAAAGCGGAGATCTGAGAAAACCGATGCAGGTCACGGGGAGAACGTACAGACAGCACCCGTAGTAAGGATCGAACCAGGGTCTCCGGCGCTGTGAGGCAGCATCTCTACCGCTGCACCACCGTCTACTATGTCCAAATACAATCTGACTGAATGATCTAGATCTGGATCAGTGTGTGCCTTCATGAGATGCCACCTCTGACCCCCCCCCTCCCCCCTCCACCCGCACGTACCTTCTCGCCCGTCATGGCAAAGGGGGCATTGAACCACTGCTCGAAGGTGTTGCAGCTTTTGAAGATGGTGGGCAGCAGGAAGTTGAGGAGGGCCCAGAGCTCAGGCAGCTTGTTCTGCAGCGGCGTGCCGGTCAGCAGGAGGCGGCGTGGAGCCACGTAGTGAGTGTTCAGCACTTGCGTCAGCTTACAGTGATGGTTCTTCATCCGATGCCCCTCATCTACAATCATGTACTTCCAACGGATCTGTGGGCAGAGAAAGCCCGAGAACACAGAGCTCCGTTGAATTTATTTAGCGTTCAAAATCATGAGAGGAATAGATTGGGTAGATGCACAGAGTCTCTTGCACGGAGTAGATGAATCGAGAACCCGAGGACATGGGTTTAATCATAATCATAATCATACTTTATTAGCCAAGTATGTTCTGCAACATACGAGGAATATAATTTGCCATACACTCATACCAATAAAAAGCAACGGAACACACAAAATACATTTTAACATGAACATCCACCACAGTGACTCCTCCACATTCCTCACTCTGATGGAAGGCAAAAAAAAAGCAAAATCTCCCCCCTTCTTTGCTGGTCAAAACATTCTGCGCCATTTGGAGCTCCTGACATCTGTCTCGACCCGAGACTGCGAGCTCCTCGATGGTGAAATCCGCAGGCCGTGGTTGGGGCGTTGATCCCAGGCAAGGGATCAGCTCCGATGGTAAGTCCACGTCCCCGCGGTGGGGCTCAAAGCCAGTCCCGAGCGAGACCTCCATCTCTACGATGTTAGGCCGCAGAGCGACCGGAGATACGATCCGGAAAACAATCGCATCTCCGGCGAGGTAAGAGGTTGGAAAAAAGTTTCCCCCGACCCCCTCCCCCACATAAAACAAACCGGCGAACATTAACACAAGCTTTTAAAGCACGCTACAAATAACAAAAAAAAGGCGTAAAGACAGACAGACTGTTGCCGAGGCTGCCATCGTGCGGCGCCCCCAAGGTGAAGGGGGGAAAGATTTAACATGAATCTGAGGGGTAACTATTTCACACAAAGGATGGTGGGTGTATGGAACATTCACACAGAGGGTGGTGGGTGTATGGAACAAGTTGCCCCTCATATTTCTATTCCATTTTTTCCTTCTTCACCTTAAACCCCTGGTTCTTGATCCCCCTACTCTGGGCACGAGACTCTGTGCATCTACCTGATCTATTCCTCTCATGATTTTTATACACTAAATAAGCTCAACTGGACTCTCTCCCCTCGGTCTTTCTCTGCCCACAGATTTGTTGGGCTGTACATGATTGTGGACGAGGGGCACCGGACGTCTAAATTACAAGAGCACACTTGAAATCCCCCTCAGAAGTCCCCCCCCCCCCCCCCGAAAATCTGGCCCCTCAGCCAGGTGAGGTGGCCGATCGGTGGGTCAGATTTGCCCCCTGTCACCGGAGCTCTGGAGCGTCGCCCCGGCCAGAGCCAGCAGATCCGCTCCCATAGCCGACTTCCGCGGCCGGTGTCTCGCCGTCCCCATCCCCCGAGGCCATGACCACTGTTGGTCCGGCAAAATGGAAGGCCTCCGGCAAAATCGGTGGTGGACATGCAGTGTTATAGATTTTCCAGTGAACGTAGCGAGTTTAGAGGGCGTGTGGCAAACAAAGGGGTCCAATGTGTTTAAAGCGCAGTGTGTGGGAGGCATGGCACCAGTGAAGCAACGGAGCCACCACGGAAACTGAGCAGCGGATCATCCTGGTTCCGCTGGGAGTGGCGGCTCACAACGAGCATGTGTGCGGAGATGGTTACAAGATGATACCCAGCACCAGTCCAGATGGGGCCCAGGTCGGAGGGTCGGACTGAGGTTTACTGGCAAGAAGGGAGACGCGGCATGGTGGGGCCGCTGAGAACTAGGGGGGTCCTGGCGTTGGGGGGGGGGGGGGGGGGGACCATCGAGAACCAAGGGGGACCCATATGGGGGTGGGGGGCACCGAGATCTATGGGGGACTCGTGGAGGTGGACGAAAAAAGGATGAGGACTTTTTGTCACTTTGTGGCGACTCTTTTGTGTATTTCGTGTGCAAAAACAAAGAATTTCACTACATCTGGGTACGTGACAATAAAGTGTCATCGTCAACACATCTGCAGGAGGCGGAGGGGAACGAGGGACACCTTCAAGGAGGGTGAGGAAACGTTTACCTTGGCAAGAACGTGCTTGTCCTTGATGATGTATTCGTAGGTGGTGAGCAGGACGTTGAACTTGCCATTGCGAAGCAGCGGGACAAAGGCCCTTCGAGCAGCAGGGGAGCCCTGAGTAGTGGAAAAACAGAGAGAGAGAGAGAGAGAGAGAGAGAGAGAGAGAGAGAGAGAGAGAGAGAGAGAGAGAGAGAGAGAGAGAGAGAGAGAGAGAGAGAGAGAGAGAGAGCAATGATGAGTACCGGCCCCGGCTCACAACAGCAGGAAGCGGCGATTGGAAGCGGAGGGTGGCTTTACCTTGTAGGAGATCCGCGATACGGACGGTGCCCACTTGTCAAACTCGTAAGCCCAGTTTGAGAGAGTTCTGTGAAGATAATCAGAGTTGTGAGTGGAGGTGTCACAACCTACACCCACCCTACAGTAAATACCGCCCGTTGAGTGCTGGGTGTGGTTACAGCACTGGAAGCTCGCCCAGAGCTCACCCCACACCCTGATGATTCAAAACCAGAGCATGGCATCGCAGCGCCAGAGACCCGGGTCCGATCCTGACCTCGGGCGCTGTCTGTGTGGCGTTTGCACGTTCTCCCTGTGACCCAGTGGGTTCCCTCTGGGTGCTCCAGTTACCTCCCACGTCCCACAGAGGTGCGGATTTGTAGCTTAATTACCCCTCGTGTGTGGGGAGTGGATGAGAAAGTGGGATAGCATAGAACTAGTGTGTGAGGGTGATTCATGGTCGGTGTGGATTCGGTGGGCCGAAGGGCCCATTTCCATGCTGTATCTCTAAATTTAAAAAAATTCCCTGGATACACCGTGTTTCAAAATGGATGTGAAATATCCTTTTAAAAGGAAAGTGGACTATCCTTAATTGGACTTTACTGGCTTTACCTTACACTAAACGTTACTCCCTAATCATGTATATGTACACTGTAAATGGATTGATTGTAATCATATATTGTCTTTCCACTGACTGGTTAGCATGCACCAACAAGCTTTTCACTGTACCTGGGTACACGTGGCAATAAACTGAACTAACTAAATGGGTGGAAGGTGGGATTCTCCGGAATTCTGGTGAAAATGCCTGCCTCAACCTCCGGGGCATAAAGGGAGCAGAGAGGAGATCTGTGGCATCTCCGGCACTGAGAGGGCGGCACGCTGGCGCAGCGGTAGAGTTGCTGCCTCACAGCGCCAGAGACCCGGGTTCAATCCTGACTTGGGGTGCTGTGTGTACGGAGTTTGTACGTGCTCCCTGTGACCTGCGTGGGTTTTATTCTGAGATCTCCGGTTTCCTCCCACACTCTAAAGACGTACGGGATTGTAAGTTAATCGGCTTGGTACAAAAATGTGCAATTGCTCCTCGTGTTTAGGGCGAGAGTGGCCCAATGGAGATTGTTAGTGTGTGGGGATCGCTGGTCAGTGCGGACTTGGTGGGCTAAAGGGGCTGTTTCCGCGCTGTATCTTGAAACTAAAGATCTCCTTACGAGAGAGGCACGATGATGAGGAATGGTCCGTTGATGCGCTTGTGCTCCATGAGGTGGGTGATGAGGGCAATGGTCTGAATGGTCTTCCCCAAACCCATCTCATCGGCCAGGATGCCATTCAGGTTGTTGTTGTACAGCGACACGAGCCACTCAAGCCCCTTGACCTGCGAAGCGTTAACGGCACCACAGAGAACGGACAACAAAGCAATAGGTTATTCAGCCCACACACACACACACACACCAGGCCAGCAATTTCATTAATTCATCATTCACAGGAGCAGAATGAGGCCATTATAGACAATACACAATAGGTGCAGGAGCAGGCCATTCGGCCCTTCAAGCCAGCACCGCCATTCAATGTGATCATGGCTGATCATCCCCAATCAGTACCCCGTTCCTGCCTTCTCCCCATATCCCCTGACTCCGCTATTTTTAAGAGCCTCATCTAGCTCTCTCTTGAAAGCATCCAGAGAACCAGCCTCCACCGCCCTCTGAGGCAGAGAATTCCACAGACTCACCACTCTCTGTGAGAAAAAGTGTTTCCTCGTCTCCGTTCTAAAAGGCTTACTTCTTATTCTTAAACTGTGGCCCCTAGTTCTGGACTCCCCCAACACCGGGAACACGTTTCCTGCCTCTAGCGTGCCCAAACCGTTAACAATCTTATATGTTTCAATGAGATTCCCTCACATCCTTCTAAACTCCAGAGTGTACAAGCCCAGCCGCTCCATTCTCTCAGCATATGACAGTCCCGCCATCCCGGGAATTAACCATTCCACCCATTGGGTCTGGAACGTGCTGCCAGGGGTGACGGTGAAGGCAGATACGATAGTGGCATTTAAGAGGCCATGAATGGTGGTGCTGGCTCGAAGGGCCGAATAGCCTACTCCTGCACCTATTGTCTATTGAGGCTTTTCATAAATTATAGGAACAGAATGAGGCCATTTGGCCCACTGAGTCTACTCCGCCATGGCTGATCTATCTTTCCCACTCAAACGATTCTACTGTCCTTCCCCCCCCATAGCCCTCGACACCCTTACTGATCAAGAATCCGTCAATCTCTGCCTTAAAAATACCCAATGACTTGGCCTCCATGGCCGTCTGTGGCAAAACAGGTGACATTTCGGGTCGGGACCCATCTTCTGACCGATTCAAGCAGGGTTCCGACAGGGGACGTCGCCTGTCTATTTCCTCCACAGATGCTGCCTGACCTGCTGCCTTCCTCCGGCACTGCGTTTTGTTCAAGATTTCAGCATCTGAACTTCCTTGCGATTTATCTCCAGTGATTTATTTCCTTCGTTGGCACAAGGAACTGGAAAAGCCGGGATCTTCGGCAAAACCAAAGTGCAGAGGAACTGGGCGATCAGGCAGCTTCTGTGGATGGAAATGGACAGACGCCGTTTCGGGTCGGGACCCTTCTTCGGACTCTCTGTAGCAGGGGAGAAAAAGCTGGAGAAGAGGCGTGGAAGGGGAAAAACTTGGTAAGTAAAGGGTGGAGATGGTCCCAAAGGGCTGGAATAACCCCATTCTCCTGCCTGCTTCCCATAACCCCTGACACCCATACTAATCAAGTGTCTTAAGAATACCCAATGTCTTGGCCCCCACAGCCGTCTTTAAAAGCAAAGGGAGTAGCGCTGCCTTACCTGATATTGTTTCAGTAACCCGTTCACGAGCAGCGTGGACTGAATATCCACCCTCTCAGTCACCGCGTGGGCCACTGCGTAGTAGGACTGTAGCCCGCGTATACTGGAGAGCGGCGCGCTGTACTCATCATCCACGTCCTGCTTGGCATTCCTGCACGAGGCAAAGATTCCCAGTCACCACGCTGCATCGGACAAAGGAAACACTCTCCGCTTGACACTACCCGGCCTTGCATTTCATCTTCCATGCGGTTCCAGATCAGTCCACTCTGACTCTGTTCCAGATCAGCCCACACATATATCCCATTCCACTTCAGTCCACTCACTCTGTTCCAGATCAGTCCACTCACTGTTCTAGATCAGTCCGCTGTTGCAGATCAGTCCACTGTTCCAGATCAGTCCACTGTTCCAGATCAGTCCACTCACTCTGTTCCAGATCAGCCCATTCACTGTTCCCGATCAGTCCGTTCACTGTTCCAGATCAGTCCACTCACTCTGTTCCAGATCAGCCCACACATATATCCCATTCAACTCCCGTCCACTCACCCTGCTCCAGATCAGTCCACTCACTGTTCCAGATCAGTCCACTCACTGTTCCAGATCAGCCCACTCACTGTTCCAGATCAGTCCATTCACTGTTCCAGATCAGCCCACTCACTGTTCCAGATCAGTCCACTCACTGTTCCAGATCAGTCCACTCACTGTTCCAGATCAGTCCACTCACTGTTCCAGATCAGTCCACTCACTGTTCCAGATCAGTCCACTGTTCCAGATCAGTCCACTCACTGTTCCAGATCAGTCCACTCACTGTTCCAGATCAGTCCACTGTTCCAGATCAGTCCACTCCCACCGTGTTCCAGATTAGCACACACTGATCCCATTCCAGATTACTCCCCATGCAGATATCTCCGACCGGTACAGAACTCTGAAAGCCCACACTGCCAGAATCAGGACCAGCTTGTTCCCCTCTATAATCAGGCATATGATCGGTCCCTCCATAAACTAGGCTACTGTCCGCTTCATCTCTACCCCACTGTGGACATTGGACATTGTCTAGGGAACTGATGCACCACAATGCTGTTCTGTCCCAAACCACCTCAATTCTGCTTCTGCCCGAGTCGGTTCCCACCCACTCTGCCCCTGCCCTCGATGCCGCACTTACTCGATGATCTGCCTGGCGTCCAGCTCGTACACCTCCTCGCTGTCTGGATCTTGAATCTTCTTCTTCTCCTCGGGAGCAGAAGGCAACGCCGAGGTGGCGGCCTGCTCCTCCTCTTCCTCTTCCTGAACACCAAGCAGAGACGTCAACGGATGGGAGCATTGACCCCACACAAGTACCCGCTTAGTTTAGTTTAGAGATACAGCGCGGAAACAGACCCTTCGGCCCACCGAGCCCAAACTAACACTATCCTACACACACCAAGGACAATTTTACATTGATACCAAGCCAATTAACCTATAGACCTGTATGTCTTTGGAGTGATCACAGGTCACGGGGAACAAACTCCGTACCTACTGCACCCGTGGTCAGGATCAAACCTGCAGCTCTGGCGCTGTGAGGCAGCAACTCTACCGTTGTGCCACCGTGCCGCCCAGTAAAAGTGTTTCATTTACTGATTCGCAAGTTGTGGCAACAGTTGCAATTATTGCCCCATGCATTCTTCACTCTTGTGGGTGAGCAAGCCTTATTGATACACGGCTAGTCTGAAGACAAGTCCCTGAAGGGACATTGACCTGATGCTGAAGGAACGGCCAACATATGTCTGACGGCAGATCACAGAATAAGTCAAGCTTGAAAGGGTTCAGAAAAGATTTACGAGGATGTTGCCAGGACGGGAGGGTGTGAGCTGTAGGGAGAGGTTGAGTAAGCTGGATCTCTATTCTATGGAGCATAGGACGATGAGGGGAGATCTTGTTTGCAGTTTGCCACAAGCCATGTGCGGGACACAGCGAACATGTGGAAGAAGGTGCTGTGGTCTGATGAGACCAAAATTGAAGTTTTTGGCCTAAATGCAAAATGCTATGTGTGGCGGAAAACTAACACTGCACATCACCCTGAACAAACCATCCCCACTGTGAAACATGGTGGTGGCAGCATCATGCTGTGGGATACTTTCCTTCAGCAGGGACAGGGAAGCTGGTCTAAGTTGATGGGAAGATGGATGGAGCCAATATTGACTCAAGGGGGCAGAATACTTTTGCACGCCACACTTTTCAGTTTTTTATTTGTAATAAAATTTGGAAACCATGTATCAGTTTCGTTCCACTTCACAATTGTGCACCACTTTGTGTTGGTCCATCACATAAAATCCCAATAAAATACATTTACGTTTGTGGTTGAAACGTGACAAAATGTGGAAAAGTTCAAGGGGTATGAAAACTTTTGCAAGCCACTGTATCTCTTTTCCCCAAAGATGCTGCATGTCCCGCTGAGATACTCCGGGATTTTGTGTCGCTCTGGGACGTAGTATAATGCCCGGTCAGAGGAACTGATGCGCTACGATGCTGTTCTTTCCCAAACAACCTCCATCCTGCTTCTGCCTGGCAGGGTGGCGAAAGAACTGGTTTATGAATGAACGAGCGGAGACTGTCCTGGAACAGAATCACGGAAGAACGTATGGGATCAGTGCTCCTAATGTAGGGTGGGGAGATTCTGGATCAGGATGGGAGGGAGCGGTTCTACAGACGTGCTGCAAAACAAATAGTGCTGGAGGAACTCAGCGGGTCAGAGGCGGCATCTATGGAGGGACTGGATGGGCGATATTTTGGGTCGGGAACCGTCGACAGGATGCATCCTCAGACGGAAATGTTGGGGGACCGTTCTAGGACATAAAGGGAGGGATAATTCTGGAGTTGAATGGGAGCGGCTCTGTTCTATAACAGGGATATGGGAGGGGGTGCTCGAGAACAGGAATATGGGGACCTGACTTTCTGTCCTGGGTTTCTTCCACTATCCATCCACAACGTGATGGTTGTGCAGCACAGTGGTAAAGTTGCTGCGCTGGACAGCGCCGGATACCTGGGTTCGATCCTGATTATGGGCGCTGTCTGTACGGAGTTTGTACGTTCTCCCTGTGGGTTTTCTCCCGGAGCTCCGGTTTCCTCCTACACTCCAAAGACGTGCAGGTTTGTAGGTTAATTGGCTTGGTATAATAGTAAATTGTCCCTGGTGTGTATGTGTAGGATAGTGTACGGGGATCGCTGGTCGGCTCGGATGGGTGGGTGGGCTGAAGGGCCTGTTTGCATGCTGTATCACTGTTGTGGATGGATAGGTCACGCTTCGGGTCAGGATCCGGCACTTTGTATTCAGCTCAGGATTCCAGCATCTACAGTCCCTCGGGCCTTCCATTTCGGGAATATAACCAGCGCTATAATGGGGATAATTAGAATCACAAAGCACACAGACCAATTCGCCCACTAGGACCGCACTATCCACTTAGTCCCACTCTTTTCTCACGGCTTTCCCCACTCCCACGAGAATGTAACCACTTCCTTTTGGAAAACCGCATTAGTTGCCAGCTTCTTCTTGTTTAGAAAGACAATTCCAGATGGTGACATTTTGACTCCAGCATTTTGTGTCTATCTTCAGTGTAAACCAGCATCTGCAGTTCCTTCGTACACATACCAAACATCTCCCCATCCTCAATGTCCGACTCAGGGATTGGTAGAAGACACGTTGAACACGCTGTCTGGTGGGAAGGGGGGAGGGGGGGTTTGAAGTTAGGGTTGACGTTATTATCGTGTTAATGAGGTGCAGTGAAATACTGGATGGAAGCTCACACCGAGCCAAAGGGCCTATTGTGTTATGATATTCCAGAACCCACTCCCTACACACGGGGCAATTAATGCCTTGTGGCCCCGCAGAGTCTGCACTGACCATCAATCTACCTTTCACAGCAGATCTAAGTCATCCCACTTTTTCATCCTCTCCCTGCACACGAGGGAGTGCCATTTACAGAGGCAAATTAATCTGCAGACCCGCACGTCTGTGGGATGTGGGTGGAGACCGCAGCACCGAGCGGGGACCCACGCAGTCACAGGGAGAACGTGCAAACTCCACACAGGCAACACCCGAGACCGGGTCTCTTGCGCTGTGAGGCAGCAACTCTACCACTGCCCCACCCAGCTTCTTGTCCTGGATGTCCATTCATGTCCTTGAGGCTGAGGATACCCCAGACAAAGCCAGCATTCATCCCTCAACCCTCATTGTCTCGAACTGGGAAAGGGGTACGAGTGAAGCACATCACATGCTTCGCCGACTGGGTCTGGACGACAGATTTCTTCAGAGGAGGACATTAAAGTATCAGCGAGCGTTCTGCCCATGTCGGTCAGTGTTACATAGACTTACATTTTACTTATTAAACACCAGATTGATTTACTTATTCAACTTTAAACTCTCAATAATTAAACAGGTTAATTACACTCTTCAGTCAGATACAAACTCATGCTTCTGAAGTACGCTCCATGCCACAGGTTATTAGTCCAGTTACAGTAGTTAACCGTTATCTAAATCCACGTGTTTTAAACAAGTTCAGGTTAGCTTTGACACAGGAGGGGGGTAGTTCCGCTGTTCCCCGCTCCAAGTGTTACAGCGTTGTGTCAGTAACTATACAAATTCACCACTGTTAAGGAATTAGTGTGTGAATTCTGTAACTAAGACACAAAACCATGTCTCTACTGGCAGGTTAGTTGTCCGTTCTGAGTTAACACGTTTCAGCAGAAGTCTTCAAAAGGCTCATGAGCGGA
The DNA here is from genome assembly GCA_963514005.1 of Raja brachyura. The sequence continues at coordinate 16,426,006 of OY740816.1, forward strand.
TGGGAGATGGGGCCATTGAATCAAAACACAGCCTTTCCAAAGTTGTTGCTCAGTGTGTACCTGTATCTCCTGCTTCATTACTCCAGCATAGAGTCCAGGAAGCAGCAAATGTGGAACGAGAAATTCGACTTTCAAATTAACTTTTTGGGAATCCTGCACCAGCACTCCCAATCCCTTTGCACCTCTGAATCCTGAATTCTCTCCCCATTTAGAAAATAGTCTACGTGTTTATTCCTACTACCAAAATGCACGACTCCACACTTTGCGACACTGTATTCCATCTGCTGCTACTCCTCCGCTCACTCTCCTAACCAGTCCAAGTCCTTCTGCAGAGTCCCTGCTCCTCGACCTATCTTTGTATCATCTGCAAACTTGGCCACAAAATCTTCAATCCCCTCATCCAAATCATTGACATCTGCAGTCTCTTGTGCATGTAACTGGCAAAGGATATTACAAATGGATATTTTCTCACATGGGTAGACTTTAGAGACATGGAGCGGAAACAGGTCTTCCAGCTCACCGAGTCCATGCCTGCCAGCAATCACCCCATACACTAACACTACCCAACACACTAGGGACAATTTTAGCAAAGCCAATTAACCTACAAACCTGCAAGTGTGGGAAGAAATGGGAGCACCCGGAGAAAGCCCACGCGGTCACAGGGAGAATGTACAAACTCCGCACAGACAACACCCGTAGTCAGGATCGACCCGGGTCTCTGGGGCTGTAACAGAGTACTATGTTCACCTATCTGTAGTGCTGCTGTTTAGGGAGGCGCAGTAAGGCAGCGGTAGAGTTGATGCCTTGCAGCGCCAGAGACCTGGGTTCGATCCTGACTACAGGTGCTGTGTGTAAGGAATTTGTACGTTCTCCTCGTTACTGCGTGGGTTTTCCACAGTTTCCTCCCACAATCCAAAGACAAACAGGTTGATTTGTCTTTGGTAAAAATAGTAAATTATCCCTCGCGAGTAGGACAGTGTTAGTGTACAAGCATCGCTGGTCGGCGCGGACTTGGTGGGCGAAGGGCCTGTTTCCGCACTGCATCTCTAAACTACACTAAAGTAAGAATTTCACTGTTACGTTTTGGGATGTGTGACAATGAAACACTTTTGGCTCTTGACTTGACACCGGAGGCTGTGATTGTGCGACATGGCTCCAGTACCCCTCTCTCTGCAAGCCCTTGAGTAAGCAGGGGGGTGGGAAATGGTTTGGATTCCCTTGTCCGAGGACAGGTTCATCCCATGCGTTCACCAGCCAGGCGAAGACTCCCGGAAGCGTACACTTGTTCTAACGAGCTTACCAGCAGTCCCGAACGAGACCGGTCCTCCAACAGGATTAGCGGCCCGCAGTCTGTCGTGTCCTGACGTGATTTTAAAGACAGTTCATGTAACAAAAAATAAAAGCACGGCATGCAAAAATAACAGTGTGCAGGTGGTGGCCAGCAAGCAGCCCATGGCAGCCACTCCGCCCTCTCCTATGCTACAGCACATCAAAGGCTCACAGTGTAAAACTGCACTAGGTGGCTTTAACATGCTGCTATGATGCAACACTATCGGTACGATGTGGGATTACAGTCACTGCTTAATTACTGTGCAGGTTAAAAAAAGGTGGCCCAGGGTTTGGTTTATTTTTAAAAGATAAGCAGAGTCAAAGGACTGGAAGTTGAATCTGTGTGTGTGTGTGGAGCAACTGGGATTGACTTGACTCCCCACTGTAGGGCTCTCTTGGTGCACAGCTCCACCAGTTGTACCTTAGACCCAGGGCTCCTGCACACCACAGTCTGCCCCCTCCATCTACTTTGCACTCACCTCTTCCTCCTCCTCAGACCCAGTGTCTTCACTGTCGGAGCGGGGGGCCACCTCGTACCTGCTCGGAAGAGGAGGGGAACAATTATAGGTGGAGGAGCGACCTGGGGGGAGGGGGGGAGGGGGTTGAGGGGAGCGCACGTTGAGACAGCTGTAACAGGTAGACGAGCGAGCTGGGGGGGAGGGAGTGTGCTCTCATAATTTTGCCTGGCTTAAAGGAGGTGCCAGGCCACCGGTTGCTGAAAACTTGAATTTGAAAGGTTGAGGAATTGAGGGATTTAGGAAGATGAGATAAATCCTTTGGGGGAAAGATTATTTAATTGGCACCTGAGGGGTAACTTTTTCACACAAAGGGTGGTGGGTGTCTGGAACGAGCTGCCGGAGCAGGTGGTTGAGGCAGGGGGTATCATATTATTTAAAAAACATTTGGACAGGTACATGGATAGGACAGGTTGAGAGGGGTATGGGCCAAACGCAGGCAGGTGGGACTAGTGTGGACGGGACATGTTGGTTGGTGTTGCCGTTGGGTCTAAAGGTCCGTTTCCACGCTGTATGACTCTGTATAACAGCGCCCGGCACGGTGGCACAGCGGTAGAGTTGCTGCCCCACAGCGCCAGAGACACGGGTTCAATCCTGACTACGGGTGCTGTCTGTACGGAATTTGTATTTTTTCCCCGTGACCTGCGTGGGTTTCCCCCCCCCCGAGACCTTCAGTTTCCACCCTCGCTCCAAAGACGCACAGGTTTGCAGGTTAATTGGCTTGGTATAAATGTAAATGGACCCTGGTGTGTGTAGGATTGTGTTAGCGTGCGGGGATCGCTGGTCGGCGCAGACCTGGTCGGCCAAAGGGCCTATCTCCGCGCTGTATTTCTAAACTAAACTCTACGACCAGTGTAGATCAACCATTGATCGCACTGAGTGGCGGGCTAGGATGGAAGGGCTGAGAGGCCTCTCGTGCACTCACCCAGGGTTCATTTCCAACCAGGTGTCCAGCTGTCCGGCCTTGGGGGCCTCGGCTCCGGACAGGATGCGGCCGCTCTCCACGTGGATCACCTTCACCGGCAGGTCACTCATCTGGCTCGTCTCGTCCAGCAGCTGAAGGGGACGGACAGATCCCAGTGACTGGAGCTCCCCCCATCGCGCCGGTCTCCACCAAACCCGCCCACTGCACCCCTACCCCCTTCCCCTCGCTCTACGTTGTCCTCACAGGTTCTATCCCGACACTGCAGCATTTCACGGCATGGAAACGCTGTCCCTTCGGCCCACCGGGCCCATGCCTACCATCAATAAGCTGTGAAGCTGCATAGTTGGTCTGCCGTGGCCTACAGGGGGAGCCGTCGAGCAAGTTCCCCGGCAGACCGCGGCCTGCATCAGGCAGCGAGCCAAGAACTGGGCGAACCAGGAACTGGGAGAATGGAGCCGGCAAAGATGAGGGACTCTACGGGCGAGGCCCATAGGAGAGGAGAGGGAACCAGGGTCTGGCCTACAGCACCCTCGAGGTTGACTGCGGTGGACACCCACCCCCCGGGGAACAAAGGTGGACGGGCGAGGAGTGGAGAGGGACGTGGGTCCGCTGGTTGATCTAAGGGAAGGTGATGACTGGAGGCCCTGCAGAAGCCTGGGGCTCACCAGGAACGGGAATCGCTCAGAACAACTTGAGGCCTGGACTGCACTTGGAAAGCGGCGCCAAAACATGGCGCCTCTTGCACGCGGGATCAGTGGACTATATCTGTACATTTGCTAATCGGGGATGTGCTTAGGTCTGGCAATACTCCACTCCATTGCTTGTCAGAGAAGAATTTCACTGTGCGTTTGTGCAAGTGACAATAAAAGCAGCATCGAGCCATTCTTCCCCATTCACCGGGGTAGCCAACAGTCCCGTATTAGCCGGGGCATCCCGTATATTGGGCTAAATTGGTTTGTCCCGTACGGGACCGCCCTTGTCCCGTATTTGCCCGCTACTACTCGGGTTGAGGGGACTGTCGGGTCGGAGCGCCGCGTCTGGCCCCGCCTCACCCGTCCCGACGTAGTGCAGTCCGTGGAGTGCAGCAGCAGCAGCAGCGCCTCGCCCGTGGCCCCGTTGGTCGGCAGCCCGGCCAGCTGTCCGGCCTTCGGACCTTCGCTTACCCCCCGACACCACCACCCCTCCTTCTCACGGCCGATCATCGGTTCATGAGTTGGACGGGGCGCTGGACTTTGCGAGCGACGTCGCGCGGGCCAAAACCCCTCAGCTGGCCCGCCGGCTGGGCTTTGTGTGCAGTCCAGCACCCGGGACCAACTCATCATTCACCCAGCCACGGCACAGTCGGTCAACGAATTGCTGTTGGGAATTTGTCCCTTATTTTGTGCTTCTGTCCCTTATTTGGGAGCGAGAAAATAGGCAACCCTGCCATTCACTCACCTCACCGTCAGGACCGACCACTGAGCCCAGGCCGTCCACGTTTTCCTGCTTCTGTTGAGACAAGGGAAGAGCTTAGACGGAGCAGCAGTGAGGACATGAGCCGCGGTAAAAACAGTGTGGGTGGCAGCCGGCACATGGGCCCACAGATGGCATAGACCCCACCAGAAGCACATGGTGACCCTGGAGAGGGTCTTCAGGGTCAAGCCTCTGCTCTACAAGGTCCACTTTATCTCAGTGAAGAGCAGAAAACCACTCGCTCTCCCATCTGTCCATCTGCCTCCTCAGATTCTGGTGAACATCTACCGCTGCGCCATCGAGAGCATCCTCACTAACTGTATCACAGTATGGGAAGGCAACTGCTCTGTCTCCGACCGGAAAGCACTGCAGAGGATGGTGAAAACTGCCCAACGCATCACCGGTTCCTCACTCCCCTCCATTGAGTCTGTCCAGAGCAAGCGATGTCTGCGAAGGGCACGCAGCATCGTCAAGGACTGCTCTCACCCCAGCCACAGACTGTTTACCCTCCTCCCATCTGGTATCTCCAGGTATCTCCGTTCCTGGACCAGCAGGTTCAGGAACAGCTTCTTCCTGGCGGCTGTTACCCTACTTAACACTGCACCTTGGTGATTGCCAGTCACCCCCCCCCGGACACTCCTTCCCCCAGTTGACTGATCTCCCTCCCCGGAAATTGCACTACTGCTACTGTATATACATATATATATTTTACAGTTCCATTAATCTGTGTTTGCACTTCTGGGTGAGATGCTAACTGCATTTCGTTGCCTCCGTACTTGTACACTGCACAACGACAATAACGTTTTGAATCCAAATCTGAATTTGATCTCCTGACTCTGAGTGAACAGGACATGGCGGAGTGGAGGAAGGAGTACAAGGTGGTACATTAAATTATGAGAGGCATAGATAGGATAGACAGTCACAGCCTTTTTCCCCAGGGTGGAAGTTTACTCGTTTGGTTTGGTTTAATTTGGTTTTCGTTGAGTTTATTATCACATGTACCGAGGTACAGTGAAAAGCTTTTGTGTCGTGCTAACCAGCCAGCGGAAAGACAGTATACAATTGCAATCGAACCGTCCACAGTGTACAGATACATGATAAAGGGGACAACATAAATAACATTCAGTACAAAATAAAGTCCAAGTAAAGGTAGTCCGAGGGTCTCCAATGAGGTAGATATTTGCTGAGGAAGGGAACAAAGGGGCAGGAAGGGGGGGGATACCGCCGGCTTGTAAGCTACCCAAGAGAAATACGAGGTGCTGTTCCTCCAATTTGTGTGTGGCCTCACTCTGACAATGGAGGAGGCCGAGGACAGAGAGGTCAGTGTGGGAATTGGAAGGAGAGTTAAAATGGTTGCCCATTGGGAGATCGCGTGGGCCTAGTAACGAGATGTGAAGTGATTTGGGACGAGGGCGTAGCGGTGGAGTTGCTGCCTTACAGCGCCAGATACCCGGGTTCCATCCTGACTACGAGTTCTGTCCGTACAGAGTTTGCATGTTCTCCCTGTGACCGCGTGGGTTTTCCCCGTGTGCTCCGGTTTCCTCCCACACTCCAAAGACGTGCAGGTTTGTAGGCTAATTGGCTTGGTGTAATTGTAACATTGTTAGTGTGTGGGATGGTGTTTGTGTGCGGGGATCGCTGGCCGGCGTAGGCTCGGTGGGCCGATGAGCCTGTTTCCGCGCAGTGTCTCTAAACCTCAGTGGCTGGTGCAGAGTGCTGGAGAAACTGGTGGGTCAGGTATGGAGGGAATAAACGGATGACTCTTCGGGTCGGGACCCTTTTTCAGACTCCATCAGGCTTGGACTAGTAGTTGTGAAAGATGCAACTAATCCAAGTCTTTCCTCCGGGTAAGAAGCTGTGAGGTGTCGTGTCTCTTCGACAGGCTCCCGCTGGAGTAACTGCTTCACCAACCTTCCTCTTCTTTTTCTTTTTCTTCTCCTTGGCGGCCTGGGCTGCCTTGTGCTGCCGCACCAGCTCCGTCAGGTTGGCCACGTACTCGTCCGTCTGCTGCAGCAGGTAGGCCAGGCGCCGGTCCTTCTTCTGGTCGATCAGCTTGCGGTAGCCTTCCTCATCCTCTGCCTGGAGGGGGGGGGGGAGAGAGATGGGAAGAGGGAGAGAAGGGGAGGGGGGAGGGGAGAGGGGTCGTGGAAGAGGGGGTGGGGAGAGGGGGGCGGGGAGAGGGAGAGAGGGGGAGAAGGGGAGCGGGGGAGAGAGGGGGCGGGGAGAGGGGGGGCGCGGGAGGGAGAGAGGGGGTGAAGGGGAGCGGGGAGATGGGAGAGGGGGGGAAGGGGAGAGGGGGCGGGGGAGAGAGGGCGCGGGGGAGGGGACAGGGAGAGGGAAAGCAGGGGAGAGGGGAAGAGAGGGGGCGGGGTTGGGGGAGCGGGGAGAGAGGGAGAGTGGGGGAGAGGGAGCGGGGGAGAGACAGAGAGGGAACAAGAGAGAGACAGGAGAGATAGAGAGGGGGTGGAGAAGGGAAACAAGGGAGAACGAGAGAGTGAGAGACAGGAGGTAGTTTCAACATGTTATACATCACCAGCGCAACCACAGGACAATATTGCTGACCCAATCAATCGCCCTGTGCCTCGTTTCCCCTCTTACCCCTGCATGAAGCTGGTTGGTGTGCAGGATGGGACTCAGCGCTGATACAACCCATGGGTGAAGATGGTATGTGAATACCAGTCACTGGGCCACCCCGGGCCTGTCTCCGTGTGGGTGCCCAGCGGCGGTGGGGACGGCTGCTACTCACCATCAGCCTGCGCATCCTCTCCTTCTCGATGCGCTCGTTCTCCTTCTTCTGCTCGCGCTCCGTGTTGGCGTGGTAGGTGGCCACGGCCTTGGTCAGCTTCTGCATTTTGCCCGTGACGGAGCGGTGGTACTCCTTGAAGTCCTTGGCGTGTTGCAGGATGCTGTTGAGGTATTCCTGGAGCAAGAACGAGTGGCGGGGTCAGTCGGGGGCCGCCCACAGCGATAAACGCACAGGCACTGCGGACAGACACTGCTTGGACATTTACTGTCCCCAGCTCCAAAACTACCCGGTCATCATCCAAACAGGGGGCCGCGGCCCGCGCTTAGCCGAACGGGAGACACAACGGAGTCAAGGGATATGGGGAGAAGGCAGGAATGAGGTACTGATCGTGAATGATCGGCCATGATCACAGTGAATGGCGGTGCTGGCTTGAAGGGCCGAATGACCTACTCCTGCACCTATTGTCTATTGTCCAACAGATTGTGGCTTCAGAGGGAGCCGGCCCCTGATCGCCTTCCGAAGATTGGGAGAATGATGCCAGCAACGACAGATGCGATGGGCAAGGAGTGAGGCCGGAAGGAGAGGGGACCGGGGTCTGGTCCACCGCACTCTGGAGGGCAGCTACGGGAGACTCTCACCCCCCCCCCCCCCCCCCCGGGGAACAAAGGTGGACAGGGAAGGGGGGGTAGGTGGTGTCCAAAGAAAGCGATGGCTGGAGGTCCAGCAACAGCTTGGAACAGGCGCCACTCAGAAGAATTAGAGCGTGGACTTTGGAAATCCTGCCAAAACATGGCGATTCTTGCATGCGGGCTCAGTGGGCTAATTCTGTACACTTTCTAATGGGGATTGGGGGGGGGGGGTCTGGCAATACTCTGAGCTGTTTGTATGAAATATAATGTCACCGTGTTGGCACTTTACACATGTGATGGACCCCACGGCTGTGAGCGGCAGATGCCTCCCAGAGGGCGGGGAGAGATGCCGGATCCTCGCAGCCGGACTCTGGGTCGGTGCCAGGGAGGCGTCAAGAGTGGACCCGGCGGCGGTTGTCCAGGGGATCGGGCAGTCGATGAGGGGCGCTGGCGGGTTGAGCACGGGACGGCGGGGTTGAGATCGAGGACGGTGGCCACGTGTGCGCTGGACGTGGGAGCAAAGGAGGAACGCCGAGAACGAAAGGGGGACCACAAATAGATGGTTTGTGTAAAATGGGGTAGTTTGCAGCCATGTCACTGCCCTTTATGTAGCAACTCTTTGCATACCCGTGGGTATGAAAAAGCAAGACTCACACAGTGAATTGTCACATGTATTCATTCATTCATTCATTCATTCATTCATTCATTCATTCATTCATTCATACCACTGAATGATTGAACCATGTCACAGAAAGTGATGGACAAGCTCTCCATAGAGAGGCTGCCCAAGCTGACAATGGTCTCGATTCTCTGCTCCGACGTTCACATTCACCTGGTGCTTCTGCCGGCGTTTCCGCTCCTGCTCGATCTTCTGCTGCTTCTCCAGTTTCTCGGTGATCCGCGCCTCGCGCAGCGACTGCCGCTTGCTGCGCTTGTAGGCTTTGGCATTGAGCGCCGTCTCCAGCGCGGTGTCCCTCCGCATGCACACCACCACCTCCTGGCGCAGCTGGCAAAAAACCCAAACGCACGGGAGGCTCGTCACGGCCAACGGGAGCAACGCGCGCCGCATTACACCCCCCGAGAGACGCCCACAACCCCTCAAAGCCATCCCATCCCCATGCTTGCCATTCTCACTGAAGGATGAACGCCACAACACTATCATGCAGCACGGAAACAGGCCCTTCGGCCCAACTCGTCCATGCCGACAAAAGATGCCCCAACTATGCGAGCCCCATTTACCCACATTTTGGATCATATCTGGCACGGTGGCACAGCGATAGAGTTGCTATCTTACAGCGCCAGCGACCCGGGTTCAATCCCGACTACAGGTGCCATCTGTACGGAGTTTGTACATTCTCCCTGTGACCTGCATGGGTTTTCTCCGAGACCTTCAATTTCCTCCCACACTCCAAAGACGTGCAGGTTTGTAAGTTCACTGGCTTGGTGTAAATGTAAATTGTCCCTAGCGTGTAGGATAGTGTTAATGTGCGGGGATAGCCGGTCGGTGCGGACTCGGTGGGCCGAAGGGCCTGTTTCCGCACTGTATCTCCAAAAAAAGTATCCCTCTAAACCTTTGTCATTCATGTACCTGTCTAAGTGTCTTTTACATGTTATTCAACCTGCCTTAACCACTTCCTGAGGGTGTTTGTTTGACCTGTGCACTCTCTAACATAATTTTTAACCAGTGCTGGAGTAACTCAGCAGGTCAGGCAGCATCTCTGGAGAACATGGATAGGCCATGGTTCAGGACCCGTCAGACTCCTGTCCTGAAACGTCACCTATCCATATTCTCCAGAGAGGCAGAGTGACCTGCTGAGTTACTCCAGTACTTTGTAACTTTTGCTCACGTTTGCAGCATCTGCAGTTCCTTGTTTCTTATCATTTTTAACCAACTGATTAAGCTGCACTGCCAAATCGTACCTGTGGGTGGTGCAGCTGAGCACTAGAGCAACTAGAAACTCAGTGCTGCCACCATCTGTACTGTTCAGGTACTGCAGCTTCCTGTAACTTGAGCTTTGATGGAACCAAATTGCAAAATGCTATTAGCTCCTTAAAAGTACCACAAAAGTTACCATATTATCTAAAAAAGATGATGTACTAATAACCATAATGTCAAAGTCCTTGAAATTACCCACTCACAGTGTTGCTTGAAAGATACAGCATGGAAGCAGGCCCTTCGGCCCACCAAATCCACACCGACCATCGATCACCCGTTCACACTAGTTCTATGTTATCCCTCTTTCTCATCCACTCCCTGCACACGAGGGGCAATTTGCAGTGGGACAACTAGCCTACAAATCCGCACGTCTTTGGGGCGTGGGGGGAAACCGGAGCAACCGGAGGAAACCCATGTGGTGTTACGGAGAGTGTGCAAACTCCACATAGACTGCACCAGAGGTCAGGATCGAACCTGGCGTTTTACACTCGTCATGCAGATTAAGTTAAATAGTCTAAAAATTAGATCTAGTATTTCAGAGTGAAATTTGTAAATGGCAATTAACCTGGGTGGATTCATTTTCAGTCTGAATCTGATGGACTTTGGTCAACCATAGTTTAGACTTTAGATATATAGTGGGCCGAAGGGCCTGTTTCCGCACTGTATCTCTAAACTAAACGAAAGGGCCTGTTCCACTTAAGCAACTTTTTCGGCGACTGCCGTCTCCCGGCATAGGTTGCCAACAATTTTCAACATGTTTAAAATTCAGCGGCGACCAGAAACACGCTACGACTCTTTGGGTGATTAGGAGACTACTCACGACCATACAGGCGACATGTTGCGAGGTGCAGCCTGTATGGTCGAGAGTAGTCACCCAAAGAGTCGTACATGCTGAAAATTTTCAGCGACTTGTAACGCCCTATGACGGGTGCCGGCAGTCACCGGAAAAGTCGCGTAAGTGGGACAGGCCCATTAAGGTGCATTTGTTAATCTTGTCACTTGTAGACAGCCGGGGCCACAGCTACCAGACGTGAAGGCACAACTTCCCTGGTCCAATACAAACCTGCCTCTGGAAGTTAAGGAGCCGCAGGGCCTTAAGCTCAATGGTGGCTTTGGTGCGGAGATCTCCTGCCAGTGAACCGGGGAGGTTTTCCAACTCCTGGATCCGATGGGAGATCCGTGCTTGCAGCCTGACAATTGACACAATTCAACATTAGCAGGGGATGGGGAAAGAGGGGTTGGGGGAGGAGGGGAGGGAGGTTGGATGGGGAAAGAGGGGGTTGGGGGAGGTGGGTGATGAGGGAGGGGGAGGAGAGGGGGTGGGGAAAGAGGGGGTTGGAGGGAGGTGTGTGAGGGGGGAGGGGGAGGAGAGGGAATGGGGAAAGAGGGGATGGGGAAAGAGGGGGTTGGGGGCAGGGTGGGGAAAGAGGGGGTTGGGGGCAGGGTGGGGAAAGAGGGGGTTGGAGGGAGGTGTGTGAGGGGGGAGGGGGAGGAGAGGGAATGGGGAAAGAGGGGATGGGGAAAGAGGGGGTTGGGGGCAGGGTGGGGAAAGAGGGGGTTGGGGGAGGTGTGTGAGGGGTATGGTGCACTATTCCTCACCGGTATTCGCGCTCCTGCAGCAGTTCGACGGGGTCGAGGCCTCGAGGCTTCTGTATGGGAGTGATGCGGTTCTGCTTCTGGTGGTGATGCACCATGGGTGGGGGCTGGGCGGGTTGCCCCGGTGACTGCGTCTGGGGAGGCATCACCGGGGAGGCGGCGGGGGGCACGGCGGGCGCGGCGGGGGAGGGGCGGCCCGTGGCCTGCGGGGGTGCCAACTTCTGCGGGGCCGTGGTGGGGGTCGTGGCGTTGGCCATGGGAGCTGCAAGACAGAGATGGTGGAGAGCGTGAGGATAAAGTCCGCGGTCGCCCCTCCCTCCTTCCATCCCCCCCCGCCCCCCGTCAATCAGCACCAATCACTACCACCAACTCCCCAGACCCAACCCCATCCATTCCTTCTCTCCAGAGATGCTGCCTGCCCCGCTGAGTTACTCCAGCATTTTGTGTCTATCTTCGGTTTAAACCAGTTCCATCCTACCCCACCTCTCCCATCCCATCATTATTTCTGGACTTTAGGGATACATCATAGAAACAGGCCCTTCGGCCCACCATGTCCACGTCGACCAGCGATCACCCCGTACACTAACACCATCCTACACACTAGGGACAATTTACTGTTAATAGAAGCCAATTCACCTACAAACCTGTATGTCTTTGGAATGTGGGAGAAATCCGGAGAAAACCCACGCGGGAGAACATACAAACTCCGTGCAGACAGCACCTGTGGTCAGGATCGAACGCGGGTCTCTGGCGCTGTGAGGCAGCAACTCTACCGCTGCACCACCGTGCCGCCCCCCCCCCCAGCTTCATGAAGATGAATGAAGCAGTGGAGGTGTCAGAGTTTTCTTTCGATGGATGAGCCAAACCATAAATGAATAGTTTCCCTATCTACAGGGCAATTCTGGTGGTTCTGAACAGTTCCACGGCGGCATTCCAAGAAGAACATCTACACTAGGGTCTCCTCGATATCCCACAGCTCCGTTCTTGCTCCCCCTCCCCCCATTCAAAACAAGGACAGAGTCCCCCTTGTCCTCACCTTCCACCCCATCAGCCGTCGCATACAGCATATAATCCTCCAACATTTTTCGCCACCTCCAACGGGATCCCACTACTGGCCACATATTCCCATCTCCACCACTTTCTGCTTTTCGCAGAGACAGTTCCCTCCGAAACTCCCTGGTCAACTCGTCCCTTACCACCCAAACCACCCCCTCCCCGAGTACTTTCCCCTGCAACCGCAGGAGATGCAACACCTGTCCCTTTACCTCCCCCCTCGACTCCATCTAAGGACCCCAACAGCCTTTTCAGGTGAGGCAGAGATTCACTTGCACCTCCTCCAACCTGTATCCGCCGTTCCAGGTGTCAACTTCTCTACATCGGCGAGACCAAGCGCAGGCTCGGCGATCGTTTCGCTGAACACCTCCGCTCAGTCAGCCTTAACCTATCTGATCTCCTGGTTGTTCAGCACTTCAACTCCCCCTCCCATTCCCAATCTGACTTTTCTGTTCTGAGACTCCTCCATTGTCAGAGTGAGGCCCAGAGCAAATTGGAGGAACAGCAGCTCATATTTTGCTTGGGTAGCTTACACCCCAGCGGTATGAACATTGACTTCTCTAACTTCAAATAGCCCTTGCTTTCCATCTCTCTCCATCCCCTTCCCCATGCCAGTTCACCCACCAGTCTTACTGTCTCCGGCTACATTCTCTTTGTCTCGCCCCCTCCCCTGACATCAGTTTGGAGAAGGGTCTTGACCCGAAACGTCGCCCATTCCTTCTTTCCAGACATGCTGCCTCAGTCGCTGAGTTACTCCAGCATTTTGTGTCTACCTTCAATTTAAACCAGGATCTGCAGTTCTTTCTTACACTAGTCCCACCTGCCTGTGTTTGGCCCATATCCCCCTAAACCTGTCCAATCCATATACCCGTCTAAATGTTTCTTAAACGTTGTGATAGTCATAAGGTCATAAGTGATAGGAGTAGAATTAGGCCATTCAGCCCATCAAGTCTACTCCGCCATTCAATCATGGCTGATCTATCTCTCCCTCCTAACCTTCTCCCCACAACCTCCGACACCCGTACTAATCAAGAATCTATCTATCTCTGCCTTAAAAATATCCACTGACTTGGCCTCCACAGCGTTCTGTGGCAAACAATTCCACAGATTCACCGCCCTGCCTCAGCTACCTCCTCTGCCAACTTATGTTCCAGGACAGGAAGCAATAAACCTCCACCGACCGATCGTCACATCACCAGGATTGTTGGGAACTACTCATTAGCTCAATTGCTCATCCATGGGCATTGAAAGGTTGAGAGGTGGCCAAATCCAAAGAGCATAAAAGTTCAAAGTGTTTGACTGCATAGATAATGAAAACCTTCTCTGGTTGTGAAGGATTTATCTCCAATGCTTTAAGGGCCTGTCCCACTTGGCCGTCATTTGCGCCTCATATGTAAAATAGGTCGACGAGTTGTGCGCACGGGTAGCGTGTGGGTAGCGCGGGAGAGGCGTGGAGGAATGTGGAGATGCGCAAGGTATCGCGCGGAGCGCCAGGATTTTGTGCTGTACGAAATCCTCGCGAGCTGCCTGCGTGACATATCGCGTACGCACTCTGGCGTCCCGACGTCTCACGTGTATCGTGTGGTGACGCATGGTTACGTCACAGTGCGTAACGTATTCTAATGACGTCACGCGCACCAGACGGCACGATGACGCGTGATTTGTGCACGACGTCGCGTCGACCTATTTTACATATGATGCGTAAATGAGGCACAAATGACGGCCAAGTGGGACGGGCCCTTTATTTAACTATGCAATCAAACTCTGTTACCATTCATTCTAAGATCCTTGGATGAGACCACTGAGACCACCTGCAGCTGAGCTCCTCCAGCGAACCTCTACAACTTCTCCACTCTTGTTGCTGCATTTGAATGCATCTCCCCCCCCCCCCCACCCCCCCCCCCAACCCCTCATTATGTGTAGTTTAATTTAGTTTAGAGATACAGGGCTGAAACAGACCCTTTGGTCTACCGTGTCTGCTTTGATCAGCAATCCCCATACACTAGCACTATCCAGCACACACAGGGGACAATTTATAATTTTACCAAAGCCAATTACCCTACAAACCTGTATGTCTTTGGAGTGTGGGAGGAAACCAGAGCACCCGGTAAAAACCCCACAAGATCATGGGGAGAACATGCAAACTCTGTACAGATAGCACCCATAGTCAGGATCGAGCCCAGGTTTCTGGCGCTGTAAGGCAGCAACTCTACCTTACCCCCCTAACACCTGAAATGTCACCGATCCATGTTCTCCAAGGATGCTGCCTGATCTGCTGAGTTACTCCAGCACTTTGTGTCGTTGAAATCAAACTCACTACACTTTCTCCACCTCTCTCCTCATCAGAAGGACAGCATCGCGGCACAGTTAAAGGATCCACTGCCTCCCAGCTCTGGAAGCCTGGGTTCGATCCCAACCTCAAGGGATGATAGTGTGGAGTTTGTACGTTCTCCGTGACCGCGAGAATTTCCTCCCACTTCTCAACCCAATGCCTGGCTAATGGACCTTTGTAAACTGTCCCCAGTGGGAATAAAAAATGGGATTAGTGTCAATGGGTGGCTGGTGGTTGGTATGGTCTCGATGGGCTGAAGGGCATGTTCCTGTGTCGTTCGACTCTGTGACTGTCTTAAAAACGCCTCGGAGCTCTGAGCACAAGGTAGAAGGATGAGGGGGGGACCTCATTGAAACCTACTGAATAGTGAAAGACCTGGATAGAGTGGATGTGGAGAGGATGCTTCCACTGGTGGGAGAGTCGAGAACCAGAGGCCACAGCCTCAGAATTAAAGGACGTACCTTTCGGAAGGAGATGGGTGGAATTTCTTTGGTCAGAGGGTGGTGAATCTGTGGATTATTTGTTGCCTCAGAAGGCTGTGGGGGCCAGGAGGCAGAGATTGATAGATATTTGATCAGTACTGATGTCTGGGAATATGGGGAGAAAGCAGGAGAATGGAGTTGAGAGGGAAAGATAGACCAGCCATGATTGGGAATGGGGGAGTTGGCTTGATGGGTCGAATGGCCTGTTTCTGCTCCTATCACTTATCAAGCGGAGTACAAGCTTGTGAACGGGCCCATCTCTTTGACTCTCTGTGAGGTACCCCTGCAACGGTCCCAAGAAGCCACAGAAGGCTGTGGAGGCCAATTCTCTGGATGTTTTCAAGAGAGGGTTAGATTTAGCTCTTAGGGCTAAAGGAATGAAGCAAATATGGTGGAAAGGCTGGAATGGGGTACTGATTGTGGATATCAGCCATGATCATATTGAATGCCGGTGCGAGTTCGAAGGGCTGAATGGCCTACTCCTGCAGCTATGTTTCTATGTTTCTCAGGGCCTTACCTTCGGGCCAGGGTTTGCACGGGCCACTGGGAGGCTGGCACTGCATTCCCTGGTTGACCCCAGCAGATCCAGGGGGCATCATGTTGGATCCTGCCATGCCTGTGACACAGAGGCGACGGGGGGAAGGGGGGGGAAAGAAAGGAGAAAGTCAAAATCAAAGCAGGTGCAGAGATGCGGATGAAATAAAGATAAACAGAGCAGGAGGAAATGGGGGATCCAAGATTTGGCAAGGGTTACACAAAAAGCTGGAGAAACTCAGCGGGTGCAGCAGCATCTAAGGAGCGAAGGAGATAGGCGACGTTTCGGGTCGAGACCCTTCTTCAGACTGGTCAGGGATCAGGGAAACGAGAGATATAGACAGTGATGTGGAGAGATAAAGAACAATGAATGAAAGATATGCAAAAAAGTATCGATGATAAAGGAAACAGGCCATTGTAAGCTGTTTGTAGTGTGAAAATGAGAAGCTAGTGCGACTTGGGTGGGGGAGAGATAGAGAGAGAAGGAATGCCAGGGCACGAGGGCTGAGGGAGAGGTGGGAAGGGGAGGAGGCAGCCTGGGTTAACAGAATTGAGAAAATTCAATGTTTAAGCCGAGAGGATGCAGTCTCCCCAAGCGGAATATGAGGTGCTGTTCCTCCAACTTGCGGTGTTGCTCACTCTGGCCGTGGAGGAGGCCCAGGACCGAGAGGTCGGATACGGAATGGGAGGGGGAGTTGAAGTGCTGAGCCACCGAGAGGTCGGGTTGGATATTGCGGACCGAGCGGAGGTGTTCGGCGAAACGATCGCCCAGCCTCCGCTTGGTCTCACCGATGTAGATCAGCCGGCATCGGGAGCAACGGATGCCGTAGATGAGGTTGGAGGAGGTGCAGGTGAACCTCTGTCGGACTTGCAAGGACTACTTGGGTCCCTGAAAGGAGTGGATGGGGGAAGGCGAAGGGACAAGTGTAGCATATAAGATTTGGCCAGTACTGGAACTGGTCAATTGCTTCTGCCGATCGGTTCTCTCTTTACCAATAGAGTTTAGGTTTACCATTGCCCGGGGAATCGAGAACCAGAGGACATAGGTTTAAAGCAAGGGGGAGGGGGGGGGGGAGATTTAATGGGAAACTTCTTTTTTTAACCAGAGGGTGGAACAAGTGCCAGAGGTGGTAGTTGAAGCAGGGTCCATCAAATTGTTTTTAAGAAGCATTTGGCCAGGTACATGGATAGGATAGATTTAGAGAAGATATGGGCCTAAAGCAGGCAGGTGGGATTTGTGCAGATGGAGCAGGTTGGCCAGCATGGGCAAGTTGGGCTGAACGGAATGTTTCCATGCAGTATGAATATGATTCTACGACGTGTACCTGAGATTCAGTGAAAAGCCTTGCTTTGAATGCTCTCCAATGAAATCAGATTTTATATAAGTATAATCAAACCAAATTCAAGTACAACAGATAGAGCAAAGAGAAAGATAGAGTGCAGAATATAGATTTCAGCAATAGAGCGTAACATTTCCAGACAAAGTCCACCGAAGATAGACACAAAATGTTGCAGTAACTGAGATGGTCAGGCAGCATCTATAGAGAAAAGGAATGGGTGATGTCGGGTTGAGTTCCCACTTATTTCCTATTTGATAAATGAGTTCTCTCTCTTTAAACTTTAGCGATACAGCGTGGAAACAGGCCCCTCGTCCCACCGAGCCCGCGCCGACAATTCATTTTGTGCATCAGCACCATCCCACAACTGGGGACAATTTACAATTTTACCAAAACCAATCAACCTACAAACCTGTGAGCCTTTGGAGAGTGGGAGGAAACTGGAGCACCTGGAGATAACCTAAGCGGTCACTGGGAGAACGTACAACGCCGGACAGACAGCACATTTAGTTGGGATCAAACCTGGGTCTCTGGTGCTGTAAGGCAGCAACTCTACCGCTGCACCACGAATCACATTATAGAGGGTGGTGGGTATTTGGAAGAAGTTCAGAGGAAATAGCTGCGGCAGGATCAATAACAGCATTTTAAAGATATTTGGACAGCAATATGGCTAAGAAAGATTCAGAGGGAGGTGCCAGAGAAGCAAGTTGAGCCAGGTTCAGAGGGATATGGGCTAAACGCAGGAAAATGGGACTTGCCTGTTCGGTATGGACAGGTTGAGCCAAATGGCCTGATTCTATGCTGTACGACTGTGACTTAAGGCCATGCACTTTCAACTATCTTCCCAATTAGTCCCACTACCCTGCTAGTTCCAGCCTGCCACCTTTTTCTTCCCATTTCTCCAATCCCTTTATGAAAGTTATGATTGGATTTGCTTCCATTGGCCCTTTCGACACTGCATGCCAGTTCCAAATAATAAACTGTGTAACATAAATTCCCCTGAACTCCCTATGGTTCTTTAGACAATTATCCTCAACCTGTATCCTCCAGCTACTGCCAATTTAAACAGTTTCTCTTCCCTTATCACATCAAAACCCATCATTATTTTGTACTGCAGCACATCTATCTATTGGTCTGGCAGCATTTTCAGCCAGGCTAATTTAGTTGAGTTTAGAGATACAGCACGGAAACAGGCCCTTTAGTCCACTGAGTCTGCACCAACCAGCGATCCCCACGCACTTGTTTTTGGTTCTTGTTTTAGCATCTGGTTCCAGGCATGCAGATTATTCGTGTCACCCTCTCTCATCTCTGATGCAAGGCAGACATTCTCTCCAGTTTAGTTTAGAGATACAGTGCAGAAACAGGCCCTTCGGCCCACCAAGTCCGTCCCGACCAGTGATCCACTCACGCTATCCTACACACACCAGGGACAATTTACAATAATACCAAAGCCAATTCACCTACAAACCTGTACGTCTTTGGAGTGTGGGAGGAAACCACAGCACCCGGGGAAAACCCACGCGGTCCCAGGGAGAACGTACAAACTCGGTACAGACAGCACTCAGGATGGAACCGGGTCTCTGGCGCTGTGAGGCAGCAACTCTACTGCTGCGTCGCCTGATGGTAAAGTATTTTGTGACTTGTGTTATATATGTATTGCACGCAGAGCCGAATATTGTGGATCGTTAAATGCTTGAGCCGGGATGAGGTGCGGGTGAGTTGGTGGGACCAGCACACATTTCTCATCAGTCACAGGCTGGAGGTTCCTTACGTCTCAGCAAGCAGACCAGTGCCAGCAGTCACAGAGTCATACAGCACGGAAGCAGGCCCTTCGGCCAACTTCTCCATGCCGGCCAAGATGCTCCATCTACACTAGTCCCATTTGCCTGTGTTCGGCCCATATCCCTCTAAATCTTTCCTATCCATGTGCCTGCCCAAATGCCAATTAAATGCTGTTATAGTGCCTGCCTCAACTATCTCCTCTGGCATCTCGTTCCATCTGCCCGCCACCCTGTGGGTGAGAAAGTTGCCACCCAGGTTCCTTTTAAATCTTTTCCTTGTTACCTTACATTTATATACTTTGGTGTTTGATTCCCCAATCCTGGGTAAAATACAGACTCTCTAATCTCCTTACGATTGTATACAGCTCTGTAAGATCATCCCTCAGCCTCCTGCTTTCAAAGTCTTGACCTGCTCAACCTCTCCTTACAGCTCAGGCCTTTGAGACCAGGCAACATCCTCGTAGATCTACCCTGCACTCCTACACTGTTATTATCAGGCTTCTGAACGGTCCTTCCATAAGTCATGGTACTACTTACAATAGATAATAGACAATAGACAATAGGTGCAGGAGTAGGCCATTCGGCCCTTCTAGGCCAGCTCAGCCATTCAATGTGATCATGGCTGATCATCCCCATCCAGTACCCCGTTCCGGCCTTCTCCCCATATCCCCTAACTCCGCTATTTTTAAGAGCCCTATCTAGCTCTCTCTTGAAAGCATCCGGAGAACCTGCCTCCACCGCCCTCTGAGGCAGAGAATTCCACAGACTCGCCACTCTCTGTGAGAAAAAGTGTTTCCTCGTCTCCGTTCTAAATGGCCTACTCTTTCTTCTTAAACTGTGGCCCCTGAGTTCTGGACTCTCCCAACATCGGGAACATGTTTCCTGCCTCTAGTGTGTCCAAGCCCTTAACAATCTTATATGTTTCAATGAGATCCCCTCTCATCCTTCTAAACTCCAGAGAGTACAAGCCCAGCTGCTCCATTTCTCATACCCATACCTCACCTCTACCCCATTGCGGAGATTGGACCTTGTCTATGGACCTGCCGCGCTACATCGCAGGGTGATCCAAACTGAACGCCGAGGCTTCAATTATTGCAGTCCACACAAATTAAAAGCGTGAGCCATCGTGAGTTGAAAGTGGTTGTTACCGAGTGGCCTGTTGTAGTTCCCTGGTGCGGGGACAGACGCTGCTCCAGTGGCGGGGATGGAGGGGGGAGGTAGAGACTGCATCTGCTGCTGCATCCCAGGCGGGGGTCTCTTCCCTTGCACTGCCAGCTGGAGGTGGTCCGGGATGGGCTGCCCTCTCGCCAGCATCTTGTACGCCATGATCTGTGCCCGCAGCTGATGAAGCTGGCCTTGGTTGAATGGCGAGGGTCCACGGTTCTGCTGCCCCACGCTCTGGATCTCCCCTCCGTCCATGGGGAGACCCCCTGGTCCGGTGGGCATGGGTGGTCCCGACGGCGGGCCGTTGGCGGGCACGGGGCTGGGGGCGTGCTCGGGACCCCCCAGAGGAGAGGGGTAACCTGAAAGTGAAGGATAGTGGCAGATTACATCTGTGCTTTATACTTGCAGTAGCTCACATGCACAAAATGGCCAAGGAAGTGTTGCCAAACTTCATCTCAATCAACAGCACGTAATATTAGAAGAAAGGCCATCAAAACTTTAGAGATACAGCGAGGAAACATAGAAACATAGAAAATAGGTGCAGGAGGCGGCCATTCGGCCCTTCGAGCCAGCACCGCCATTCATTGAGATGATGGCTGATCGTCCCCTAACAATAACCCGTGCCTGCCTTCTCCCCATATGCCTGGATTCCACTAGCCCCTAGAGCTCTATCTAACTATCTCTTAAATCCATCCAGTGACTTGGCCTCCTTTGCCCTCTGTGGCAGGGAATTCCATAAATTCACAACTCTCTGGGTGAAAAAGTTTTTTCTCACCTCAGTCTTAAATAACCTCCTCTTTATTCTAAGACGGTGGCCCCTGGTTCAGGACTCGCCCAACATTGGGAACATTTTTCCTGCATCTAGCTTGTTCAAACCTTTTATAATTTTATATGGTTCTATAAGATTCTATAAGAGGAAACAGGCCCTTCAGCCCCCCAAGGCCGCGCTGACTAGCAATCAACCCGTGCACTAACACTATCCTACACACTTGGGACAAGTTACAATTTAACCAAAGCCAATTAACCTACAAACCTGTACGTCTTTGTGGAGTGTGGAGCACCTGGAAGAAACCCAAGCTTTCAGAGGAAGAATATACAAACTCCTTGCAGACACCACCAGTAGTGAGGATGGAACCCGGGTCTCTGGCACTGTCAGGCAGCAACTACCGCTGCGCCACCGTGCCGCCCAGTCAGAGAGGTAAAGGGGGGAGGGGGGGAAGTTGGGACAAGGCACTGCTTAGTGACTGAATTCTAGGGATAAAGATCCAGGCAGATAAAGCCATGTAGATCTGCAGATGCTGGAAACTAGAGTAAAACACAAGGTGCCTGAGTAACTCAGTAGCATCTGTGCAAGGCAGGTGACATTTTAGACTTAAGAATGGTCCCAACCCGAAAACTTAGCCTGTTCATTCCTCCCACAGATGCTGCCTGATCCCGAGTTGCTTCAGAGGACCAATGTGTTCTGCTGCCACAGGGAATTAAAATTGGGAATATGGAAGAGGACGAGAGGGCGATCAGCGGGTGGAATTTGCCCCCTGCAGTCAGGGCTCTGGACCACCAGGCTGGCTGGAGCCGGCAGATCCGTTCCCATGGCTGACTTCTGCGGCCGACTTTGCATGCAAAGCCCCCAAGGCCTTGACCTCGGTTGATCCGGCAAAGTGGAGAATCCAGCAAGGCTTGGCAACCAAGGGAGTCCACAAATCGGTGGTGGACCTGTATACGTAAACACAATCAAGTCAGAGACAAGCACTAGAGGTAGAGCAAAGGGAAGATTGAGAAGTGGAAGCTCAAAAGATGAGGGAATATTATAGGTATCACCGGTGGAATTATGTGTTGTGTTAAATGGGAGACAAAGGGGCGGCGTTGTGTTGTAAGTGTCGCACCTTGCGAATGCTGGTCCATGGGGCTGGGCGGTGGTCCCATCCCGCTGTTTGGGCCTGACCTCATGCCCATGGTCTTCATCTGACTGAAGCGCGCATCCTCGGGCATCACCTTCTCATGCATCGACTCCATCGCCTGCGGAGAAACAAGACGTTGGGAGGAAGTGAACCCTTTCAGCAGCAGAGAGCTGCAGCACACGGCCCGGCCCACCCACCCACCCACATCACAGCCTGCTGGTGCTGTGTGGAGCTGGACAACCCTAGCAAACAGGGGCAACGCCAACGAGGAAGGGTTTGTATCTGAATGTGTGTGTGTGTGTGTGCGTGTGTGTACGTGTGTGTGTGTGTGTGTGTGTGTGTGTGTGTGTGTGTGTGTGTGCGCGTGTGCGTGCATGGGCGTGTATGGGCGTGTATGTGTGTGTGTATATGTATGTATGTGTGGGTGTGTGTATGTATGTATGTGTGGGTGTGTGTATGTATGTATGTGTGTACATGTATGCGCGTGCATATTTACATGTGTGCATGTATGTGTGTGTGTGTATGTGCATGTGTATGTATGTGAGTGTATATGTATGTAAGTGTATGTATGTGAGTGTGTGTACGTCTGCGAGCGTGTGTGTGTGTGTGTGTGTGTGTGTGTCTGTGCGTGTGCCTCCTTGCCAATGAACCTACAAACCTGCATGTCTTTGGGGGCATTTTTGGAGGAGACCGGACCACCCGGAGGAAACCCACACGGTCACCGGGAGAATGTACAAATTCCGTACAGTCAGCACCCATAGTCAGGTCGAATCTGGGTCTCTGGCGCTGTAAGGCAGCGATTCTACCGCTGCGTCACCGTGCCATGCTCACAGTTCCCATGAGAGGTGTAGCATTTCAGGTTTATATACTGAATGTTTTGCACGATCAAGGTGATACGCAGTAAAGTATGATGGGTAAGGAGCTTTTCTAACTGGTCATAGATTAGGGCATTATACAAACAATATGTATAGGCAAGAGTATGGTAGAACATGACATACAGGAATATAGTGCAGAGTGATGTGGGCATAACACTGAGGGTTATAGTGATCATAAGTAGCATGCCCGGGATAAAAAATTCAGACAGGATACAGGCAAGAAAATGTGGATCTTTACATGCTTTAAGGGCCTGTCCCACCAACATGTGACTCCATGCAGTGAGCGCGACCAAACTGGCAGCAGAGGCTGCGCGGAGGTCAGGTGAGTGGCGCGACACGGCGCGTAGTTGGAGCGAAGTCCGCGGTAAGTTCGCAAGTCAGAGAGGGACACACAAAGAGGGGCACGGAGGCACACAGAGAGGGGCACGGAGGCACACAGAGAGAGGGTCACGGAGGCACATATAGAGGGTCACGGAGGCACGGTGTCGAGGCGGTGCGCACGTCCTCGATGCGGCTGCGGGTCGACAAGCCATTGCCGCGCGGAAGTTCTGAACACGGTCAGTTTTCCGGAGCCCCGCGCGATGTCGGGACCAACTGCACACAACTTCATACGGCTCCAGCGATGGAAGTGGGACCGGCCCCGCGAGGTCGCGCTCACCACATGGAGTCGCATGCTGGTGGGACAGGCCCTTTACATTCAGTTTATTGCACTGTAATGCTGTGTAGCAGAGGTTACTGGTGGCAAATTAAACTGCCAGGCTATATGCAGAATGTTGCTTACAATTTCCAAATATATTGAATCTTGCAGGTATGAAGGAAGCATTTGTCCCATCATGTTTGTACCAGTGTGTTTAAAGTATGATCAGTCATGTTCTCGTTCCCTAAGCCCTGAACTATTTAAAGAATCTATGTAACTTCCTTTTCAAGGTTCCCCTCAGCTCTGCTTCTTCCAAACTTTCCAAATCAGAGCAGTTGGGATTTAAAAATGATGGGAAAGTCATTTTTCCCTCTCTCGTGTGTTGTAACCATTATTACGGCCAACGTGGCCTCACCAATGTCTTGTATAACTGCAACATGACCTCCCAACTTCTGTCCTCAATGATAGACACAAAATGCTGGAGTAACTCAGTTGGACAGGCAGCTCTCTGGAGAGAAGGAATGGGTGGCGTTTCGGGTCCAGACCCTTCTTCACACTGATCTGTCACTCTGAAGAAGGGTCTCGAACCGAAACGTCACCCAGTCCTTCTCTCCAGAGATGCTGCCTGTCCCGCTGAGTTACTCCAGCATTTTGTGTCTATCTTTGGTTTAAACCAACATCTGCAGTTCTTTCCTACACAAACACACGTGTACATATACACACACCAACACCAACATAACACTTTATAAACACAATGTTTGAGAAGGAACTGCAGATGCTGGAAAATCGATGGTAGACAAAAATGCTGGAGAAACTCAGCAGGTGAGGCAGCATCTCTGGAGTGAAGGAAATAGGCAACGTCTCGGGTCGAGACCCTTCTTCAGACCTTTTCTTCACTCCATAGATGCTGCCTAACCCGCTGAGTTTCTCCAGCATTTTTGTCTAATTTATATACACACAAACATACGTGTGTGTATATATATACTCTACATGTGTATGTACATCTATGCACACACACGCATAAATGTATATTTATACACACATATGTTCTACACACATATATGTCTATACATGTCTATATACACACACATATATACTTTCTTTTTCCGTTTATTATATTGTTTATAGTTTACATATTCGAGTTTGCCCGCCCAGAATGGAAGGAGTCGGTCGGAGGCTGGTGAGCAGACTGGCTGCGGGAGCCAGCGCAGTGCCACGAAGGTGGAGGCCCTGTTGCCAGGTCGACCCTGCAACATCTGCAACTGGCCTTCATCCCCATACTGACAACGACATGGGACTTGCAAATGGCGCCAAACAGGCAACTCTGTATACTGTTTCAGTGTAATACTGCTATACAATTGTACTGTATCTGAGATGCTTATCCAAGATGTGTCTTAGTGCTGTTTAGGAAGGAACTTGTTTAAAACAAAGATTGACACAAAAAGCTGGAGTAGTTCAGCGGGACAGGCAGCATCTATAGATAGACGTTCGGGTTGAGATCCTTCTTCAGACCGAAGTTTGCAGTCTGAAGAAGGGTCTCGACCCGAAACGTCACCCATTCCTTCTCTCCATAGATGCTGCCTGTCCTGCTGAGTTACTCCAGCCTTTTGTGTCTATCTTGTATCCAAATGCTTATGTATAGTGATATTTGTACCGAACTGTGTACAAGATTGAATTTCACTGTACCTCAGTACAAGTGACAATAAAGTTCCATGCCGTACCTTATGAAGCTGATGGATGCTCTCCGCAGGGTATCCCCCGGGTCCCTGAGGTGTCATGGAGTGAGCAGAGGGTGGGGGCCCAGGGCTGGGGCCCATCATACTGTGTGCCGAGCCGGGCGAGGGGCCGGGGCTGGGGCCCAGCATGGAGCCCGGCGAGGGGCCTGGTCCCGGGGAGGGCCCTGGACGAGGTGTGCCTCCCATCGGAGGGTCCGGAGTGGACATCTTCCAGCAGCACCCTCTGACAAATCACTGCCTGTAAACAGAAAGAAAGACAGGGTTTAACCACAGAGTGTAAAGACAAGGAACTGTAAGTGCTGGTCTACAAAACAAAGACACACAACGCTGGAGTAACTCAGCGGGTCAGGCAGCATCCTGGGAGAACATGGACAGGTAACGTTTCGTGTTGAGACCCTTCTTCAGACTGAATTGGTTCAGAATCAGTAAATGGATGGTTGGTATGGAGTCAGTGGGCCGAGGAGCCTGCTTCAAGGTGTTGAAGAAGGAACTGCAGATGCTGGAGAATCGAGGGTAAACAAAAGGCTGGAGAAACCCAGCGGGTGCAGCAGCATCTAAGGAGCAAAGGAGATAGGCCCTTCTTCAGACAAGGCTGTGCATGACTCTAATCCCAATAATTGACTCTGATTTTATGACTCAAATCCCAATAATTAATTATTTTTTAAATGATCTACACCATTGCCCCTACCTTAAAGCAGTCTGTTACATACCAAGGCCCAAACACCATAGATACTCCACTTATGTACATTACTACAGTACAATAAAGTAATTTATTTTCTCAGGTTCCCCTCATTTTTATTCAGCTGCCTTCAGTTAACATATTCCAGCTGCTTGCCTTAGAGAACTAGAGGACATAGGTTTAAAGTGAAAAATCTGAAGGGCAACCTTTTCACACGGAGGGTGGTGGGTGTATGGAAGGA
This sequence comes from Raja brachyura, assembly GCA_963514005.1. The sequence goes on from OY740816.1 coordinate 16,451,883, forward strand.
GGTGGTTGAGGCAGGTACTATTGGAACATTTAAGAAACAATTAGGATAGGACAGGTTTCGAAGGACATGGGCTGAACGCAGGCAGGTGGGACTAGTGCAGATGGGGCGTGGTGGTTGGCGTGGGCAAGCTGAGCCGAAGGGCCTGTTTCCATGCTATGGTTAATTTCCTGGCAAGTTAAGGCTATTATTGTCACCACTTTATGCTGGTTACCAATGCAGATGAAAATTACAAGGTTATGAAAATTAAACAATGAGACTAATTCACTCCCTTACTCAGCAAAGAGCACACTCGGTAAGCTGTGCTAAAACGTGCATATATGTGCAGCAAAACATGGCGTGCCAATTGACAAGTAACATCGGCGGAATGAAAGCACCAGGCGACGTCCATGCCCAAAGAGAGTTCGACACCCGCCCATGATGTTCACCAGCCCCTGTCAACACCATGTCCCCATACCACCAGCATTCACGAGGGCACAAACACCACAGAAACCACCTACTAGCACCATACGTCAGCACAGTGTCGCAGCGGCTAGACCCCTGCCTCACAGCGCCAGTGACCCAGGTTCAATCCTGACCTCGGGTGCTGTCTGTGTGTGGAGTTTGCACGTTCTCCCTGTGGCCTCTGGGTGCTCCGGTTTCCTCCCATGTCCCAAAGACGTGTGGGGTTTGTAGGTGAATTAGCCCTCTGTAAATGTGCCCCTTGTGTGCGGGGAGTGGGTGAGAAAGTGGAATAACATTTTAAAAATAAGGGTACACAAAAGGCTGGAGAAACTCAGCGGGTGCAGCAGCATCTAAGGAGCGAAGAAGATAGGCGACGTTTCGGGTCGAGACCCTTCTTCAGACTCATAATAGAGGAGTATTCTTAGGGGCCAGGAGCCACCGTTTAAGAATAAGGAGTAAGCCATTTAGAACAGAGATGTGGAAACACTTTTTCTCACGGGGAGTGGTGAGTGTGGAATTCTCTGCCTCAGAGGGCGGTGGAGGTGGGTTCTCTGGATGCTTTCAAGAGAGAGCTAGATAGGGCTCTTAAAAATATCGGATCAGGGGATGTGGGAAGAAGGCAGGAACGGGGTGCTGGCTCGAAGGGCCGAATGGCCTACTCCTGCACCTATTGTCTGTTGACATAGAACTAGTGTGAAAGGGTGATCCATGATCAGCGTGGACTCTGAACGGGTTCAGACTCAAAACATCACCTACCCATTTTCTCCAGAGATACTGCCTGACCCTCTGAATTACTCCAGCATTTTGCCTATCTGTGAGCCTTTCAATCAATCAATCAGAGAGCACATCAGACACTGGATATCTAGGGATGAGTGCCCTATTTTTTTTTTTTTTTTACACACTAAAGTATTTTTAGCATCTACAAGACACAAGTTATAAGTGTGATGGAATACTCCACACTAGCCTGGATGAGTAAGGCTTCAAAAACAATCAGGCAGCTTTAACACCATGCGGAATTGCTTGCATGGCACCCCACCCACCACAATAAGCCTTTGTTCCCTGCACCCATCGTGTATGTAGCTGCCATATGCACCACCTATGCCATGTACTGCAGATAGACACAAAAAGCTGGAGCAACTCAGCAGGACAGCCAGCATCTCTGGAGAGAAGGAATGGATGAGGTTGTGGGTCGAGACCCTTTTTCAGGCGAGTTTAAACCAGCATCTGCAGTTCCTTCCTACACAAAGTACTGCAGATATTTGCCTGGCCAACTCCAGTGTTACACAGCGCAAAACAGGCCCTTTGGCCCAGCTTGCCCATGTTCATCTACACTAGTCCCACCTGCCTGCGTTTGGCCACATCACTCGAAAACCTTTCTTATCTGTGTACCTGTCCAAATGTATTTTAAACGTTATGATAGTTTCTACCTCAAATACTTCCTCGGGCAGCTCGTCCCATAAACCCGTCGTCGTATGTGTGGTTAAAGTTGCCCCTCAGAATGGTCTGATAACGGCGAAAAAACTAATACTCAAATTTTGGAAACATACATCTGCCCCTACTCTCAAAATGTGGATTACAAACATGTCTGAGATGCTACATCTTGCAAATATGCGACTTGGCTTAGCAGAAAAACCAGAGCATTTTTCGAAGACATGGACACCATTCATTGATTTATTACAAGAATAGTATGGTGCAACACAATTTTGGAGTTAAATCTATTTACGGGGTGGGTGATGGGTTAGGAGGGATGCGAAGCAGGTATATCACCACCTTTTGTTTTTCTTTCGGTTTTTACCTTTTTATTTCTCTACATCTTTCTTATTTATTTTACTCACTCTTTGGCTACACCAATTCGATAGTCTAGGGGTTCTATTCTTGCACGTCCACTTTTTTTTCTCTTTTGCTTTCTCTCTCTTCTTTTCTTTCATCTTCAGTTAAAAATTAAAACTGGAGCTGTATAATAATTGTATTATGTCATATGCCGCTGTTTACATTTTTGTACACTGCTTCTAATAAATAAAAAATAAAAAATAAATAAAATAGAAAGTTGTCCCTCAGGTTCGGGTTCTATCCTACCCAGTTGGAATAATTTGCAGAAACCAATTAACCTACAAACCTGTATGTCTTTGGCGTGTGGGAGGAAACCGGAGCGCCATAGAGAGAACGTGCAAACTCCACACAGATAGCACCCATAGACTGGATGGAACCCGGGTCTCTGGCAATGTAATGCAACAACTCCACCGCTGTGTCACCGTGCCACCCCCTGGTGTCTGAACGCAAAAAGACTAACTTGGTCATTGCCATACTGCAGATTGTGAGATCTTCCTGTGTGAAATGTTTGGCTGTTGAGTTTCCAACATTCAAACACTGCCCACACACATAGCTTCTGGACTTCCCATGGAGTGCGAAACGTACACACAAATTCAAACCCTTCTTACACCCACTGGATCAGTCGGCTGTTGAGAAATCACACAGAGAACATTATCTGCAGTTGGCTGCTCTGCAGAGACCCATGTGATTCATGGCTCTTCAGCTGTGCAGGAAGGAACATAGGAACAAAGCATTAGTGAGACGAACAGGAATAGGTCGTGCAGAGTGCTCAGCCTTTCTCAGCTAGTTCTTGGCTGAAGATAGACACTCAGCCGGTCACACAGCCTCTCTGGAGAGAAGGAACGGGTGACGTTTCGGGTTGAGACCCTTCTTCAGTCTGAGAGTCTAGGGGGAGGGAGATATGGACAGGTGAGGTGTGAAAAGGACAGATCAAAGCAGATAATGATGAAGGAAATGTACAATGGTTTTGGGTTAAACGTGGTACATTTCCTTGAACATTGTCTGCTTTGATCAGTCCTTTTCACACCTTACAGCTCTGTGCACACTTCCACATCTGCCAGGGGTAAACGGGACGAAAAAGGTTGGGAACCCCTGTTTAAACAGGCCCTTTGGCCCACCTAGTCCGTGCTGACCAACAATCACCCCGTACACTAGCACTATTCTACACACGAGGGACAATTTACAACTTATAGAAGCCAATTAGCCTACAAACCTGTACGTCTTTGGAGTGCGGGCGGAAACCAGAGCGCCCGGAGAAAACTCAAGCGGTCACAGGGAGAACATGCAAACTCCATGCAGACAACTTCCATAGTCAGGATCTGGCGCTGTAAAAGACAGCAACTCTACCGCTGTGTCGAACACTGTGCCGCCTAAATTACTCAGCACAGAACATTACAGTGGAAATATTAAATGGAATTCAGCGAGGTTTTAGGGTACGCCACAGATTCCACCAAATACATGCAATAATTGGGGAGGAGAATTGTTCATGGGACGAGGATATGTGATAGGTCAGTTGGAAATGATTTATTGTGCTGGAATTCAATGTAACGGGAGAGAATGGGAAGTGGATTGGAATTTGGTGATTAGATTAGGTACGCACTGAGGTGCAGCCAACTGCACACAGCGAGGCTTGGATCGGATCTGACAAGCAGGCTACCCGGCACATACACTTCAGGCACAATTTGTGTCTCGTTGACAGTTATTGTCCATGGGAGGACAGGCCGCAGAATCACAGGAAAACATACCCCCTCGCTATTTCTCTGTCTCTCACCGTCTCTATCTATCTACCTCTATTTCTCCCTCTCTTTCTCTCTCTATTTCCATCTATTTCTCTCTTCTCTATTTCTGTCTATCTCTATTTCTGACTCTCTCCCTTTGTTTCTTTCTCTATTCTCTCTCTTTCACTCTCTCTCTATTTCTCACTCTCTCTCTCTCTCTCTCTCTCTGATACAACCGCCCCCAAAATCAAACTCAAATTATCTAAAGCAGCACAGTGGCGCAGCGGTAGAGTTTCTGCCTCACAACGCCAGAGACCAGCTCCAAACCTGACTATGGGATCTATGGGCTCCATAGATGCTGCCGCACCCGCTGAGTTTCTCCAGCACTTTTGAATACCTTTGATTTTCCAGCATCTGCAGTTCCTTCTTGAACAACTGACTATGGGTGCTGTCTGTATGGAGTTTGTACGTTCTCCCTGTGACCACATGGGTTTTCTCCCAGTGCTCCAGTTTCCTCCCACAATCCAAAGACGTACAGGTTTGTAGGTTAAATGGTTTCAGTAAACATAGAAATCAGGTGCAGGAGTAGGCCATTCGGCCCTTCGAGCCTGCACCGCCATTCAATATGATCATGGCTGATCATCCAACTCAGTATCCCGTACCTGCCTTCTCTCCATACCCTCTGATCCCCTTAGCCACAAGGGCCACATCTAACTCCCTCTTAAATATAGCCAATGAACTGGCCTCAACTACCCTCTGTGGCAGAGAGTTCCAGAGACCCACCACTCTCTGTGTGAAAAAAGTCCTTCTCATCTCGGTCCTAAAGGATTTCCCCCTTATCCTTAAGCTGTGACCCCTTGTCCTGGACCTCCACAACACCATATAACCATATAACAATTACAGCACAGAAACAGGCCATCTCGGCCCTTCAAGTCCGTGCCGAACAACTTTTTTCCCTTAGTCCCACCTGCTTGCACACATACCATAACCCTCCATACCCTTCTCATCCATATGCCTATCCAATTTATTTTTAAATGATACCAACGAACCTGCCGCCACCACTTCCACTGGAAGCTCATTCCACACCGCTACCACTCTCTGAGTAAAGAAGTTCCCCCTCATGTTACTCCTAAACTTCTGTCCCTTAATTCTAAAGTCATGTCCATCGGGAACAATCTTCCTGCATCTAGCCTCTCCAACCCCTTAAGAATTTTGTAAGTTTCTATAAGATCCCCCCTCAATCTCCTAAATTCTAGAGAGTATAAACCGAGTCTATGCAGTCTTTGTTCATAAGACAGTCCTGACATCCCAGGAATCAGTCTGGTTAAAAAGTTGTAAATTGTCCCTAGTGTGCTAGCATGCATGGTGATCACTGGTCGGCGTGGGGTTGGTGGGCTGAAGGGCCTACTTCCACCCTGTATCGCTAAAGTAAAAGTCTAAAGTAGGCAGCATTGTCTTTTGAAGATAATGAACTGGTTATATCTCAGGGCCTGATAAGACTAGTTCAGTTTACTTTGGAGATACAGAGCATAAACAGGCCCTTTGGCCCAGCGAGTCTGCGTGAACAGGGATCACTGCACACTAGCACAATCCTACACACACCAGGGGGAATTTATTATTTTACCAAAGCCAATTAACATACAAACGTGTTCGTCTTTACAGTGTGGGAGGAAACCGGAGCACCCGGGGAAAACCCACGCAGATCATGGGGAGAACGTACAAACTCTGTACAGACAGCACCTGTAGTCATGTTCGAACACGGGTCTCCGGCGCTGTGAGACTGCAACTCTGCCACTGCGCCACACCAGATTACCGAGAGAGCCAAGAGAGGAGATTGGAGGGGCTTTGACGAAGATTTTTGTATCTTCTTTAGCTGTTGGCAAGTTCCCAGAGGACTGGACAGTAGCCAATGTTGTTCCATTGTTCGAGAAAAGAAATCGGGGTAATCCAGGAAATTATAGACCGATGAGTCACACATCTTTGGTAGGGAAGCTATTGGAGAGGATCCTTTGGGAAAGCATTTAGTCTCATTGGAAGAGAATGGGTTAATTGGGGACAGTCAGCATAGCTTTGTCGTTGGCAGTTCATGTCGTACAAACTAGATTGAGATTTTTTGTGGTCGTGAAGGTGATCGATGAGGGAAGGGCAGTGGATAATGGCAGTCCATATTGATTTCAGCAAGGTATTTCACAAGTAGTTCCTGGTAGGCTGATCCAGAAATTTAAGATACATGGGATTCACACGGTCTTGATAGTTTGGATTCAGAAGGAGCTTACCCATACAGAGTAATGCTGGAAAAATGTTATTCTGGCTGGAGGTGTCTGACCAGTGTTGTTCTACTGGGATCATTGCTGGGACTTCTTTGTTAATAGACACAGCATGGAAACAGGCCATTTGACACACAGAGTCCATGTCGGCCATTGATAACCAGTTCACACTGGTGCGATGCTATCCCATTTTGACATCCACTCCCCACACACTAGGAGCAATTTATAGAGACCAATTAACTTAAAAACCCACACGTCTTTGGGATGTGGGAGTAAACCGGAGCACCCAGAGTGAACCCACGCAGTGACATGGGGCAGTGAAGTAGGGACATGGAATATAAGAGTGGGGAAGCCATTTTGCAGCTTCATAAAACTTTAGTTGGGCCGAATTTGGAGTCTTGTGTGTAGTTCTTGTCACCCCATTACAGGAACGATGTGGAGGCTTTGGAAAGGGTGCAGATGAGGTTTACCGGCCTGCTGCCTGGATTAGAGGCTATTGAGGATGTGGAGCGGTTTGCTTGCGTGCTATCCAGTCAAATTATACTCTTCATGAGTACAATCAAGTAATATACAAGTACAACATGCAAATGGAGTGCAGAATACAGTGTTTTGTGTTACAGTTACAGAGAAAGTGCAGATAGAAAAATGCAACAAGAGGTAGGTTGGGAGATCGGGTCTGCACCCTAATTTATGAGAGGACTGTTCAGTAAACAACAGCGGTACGTGCTTGCAAGCTTTTTGTATCTTCTACCCGATGGGAGACGGGAGAAGAGGAAAGGACTGGGTGTGAGTGGTCCTTGTGTTGGGTCCTTTTCCCCGAGGCAACGTGGTGTAGGTGGAATCGATGGTGGAGGAGGCCGGTTTATGATGGACTACTCAGCCAGAAATCCCTTCTCATCTTTCCTGCGTATAGCTGACCCCTGATTCTCACATTGTGACCCATGATTCCCAACACCACAACCCGGTGGAACATCTACTCTGTCAGACGAGATGTTTTCACCCTTCAATAAGACACTCTCCCCAGTTTGCCATTTGCCACGTGCTGACCAAGCGTCCAAGTTACCAGAACAAAGAGACCCCTTCCACAGAAGATAGACACAAAATGCAGGAGTAACTCCTCAGATCATGAAATTCAAGACGTGAAAAGCCACGAAAATTCTAGACGTGAAAAGCCACGATTCAAGACGTGGCTTTTTCATGTCTTAAAGTGTCGTGGCTTTTCATGTCTAGAAGGGTCTCAACCCAAAATGTCACCCATTCCTTCTATCAAGAGATGTTGCTTGACATGCTGAGTTACTCCAGCACTTTGTGTCTATCTTTGGTGTGAACCAGCATCTGCAGTTCCTTCCTGCACAGCCCCCTCCCACAAGACCTTTCTCCCCCATGTCGCCTCAGCACACCCACCTCTTCCGCCCACCCCATCCCCCCCACTCCAGTGTGAAACAAAGGAAGATATCCCGTTCAATTAACACATTTTACAGTTGAAAAGCTCCCTCCTGCAGCACGCCCTTCTTCTCTCAGGACGTTCTTTGCTGTATCCCCAGCTGCAGAATACTAATTTCAAAAAGGGCACAGTGTCACAGCAACAGCAGCAGATCGATTCGAAAGATAATTAAGCCCTTTCTTCCCCCGGTGTAAAAAAAACCAGGGCTCTCTCTGCTGCTGTGAGAAACATAGCTGGCGGGGAGTTAGTTAACCAGTTTTCTCTCCCTTATTTTAAAAAAACCTAATTGTTTCACCAATCCAATCACGCAGCAAGCATCTCCAGCTGCCACGGGAAGTGTGGGCTGTGTGTAGTTGAGTTGGTGAGAATGACCGATCTCTGCACTTTCCCAACGGGCGCTAAAAATAACCAGATTATTTCACTGGCTGTGCTTTGCAAGGAGCTGCCGCCAGGCAAGATAATAAACGGGACCCTGAGAGGAGAGTTGTGCCCGTCGAACACAAATTGGAGGTTGTTCGGATGGAAGTTTTAATTAAATGAAGCCTGGATTCGACATCAGGAGGGCTGGTTGTCTTCCTCTAGCTACTTTCTATTTTTACCTTGCTTGCCGAGTGGTATAGAAGGCGTATGGTAGGTTACAGGAAAAGGGCGGCACAGTGGGTAGAGCTGTTCGATCCTGACCTCGGGTGCTGTCTGTATGGAATTTGTACGTTCTCCCCGCGACCTGCGTGGGTTTTCTCCAAGGTCTTCGGTTTCCTCCCGCATTCACTTATACCAGTGAAGAAACCATTAGCATTAAAAATCCGAGCTGACAGCCGAATGGAGGACCTGTGGGATAACCCGGGTTTCAGTTAAGAAATTAAACTAGGTAAAGCATAAGAAAATCTGCGGACACCAATCACAAGAGTAGAAACATAGAAAATTAGGTGCAGGAGTAGGCCATTTGGCCCTTTGAAATTTGACCGCCATTCAATTTGATCATGGCTGATCATCTAAAATCAGTACCCCGTTCCTGCTTTTTCCCCATATCCCTTGATTCCGTAAACCCCAAGTCCCTAAATCTAACTCCCTCTTGAAAACATCCAGTGAACCGGCCTCCACTGCCTCCTGTGGCAGAGAATTCCACAGATTCACAAATCTCTGGGTGGAAATGTTTCTCATCTCAGTCCTAAATGGCCTACCCCTTATTCTTAAACTGTGACTGACCCCTGGCTCTGGACTCCCCCAACATTGGCAAAATTTTTCTTGCGTCTAGCCTGTCCAATCCTTTAAGAATTTTATACATTTCTATAAGATTCCCTCTCATCCTTCTAAATTCCAGTGAATACAAGCCCAGTCGACTCATCCTTTCATCATATGACACCACAGTGCTATTCTTACACTCTGGTACTTAAGCATGATTGTGCTTATGTATAGTAAGATTTTACTGGACGTTATGAAAAAAAGATTTTGCTGACCCTCGAAACATGAAACAATAAAGTACCATTGAACCAGTGCAGAGTCCTGAGATCTGGTGAAATGCTAGCGTATTTTGCAGTAAACATTGTAGGCACAATGTTCAGTGGAGACAAGGGGAACTACTGATTGATTGATTGATTGATTGAATTCATGGAAACAGAATTAGACCCACCGAGTCCATGCCGACCTCCGATCACCCATTATCACTAGTCCTGTGTCATCCCACTTTCCCTACGCTGGGGGCAATGTACAGAGGACCAATTAACCTGCAAACCCACATGTCTTTGGGATGTGGGAGGAAACCACATGGTCACAGGGAGAATGTGCAAACTCCACACAGACAGTGGCCGAGGTCAGGATCGAATCTCCGGCACTGTGAGGCAGCAGCTCTACCCGCCGCTCCATTTGTGCATAGATGCTGAAATCCGGGGTGGAACACAAATTGCTGGAGGAACTCATGGGGCAGCATCTGTGGAGGGAATGGACAGATTGCGTTTCGGGTCGGAAAACTTCTTCAGACCACGTTCTTCCAACACTTGGTGTTTTTGTCTAGCAGTGGAGGCAGTAAAATGGCTGAGGTTGTGTTGGATGGTGTTAAGTTCCTTGACAATGGAAATCTTACTTGCTGTAGACCCTCAGTGTTTAAGGGGCTGTTCAAGAGAATGTTGTTGGGAAGAAACTGTTCCTGAACCTGGAGGTCCTTGGAATGATAATACATCTCTTCAATGTCTTTTTTTTGTCTTCACATTTTTTCTAAATTACGGCATCCAAAAGTGTAAATAACATTCCAGCAATGGCTGCAGTGGTCTTTTGCAACAGTTTATCAAAAAAGGGAGCTTGCCCAAAGGCTCGTTGGTCAACGGGACCTTGCTCGAAGGCTTGTCGGGCAGCGTAACCGGGAGGGAGCTGGCGACGTCGGAGGCGAGGAGCAAGGGCTGGTAGGGGAGTGAACCGGGGTAATGCCTCCAGCGCCTTCAAGGTCGGCTGCACGAGGCGCCCCCGAGACACAAAGATGGCCGGGCAAGGAGAAGAGAGTCTTTGGTTCACAGGAACTGCTCCAGTATATCGAGCGCGCGGGCTGACCGGACTTTGAATAATGGAGCCAAAACATGGTATGTGTAAATATGCAAAAATACTTTCATTGTGCATTTGCGTTTGTGACAAGTAAAGCAACACTGAAATCCCTTGTTTTTATAAAGACACAAAATGTTGGAGTAACTCAGTGGGTCAGACAGCATCTCCGAAGAACATGGATGGGTGATGTTTACAGAGTAACTTTTGAGTCCGAGTTACTCCAGCATTTTGGATATTTCATTGTGATCCAGCATCTGCAGTTCCTTGCATCTACATTCCTTGTTCTTATGCCTTTCCTGCCCTGCCATATTCAATGCACACTCACAGATCTCTCTGGTCTATATTGGCTCATCCTCACAAAATGCAACACTTCACATTTCTACGCAATAGGTTTTGCCAGCCACATATCCGCTCTTTCCACTGGGCTGTCTATATCTCTTTGAAGTCTATTTCTGTCTCCCTTACATTCACAGGAAGCAGGAAGGGAGAGGGGTTCTGGAGCCAGTACCACTACACGTCGCTTATCTTTAACCAAACACCATCTCTAACACAGACACACACGAATCTGCAGATGCTGCAATCTGGAGCAAAACAAAACTCAGCAGGCCAGGCAGCATCTGTGGAGGAAGTGGACAGACAACGTCTCAGACTCAGTCTGAAGAAGGGTCCCGACCCAAAAGGTTGTCTGTATGTTCGCTCCACAGATGCTGCCTGATCTGCTGATCTTTCCAAAGACATTCAGGTTCTGGAACAGATTCATCCCAACAACATTCAGGCTCTTGACCACACCTTGTGGTCTATTCACTATCTCTAACTCCATCTGCCCTTTGGTCAATCCCCAACCAGCAAAGTCAGCCCACATTAGAGGTTGACTCAGGCCATCATACCTAGGGCAGCATTAAATTATTCTCGTTTTAGCATCTAGTTCCAGGGATTTAGATTATCCATGTCACCCCCTTCTCATCTCTCTCCAATGGAGATACAGTGCGGAAACAGGCTCTTCGTCCCGACCAGTGATCCCCTCACGCTACACAAGCTAGGGACAATTTACAATTTAACCAAAGTCAATTAACCTACAAACCTGTACGTCTTTGGAGTGTGGGAGGTAACCGGAGCCCCCAGGAAAAACCCACGCAGGTTACGGGAGAACGTACAATCTCCATAGACAGCGCCCATAGTCAAGATCAAACTTGGGTCTCTGGCGCTGTAAGGCAGCAACTCTACCACTGTGCCACCCATGCAGGGTTCTCTGCACCCTCAAACACTGACGTTGTTAACAGCAGATTGGAACGCACACTGCAGTCCAATATATAACAATGAACTCTTGGCCAAGGTGTTCACCAGCCCATCAATCACCCGTTCTACGAGGAAATAGTTCTACATTATCGCACTTTCTCATCCACTCCCTACCTACTGGGGGCAATTTACAGAGGGCCGATTAACTGACAAACATGCTCGTCTTTGGGATGTAGGAGGAAACCGGAAGAAACTCACTCAGTCACATGGAGAACGTGCAAGCTCCACACACAGACATGTGTCCGTGGTCAGGATCGAACCTGGATCTCTGGTGCTGTGAAGCAGTAACTCTAGTAGTGATGGTACACAAAATGCTGGAGAAACTCAGCGGGTGCAGCAGCATCTATGGAGCGTGGGAAATAGATGCTGCTGCACCCGCTGAGTTTCTCCAGCATTTTGTGTACCCTCGATTTTCCAGCATCTGCAATTCCTTCTTTAACACCCTTGTAGTGATGATGGTTATTGGTTATTAAATGGTTACTGATGGTTATTAATTTATTATAATCACAATTATTGTATATTTATCGATGCGTTATTGAGATACTTTGAAACTGCAGCAAGTAAGAATGTCATGGTTCCGTGACTGGTACACATGGCAATAAAACTCTTTCAACTCTTGGTCCATTAGAGCGTTTCAACAGGATGTTCTTTAGACTGCAATGAGTCACATGCGGCCCGTGGTTTGCAAACCACTGGATCAGATGAAGGATGGGAGGGGACGCAAGGAGCATAAAGACAGACACTGACATGCTTTTAAACACAAAACACTTGGCAATTATTAATTTAAATATATATTCTTGAATTAACATAAATGTACAGAAGATAGACTCGCAAACAGTACGGCACAGGAACAAGTCCTTCAGCCCACAATGTTTATGCTGAACACGATGCCACGTAAAACTGATCTCATCTGCCTGTCCATGATGCAATCTCTCTATTGCCTACGTATCCATGTGCCTATCCAACCGTGTGTGGACGTGGCGTTGAAGGACGAGAAGCCAAAGCAAAGAAGTGGAAGCTAAATAACGCAATGGAAACGAAGCCGACACGCCAAATAACCAAAAGCGTACGAAGCCGAAACTCCAACTAACCGAAAGGGCGGGACGCCTGAACGCCAACTAACCGAAAGGCTCCATCGCCTAAAAGCAAACTCAACGAATGGCCGCTCTGCCGAAACGCCACCTACCCGAGAGGTGGCGTCGCCTACAAGCCAACGAACCGAATGCCGCTCAACAGAAAAGTCAAATAACGGGCATGACGTTGCCGGGGGGGCGGGACTTGTCAGCGATTGGTCCAGACCCCTGCGTCCATCACATCAGTGGCCAGTGGCGACGGGAGGGTGGGGTCATTTTCCCACACAAGCCATAGGTGGCTGGGCAATCTGAACCCAAGCACCAAGTTGTAAGCGGCTGAAGGTGCGCATCCCTCGGGACAGCCCCCACTCTCCCACAGCCACCCTGCGCCTCGTCTCCCCCATGTAGCCGCACTGTGACGGGTGGAGCGGAGGTGTGGGACAGGCTGGTCCCAGCGCCTGCCTGGAGTCACTCACCCCAATCCCCACACCAGGGTGATTTCCCCTCCCCCCTCCGACCCCCGGACCCTGGGTGATTCACCCCCACCCCGGCCGCAGGGACAGACTGCTCGGGGCATAGTAAATCACATTTAAAACATGGACACACACACACATTCCCTGGCGGGCCGATGACAAGTGTGCAAGACAACGAACAATTTGATCTCCTCCCCCCCCCCCCCCCCCCCC